>OX465274.1:172523763-173723763 GCA_949987645.1 Tachina grossa
CTATAAACATCCAACAACTATGAATGTTTATACACATTTTTAACTTACGCAGCAAAAACGACAACTAAAATTAGTTACAATCATGCGCATATGTATAAGAATACTCTAACTATTAATCGGTTACACATGCGTATATACTGGGCTATTTTATTTACACACACACACAAAGCAAGTTTTCAAACAGTCATACACACACCCACAAATTTTCCATTACATTTTATGTATATATACATATTTATGTATACGGTGGCATATGACGAATAAATATCCCGAGTATCGTGCTTATATTTTTTTTGTCCGATTAAATAACCATAGCATGAGAGATTCATGCGCTTAATACACATGTTCGTTTTTATTTTTAATTGTAACCCGTTTTACTTTTTCGCATTAACGAAATAGAGATACTATTTTATGTTGGAATCGGCAATAGTAATAGTTGCTTCAGAGAAAATATGTATACTTAGTTATATTTTTTGAGTACTCATTGTTATTCTCTGCTCTGTAATTCGAAACGAAAGCCAAACGCTTTCGAATGGTAATGTTAGTAACATTCAAATTGTAAAACTATCTTCTTTTCATTTCAAAGTACAGAGTAAACCCAATTTTTATATCCTTGCGCTTATGCGATATACATAAGAATATATTTATGTATAAAGATGCTTTAGACTTGTTTCTGATTTAAACTTTTTTCAACAATTATTTTGGCTTCCTGCTTTTGATTTGAATTCTAATCGCAATTGATAAATTGGAAACAGTGATGCCAACTTTTTTGGCTCTAAGGGCACATCAACATTTAAAAAAAAGCACTTAAAAGCGTAATTTTGATATCTAAATAGCGTAAAAAGCACTTTCGTGAAAAACGACTGAAAATCCATAACGTGAATTAATGTGAAGTTTAATAATGTTTAAAATTTTCTTAGCTATTCTCCATTTAATGAAATATATGAGACGAAAAATGTATGCTTTACACTGAAAAAATAAATACGCCGAGTAGTTATTAAAATAATTTTAAGAAATACACAAATTTCTTAAAAGCACTAATTAGTGCTTTTTTTTATTTTGGCACTAACGCTCGAAATTTGGCGTTTTGAGTCTTCAAAAAGCACTAACAATAGTGCCAAAAGCACCAAGTTGGCATCGCTGATTGGAAACCTTGATAATTGAGAAACAAATAGAATGATAACACAAAGTATGCAGCATATTTTTAGGCGTAAAATAGGAAATTGAATAAATTATAAAATCCAATGGCTTTCAGGCTAGTGTCCTGCACAAGACTATTTATAAGACCTTTCAAGACACGAGAGCTTTTTTCAAATGCTTTACTACAGCGAAATATTCTAAAAGAATCGCTAAGCAACACTGTTGGCAAGTATTTTTTTTTTTCGGTGGTTTGTCTTGCCAACAGTGTTGTTTAGCGATTCTTTTAGAATATTTCGCTGTAGTAAAGCATTGGAAAAAATCTCGCATGTCTTGAAAAGTCTTATAAATACTCTTGTGCAGGACACTATTTCAGGCCTGTCACAGAAATTGATCGAAATTCGAACGATTTTGTTCATTCCGAAAAGGCGGCAATTCAATTTTGGGCAAAATAAAACAAATGTTTATTAGAAGAGTAAAATAAAATACCAAATGCACAATTTTTTTAAAGTAAACAAAATTTAAAAGTTAAGTTTGTTGTAAATGAATTTGGAATGATAATTTTCACTTTAATATTAATCTACAGGCAATGTTTATTTATATATTTTTATAGTATCGACGTTGCCTATGATATTGTAAGTTTTCATATCATTTCAATATTAGTTAGTTTTTAAATAAAACTCAAATTAACAGGTTATGGGCCTTAGAATACGCAAAATATAATTTTTTTTTTCAATTAATAAAAAAAATGGCAATGGTACCAGGAGCTTTACAGATGTAAATTTTACATGGGCGTGAAAACTTTGATGCTTGGAAAAGGCAAGCGAAATCTTTGTTGGTAATTAAGAATTGCTGGTCCGTGGTAAAAAAAGGTATTGGTGAAGGCCGCGATGAAAAATTAGATGAACGTGCTCTGGCAGAGATAACGTTGATGGTGGACTCGAGCAATTATGGTCATATTGCTACGGCTACATCAAAACAAGCTTGGGATGCTCTTATGAATGCATACGAAGACACAGGATTGACAAGGAAAGTTGAACTATTGAAAAATTTAGTAAATTTAAAACTGGAAAAGTTTAGTTCAATGCAAGAGTACGTCAATGAATTGGTTATCATCGCATTAAAAGTGAAAAATGCTGGTCTCAAAATTGACGACGAGTTGACTGCTTCCCTTATGCTGGCTGGGTTACCTGATGATTTCAAACCCCTTGTGATGGCTGTTGAAAATTCAAAAGAAAAACTAACCGTTGATGCTGTTAAAAATCTTCTCCTGCAGGACGCAAAGTTCGATCAAAAAGTGGAAAGTGAAGCAGCATTATATTCAAAAAACCATAAGAAGAATAAAAAACAAATTCAATGTTTCAATTGTAAAGAATTTGGTCATATGTCAAAAAATTGTCCAAACAGAAATAAAAGCAGTTACAATAATTACAAAAAAGGAAACAAATTTAGATTAAATGTAGCAACAACATTAATTGCCAAAGCGGGTAAAAGTATGCATGCGTGTATGAGTAAAGAAATGGATCAAAGCCGAAATGAAACGAATTCAGTGTGTTGGTATGTGGACAGTGGTGCAAGCAACCATATGATGGGTACCAGTAGTTATATATGTACAACAAGCGGAAGATAGAAAATAAGAAGGTAATTATATCTAATAACTCTGTAGACTCTGCTGGCGATATTGATCTGGAAATATATTGTGAAAACAAGAAGGAGATTACAATTAAGAATGTAGAATTTGTATCAAACTTGTGTGCAAATTTGTTATCCGTAAAACAAATGACAGATGCCGGCAAGAAAGTCATATTTGAAGAACAAACTTGTAAAATCTTTGACGAAAACAATAATCTCGTTGTAACTGCTACAGCTTTCAATGATCTTTATTGTTTGGATAGCAAGATGCTGGTGAGAAATGAACAAGTTTTCATAGCAAAAGAAAATTTTAACCTATGGCATAGAAGAATGGGCCATGTTTGCAACAAAATTTTACATAAGATAAAAGAAACAAATGTCGGTATTGATTTTGGAAAGGAGAGTAAAGATCATTGTGTTACGTGTGTAAAAGGAAAGCAGACTAGAAGACCAACAAGAGAAAGTGGTACTAGAGCAACACATCTTTTGCAACTGGTCCACTCAGATGTTTTGGGTCCGTTGAACACGAGTTCATTTTCCGGTTCAAGATTCCTTGTTGCTTTTGTAGAAAGGTTTTTGTATACCCTTTGAGGAGTAAATCTGAGGTATGTAATACATTTATAAAATTTAAGAACATGGTCGAAAATCAGTGCTCTACTAAAATCAAAATTTTACGCACTGATAACGGAGGGGAATATATAAACAATAAGTTTGCTAGTTTCTTAAACTACCATGGTATTGTACATCAGAAAACTTGCCCATATACTCCGGAATAAAATGGTGTCGCGGAGAGGATAAATCGAACTATTGTAGAGAGAGTTAGATGTATGCTTATTGATAGCAATTTAGATCAAAAATTTTGGGCTGAAGTAGCGAACACAGCTTGTTTTTTGATGAATAGGACACCGTGTAGAGGTCGAGATTGTACTCCTGACGAAAAATGGATCGGTCGGCGACCAAATTTGAAATTTATAAAAGTTTTTGGTTGTCCTGCTCTTGTGCATATCCCAAAAGAAAAACGTCATAAGCTAGATTCAAAATCAATAGAATGTATAATGGTGGGATACAGTTTAGAAAGCAAGGCCTACAGATTATTTAATCCGCAAACCGAGCAGATTTTGATAAGTCGTGATGTAGTATTTTTTGAAGAAAAGAGAGTGAATCTTAAAAAGGTTAATAAATATTTTTGGTCGGAATTGTTTAGTGATGAAGAAATTGTCAATACTGGGGAGAGTAATAACTATGGTGAATTGACATCTGAAGTATTTGAGCAGCCAGTTGACGATGGATGCAGTGTATTGCCAATTGAAGAATCTGATCAACGAATTGAAGACCCTGAAAACAGTAGTGATATTTCGTATAATTCAGAAGACTGGTCATTAGCTTTATCACCATCAAATAATCAAATTCATGATGAATGGGTTCCAGGATCATACGAATTGAAAAATGTACAGGCGAATGAAGTAGTTCGACGATCAGAAAGAATTGGAAACAAAACATCGCATTCTCACAATTTTTGTGCAATGCAATTTATTAGTGAGGAACCGGCAAATGTTCAAGAAGCCATGTCTTCAGAAAAATCAAAAGAGTGGAAAATTGCAATGAAGAGTGAATATGATTCTCTAATTGCTAACAACATATGGGTGTTGACAAAACTTCCAAAAGGAAAGAAAGCGATAAAATCCAAATGGGTTTTCAAAACAAAGCAAGTTGAAAATGGTTGTCAACCTAAATTGAAAGCGAGATTGGTAGCAAAAGGTTTCTCACAGCGTCCAGGTATAGATTTTAATGAAACTTTTGCTCCAGTGGTAAGATACGAGCCAATTAGATTTTTATTGGCTTTTGCTGTTAAATTCGATTTAAAAATACATCAAATGGATGTAGTAACCGCATATTTAAACGGAACTTTAAATGAAGAGGTTTTCATGGAACAACCCGAAATGTTTGATGATGTCTCTGGTAAAGTTTGTAAATTGAAGAAGTCAATTTATGGTCTCAAACAATCTGGCAGAGTGTGGAACCAGACAATTAATAAAGCTTTCCTTGAAATGGGACTCGTGAGAAGTAAAGTAGATCAGTGTATTTACTACAAAGTGACCGAAGGCCAGATAATATACGTTGCTTTATATGTTGATGACGTTTTATTATTATCAAATGATCTGGCATGTATCCAATCACTGAAAAGTACACTCGCATCTAAATTTAAAATGAAAGATGTGGGTGAAATATCATCTTTTCTTGGTATGAAGATAAGTCGTAAGAAAGATGCAATAAAAATTGATCAGTCAAAGTATATATCAGATGTTTTAGTTCGATTTGGTATGAATGATTGCAATCCAGTTTCAACGCCTATTGATTACAATCAGAAGTTGACTGCAAACATGATTCCTACAGATGAACAAGGTAAACAGATGATGTCAAAGATACCATATATGGAGGCTATAGGGTGCTTGTTATTTGCTGCACAAATCTCAAGACCAGATATATGCTATGCGGTAAATCTTTTAAGTAGATTTAGTTCGGATCCTGGAAAACCTCACTGGGAAGCCGTTAAGAGGGTAATGAGATACCTGAAAGGAACGATAAATAAAGGCGTCATATATAAAAAACAAGCAGATGATGAAATAAAAGGTTTTTGTGATGCTGATTGGGCCGGAGACGTAGACGATCGTAGATCAACAACTGGCTACGTTTTTATTTTTCAATCGGGTGCAATAGCATGGGCTACAAAAAGGCAAAAGACAGTAGCAGTATCTTCTACTGAAGCTGAATTAATGTCCATGACTGCTGCAATTCAAGAATCGATTTTCTTGAAACGTTTGGAAACTGAAATAAACCCCGACAGCAAACGAAGCATGACTATATTTTGTGATAATAAAGGAGCTATACAAGTAGCCTTAAACAACAACTATTCAAACCGAACAAAGCATGTGGACATCAAAGCAAAATTTATCCAACAGAAAATCGAAGACAAAGAAATTGTACTGAAGTATTTGAACACAAACGAGATGATAGCTGATGTTTTAACTAAAGCAGTAACCCCACAGAAGATGAAGTTCTTTGCAGACCACTTTGGTCTTCTTTAAGATTGTTGTTATTTTGTTTTCTAAATCACTAACTAAATCATTTAAATTTATGTATATTTATTTATATTAATTAAGATTTGGAAATTAATCATTCTGGGAGAGTGTTGTAAATGAATTTGGAATGATAATTTTCACTTTAATATTAATCTACAGGCAATATTTATTTATATATTTTTATTGTATCGACGTTGCCTATGATATTGTAAGTTTTCATATTTTTTCAATATTAGTTAGTTCTTAAATAAAACTCAAATTAACAAAGTTAAATTAAAATACCTGTCCCACGAAAACAAAAAAATTCTATTTCTGATGTTATTGTTGTTTGCAATACAAGTTGTCGATCGAACGTTTGCTGGTGACATCCTGGGACAGGCCTTTAATACACGAACGAAATGCCTGGAATTGCAATAACTGCAGTTTTCGATGAACACAGACATTAAGACTTTGCCGGAAAATTGCGGCGAAGCGGATTGAGGGATGCTTCAGGTAAAACTTGTGCCCAACTTGGACAAAAGTTTAGTCAAAAACATCAATGTAAACTAAATGGGTTTGAAACAACTATTGATTCGACCGCTCTCAAACTTGTTCAAAAAGAGCATTCATATCCAATTGCACCTTTCAGTTTTTATGATGCTGAATTTTTGCTTAAGACTTGACAAAATTTCATATATACATGCATACATATGTAAAAAATTAGATAATAAAGGTATTCACATCAGTTTTTTTCTTGTTGGAAAAATGGAAAAATGTAATTTGTTTCCTGTTTGTTGTAAGAAAAATTATATTTTTCCATTTTTCCAACAAAAAAAAAACCTGAAATGAATAACTTTAATACAATCAAATTTTAAATACATAAATTGTTGCAAAACATTTTTTTTTAAATAAAGTTGTTTCTAACAGATTTTTGTACTCTCAAATATTTACATCAAATGACAATTCAGAGCATTAAATTTAAAGTGGTTGCATTCCGCTTCAAACGTCAAAGTTTGAGCCGATTCCATTTTCACTGTATTTTTTTCTTATTAGGAATAAAAATTTCCTTTATCAACTGCGAAAAAGAAAATAAATTTGGCGGGAAAATTTGGGTATTATGAATGTAAGCCAAAGAAACAGGGCCGAATTTCCAACTTCAACAATTCGTCCTAGATTATCAAAACAAATTTCGACATCGAGATACACGTCCGTTCATGGTAAAAAAAAACTAAATAAACAAAATGGAACTCAATGGAAAACGTTTAAATTATTTACGTTTATTTGTTTGAAAATTATTTAAAATTAAAATATTTTTTCTTATTTAGATTACACCTAAAACAAGTGAACATCATAAATATACAGAGATGAAGAACTACTATGATGAGGAAATCTTAATTAAATTCATTTCCCCCCAAGAGAAATAAAAATAAAAAAAATAAGTAGTATTCTGTGTGTGTTTATATTAAAATATGACGACTAAGGTTTTAAAATAGGGCTGGCTCCATTATAGAAGTATTGATTGATCAAAAGTATAAAAATAGTATTTATTAAAGAAATGAATAAAACGTTTCAAGGAGAACTTCCAAAACATATATGTATGTGTATATTTTCTTTCAATATTATTAGATATTTAAATTAATAAGGATGCGTTTGCAGAATTAAATAAATTTCATGTCCCTGGAAATCTTAATAGAATAAAGTTTAAACTATGTGTGTACAGGTGAATGAAAGAAATTAATTTAATGTCTTTCTTAAATTCTTTTTTTAGCTTTGAAGATAAAGAAACCAGACTTCATTCTATACAAAAATTTTGTTTTCTTAAAGCTGTAATCGAAGTGCAAGTTAATAAGTTAATTCGACTTAAATATCTTTGCTTGCTGCTTTTGCAGCGTATTCCAATATTGGAACGCGAAAGTTTGCGGGCGGGGCTAGGCGGGGCAGGTCTAATAGTACATAATTGAATATTAAAACTTTCTCTTTTTACTGCGTTTTTTATTTTGTTTGTTTGTTTGTTGTTTGTTGTAAATTAAACTGAATAAATGGATTTTATATTTATATTAAATTTTTCTTTCTTCCTTTCCTTCTCATCATCATGCTATCTTGCTCTTGTGTATGATTGTGTGTGGTGTGTGTACGTGTTGGTATTTGTATTTATATATGTAGTATATATTTTTTTTAAATTTTTCCATTTTTTTTTTTAATTTTGTTAAAGAGCGTTACTGTGTAATTTTTTTTTGCTTTTTGAAGTTTTATGTTGGTAATTTTATGTTGTTGTTGTTGTAATAGTAGCAAAATCCTTTTTATTTTTTGAGTTTTATATTTAATTTTGTATGCATTTTATTATTAAATATTGTTTTTATTCATACCATCAGCATTTTCATCTCAACCGCTCTACTTCTTCTCTCATATATTATTCTTTTATTTATCAATATTATTCAAGTTTTTTCTTTGTATCCTTCTTTACAAAACAATTGGTGTAGTTCATCATTCAATCATCAATTTAATCATATATTATTATTATTATTGTTAATATTATTATTATATTCTTATTTTGTTTTAAATCATTCAATACACATCATTTAGTTATGGATGATATTGTTGTTGTTGTTGTAGTTGTAGTTCTTGCTGCTGTAGCTGTTGTTGTTGCTGATCTCGTCGCCGTTTTTATTATTTTTGTTGTTGCCGCATTTAGAAAAGTTGTACATGTTGCAACTATTACGTTTTAACGGCAACAACAACACCAACAACAACAACGACATTAATAATAAAAATGGTGACATCATCATTGTCACCAAAATTATTTTCATGTTATTGTTGTAGTAACATTTCATTATCATTATTAAGAAAAATAATAACGATAACAAAACATACAAAGATGTTGACAAATTTACCGGCGACGACGATGGCGACGGCATTAACAATGATGTTGGTGATGGTGATGTTGATGATGATGACGATGATGGTGATGACGACAACAACAACAACGACGACATCGACGACGACAACGACGAATCAATTATACAAACTGGAACGCATCACATAGCATACTTCCTAGTCCATTCTCGTGCCAATTCATTGTATTTTTCCCGATCAGTTTTATATATTCTTGCAATCTCTGGTACAAGTGGATCATCTGGGTTTGGATCACACAGTAGAGAGCAAATTGATAATAAAACTGTAAAGAAAATAAAATTGTTAACCATTTGCTTTGTTACAAGTTTTTTTTAATTATTGCTTAATTCACAATAATTTTTATCGTGTATTTGTGTATCAAATAACTATCGATAGTTTTCCACCTCGAATGTGTAGTGTATTAATGTATTTTGTATTTTTAATAAAAAAAAAGAAGAGCATGTAATATAGAAATTCTCTCAGAGAGCCTCTCTCTGAATACAACACCCGTTTTAAACACGGAAAGTTTACTTTTACCCCTTTTCCACACGAAAAGTTTACTTTGCAGTCTTAATTCAGAATACTTTCTATTTCTGTCTTTTTCCCAGCTGAATTAATACTTTGCAAAGTAAACTTTCCGCGTGGAAATGGGTTAAAACATATGAAATAAAATTGTAAGAGTAAAGGTATTCATTTCAGGTTTTTTTTGTTGGAAAAATGGAAAAATGTAATTTTTTTTGCAACAAATACAGGAAAAAAAAATTTCACCAAAAGTTGAAATGAATACCTTTAGTGTATTTCATTTTTATATGAAAATTTCAAACAACAAATCTTACACTCTTGTATTTAATATGATAATGCAATCGATACAGAGATACAAGAGGTTTTGTGAATCAAGCATATGTATTATCATTATTATACTATTTACCTTTTGATATAGTTAGTGCTGGCGACCATTGAGATCTTAATATATCGAGACAAATCGAACCATTGCTGTTAATATTTGGATGGTATATGCGCGTTGTAAAAGCCACTTTAGGTGGTTTGAATGGATAATCTGTTGGAAAGTGAATTGTTAAGAAAAATACGCCACCTTGATACGGGCTGTCAGGCTGAAATTGAAGAACAAAATGGACGTTAAATTTAATATTTCATTGATATTGACTGTTGGTTGTTATTAATGTCGTTTTCTTTTCTTAAACTCTGAATAAAATTGTTTACGCTTTCAAGGAGTAGGACATAAATTCATCTTCGTTAAGAAGTAAAAATTTATTAGAGGGACAACAGTGAGTGATATTCACAATAGCGACATCAAATCAAATGAAAGTTTAAGTTTAAAATTTTTTAAACGCACTAATAATCCCAAATTTATATTTTACTTATTAAGTAAAATATTTTTTTTTTAATTAAAAACACATTGAAATTGATTATTGAGGGGTTTAGCTGGATCCTATGCGCATTTCACTGTTGCTAATGCAGATCATCAGGGAACCTTTACCCAAAGTTTCTTCGAACAACTAGAGTTATTATGTTATAAACTTTCATTTAAACAAATGAGAAGCTTAAAACAAATAACAAAGTTGAAACAAGAACTCAATAATCAACATGTTTTTTATTTTCTTTACCATTACTACATTAAGTGTGTTCGTTTACTTTTGCAGTAAAATGCAGTAAATGAGTATTTACTGCGAAAATTTTAAAATTTACTCGCAAAAAGAGCTGCTGCCAATAAAAGTACGCGAACGGAAAAATAGTAAAAATTAGTAAGATTAAAGAAACAGCTGACTCCAAGTCCACATAGTGTTGAAAAATATATAAACTTTTGACTATTCAACTCTTTTTCATTATTGGTACTCGATACAATATTTTTATAACACGAGCAATCTAAGAATAAATTTTGTAATTTGCTTCATGTAATATTTGTAATTAATTTCTTTTTGATTTCCTTGTTTTGTTCTTAGTTAAATTAATAAAAATTACATGACAATTTTTAAATGTTACTGATTACCTTAAAAGCAAGTGCAATACTAAGTAACCAGATATTTTGAAGTTTTACAACTCTGAGTAATTAGAATAATTTGCAAAGCAAAAGGGTTAATAAAATAAATTTAAAAATATGTATATTAACAGCTATCATTATTATGCTTTAGAAATAAATTATTTTTTAATGACTTTCACAATATTTATTTAACCTTTTCTCAAATGTTTACACTTTTCGATTGCTTACTTTTCATTTGTTTACATTTTGAATCATATGTTCTTATCTTACTAAACTTTACTACGACAAATTTCTGCAGTAAAAATTTGCAAAACAATCAGTCAAGAACTGTCAATTTACTCTCTCAATTCGTGTTCTCATTTACTGTATTTTGGGTAAACGAACGCAATTTAGTAAAATGCAGTAAAGTTCAGTAAAAATTTTTAAAAACTTTTGAGTACGCGAACGCAATTATTGTCTGACTTTTTTCAGCTTCAAATTGTAGTTGTAAAAGTATGTAAAAAGAAAATAAATGTAAATAACAACAACAGCTATTTAAGAATAGAGTGTTGCCACACAAGTATTTTTTGACCTGGTGCAGTCAATTTAATAATTAGTGATTTTTTATGGGAATTGTTAAAATTTAAGTTTCAAATTTTTTAAACGCACTAATAATCCCAAATTTATATTTTACTTATTAAGTAAAATATTTTTTTTTAAATTAAAAACACATTGAAATTGATTATTGAGGGGTTTAGCTGGATCCTATGCGCATTTCACTGTTGCTAATGCAGATCATCAGGGAACCTTTACCCAAAGTTTCTAAGAACAACTAGAGTTATTATGTTATAAACTTTCATTTAAACAAATGAGAAGCTTAAAACAAATAACAAAGTTGAAACAAGAACTCAATAATCAACATGTTTTTTATTTTCTTTACCATTACTACATTGGCTGACTTTTTTTTCAGCTTCAAAAATTTTAAACTTAAATTTTAACAATTCCCATAAAAAATCACAAATGAAAGTTCGTTCGATCAGCTCTTTTGGCTACAGTCGAAAATCGAAAGTTGATCATAAAGGGTGTCCCAAAATTAACGTAAGATTTTAAATAAATTTCGTCATTCGTCATACGCTATTGCATCCTCGTAAATTAGAGGAGGTGCACTGTGTGCTTTTACGCGCTTCCGAAGCGCTTTTTTTGTCTTAGTGCTTACTTCTACCAAATTTATTTTTGCTGGGATGTTGCTGAATTTCGTTGACGCAGCGTTGAATCTACTCCTTTAATGCACGGGTGATTGTGGGCTTGTTAAAAAAGAAATATAATGGTGTTAAATCACTCGATCTAGGGAACCAAATCTTATCACCGACGAGAGAGTACACGACCACGAAATGTCTCATGCAATAACTGTGGCACCGTGTTGTTAAAACCACATATTGGCAACATCAATATCATTCCTATTTCGACAGAAAGAACTGTGTTATCATGTCGCGATATCGACAAGAGTACACGACGCCGAATTGAGATTCCTAGATTGTCACCCACACTCTCACGCACTGCTTCGATATTGATTTTTTTTAAGCAGGCAATGCCTACTACTATTACTAGGTGTTACCTTCTTTAGGAAAGGGATAGTTCATTCTTTTACAACTCTGCTTTTTTCAAATTTGAAAGGCTTGTTTTTGGGCGACCAGAGTGTTTGGCGTCTCCAACGGATCCATTCTCCCTAAATTTTTCAATTAATCTCTTCAAAGTTAACAAAGTTAAAACACTATACCGACCATATTTTGTATGAATTTTTTTTTAAATACTTTTCAATAATGAAGACACGTTCTATCGTGTAACGCTCCATTTTTAATAACCCTAGCCCTAATTTTAGGGAATTTCTAGGTTAGAAAATAATAACTAACTCCTTGTAAGTGTGTGAGAATGTGAAATATGTATGAGTGATAGAGGCAAGAAGTGCTGTGTACGATGATGACGAAATATAAAAATAACAAAACACCAAACATAAAAAATAATTTAGGTTTACAAAACGTTTAACAAACAAATTTTCATAAAAAATTTGTTTAGTAATCCTTTGGTAAACCAACATTATTTTTTTTTTGAATACGGCAGTTTTTATTTTAAATTTATTATAATTTATACCATGATACAATAATATAAAGGTACAACCACATTTGACGTATAAAATTAATTCAGACTTTTGTCCCAATTATTTGATTACTTTTTTTTGTAAACAGAGAGGAAAGCGTTGCCACACACATATAATGGCAACTTTAGTATTAGGAATGCTTTTTGAAATGTGTAATTTGAGTTTAGAAATTGTAGTTAAAAAAATATTTTTTTAATGTTAATTGAACATGAGAATAACGAAATCTGTGTGTAATAAAACCTACAAAAGCAAATATTTGATTAATTATTTAATTCAATAGATAACAAAAAAATCCTCATGGCTTGGGATGAAACTTCGTTCTTAAAAACATTGATATAAAGAAACGCCGTAAATAGAAGCGACACATTGATGTTTTTTTTAGCGGAATTCGCGGTTGTTTCATACATATAATACACATTCGCATATACTTCGTGTGCAAATTTATTGCTGGTTTACATCAAGCACAACACACATACTGCGACATTTGTATTTGAGGTAAACACCTTTCAAAGCTCTTAAATTTGTTCTTGTTTCTTTGCAAAGTAACAGCAAACATTGTTGTCGCCGAGATCTGGTTGGCTGTTGTGCTCTCGTCGGTGTGAAAGTACAAAAAGCTCTTTATAAAAGTTTGCACATGGTACATATGGCTTGAACGTAGCTGAATAAATGTAGAAACAGAATAAAGTCTGCAACTTCAGGAAAATCGCTGACAAATTAATCAAGCCCATAATAACATCGACGGCAGTAACTTCAAATGCTCTCTAATTTTTGTTTTATTTTCTTTTGTGCTTATTTTTCTTTGTAGTTTTGTTTACAAAATGTATGAAATTTATTGAAAGTATGGTAACATTTTTGTGAGAATGAACATTGATAAGTGAGAGTATAAGAAAAAAACGCTCTCAAAATAAAATAGATTCTATCTCACGACCGGTTTCTGCGGCTGTTTTTTTGTGTCAATTTGTATGGAAAATGTGTTGAAGCCGGTATTCTGTTTAATCATTAAGAGTTAATGCTTCTTCTTTTTTGTTTGCTAAGGACATGGTCTATGATTGGACTAAGAACATGTAATTATCACATTTCTCCTTAAAATGGACCACGTGGTCTAATAGTGTCCTTAAGAATGCTACAACCCGTTAACAATTTCATCCTAATAATGTAAGGCAGCTACGTCCAAACACACATACTCTAATATATGTATTTCAGATAAACAGCTTTGTTATTGTTTCTTTGCAAAGACCAAAGATGTCGCCGAGATCTGGAGGCAAATCGCGGCACTCGTTATCGAATTACGAAATATTTCCACACAAATTATATTGAAATATTTCGTAATTACGTTCGATAACGATTGCCGCGATTTGCCCCGTGCTTGGATGTTGTGCCCTCGTCAGTGTGAAAGCATAAAAGGTCTTTTGTAAAACTTTGCACATAGTGCGTATAGCTTGGACGCAGTTGATGTAGGGCAATACACCAGAGATTATAAAGACAAAGTTCCGCCTTGATTCAGTTGGGAATTTCCTTCTTGTTGTATATTGCTTGCTACCGTTGTTGGTGCTCCTGTAACTTATTTGCTGTTTATTTTTTATAAATTTATGAAATAATTAAAATATTTTCCATTATTTTTAAGAACGTCAAAAAATTAATAAAAAAAACTCGGATTTCATAAATTAATAAGGTAGCATTAATTTTGAGAGTAAAAAATAATCGGGACAAACGTCAGAAGGTTAATATGGAAAAGAGAGAACGGTTTTACCTTTATATTATTGTATCATGATTTATTTATACTTATATCAATTTGCTTTCAAATTAACTCATACCAAATTTGAAGAGTCTTGCTATTTTAGCTTTCAACATAACAAGATATAAGATTTTTGTAATTACTTTGTATGTGGCTGTCACTTCCCCCGCTTCTATCTTATATTAAAAGAGTTCATAACAAACTTGAAGACTCTTGCTGTTATAGTTTTTAAGATATAAACTTATTATTAATTACTTTGCATGGGGGGTTCCCATTCCCCCGATCCTAGTCTGACAATATTTTGAACTTCTTCGCACCTCGCTCTCAAAAGAATTCATACCAAATTTGAAGACTTGCTATCATAGCTTCAAGATAAAAGATTATTATTAATTGCTTTGTAAGGGGGGGGGGGGGGTGCCTCTTTCTCCTGTCCTATTGTTGTAGAATCAACATGTTATTATTCTGTCTTGGGCAAGACAAATACTATGAAATTTGGTGGTATCAAAAGGGTTTCTTCTATTATGAGCTGTTATTAAGATTGTGTGAAACGATCCAAGGAGACCTACATACATATAAGAACGTAATTTAATGTTGAAGGAAAAGCTTCCAGGACATGATAACTCTTTAAAACTATTTCCAAAGGTTTGCTGCACCCATCCTATAGCCCTTCAGCGTATCATATTTTTCGCTCGATTCAAAATTTGTTCGCACCAGACGACAAGTGATTTTGGGATTATATCCCCAAATTGGAGTTTGGGAAAATTTCATGCTCCCAATGGCCAATACTTTGAATAATATACATTATACCATTATCTTGATATAAACATTCATTTCATTTTTTTTATAAAAACGATGGAAATTAATGCATAAACACATATCGAGCCATAACCGACACATTTTTTGGACTTAATTTTTTGGACCAATATGGATTATTTAAGATTGCAGCAAATAATCGATTTTGGTCAAAAAATCAAGTTCGAAAATTATGTACATATGTCGCTTAAGCCTTTTTTGCTGGTTACGGCAGGATATTCATTAGTGATACACGAATATTCGTATTCGTATAAGAATTGCCGAATACTCGGCCATTTCTCATGGGAATACGAAGCATTCGTATTCGTCAAATTCAGGCGAATACGAATATTTTTCCAAAAAAAAAATAAATAA
The DNA here is from genome assembly GCA_949987645.1 of Tachina grossa. Taxonomy (NCBI): domain Eukaryota; kingdom Metazoa; phylum Arthropoda; class Insecta; order Diptera; family Tachinidae; genus Tachina; species Tachina grossa. The sequence goes on from OX465274.1 coordinate 172,539,519, forward strand.
ATAAATGCATAAATCCTAAACTAAATTTAAATAAATGGATACAAATATTAGTTTTTTATAGAAATTTGTGCTTTGTATCATTTTCAAATATTATTTACTGACGATCATTAAAATTTTGGGTACTTTTTATTAACTTTAAAGTACGCCAACAGGAGTATGAAGTTCTTTTTCGCAACAATTTTTTAAAAATTCATATTGCAGGCGTAAATAGAGGCCTAATTTAATGTCTATAAATTTCACATGAAATATTCGTATTCGTATTCGCGAATATCGTTTCAAATATTCGTATTCGCATTCGTATTCGCGAATGTCAAAAATTGACATTCGTTACATCACTAATATTCATATGTATGTACATATATATTTGACCGATATAATTAAAAATTGTGTATTATTCGCTATAATTTGTTAATTGCTTAGGGGCTGGGCTGTCCATATATTACGTAACGCTGTTTTTCTCGAAAAATTATGGTTTTATAGAGAGCTTATTCCTAAACTGTATGTATGTATTAGGGATGTGTATTTGAATTCAAAAACATTCGGCCGTTTCTAGATATTCGTATTCGTTTAAAAAAATATATAAAGAAATTCATAAATCCAAAACGAAATTTAAATGAATGGCACACAAATATTATTTTGTAATTAAAAAAAAAATATTTTTTATTTTTTATTTTTTTTTTTTTTGCTATGCGTTTTTTGCCAAATAATCTGCTATAGTTTTCCGTACTGATGACAGCAGTATTTCAAACATCAAGACGAGAATATGTCAATTACGCAAGATATGCAATTTTCCTTTTCTTAATTTTTGTCCCTTCTACAACATTACATTTTCAATAGATATTTGTCCTTAAAATTAGAGGGGCATACAATCTAGTTCCTAAACGCATTTCACTGTTGTTTTCATATTTTTTTTTAAGTTCTGTTGTATAAAAATTAAAATAATATCCTTATCTATGTATGCAAGTTTCCATTCACACATCTCCCAAACTTAAACATAAGGTCCGTTTGTTTACCCCAAAATTTGCGCAATTTTGTGCAAATTTGTACTGGATTTTACTGAAATGCGTTCGTTTACACACAAAAATTGCAAAAGAGAGTACCAATTGAGAGAGTAAATTGACAGTTATTGACTGAGAGTCTGCAAATTTTTGCTAGACAAATTTTTGCCAGTAAAATACAGTAGACGAGAAAAACATATGATTCAATAAAATAAACAAAAGTAAGCAAATACAAAGTATAATTTTTTTTAATAAAAACATTTAAAAGAAGAAAAGTTGAAGTAAAAATTTAACAAAACAAATCTAAAAAATTTTATGTTCAAGATGAAACAAATTAAAGAATAATAATCGTTAAATATATCAATTTTCAAATTTAATTTAATTGTGTTATTTACTTTAGTTTTTTAGAGATGTAAGGTTTATGTATATGTGAATACTTATTTCTGCATACTATTCAGGGTACCGAGTATCAGAAAACAAATATTGATGTATTTTCCTGTGCCATTTACCCAGAAAAAATAAAACTAAAAACCAAATACAAGCTAAAGATTTCACACAACTTATATTTTAGAAATATGTATGTATATATTTAAATTTATAATTTATAAAAATGCATGCATCAATTACCAAAAATATGTATTTGATGTGTTTCAAAAACAACAAAAACATACAACAATATTATCAGCTGTTTTGATTAATCTGCAAATTTTTGCAATTTTTCCGTTCGCGTACTTTTTTGTGCAAGAGATATTCTTGAGTAAAATTTTCAAATTACCCAAAATTTACTCAACTACTGGATTTTACTGGAAAAGTAAACAAACGGACCTATTGTAGCCTCAAGTTGACCAACAAAAATGTTAAAACAGAAGAATTTGATATTTTCATATACATATATGGAAGAATATATTTTTTGAAAGGACACTTTTTTGTCCATGAGAATTGCAAGAAACCTTTTCCTAAACTTCTGCAAATACTATTTCCTTCCATGTATTTGTTGGATTTAATGTTGATAAATGTAGCAGTTTAATATGGAAAGAAGTTTTTATTTACATGCATATATTAAGAATATTTAGAAATGTAAATGGATAAAGATGAGGAATTCAGAACCATGTATGTTCAGTTTGACTACAATTTATTTAATTTATTATAAAAACTTTGTATAGTTTTCAAATGTTATTTAAATTTTTGGACAGTTTTCATAAACTTTAATGTACGCGGACAGAATTATGAACTTCTTTTCTATACACGTTTTTTTATTTAATTTTGCAGAATAAAATAGACCCCCAATTAAATGTCCAGAAATTTCACATACAATAGATATTCGTATTCGCGAATATCGTTTTAAATATTCGTATTCGCGGATATCCTTTTAAATATTCGAATATCAAAAGTTGACATTCGGCAGATGTATGTAGTATACATACTCGTACATAATAATATTATATGTATGTAGGCAACACGCACGATCAATTAAATAAATAAATGAGAAAAACATACGTATTTTTGTACAAAATTAGTAATTTTTTCTGTTACGTAACATTTTCAAAGACCCCCTCCCCCCCTACCATAACAAATCGTAACAAAACTCGATCACCCCTCCCCCCTAGAGCGTTACGTAATATATGGACAGCCCCTTAGTACGATATCTTAAAAAAAAAACATTTCGTCAATTTAAATATTAAACGTTTATTTGTCTTACCGGTCCCATTATTGTAGCTTGCCAGTGAAATACTGAAATGGAAAATAATAAATGAATAAAATTAATAACTTGGGATAAATATTAATATGTATGTATGTACATATGTATGTCAACTATATTATGACATTTATAATTTATGAGAAATATCAAAACTAAGTACTACGTACGGCAAGCAGTCATTTACCATTTTGCTAAATCCGTATTTAAACTGTTTGGCATTCCTTATCCTATATAAAAGTATGAGTTTTGAGAAAATTCAACCCTACTCTAAGGAGTTGTTGCTTTGAAATTTTCGATATTTCCAGTTGTGATCTAGTCAGTTCGTTGTCGAAAGCGGCGATTACATTCCAGTAGTTTCACTATGTAGAATAGCAAACACCAGCTAGTTTTATGGAGCATGCAGAATTTGTAATAAAATGTTAGTTTTGCTACTTTTATTTTTCAATTGTTAACGAAGTTGAAAAATTTATTTTTTGTTTTTCGAAGTGGTCAACGATGCACCTTAAACGAAGCCACGCCCATGAAAATTATGTATTTACTTAATTTTATGAAACTGAGACAATCTGGTGTTTGGAATATTAAGCGGAGCCGTCCACAAAAGGACAGAAATTAAATAAATAAGATTTTTTTGTTAATTATAAGCGTATAAATCCATACGCCGATTTGGTAACAGGACTTCAAAAGAAGAGTTCATAACCAGAGAACGCTTAATGCATACCAGTTTCGATGTCGTAAGATATTGTCTGCATCGATCCGTTTCGGTAGATTTCGAAAATGTTCGAAAGTAAGATTTTCTCAAAAGTGTTATTTTAAAAATTTTTTATTATGCGGATAAGGAGAAGGAAATACAAATATCTCTTTTTTTCTTAAATCTGAATTAAAAGTTGAGCAACTAAAGTTGAAGTGTGTCAACCTGTACTAAGCAAAAAAAAAAAAAAAAAAAAAAAACAAAAATAAACGCAAATAAATCGAGTGATTCTTTCGAGATATCGTTGACGAAACGTTTCGAAAACACGTCAAACCGATTTCAGATATTCACTGATTTTTATGACTTAAAAGTGTATCGGACGTGTGTATTGTCCAAAATTGTTTGCATTTTATTACTCCCTAATTTATTTATTTTTACTTTCATTTTAAACTAAAAAAAATTTACAGTAATATGCATTTGGAAAATTTTATAAAATTAGTTAAAAAAAAAAACATCAAACATTTTGGGTATATTGTGTGTATCATGTATCATATTTAATGAAAGCATAAGAAAACTGTAGAAGTTATAAGTCAAGAATTGGAAATGGGTTGTTTTGTTTCTAATATACCATTAATTCTAAGACATATTTCTACATTTAGTTTTACACAAAGAAGATAAGCTAAATGCAGAGATTTTCTCTTATTTCAATTATCTTTATGGTATTTTTTCTTCTTATTTCAATTATCTTCATTGTATAAACAAATCATGCCGGAATTAAAACGAGCACACAGCGATAAAATTTTATAGAAATCTTATCTTTGTGAAAAATTTTATATACAAATGTACATACATATGTATGTATATACATATGTAGATATAAAAATTATAATGTTGCAATAATTTCGAACAACAGATCTAAAAAAATGTATTAATTAATACAAAAAAAGAGTTCATTCCGCAAGTCAGCATAAAACTTTTTCAAAGACAAAATATACTAAAAGAGAATTTTAAAATGTCAATGTTTTCTTCTTCGTGTAACAAATTAAAAAACGGAAAGAATAAAATCTGAAAATTGCACATATTCGGTTTGAAATTTACACCATTTAAAAATACATACAAATAAAACAAAAAAAAATTGAAGGCAGCAAAGTGTGGGTATATTTTAGGTGGAGTATTATAATGATGAATGTCGTTCTAAATACAACACCAAAATATGTATATATGTATGTATATGCATATATGTATATACATATGTACATATATGTATATACATATGTACATATATGTATATATAAATACCCTGTAGAAAAATAAAATAGATTGGTATCGAATATAAATTATTTGCTGGGTTTTTTGTATTAGTTTCTAAGCCTACTACGCTTATTTTTCTTTTGTGATTTTCAAAAATATTATTATTTGTGAATTCTCAAATAGTTCTTGAAAGTCTGTGCATAAGATAAGAGGTTTGTGACTATTTAAAATGTGTGGTTGAAGTCTACTGATGATTTGCTACAGCAACAATGAAATATATAGACAACGCTGAACCACCAACAAATAAATTATAAATTTAACTAACCTTAAGGAAGCGTGGGGTTAAGTGTCCCCAAGTCACCACTTTTGTCCACTATTTTGGTGACATTGTCAATGGAGCGTCTACATACACCCCTTTTAGACACGGAATGTTTAATTTTGCAAAGTCTTAATTCAGCTGGGAGAAAGACAGAAAGAGGTAGTATTCCTCCCTCTGTCTTTCACACAGCTGAATGAAGACTTTACTAGTACCCCTTTTAGAAACGGAAAGTTTACTTTGCAAAGTTTTAATTCAGCTGTGTGAAAGACAGAGGTAAGAATACTTTCTCTTTCTGTCTTTCTCCCAGCTGAATTAAGACTTTGCAAAGTAAACTTTCCGTGTGTAAAAGGGGTAAAAGTAAACTTTGCGTGTCTAAAAGGTGTTTTTTATAAAAATTAGTTTACGAAATCAGATTAATCAAAGGCAAATATAATTAAAAAATAATGCAAAGAATCAAACAAAAAGAAATTGCAAAAGATAAATAAAAAGCAATCCATTTTGTAGGTATAAAAATAATTTAAAAATGCAACAATTGTGGAAACGAGCCTGTGGAAGATTTTGTGGGATCAGTTAAAAATTTGCTGTTAATCCAGATTCATACGTAAGTGTTTGATTTTACTAATTCGACGAAATATTGAATTTTTCATTTATATTTAATAGACATGGCAAACCAAATTCCTACTTGCTGAACGAATGAATGAACGAAATAGTTTCTTTTTATATTCTTTTTATGCATTAATTAAATTTTTTATATACTTTTTTATTAAAACACCAAATGTAACCAAATATGCAGTTCGGGGAAGGAAAATGACTTCTTGGATTTTGTACCAACTATTAAAATAAAATGTACTTTTTAGACCATGACGGTACCAATTTTTAATATTTATTAATAAAAACAGAAACGTAAAAAAACTAGTATAAAAATACAGAAGTTTACAATAATAACAAAAATTAAAAATTTTAAAAACCCCCGACTTTTTTCAGAAAAGATATTATATCTTCTAAACGGCTGGACCGATTTTCTTCAAACATAGCTAAGAACCCTCTCGATCGTCATCTTTCAAACAGAAAAAACTAAATGAAAATCGGTCCAGCCGTTTGGCCTGTACGTGGACACGGACAGACACACAGAAACACAGACACACACTACAAACTTATAACACCCCTTTTTTTAGTCGGGGGTTAAAAACAGAAACTTAACACCAAAAAAATATTAAATATTACATTCATAAAGGTACATTCGTAGATTCGACTATTATATTAGAAATTAAAATAAAATACACACAAATAATTAAAGAGAACATAGGCAAAATTAATGTTTCCATATAGTGAAACATTGATATTTTCAAATTGTACCAAGTAACTCGCGGTAGTACCACGGTACCAACAAGGTAAAAAATGTACCATAAAAAGTATAATTGTACCATGATTTCCATCCGTGATGCAGTTTCATTGTCATTAGAATTACTAAAATGTAATAGTGACTATCTGTTCCAATCTCTCGACTGGTGCTAAAAGAACTACCTACACAGTAGTACCGACGTCAGTAGTTGCTTTTCAATGGCACACACATGTTAAATGTCTGGAGTACAATTTGTCATTAGTAGTGGTAGCAAAGTCAGTACTGATTCACTAGTGACATTTCCTACAGGGTATGCATGTATATTGCATGTATGTTTGTAAATATGTATATAAAAAAATCAAGGTTTTCATTGTGTTTAGTTTGAAACACTAGTCACTTTTTTATGTTAAATATTACGGTTGAAAAACAAAGTCGATATTACAAATTAGCTGTTACGACAAATTCTTGAATAAAGTTTAAGAAAATTTTGTTCTATATTAATGGTCTTATTCATGAAAAAATATTTTTGATTCATAAAAGATTTATAAAACAGTTTTTCGTACAATATTTGTTTTATAAAACCTTTAGAAAATCGTTGAAGGAGATATTTTTATATGCAGTTATTTTAATAGCAAAAAAAAAATTAAGAAAAACATGTAAGAGTGCTATATTCGGTATATATGTAGTATAGAGATACATAAAGGGTGTTTTTTATTGAGGTATAGAGCTTTAAGTTGGCATCACTTTTTTAACTGGCGGCCATTTTGTCAGCTGTCAAGTGATTAATATTTAGTTTGGTTTGCCATTTCATCATGAACAGGTTGACAACGCTTGCAAATCGTGCAAATTTATTTCGAAAATAATGGTTCAGTTCGCGAAGTTTACCGCAAGCTCCGTCCATTTTATGGTCGACATAATCGTCCATCAGAGCAATTCGGTTAACCATGGATCGTTTTCGCACTACGTTTACTCTATGTGATAATACGCATCCGCAGAGACGTCGAACAGTGCGCACCGAAGAAACAATTGGCGCTGTAGAGCAAAGTGTTGAAGAGGACCCGAATGAATCGATTCGCCACCGTGCACAGCAATTGGAGCCGACTAACCGACTATTTTGTTCCCGAATTGGATGGCATGAATGTGGATGAGTTGTGGTTCCAACAAGACGGCGCTACATGCCACACAGCGCACGTCACAATCGATTTATTGAAGGAAATATTCGATGAGCGCATAATTTCGCGGAATGGACCTGTCAATTGGCCACCAAGATCGTGTGATTTGACACCATTGGATTATTTTCTTTGGGGATATGTGAAGTCGCTCGTCTACGCCAACAAACCAGAAACGTTAGGGGACTTGGAAGCCAACATTCGTGGCGTTATTGCCAACATACGGCCCCATATGCTCGAAAAAGTGGTTGAAAATTGGACCTGTAGAATTGGCTTTATTCGAGCCAGCCGCGGCGGCCGCCTGCCCGAAATCATATGTAAGCATTAATGGCATAAAATTATCCTTACAATAAAGCAAATTAATGGACATTAAAACGATTTTCTTGTGTTTTATTTCAATTCGAAGTTCTATACCTCTAAGAAAAACACCCTATACATGAGCACATAGTTACTTTTATGTACAAAGAAAAAAATAATAATTTTCAAGGCCTAGAATCATAATTTTAGATTTTTCTGATTACTTATACCAATCTAGTAGTTCTTAAAAAAATATAGAAAGTGTGTTAAGTGAAAAAAAGGAAATTAAAAACAAAATGTTTTTATTAGTTACTTTAATGTCCAGAAAAAAATCATAGTTTCCAGCTCTGGAGCTGTGGTTTTATTTTTATAATTTTCTATACCAAACTTTTCTTTCCAAAACGTAAAATATATATAATTTATAAAGGAAAAGATCAAAATTAATTAGACTTAGTTACTTTTAGATATTAAAAAAGTGTAAGTGTCCCAACCGTTAACTCATCCTTTTTGATTTTCTGATTTCTTATGCCAATCTCTTTTTTTTAAGAATTTAAGAAATGTTTAATTTATAAAAAAAAAGAAAAAATTTGTTTTAGTAACTCACTTTTGTACAAAAAAGATTAAAGTTTTCCAACCCTGGAATCGTCTTTTTAATTTTTTTAATTGTTTTTTTTTTTTGTTTGAAATACCAATTTTATTCGATATTAAGCATAAAATAAGTTTATTTAATAAAAATAGAAAAAAATTTGTTTTCGGTAGTTCATCTTTTATATCACAATGAGTGTAAGTTTCCCAACCCTGGAATCCTCCTTTTTGATATTTTATGATTTCTTTTTCTTTTTATGTTCTTTTTTTAAAGAACATAAGGTATGTTTAATTTATAGTAAAAAAGAAAAATTTGTTTTAGTAAGTTACTTTTGTATAAAAAATAAGGTTTCCAACCCTGGAAACGTTGTTTTAATTTTTTTTATTTTGAAATATCAAATTCATTCGTACTGAAGTATAAAATAATTTTATTTATTTAAAAAAAATTAAAATTAGTTTTCGGTAGTTAATTTTTTATATCACAAAAAGAGTAAGTTTCCCAACCCTGGAATCATCCTTTTTAATTTTTCTGATTTCTTACACCAATCTATTTTTTTTAAGAATATAAGATATCTTTAATTTATAGAGAAAAAGGAAATATTTGCTTTAGTAAGTTACTTTTGTACAAAAAAAAGTTAGTTTTCCAACCCTGGAAAAATCTTTTTAATTTTAGAAGGTTAATTTTTAATTTGAAATACCAATTTATAAAATAAGTTCATTTAATAAAAAAAATAAAAATTAATTTTCGGTAGTTAATTTTTTATATCACAAAAAGTTTCAGTTTCCCAACCCTGGAATCATCCTTTTTGATTTTTCTGATTTCTTACACCAATCTTTTTCTTTTAAGAATATAAGATATGTTTAATTTATAAAGAAAAGGAAAAATTTCTTTACTTTAAAGTTACTTTTGTATAAGAAAAAAAGTTAATGTTTTCCAACCCTAGAAACGTCTTATTAATTTTTTAAAGTTTAATTTTTTATTTGAAATACCAATTTTATTCGTGGTGAAGTATAAAATAAGTTTATTTAATAAAAATAAATAAAAAATTAGTTTACGGTAGTTAATTTTATATATCACAAAAATCGTACGTTTTCCAACCCTGGAATCATGCTTTTTATTTTTCTGATTTCTTAAATCAATCTCCTTGTTTTAAGTACATTACATATGTTTAGTTTATAAAAAAAAAGGAAAAATTTGTTTTAGTGTTACTTTTGCATAACAAAAAAATTTTCGGTTTTCCAACCCTGGAAACGTGTTTTTAATTTTTTTAATTTTTTTTTAATTTTTTTTTTATTTTTTTTTAGTTAGAAATACCAATTTTATTCATACTGAAGTATAAAATAAGTTTATTTGATAAAAAATTATTAAAAACTAGTTTTCGGTTGTTATTTTGTATGGCAAAATGAAGTTTGTCTCCCAGCTCTGAAACCGTGTGCTCGATTTTGCTGATTTTCAATACCAATCTTATTTCGACCATTTCTGACCCACCAGTTCAAGAACGAAGTCTCTAGCTTTTCTGGGAGCTTCGGAAAACCGATTTCACGTACAGACAGACGGACAGACGGACATCGCTTATTCGTCTTCCCTATGCATAAGGATCCAGAATATATATACTTTATGGCTCGCTTATTAATATTCTGGAAATTACAAACGGAATGACAAACCTATATATACCCTTTTACCATTAAGCAAGATTGCAGTTTTGATAATTTAACTTGAAAGAAACAAAATGAAGAGCTAAGGCCGACCCTACTTTAAAAAATTAAATGAAGACACGCACAATTAAGAGCTATAATATATGTAGCTCTATTAGATCCGAAAAATCAATCTTAAAATTTGCTACCTTTTTTAACATGAAGATAAAGTCAGTTAAGGTGTAATCAGACGTGATCTATAGCCATAGAAAACAGCCGTTCGAATCAAACTTATGGGCAACACTGCATTTGATTATAGGTGACTCGCCATAACGCCATAGTCATTACCATAGAAACCAATTGTATTTTGGTTTGGTTATGGCTATGTCACGTCTAATAGCATCTTTGACTGTAGTTTAAACTTAAAATTTTGTTTTTCAAATAAAGATTATCTAGTTAATAATCTATGGTTATCCGAGCAACATTGCTCAGTTAAAATTTAGTTAGAACTGTCAAATAATAAATATATGAAATATTACGCAATTAAAAAAAACAGTTCAACTAAAAAGTTTACATCTTTATTTATAAAACTTATTAAGGCTTTATAAGGTTTTTTAAGAAAAATTTTGCACAGAAATTTGTGTTAAAACCCCTTTATAAAGACTTAATAAGTTTTATAAATAAGGCTGTTAATAAATAAATACATACATACATATATTCAAACATAAATAAAATGGATGCTTGTTATGACGACGAAGTTTTTAGTGATTATGAAACCAGAATAACTTGGATGGGAAAATTGTAAGAAAAATAATAGAGATAAAAACAAGTCAAAATCATGTGTATAATGAAATGGAGTTCTTGCAAAGATATTGTTTAACAAACAGATCTTGTATGATGATTTTTATTGCTCCTTTTAGACACGGAAAGTTTACTTTGCAAAGTCTTAATTCAGCTGTGTGAAAGACAGAGTAAGGAATACTATCTCTTTCTGTCTTTCTCCCAGCTGAATTAAGACTTTGCAAAGTAAACTTTCCGTGTCTAAAAGGGGTATATAATACTTTTTAGTCTTATTTTTTGAGTGTCACTATTTTTTTAAGTTCATAATTAGTTTTTGTCCGTCTGTCCGTCACAGACTATTTTCTCGAGAACCTAACATCTACGGACCTGAGATTTGGACGGAGTATATAGAACTTTGGAGGCTACAACAAAAAAATACATAAGAGTTAAAAATTAAATGGTATTCCAAAACGAGCAATGAAATATGTTAAAATCCAAAATCGCCAAATTGAAAAAACGCACAAAAACCGAAAAAATTAACAAAACGGGGAAAAATGCCAAAATTAAAAAATCGCCTATATGGAAAAAAAACTCGCCAAAATGAAAAAAATCGCCAAAATTAAAAAAACGCCAAAAACCGAAAAAATCGACAAAACATTGGAAAAAAATGCCAAAACTAAAAAAGCGCCAAAAACCGAATAAACGGAAAAAACGCCAAACTAAAAACGCTCAAAACCGAAAAAACCCAAAAACGAAAAGCCAAAACTTTTTATTATATAGGCTGAAGTTCGTATTGAATTACATATCTAGTGTCCGTACGGAACCCTTCGTGCGCGGGTCAAAGTCACACTTCACTGAATTTATTTTTATTTTCCAAGGTATATATAATTACACCATGGTTCAGTTACTGAAGTTTTTTTTTTAATAAATTTAAATAATTGTCACATCGTTTTTTTAGTGTTGCCATATTTATGTAAAATATTTTCAAGAATGCCACATCCCAGCAAAAAATTATCGACACTTAGAAGCACTAAAAGCTGTTAGAAGCAATACGTTGCATCTCTAGAAGCACTAACGTAAGCGGGACCATTAAATTATGTTCTACGATCGTACACGTACAGTACAGAATTATATATGTATGTGTATAGTACAGGCATACGTTTGGTAGATGATTTATTGCTATTGCTTCTAAGTGGCTCATCGCGAACAAAAATCATGCATTATAAAAGCGCAATTGCAAGTGATTCCGTTTCATGGTCTCCCTTACAAAAATGCTTCCAGCAAGCAAAAATTTTTGCTGGGATCTATATTGAAAAAGTATGGCATTTCTAGCTAAATTGACAACTGCTAATCCATCACTGAAAAACAACATGGGCGGCAGTGATGCCAACTTAGCCCTTTTAGGACTAGATTTGGCCCGTTTTCAGTCAGTCAAAACGCGAAAAAAAATTTTAGCCCCAAACTAAAAAAGGCGCAAACCTAGCACTTTTTACAATAATCTTTCATCTCTTTTAGCCACTTTTTAGTTTTTGCACGATATGGTTACATTTAAACTTTTGCGAACTTTTTCTTCCTTTAATCTAGCAAAATAAAATGAGTAAAAAGTCGATATTGCCTTACTAATTTAAAAAAGAAGAATAATATAGAGTAATCTTTTATTTCTTCCAAATTTTTTATGCCTTGAAAGTTATTCAATACAGACTAAAACAGATAATGTATGTTTTTGGAAGAGCGAGAAATCGAAATTTTATTTAATAACGGCCAATTTTAAATGTATCTACTTATGTAAACATACATATGTATTAAAGGGTTGCATTTGTATACTCGTTTGTATAGCCAAAACAAATATACCATGGTATGTACCATATAATTGTAGTGTGAGCGACAGAACTAGTATAAGAGTTATTGTGTGTGCGTGCTTTTCCAAATTAAAATACAATTGAAAACAAATAAGAATTGCTTATTGTATTGCTGCTGAGCAACTGTTTGATCTGTTTTTGCTCAAAAAATACATATTGTAATACAAATATATGAAAAAACCACTATTGAAACAAATACATGATGTGAAGATGTATGTGCGGACGTTCGTTATATTATTTTGTGGCGCAGCCAAGTATACAGAGAGAGAGAGAGAGACAATTTTGCTCTGAGAGTAATTACACATGCATGTGTTTCATGTACATGTATCATTTACTTACATATGTATGTGCCATTTTGCTTTCATTCATTCATTCATCAGCCAATTACATTTTTTCTCAACACATATTTGCCTTAGAAAAACAAAACAAAAAATGTGTTGTTCTCATTTGCTCATTGCCCAACCAACAATAATTGCTTAAAAAATCAACATTTACAACTAGTAACAGAAAACGATAAATAACATATTTGTTCATATCAGAACCGAAAAACACGCAAAACTAGTGCAAACAGATGTATCTGTGCAATGCTATAATATGTATATGTATTTCTATTATATATATATGTATATGCTAACTATTTAATCTACGTATGTACATACATACATTATTAAAAAGTAATACGAAATGTAAATGAAATATGTACAATATTGAAGCTCTCAAGCTATGTATGTGTTGATCTAATGATAGTTATATATATTCTAATAAATTACTTTACAAAAATTGATTTGATGTTTTTATTTTCAACATAAACATTTTAATATTAATATTAATTTTAATTTCGCGCTTTTTCGAAAAATTTTACTATTTTTTTATATTTTTGAATATTTTTAAGATTTAACCCTTTCTAGCCCTTTTTTAAAAAATTTGCACGCGTTTTGAGTCTCAAAAGTTGGCATCACTGATGGGCGGTGAACCGCTGTTTAAATTTGTTCCTTGGTTAAGTCAAACTTATGTTAAACTAAGTTTAACTAATTAGCCTTTTTGCCCGTTATTTCTACATAAAGGTAATTTACAGAAGGGTTTTACCTACGAGTTTGAATTATAAAAATAAACTTACACGATAGATATCTGTACATCAATAGATATCTATGGCTAGAAATAACGGGCATTACAGAAGGTATACATATATTACTTTCTCAACTCCCTCATACAAAATCAAAAGTTGAGCAACTAAAACTGAAGAGTCTAAAACCTGACTAAGATCAGTGTTGTTAGATAATTTTTTTTTAAATCGTCAAATTTCAAAAATAAAATCGTCACAATTTTCAAAAAAAAAAAAATCGTCATACAATTATCCGTTTTATTAAACAACTAATATACCAAATTAGAAATAAAACACTATTTATGTTACAAAAAACAATTCATCGACTTTATAGTCAAAGATAAAAACTATAAGGTGAAATTAAAGCAAAAAAAAAAAAATCAGAATATATAATAGCGTGTAACAATTTCTAAATAAAACTAGTTTCAAAATAAAACTATAAATACATTTTAGAATTGTGTTTTTTATAAAAAAAAAAATGTCAATATTATAACACTCCGAAGAGTTACACTTAAAATAATCTTTTGTAAACATAATGATTTCAAGGGTTTCTGTTTCCAGTAAATTTCAGATCTTAGTTTTAGTAAAATTAATATTACTTAATTATTAATATTAATTCAATAATAATAATTAATATTAATTCAATAATAATAATTAATATTCTTTCAAGACTAACCGATGACAAAGTCAAAAAAAGTGAAAAACAAACTCACTTAAGTTATGAAAACTAAGTTTATTGTTTGGTAAACTTTTTAGTAAAGGAAGAATTCCAAAGTCCATATTTAAAATTAATGATGTTGAAAATGAATTAAATTTTTTTTCTGATATTTGTGTTATCGAAATCAAATCACTTTTCTGAAAGGCTTTATTGGCATATTTATGTTTATTTCAACAACTCGTTAAAGTATGAGGAATATTTGAAACAAAATCGTCAAAAGCCATTTTGGGAAATTTGTTATAAAAAATCGTCAAAATGACGTAAAATCGTGATATCTAACAATACTGACTAAGATAAAAAACATATAATGCAAAAAGTAAACAAACAAAAAATGATGCAAACGAAAAGTGTAAAAATTTTAGAAAAGATTAAATAAAAATTGTGAAAGTCCTTAAAAAATAAATAATTTACAAAATATGGTAATAATAACTGTTAGTGTGCATAAATTATTATAAAATTATTTTATTAACACTTTTATTGTTTTGCGGATTATTTTATATATTCAGTTTTAAAATTGTCAAGTATCCGGTTACTTAGTACTGCACTTGTTTTTAAGGTAAAAAAAAATTAATTGCAAACATTATATAAAATAAATTATTAATTTAGGGCTTATGGTAATAGCATCATAAGCCACCCGAGTTAAAGAAACTGATTTTGTTTTTCCTCTTAATTATAGCCATCCCACCACAACCACTCAAAACATTTAAGCTAGTTTCCAATTAATTTCTGAATTATACTATATGTAATTGATATTTTACATTTCAATGTTTTTGTGGTTGTTGTTGTTGTTCTTGTTGTTTTTCATAGCGTTAATTTTGAAAAAATTACAGTCTGTCAACAATGAGTTTACACATTGGAAACAAACATGTTTTAGTTAAAATTATAAGTAATTTAAGGACATTTTTATTCTAAAAAATATTTTTTATTTATATATGTATGTATGTATATCATAAATTTATATGTATTTGCAGAGATTGTGTCGAAAAAATCTTGTAACCTGCTCGAAACAAGAAAGATATGGGCATTTCCTGGGGTCACGAACGTACGTTCGTACGCTTTTGATGTACAAAAAATATAGAAAACAAAACTTTTGCAAACATTTTTTTTTTGCGATTTGATAGCATTTTGGAAGCTCTATGTTTAGTGCAAAAGATGGTTTTCATCGAGTTTAAGTTTTCATATTAATAGTTATAAACATGCGTTCACGAACGTACTCAAAATAGAAGTCAACTTTGGCTGACAGTAGTGAAATGTAAGAATCTGCGAAATGGAACAGAACAATGAAGTGATTAATTTATTTTAAGTGTATTAATGTAGGTCTCTATCCAGTATTTACACAATAAAATATCTCTATTGGTTTTTGTTTAATTAGTTTAATTACCGTTCGCGAACGTACGGGTCACGAACGTACGATTTTTCCACATGTTTTTTTTATTATTATCACCATGCCTCCTTCCCATTTTCGAACTTTTTTTTGTTCTCCTTACACTTTTCTCTTCTAACTTGATTGTTATAGAGAGATTTTGAAGAAAGAGTGCAAACATAACATATTTTTTGCATGTAAAATAGTTATATATATATAAAAACGTCTGTAGAAGTAGCTTAAAAAGAAAATATAAAATTTTGCAGCTTCCAGCCCAATTTTCTCAAGTAAAACAGCTGAGATATGCTAATAAACCATTCTTTTATATAAAAATAGACTTTTTTATAATTAAAAACAATAAATCACGATGATAATCAACATTTCATTTTTCCAACCTGGTAGACCATTCGGGGGAAATGCCCATATACAACAAAAACAAATTTCTACTTCATTTAGCATTGTCAATTAAACTCTTTGCACAAAAATTTTCTTTCGTACTTGGGTTCAGTGGAAAGATTTTTCTTTGAACCAATTAACTTCATTTGTCATAATTCGCTAGTATTTTCTGCCACTCTTCTAGTGTTGCTGTTTTAAGCCATGTCATATATTTTGGCTGACGTTTAGCGACTTTTTTTTCTAAAACAGCCTTAGATTCCCAATAAGATTTTGATCGCGACATTATATAAGTGCTTTTTTAATCAGGCACAAATTTGTGTGTATGCAAAGATGTTTTGTGAAGGATAATTATGAAAGTGAAGGAAAATCATGTTGATGAAACTTAAATACTAATTAAATAACGTCTGAATTTTTCTTTTCTGAATTTTTCTTCTCTACTAAGAGGGTACAATTGAAAAAGCATAAAAATCATCATATCTGTATGTAGGTCCTGCAACAAGGACACACAATGGATATATGTATATGCATGTAGAGTATGGTCTAATTAATTAAATTAATAATTTTTATTTTTGTAATACTTACAATCATCGCTTACTGGGCCAGCTGAACATTGTGCAGGTGGATCTCTGCCCAAATCTTGTAATTCCTAAAAAAAAATAATAATGTTTATCAATAATTTAAATAAAATTGTAAGAAGTGAAATATTGAAATGCAAAAAAGACATTGATTGGTTCTTCATGAAAACGTTATCTTTTTAACCGACTTCAAAAAAAGCAGTGCCTTATCCATTCGTCTGTATTTTTTTTACATTGTTACTTCAGAAGGACTGTAAAAATTCCTTTTTTTTGTCTGAGATGGTATAGCTTCCAATTGATCCCTTTGTAAGAAAAAGTGGGCAGGGATACGTCTAAATTTTTTTTTATTTGATTGCTGCGAAACCTAGCAAACACCTTTGGTTACTGTAATTACACCATTTTAAAGTTAAAAAATGGGCGGGACTACGCCCATTACAATGTATTAGTATATTTCACGTGGTTCTACTTAAAATTAAAATTTAATATTTTATTATAAGTGGTTCTGCTTTACCGATTTTTACAAAACTTAACACACAAAAAATTTTTTTTTTTTTGGAAAGAATTTACTTGAAGTTTGTTCCCAGAAATTTTGTTTCCAAAAATGTTTTATCTTTGCATTGATGTGGGTTTTTTGGTAGAATTATTTTATTATCGTTTAATTTTATATATGTACTATCTGAATAATAGTAATGTAACGAATATTCATATTCGCATTCTCCAATAGACGGATTTGTGAATAAGGTGAACAAAAAAAATTTATGTTAATGACTCAATTAAAGCCTAAAGTTTCTCCTATCCAAAAAAAAATATTTAAAAATTCTAATTACATGTATCAAAATTTACAGAACTTTCTGACCGAGCAGTGACCAGTCAACGCGCATGTCAAGACTCCCATCACCTTCCTATTCATATCCAGTAGCAGATTGCATCTTCCTGAATCAAATTTTGGCCGCATAGCCCTCGATACTCTACAATCTTCCCTACTTTCCTTTGGTTCTGATCACAAATCGGTTATTTAGGCCATCCAAATTGGATTCAATATTTCAAATACATATTTTGATTTAACCGATTTTTATTTGAAGTGAACAGGGTCACCCCCATTAAAATGTATCATACTACTTTATAATTAAAAAAAAATAAAAAATTCAGTATAGAGAAAAGATGTATGCCGGCCACATAAACATAAATGTGAAAGTAATACCAAAATTCCTGAGATCAAAATAATTTCCTATAAGTTTTCCTATGTGACCATTAATAAGCCTTCTGATTTGTACACTACCTGTTTACTAAACAATATTGTTTAACCATTGTCCTTATTTTTTTAATTTTTCAGTATTATATAAAAATACAATATAAGCTAAGCAAAAACCCTGTATAAAAGTTGTGAAATTCAAGCGAATTCAAAAAATTAATATGAAACTAAACACACGTCAACACGCAGATACTACACACTTTTTATTTGTTACTTAATGCTGCTAAATTTAATACAATAAATATGTAAAATATAAAATTTTTGTGTATAAAATAATAGTTCATTGGCCCTGTAATGGAAATACGTACATATGTATCTATGTATGTATGTATGTATGTATTCGTTTCTTAGCTGTTTCAAACTTACATACATATATATACATACCCTGCAGAAAGTGCGAATAGTGAAATTGTAATGATTTACTAGTGACATTGTCAGTAGTACTACTGACCAGGTGTACCCCAGCCAATGTAATCATATATTGACATTTAACATTACCTTGTCATTGAAAATCCACCACTAGACTGTATCACTACTGACTAAATAGTTCTTTTGGGTCAACATGGAGACATTGACACCAAACATTCACTAGTAAATTTTAGGGGCTCTAGTCTACAATATCGATATTTCCTCGCTCGTTGTCAATAGTAAAATTATATTGATTTTCTAGTGACATTGTCAATAGTGCTACTGACTAGATGCACCCCAGCCAATGTAATCGCCTATTGACATATAACATACGGTTATAATTGAAAATCTATCAGTAGACTTTAGCACTATTGAGAAGGTAGTTCTTTTACGACCATATGGAGATATTTGAACCAAAGATTTACTAGTAGATTTTAGTAACCCTCGTCTACATACATTTTTTTAATATTATTGCACAGCATAATAAAAAAGAAAAACAATCTATTGACGCGTTCATTGACAATATCACCAGAAATACACTAGAACTGCTGTCTCTAACGTATCTTTACTCGCACATAAAAGGAAAGATGTCGACATTTTAACTAGTGCAATTTTCGCTGGAGAAATAGTATTGACACAGAGACATATGGTTCGAGGCTGGCTAGAGGGTATGTATATATATACATATATATACATATATATACATACATACATACATACATATGTATGTATGTTTCGTGTTACTTTTTTGGCAAGAGTCGGCTAAATTATTTCTAACCTTTAGAACGTTCGGTTAAAGCTTAATAAAAAACTAAACTAATATTTTTAGTACATACATACATATGCATGTACATTATTAGGGCGTTTCACCAAAGGCGTTTTTTGCGATTTTTGCAACACTTGAAGCGGAATATTAAGGCTTGTGATGTAAAAGAATTTCGAAAAAAATTTTGGATTTTTTGAAGATGGGTATGGGGTCGCTGAAATAGATTTTATCAAAAAAATGAGGTTATGGAGAAAAAATTTTTATATTATTTTTTTCTGGTGCTTTTTGTTCATACAACTAAACAATTCTCTTCTTAAGGATCAGATCCCACGACAAAAAATTATTGGTGTGAAAAATTATTATATTACGGACCACTTTTATAGTCCTAAAAGTGAAAAATTATTTTTCCTAGATTTCAAACCTCGGATAACTTGAAAAGTTTTCAACATTTTTTCAAGATGTAAAAAGCGTTAAAAAGGTCTTTAAATTACCTTTCATTCGGTACATAGATTTATTTTTACTTGTTGGAAAAATATAAGAAAAAAATTAAAGTTTGAGAAAATTTTTTTATTTATCAAATTTTATGAAAATTAAAAGAATTTCATTATGTTTCATTCTTGGTTAAGTAAAAAAAAAATATTAATATAATAATAATAATTTTTTTGTCGTGGGATCGGATCCTTAAGAAGAGAATTGTTTAGTTGTGCAGTCAAATCCCGATAATTTGTACCCCGATAAATCGTAATTCCCGATAATTCATAATAAACTGTCGGCACCTTGAAAAAATCTCGTTAATTCGTAAAATTTTCATACATTTTGGTCCCCTCGCTAATTTGTAATATTTTCTTCAAATAAAATCTTCTTTACCTCTTATAAATCGTAATTGTTTGCTAACTACCACTTATAATTCGTAATAAAAACAACAGAAACATGGAAAGAATGATTTTTTATTTACCGCTATTTTTTCTGAGTGGGTTTTCGCTTGTGCTTGTGTGTGTGCTCACGCATAAAACTCTGTCGGTGTAACAAAAAACAACAAATTTTTATTTTGTATTTTATTTTTAACAATTTTTTTAATGCTTTTTTTATCGTTTTAGTAAATAAATTTAAAAACCCCGTTAATTCGTATTTATATTATTTTAAACCCGTTAAATCGAAACCCCGCTAAATCGAAAACCCCTATAATTCGTAAAAAATGGCGGGTCCCTTGCGATTACGAATTATCGTGATTTGACTGTATTAACAAAAAGCACCTGAAAAAAATAATATAAAAATTTTTTCTCCATAACCTCATTTTTTTGATAAAATCTATTTCAGCTACCCCGTACCCATCTTCAAAAAATCCCAAAAAATTTTTGAAATTCTTTTAGATCACAAGCTTTAATATTCCGCTTCAAGAGTTGCAAAATTTTTTTTAGTTCAGCTTTATTTTGTTTTTTTTTTTATATAAAATTTTTGCATAAAATACCTTTTATTTTTATTAGCCGTTTCGACTGTGACGACATTTTTTCAAAATGCAATGCCGTCTGCTTGATATACATACATTCGCTCATTTACATAAAGAACGTCATAACTCCAAAATGGAATTCATATTGTGTAAAAATTTCATACAAATATCTTGTTTACTCCACTCTTGAGAAAAAATTAATGCGGCTATTACGGTTTACAACTCAACAAAGTTGAATTGAAATTGGAACAACTTGACTTTAAAAGAACTGAACTGGTTTTTGGTATTCTGAATTACAACTAATGTCTAAAAGGCCTATAACTCTCTATTGAAATACTCCTTTTACACACGGAAAGTTTACTTTGCCAAGTCTTAATTCAGCTGTGTGAAAGACAGAGGTAAGAATACTTTCTCTTTCTGTCTTTCTTCCATCTGAATTAAGACTTTTCAAAGTAAACTTTCAGTGTGTAAAAGCGGTATAAGTCCCAGTTCACACTAGTGTCCTGTACAAGAGTATTTATAAGACTTTTCAAGACATGAGAGATTTTTTCCAATGCTTTACTACAGCGAAATATTCTAAAAAGAATCGCTAAACAACACTGTTGGCAAGACAAATCACCGAAAAAAATTACTTGCCAACAGTGTTGCTTAGCGGTTCTTTTAGAATATTTCGCTGTAGTAAAGCATTTGAAAAAATCTCTCATGTCTTGAAAGGTCTTATAAATAGTCTTGTGCAGGGCACTAGTTCACACGTTTCAACTTTTGTTGCTCAACTCGTAATTCAGCTGTAAGAAAGACGGAGACGGATACGGATGTACAAATATCTCTCTTTTTCTTACAGCTGAATTACGAGATGAGCAAAAAAAGTTGAAACGTGTGAACCGGGACTAACAAACCTTTTCCACACATAAAATTAAGTCTCGGTTCACACATTTCAACTTTTGTTGTTCAACTCGTAATTCAGCTGTAAGAAAGACGGATACGGATACGGATGTAAAAATATCTCTCTTTTTCTTACAGCTGAATTACTAGTTGATCAACAAAAGTTGAAACGTGTAAACCGGGACTTACTTTGAAGTCTTAATTCAGCTGGGAGAAAGACAGAAAAATATTGTAATAATACATCTGTCTTTCACCCAGCTGAATTAAGACTTTGCAAAGTAAAGTTTGAGTGTGGAAAAGGGGTCTAACATGGATAATAAATAAATGAATAAAAATGAAAAATTTTATTTATGTATGTATATAAAAAAATAATTAAGGAAGGGATATCCAAAATCCAACGATATTTTTGAATGCAATATACCTTTGCTTTTACTTTTTTTTTTTACAATATCATACCGCATGTTCGGGAATTATAGAACGTCTTACTATATGTTTGAATGTACATAAGTACATATGTATGTACATTAAAGCAACATCAGGAAGATGAAAAGGACAGACAGACATACATACATACATATTTCCTTCTTCATCTATCGACATGATCATCCTAAAAAAACACAAACGGCCTACGTTGTCAAAACGTCAGATATCAAAAAGAAATTAAAAATGATGTTTTTACACTTGGACATATGGTACATACATATGTATATATTTATATATGTATGGATGTATATGTACGTGTGCATAATATTTACATATGTACATACATACATATATACATATTACGTATATGCAAGTAATTTTTAAGTACAGAAGGAAAAAATACTGCACAATTTAAAAATAAAATGTATTTAAAATCCACCACGAGCCAAGTATTGATATACTTGGCTCGTATGTTTTATATACTTTTGTAGAGGTAAGTATGTATATTGTGATTTAAGGTATGTACACTAGGGATATAACTTTTTATTTCTTTTTGGTTAAGAAATATTAATAATCGGGTATGTTCTGCATTCCTCGTGAAATTTAAACGAGTGGAATTCCCATACAATTGTTGTTGGAAATATGTAGTTATAACAACAATGCTATGGCAATTCCACTCGTTTTAATTTTAGGTGGAATGCAGAACATACCCAAATATGTTTATTTAAAACAGAAAATAAATATAAAAAAAATTTTTTATAAAATTAGGAATATTCAATATTGCATTAAGAAGTCCTCGAAATAATTTTAGATTATGTAAAATTATATTTTTGTTAGTTCAAGTCCGTGCTTTAAGTGTTTAGAAAAACCAATTGGTGCGTGAACTTTTTTGAGAAAAATTACAAAAGATTATGATTTTCCTGGTTACCAGGGCATGGTTGACCTAATGGTATTATGCCGAAAAATTGGTTATACCCCTAATGTACACATGAGTCATTTATTTGAACAACTTCATAACTCAAAAAATTATATTTTTGAGTTCATAATACAGGATGAATCTTCGTTTTGTTTTTCACACTGTGTAAAAATTTCATACAAAAATATTGTATACTAAATTCTTGAGAAAAATTGGTATCACTCCTCGATTAGCGGTAAATATAATGTTTCGTTTCGAAATTATATTGGACTTATATTTTTAAAAGAAGCTGGTTGAAATAAGCCGTGAGCCACTTTATATACAAATATATAGCAGCTTTTTTCTATATCTTTATGGAAGTCGGGATTAAAAGAGTTTATCAATATGATGTTAATAGGTTTTATATTTGTTAGGCTGTATAAAATTTAGGATACATATGTACATACATATTAGTGTCCTGCACAAGAGTATTTATAAGACTTTTCAAGACATGAGAGATTTTTTCCAATGCTTTACTACAGCGAAATATTCTAAAAGAATCGCTAAACAACACTGTTGGCAAGACAAACCACCGAAAAAAATTACT
Organism: Tachina grossa; assembly: GCA_949987645.1. NCBI lineage: Eukaryota > Metazoa > Arthropoda > Insecta > Diptera > Tachinidae > Tachina > Tachina grossa. The sequence goes on from OX465274.1 coordinate 172,562,975, forward strand.
TGCCAACAGTGTTGTTTAGCGATTCTTTTAGAATATTTCGCTGTAGTAAAGCATTTGAAAAAATCTGTCATGTCTTGAAAGGTCTTATAAATAGTCTTGTGCAGGACACTAATACATATGTATGTATGTATGTACAAATATAATAAGTAAGCTTTAATAATAATTTTGTATATCTTATAGAGTTTGTTATATTTTTTCTTTAAATTTATTCAAGAAATAAGTATGTAATATACATACATATGTACATAGTTTTACTTGACCTATGTATATTGGCTTTTATATTGCAATGAAATAAATACATAAATAAATTGATAGTTGAGTTGTAGTTTCCAAATTTTAATTATTGATTGCAACTTTTTTCACCCATGAGACAACTCCTTTTTATCAGTTGTATTTTGGTTTTTATTTCCAGTGTTGTATTGGTTTTTCTTCATTAAGCTTAAAATAGATGTGCCATAGCCATAACCAAACCAAAATTGAATTGGTTTCTATGGTAATGGCTATGGCGTTATGGCAAGTCACCTATAATCAAATACAGTGTTGCCCATAAGTTTGGTTTGAACAGATGTTTTCTATGGTTATGGTTATGGCACGTCTGATTGGACCTTTATTCCAAACACCAACCAATCCCATTTGTCAACCAATATTGTTGACATGTTCATAAAACATTAAATCTAAAAAATACAAGGCCAAAACTAAAAACATTTAAAATGTTTTGTGAAGACAACTATGCTTTAAAAAAAAACATAGCATATATAAGAACCTTTACTTTTCGCGCATTGTTTCGAAGACAAATAAAATTAGTTGTAACTCAGAATACCAAAAAACAGTTAAGTACTTTTAACCAACTTTTCAATCTTAATTATTTTTTAAACAAGAGGTAACCTAAAAAATTGTTATCACCATTGGATTCGGCGTACTCGAATTAAGTGTACCCACTAATTACAAATAAGTTTCGAATACGAGCAGTGTAATTAATTAAAATTGTGATTTTGGAATTTTTGTTAATTACGTGATTTTGCATTTCTGCTGTCGATATATACATATGGACATTTCCGCGGTCACTCACACGACTTTCGGCAACAAAATAAAATTTTAAATGTTAAATAAATTAAACAATTAAATTTTTTACAATTCACCACTAATATTTTTGTAGTATTTTGAGAGTACTACTAATGGTAAACAAATTAAGAGCCTCCGGTTTTTATCTTTTGAGATAAAAGCCACAAAAGAGCGGTAACTCACGCGATTTCAAATAGACATGGCTTTAGACATCATTGCTAATAATCAGCAAACTCTGCGAATTGTGTGAACATTTTGAACTTTAAATATTTTTGACATAAGTAAGAAATATCAAGCTTTATTATTAGACTTATGATTTTTCAAAATTTGGCCTGTCATTTTTTTCGAAGGATTCTTCTTCCACTGCAGTTTTGTGTGCAGTTATACATATATATATTTAAGCTAAGAAGAAGAAAAAATAAAAAAGAGATATCAATATCGTTGTATTTTTTATTCAATACATCGAAAAAAATTTTTCGCCTTTCTGCATTTGTTGGCAGTGCCCTTTCTGCCTTCTTTACGCCCTTTCCAAGAGATATCTTGGTCCAATACCTATCACTTTTCTTGTTCTCCACTTGCCGATTAGTCCGAATCATTTTTACTCTCGATCTATCATATTATCTCTTTCTTTTTAACTTGCTATCGACTACTATTGGATTCTGTCGCACTTTTATTCTGTACTTTCGGGACAATTCTCTTTGTTTTGCTGTATAATCCATCAGTTTTTGTGGGTTATTTTTTATTTTGCCCATGTACCGCATTTGCTTTTCATTTTTTTTTTTTTATTAATATTTTGTTGGTCCATCTAAATTTGAATTAAAAAAGCTAACAATAACTTAGCAAAAATAATTTTTTTAGAAGAGATTGCACTTACGGTCACTCACACGACAAACTTTCGCAATGAATAAAAAATAAATTATTTGAAAAAAATGTTATTTAATTTTATTTTACTATTGTTGAACCAATCTCACGTAAACTACAAATTTGCCTCCACTTTTATCAACAAATGCAAACGTTTTGACAACTTATGCTGTTTTTCGGTCACTCACGCGACAAAAGATCAGATTAAAGATTAACACAAATACGCTTAATTCGTGCTCTGTTGTCTCCCTTTGTACTTTTTACCGCAACTTCACTTATCTAAGTATAATTAAAGAAGAGAAGCTCTACGGTAAGAGAACTCTAAATGTAGTAAATATTTTAACGAAATCAGCCAATGAAACGTATCCAGTGCAAGAAATATACAAACTCTACTTCGCTTACAATTATTTTTTACATATAAAGTTTTATTCACTATTTTAACCCAAAAATATTAAATTTCCATACTTCTAGATAATATATAATGAAAAATGGCAAGATCTTCGGTACTTTTTTTTTGGGACTCTTGGTTGACCTTTTCGCGAAAATGCCCATATGTATATTGTATTTGTTTCTGCTACACTTATTTTAGCATTTTATTAAGTTTTAATAGTCTTGATTTAAATATAAAATACATTTGTATGCCAGAAAGTCTATGCAATATTTTTTGCTATTTTTTTCTGAGCTACAGCATAAATTATAAAAAATATCATTAATATGATAATGGCCGAACGTTTTTTTGTTTTCGCTTTATTATGAAATTGTACTACTACAGCTGTATTATATGTCAGCAAAAAACAGTAAAGTTTATAAAAATGTTTCAAAATTTTGTTTACAAGTCAGGTTATGAAGATAACTTAGTCCCTGTTCACACGTTTCAACTTCTGTTGCTCAACTCGTAATTCAGCTGTAAGAAAGACGGAGACGGAAGTACAAATATCTCTTTTTTCTTACAGCTGAATTACGAGTTGAGCAACAAAAGTTGAAACGTGTGAACCGGGACTTAACAAAATCAGTTTAATTGTAATGCAAGCCACAGACCTTGCGACCGTTGGTACAACACGTTGGTATATCAAGTTGTGTGTTTTGGACACAAACTATACAACAACGTGTGCAACATTAGCGCACAACTTCATTTCACAAAAAAAAAAAAAAAAATTGAGCAAACATGACATCGGGTACTACTGCACATATTGTAGTCGATGATTTTTTTCGTGCAAAACGAAGAAGAAGAATGTAAAAAAGTGCAGAAAAAAATTTTGTAAAATAAATATATAAAAAGAAACATATTCTAACAACAAACTTTTAAAAACACTAAAAGAAAGTGAGCCAAAAGACTACAAAAAATACATTTTAAACGCACATTTGAATTCGTGCGTGACATTTTTTTATATGACACTACAAAAATAAAAACCAAATGAAATGAAGTTGTACAACATACTAATAAATTATACAACCTGTCTATACAACTAGCCAAAAAATCAAATCTTTTTGATCTTTCATACAACTATTTAAATTACATGGGTTTGATCATTGGTTTGTTGGCAAAAATGAACTAGTGAACGAGTTCGACCCAAGTCTAATGCAACCGAGACACGACTTCATACAACGACCCCACACACTTTACAATCTCATACACAACCTGGTCATGTGCAAGGTCTGTGGCTTGCTTAATAATTTATGTAAAACGTTTTCTACCCATTAATCCATATTTTACTAATTCAATCAACTGCTCGAAGTTCTTCTAAAAATAATTTTAATTGTCATTTATTGTTTAAGGGCCAATCTTTGGAATCGATATTCAATATTTAGTTCTCTTCTCTAGTGTAGCGAATTAAATAAAGGCTTCAGGAATCAGTAAAATGTTTGTTAATCATGACAATTATGAATAAAATTTCGAGAAATTTCCCCCTTTTCCAATTCGAATTTTTTTTGTTTATCCTATTACTTGCTATTAGTTGGAATTGTGCCCTGAATATTTATGTATGTATGTAAATTAGAAATAAAAATCAAAATTAATATACTATTGTAACTAATATCAAATTATTATGAGAGTTCATAGTTGTGTACCCTCACGTATTTGTGAAAAATATTTGCTTTTCCAATTTGCAAAAATTTACTTGAAAAGTAAAGATAAATAATCAAAATCGCACACTTGTTCCAATACAACATAAAACATATTTGAAATAAAGGTATAGTAATTTTAACTGAAATAATTTGGGGATAAGTCGAATAAAGTATATGGGATATGATATGCAGAGAACTGGAAGCCCTTATAAAATACAATAAAAAAATGCAACACTGTTGTACAATAGGATAAAGAAATAAAATAACGTAACTAATAACGTTCTCCTACTCATGCAGAATATAAGCACATTATCCAATGTAAACAAGTTCAAATAAAATTATATAACTGTTATATTAATTTTAATAAATTTTCAATGAATTCAAATGACTTTTTGTATTAAGCCGGCTTCGCTAGAATAAACAATAAGGGCGTAAATACCAGCAATGTGTTTACATATTGTGGTCTGCAATTTTCGTGATTTTTTTATACATGTGTGTATAGAATGAGACAACAGCATAATAACTATTCTGCAAGCAAGAGCTTTAAAAATATTTGATAAAAAGAAATGGAAAGTATTTCGAGAAGATAAAAATATGAAATTAAAGATGGAAAAAGTAGAAAAAAGCAACAAGAGAAATAGCAAAACGTTAAGGTCTCAGCTGTTATCAGGGTTGCCAAGTTTTCGTATTTGTTTTTCGCAGTTTTTAAACTTGTGGCGGTCGTGCGGTTCCGTCCAAAGTTTTTCTTTAAAATAACGTTATTTTTATCAGTTTGCTTTTGATTTCAATTTTTCACCAAATTTTTTAATTTTCTACATTAAGGGCCAATTTCACCAACTCTATTTAAATATCAATTCATATTTAAATGTCGATTTTCATAACTTTTTGTATGGAAAAATTACTTTTAAATATGAATTGATATTTAAATAAGTTGGTGAAATTGGCTCAAACTAATACAAAATTTCATGGCTAAAGCCTGGTACTCTGTTCAACACTTCACGCGAAATGCTGCCAAAGTACATATAAAAATAATTTACACGAATTGTTCATGAAAAAGTTTTGCAGAAATAGTTCTGTTTATCTTGGGAAAAACATTTGAAATGTATCTCAACATTTCGAGTTTTCACACGAAATAAGTAGAGTGTCACTTGTTTCGTACGGAATTTACAACAAACACATGGGATGTTTCTATAAACATGATAAATTGTAGCATAGTTTCAGGAGCATATTAATATTGTTTACATATCAAATTTTTCGTACGAATTAATCAATGTTGATAAACATTTTTCACAAATTTGAACAGAGTACTATGCTTAATAGAGATCTCCGGTAAGAAAACTTGAATGGCAAATACAAACAAGACTACACACTATGTCCCGGTTCACACGTTTCTACTTTTGTTGCTCAACTCGTAATTCAGCTGTAAGAAAAAAAGAGATATTTGTACTTCCGTTTCCGTCTATCTTACAGCTGAATTACGAGTTGAGCAACAAAAGTTGAAACGTGTGAACCGAGGCTTGGATGACGGTATTTGAAAAATTATGCGTGTCAGTTAAAAAATATTATTTTTTAGGTGCCACATTTTTATACTTATGTATATTAAACATTCATTTTAAAAACTGCATTTTCGTTGTTTTCGATATTTTAAAACTATTGATAGTATTCCAGCGCTAACCTGCACATAAATTGCCTAACAAAGCGATGTTATGAAATTTTTACGTTTTAATTATGTTATACCCCTTTTACACACGGAAAGTTTACTTTGCAAAGTTTCAATTCAACTGGGAGAAAGACAGAAAGAGAGAGTATTCCTCCCTCTATCTTCCACCCAGCTGAAATAAAGCCTTTGCAAAGTAAACTTTCCGAGTGTAAAAGGGGTGTTAGTTATACCCCTTTTTCACAAGCAAATACCCCTATTGGACACGTAAAGTTTTACCCCTTTTAGACAAGGAAAGCTTACTTTGCAAAGTCTTAATTCAGCTGGGAGAAAGACAGGAAAAGACAGTATTGCTACATCTGTCTTTCACACAGCTGAATTAAGACTTTGAAAAGTAAACTTTACGTGTCTAAATGGGGTATTTGCAAATTCCCCTTTTGGACACGTAAAGTTTACTTTGTAAAGTCTTAATTCAACTGAGTGACAGGCGGAAAGATAAAGTATTTCCTCCTGTTTTGCACACAGCTAAATTAAGACTTTGCAGAGTAATACCACTTTTACACACTGAAAGTTTACTTTCTGTGTGAAAGTCAGAGGTGAGAATACTTTCTCTTTCTCCCAGATGAAATAAGACTTTGCAGAGTAAACTTTCCGTGTGCAAAAGCGATACAAACTTTGCGTTTCTAAAAGGTGTGTTATGTTGGGCAGTTTTTTTTTCTTCTAAAAAACTGTTTTCTGATCCATTTTGCAGTTATTTAATCAAAGGTATATGGCAACACAGTAGCTGTCATTGACATTTTTTATGCGTGGATTTTTGACTTATTGTATTACTGCATGCTGTTTCTCTACTTAATTTAACAATTACATTAGTCATATGAATTGCACAATATTTTTTAAGAACTCCTTTCAGCATCTGAGATGTAAATGACGAAAGGACATCAAGCACAGAAATTAAAAAGTTTAAATTTTTTTATGTACATACATATATTTATGTATATCGCACCTTAATATATGTAGAGAGACCAAAAACATTATTTTTTCGAAATTGAAATATTTGCATTTTTCACGATTTCAAAAAAATAACGGTTAGGTCCTTAATTTTTGTTATACACAACAAGAATCAGAGGTATTAAAGACTTTTTTTAAATGCATTGAGTATTTTCGGTTTACGAACAAACTTCCATTCGTATCATATCCGTGGGAAGTTTTAACTTTCATTCTAAATTCTACTTTCTATATTGAACTGTTTTCTTTAATAGGTACCAATATTTCATTAGTTTTATACTTGAAACACTTGATACGCAATCAAAAGGGTTTGTTTTGATTGACTTTGGAAGAAACAAAAAAAAAACAATTGGCATATTGAATACGGAATGAATAAATATTACATTGTACAAAAAGCCCTCAAAACGCTCGCGAATAATGCAGGGAAAATATTGTTCACTATTGATCCGGGAAGCAAGTTGGTGGGAACTACTATTATATTGTTAAGCATCAGATGGAACAAATTTGTTGATCAAATTACTTTGAAAATCTTTCTTAATCCACAAAATCTTAAGCTCGGGTGCAAAATAAACGGTTTTGTATTTTAAGAAAATCTAAACCAACTAAAGAGAAGAGAATAACTAAATAAGCAACATACCCATATACAACACGTTAAAAAAGGATGAGTCAGGGATGTTTCCGATTATAATAAAGTTATTAATTTTTTTCGTTTCTAGGGTATGTTTCTATTATGGTTTCGTTTCTGTGCTTTGACTTTTCTTATAGCAACATTAGTTTTCTTATTTTGCGAAAGGGAATGGAAAAAATAACAGGGATAGAAAGCTACAAAAAAATCCATATCTATAATTGCTACGTACACTACATATTAAAAACTCCGGATTTATTTAAGAAGCCTCTAGTTTATGATGATTTGGGTCCGCATAAAACATTTTAATGGAATTCAATTGGAATTTTTTAGATGAAAACAATTTGTTTTGCAAAAACTCACTAGACTGAGTTTATCGCGTTATCCGTACGACGTACATACATATATGTATAAAATAAAATAACAATACCTGTTTAATTCCCCTTTCCTCTTTTTTAAATAATAATTGAAATTAATATTAGTAAATTTCCCTCATGGTTTTGTCACATTGATCTTCAGTGCGAATAGTACTTAGAAAATTTGCAAATGTTCACCTGACGACTTTACTCGGTGGATGCTAATTACATGTTCTTCAAACAACGTGCTGTATTTTCCTCTAAAATTCCAATATTTTTTTAATTGTAAAAAAAATAAAGCTAAAATACTTTCAATGTGAAGAAAAAATTAACTTCGTGTGCCGTATTTAAAATACACATGAATGTGTGTGTAATTGGTGTCTCATCGGTTGGGTTCTCTCGTCGGTCGCCCATCTTTTTTATTCGATCAATTTTTCCCCGTCATTTTTTTATTCGTTTCATTTTTTTCACATTTCTTGCATAAAATTAGTTGTTCTTCTTTTAAATTTTTAATAAAACAGAAGCAAACTTAACAAACAGGACACATTTCTTTTAAACTTTTTTGCATTTCATCAATATCTCATTTTTCAAGGGCTTTTCTTCGTCTGTTTTTTTATATAAATATTTTGCAAATACTATACCTTATTAATTCTTTTTAACGCCATTTTATAGTTATTTGATTTTCAAATTTTATGTTTGATGTAGGATTTATTTTAATATTTTACTTTTTTCTTTTGTCAAATTTTTCTTTCTATCTGATGGGGTCTGTATGTAAAGCCAGCCGCCGCTCCTCACTAAATTCTTTACGGTGTGCAGCACAAAGAGCTAACCAACAAACAACAGTCGTGTGTGTAGACGAAGAATGGAAAAAAAAACTCAATGTTATTTTTAATTAATTCAACTTCAATTGTATGAAAAATAAAACAATTTATATATAATGTTTAAAAAGAACAAATTAAAATTTCTTTTTTTCAGCTATATTACAGTTTTGGCAAAATGAATTCGATGTAATTACGACGAATTCACAATTCTTTGCACCACAAATCGCACTTAATTTAGACGACTGCCGTGTATCCACAACGAACGTTCAAAAAGATTCAATCGGCTAAAAGACGACGACCATTTGGACTTTTTACATGAATTGCCAAAAAAAAAATATGAATTTCCACTATAATCGTACTCTTCTCTAAAGAAAACACTATATGGTGTTGTATTTTATGTCAGCTATATTACATTTATTTGCGTGGAAGTGAACACTATATAAAAAGTTCTTTTTCCGTTTTCTTTGACTTGTGCTCAGCAAGAAAGGGATGGCCGTATAAGCTGTTGCGCGCGTTTCGCAAATAATTCACATAACTTGAAAATGACAATTGGTTTTCTATTCATCGCTTGATTTGTCAACGTCTATTTTGTTTCTCGTTTAACTTTTCTTTGGGAATATAGAACAACATATTATGTTACTTGAGTAGTATTTTTAAATCAATATAATTAATTGAAATGTAATTTGTGTTTTCACCCATTAATCTCATTATTTTTGTTAGTTTCCTTCATAAATGTTTCTAATGTGGAATATAATATATCCAAAATCCAAATCCAAAGATATCTTATGCAGTGTTGAGCCGTTTCCAAAATAAACTGCATTTACATATCATTAGTTCTTATGTTATATAATATTATATGTAATTATCACAATAAAAATTAAATAATGTCCATCTTGAATTTGTATATCGAACGATTTATGACTCGCAGTCTCCACCTAAAATGACTAACTTTAACATTAACTGGTCAAAATGCTTTTTTCAAGTTATAACATTATTGTTAGTGCATTTGTTTTAACAGCTCAGTTATAATGGTAGGTACAGACTAAGCAACGTGTTTATGCAACCAGGGAGGTTGCATTGTCGGTTGCATAGTATGTTGTCTTGTTTATGGTTGCATTCGAAGTTGCGTTCGAAGTTTCGAAAATATCAAAATATATGATGTTTATGGGTTGCATTGGCGGTTGCATAGTCTGTATCATAATATGCAACATGTAATATAAACGTGTTGCGTAAACACGTTGCAAAGTGTGTATCCACTATAACTTCAAATTACAGAAAAATTTCATGACAGGTGGAGACGTAGGTAAAGTGATACAGCTTTAATCAAAAGTACAACGCTGTATTATTTTTCAATTTTGAAGGCGCAATTTACACGATGCGAAGAGAAGAAAAAGCTTTCGACGAGTTTGTTACGATATAACTTCTGAAATAGCAATTAAGAAATTGACAGTCATTAACACTGCAATTACACATGCCACTAGTGGCATGCCAGTGTTGTGTACGTATTATCGACGAAAAATTGTTCGAAAAAGTCGAATCTCTTGCCATTTGGTTTGCTGTTTACACATGCCATTGCCACTTCATTTCAAAAATGTCGTCGAAGCGAGCTGGCTCAGTCTCGCTTCCATTTTTACTTTTGTTTTGTTTATAGAATAGAGTTACCTAGTACGTCACAAAGGCACATTCTTGAGGAAACTATTAACACTTATTATTATTATTATTATTTTAATAATATTAGTTCTTTATAATTAACAAACTTCAGTTTTTCACACACAAATCAAGTAACAAATCATAATAACACATTTAACAAGCTAAAATATTAATTTAATTTTCACAGTAATCCAATAAATTTGCATCAAATGCTTAGCAGGGTAAATCTGACATTCAAAACTTACTATTTTATACACATTAAACTTATTTTGTTAAATTTTAATGATATACATTTTTCTTATTTAGCCATAACTCATGAAGTAAAAAATTCAGAATATTATTCACATATTTAAAAAGGTATTTTGATTTCCTATCGATTGGTATATGTTTTCCTTTTATATTCAAGAAAAAATTTTTGGTTATGGTAATTTTCGAAAGTGTTTTTCTCCATAGTTATTCAAATAACAATAATGACATCTATTAAATCTGATTCTACTCATACCAAGGTGTATTTAACCACTATGTCTATCTAGACCGTAACTGATACGATAGCATAAAACTTAATACTTTTTTTTATAAATAAAGTTAAAAACTACCTATTTTTATTGATTTGCAATATCAGTTAGTCCCGGTTCACACACTTCAACTTTTGTTGCTCAACTCGTGATTCAGCTGTAAAGCGCATTATTCACGGTCAAAATGCATGACTTGCATTATAATAATATTAGTGAAACTTTGTTTGTATATATGTGTCACACCGACGATGCTTGAAGCAAAACCTAACTTTTTTGATTTTTGCATATGCATGTATGCAACACAAACTTAAAAAGACAAACTACTCAAAACATTGGGTTGTACAAAGACCTCTCAAATTCTATACGTAAAAAGTTTTTGTATGTAGTTTGACAATTGCCTTACAATTAGCTTATAGCAAGATGCTATTAATTTATCGTGCTGAGTTCTTCATGCACACGTATACGATGCTTGTGTCATGCATTTTGACCGTGAATACTGCGCTTAAGGAAAAAAGAGATATTTGTAAATCCGTCTATGTCAAGGCGCATTTATTAGGTAGCAGCACTACACCAGGTGACGAATTTCATTATACCAATCTAAATGTCAAATTTGGATTGTGTAGGTATAAGCCTAAAAGATGCTTTTATTTGGGTATCCATAAACAGCTTTCGAATGTTTCGTTTTGTGTGGTGTTTAACATTTCCTATAAGAAACATGCAATCTGACGATGCTACCCTGTTTTGAAAAGTAAGAAGGTAATTTATACGAACAAAGTACATGTGATTATTGCTGTTGTGATATTTGTTGTAGAAATACGGGTACCTGATTGATGTGCCTTGGTTTATGTCTTTCTTACAGCTGATCTACTAGTTGAATAACAAAAGTTGAAACGCGTGAACCGGGACTTAGTATTTCCGTCTTCGTCCTTTTTACAGCTGAATTACGAGTGGAGCAACAAAAGTTGAAGATTATGAACCGGGACTACGTGTACTCGTACAGACACACAGACACACAGTACAAACTTATAAGTCCCGGTTCACACGTTTCAACTTTTGTTGCTCAACTCGTAATTCAGCTGTAAAAAATAGATATTTGTACTTATGTCTCCGTCTTTCTTACAGCTGAATTACGAGTTGAGCAACAAAAGTTGAAACGTGTGAAACGGGACTAACACACCTTTTCTTCGGGGGTTAAAAACTCGTCTTAAACATGTTTAAAAAGTCCCGGTTAACACGTTTCAAATTTTGTTGCTCAACTCGTAATTCAGCTGTAAGAAAGACGGAGACGGAGGTATAAATATCTCTTTTTTTCTTACAGCTGAATTACGAGCTTAGCAACAAAAGTTGAAACGTGTGAAACGGGACTAACACACCTGTTTGGGTCGGGGGTTAAAAACTCGTCTTAAACATTACCCTTTTAGATACACAAATACCCCTTTTCCACACGCAAAGTTTACTTTGCAAAGTCTTAATTCAGCTGGGAGAAAGACAGAAAGAGACTGTACTACTACCTCTCTTTCACACAGCTTAATTAAGACTGCAAAGTAAACTTTGCGTGTGGAAAAGGGGTAAAAGTTTACTTTGCAAAGTCTTAATTGAAATGTGTGAAAGACAGAGGCATGAATACTCTCTCTTTCTGTCTTTCTCCCAGCTGAATTAAGACTTGGCAAAGTAAACTATCCGTGTGTAAAAGGGGTACATGTTTAAAAACATAAGTGTGAACATAGTATTACAGTCAGTATGAGAAAAATGAATACATTCCTTCAACATACTTTTTGCATGAAATAAAGATGAAATTTGGTTAATAGAGCGTACTAGTTTGGTAGTAAAACACGAAATGACTTTAGCTCATAGAGCATTGTTTACATGGTTTATAGTTTTGGTGTTTTTAATATTACTTTGCCTGCGCCTTGATCCACGGACACACTGGAATTGGTTTTTGGTTTTTATACCGCTATGGGTGTTCGATGGAATCCTTATCATTTATGTTATTATCAAAATAATTCGCAAATGGCGAAATCTCAAGCGTCTTAAGGAACTTTTAATCTATTATCAATGGTATATTGGTGGAGTTTTGCTGAAAATTGCCTCCCAATTAATGATATGTTTGACACTAGAATATCCCGAATTGGAAATATCAATATTTGTTACAATGATCCCAATTTGGATTCTACTCTCGGCTTCAATTGTTTACGTTTTTGGCCGGCTCAACAACATTGAATCGTGGTGACGCCGGGATAAAACCACAAACAATAACAACGACGAATGCACAGAAAGATTGTTCAGTTTTTAGCATAAGGAAATAGTTTTCTTTTGGGGAAAAATTGAGGAAACCAAATAATGTACCCAAAATCTGGTAATGTTTCTTAACAAAAAAAAAGTGAATCGTTGGAATCATAATTTTAAATAATAATCTATTGGTTTTTTAAATCTTTTTATAAAGAAATAAATTATATAAACATTATAATATACATACATTATGTAGGTATGTATGTTCGTATTAAGAAATAATAAAAATCTTAAATTTTGTTTAAATCTTACATTCAAGGCAAGATTTTTAATATAGTAATCCACATAGTAGCAGCCCAACGGGACCCATCAGAACTTAAGTGAGGCGGTGTCTCATGAAACTGAAGCCCTATAAAGCCTACCTTGCGCAATATGGTAGAACCAGCAGACAGAGCCCTTCAGACAATAGTCTTGTGTGAAGAATATACAATTACACACCTCGCCATCAATTTCATATGTACCTCAAAAATAGAAATGTGTAGGCTACAGTTCAAATATGTAATACATATACATATAAATCTGGCTGCATACATGCCAACACTGTAACTAAAACACAGGTAATAAGTATGTACTGCTGAAACATCCCTGCAAATAATGCGACTAGTCCATACATGCATGTAAAGACTAGTCCAAAGAGGAGTAGGATTACCACAAAACTACTCCAAATATATGAAAAAAAGGTGGTCGATTTAACATTGCAATGTCCTAGAGTTGGACCACATGGTCCAACTTTGCATTACATCGGACTAACCCCAAAACTACTCCATATGGAATAGTTATAGACTACTCGCATACAAGTTGTGAGTGCATAAGAAGAACGATCATAATCGTTGAAACACGAACACTTATCGTACAGCATTGAATGCTTGTATGAAAACGACATGATCCATGACTTGTAAAACAGGCCATTCGTATTCGAACTCCCGAATGTTTGCCCATTTTTAGATATTCGTATTCGCCAATTTTAGGCGAATTTCATTTTCCATCCGTTTTTCCACCAAATAGGCTGCTATAGTTTTCCGTATTAATGAATTTACAGAATTTTAAAAACTAAATATTATTTAATGACGACCATTACAATTTTGGATAGTTTTTCATATTTAATTTTGTAGCCGTAAATAGGACCTTAATTTCATCAGGGCTATCATGAATAAAATTCCGCGTGAAATTTCTCCCTTTTCCAATTAGAATTTTTTGTTTTCCCTATTACTTAAGTAATAGGGAATTGCTATTAGTAGGAGTTATTCCCAGGGAAAAATTCCACGCGGAATTTTATTCATGATAGCCCTGAATGTCTAAAAATTTCACATATAATATTCGTATTCGCGAATATCAAAATTTGACATTCGTTACATCACCTCTAAATTTGGATGCTGTCAACACATCTTCAGAAAAAATGATTCCCTTACTTGAAGAAGTAAACCACTTTCCGGGATTAGAAGATTTGACTCCACTGATCCATGACAGTTACTTACATTGCATCGCTTTTTCCGAAAATTTTCAGGAAAGCATTTCCTTTGGAATGTATTCTTATTACACTGCAGTTCTTTCATGGGCAAGAGTTTTGTATTTAAAGAACAAAAATATATATAAACTAATGCACAATGAACGAGAATTTGTCAATATGATATATGAGGAAGCTAACTGTCAACTTCCGAAATCAATCGTTGTATACCTGTCCGGCCTTGGAAATTTTATTACACCTTCAGGAGTGGAGTCTAAATTTAATTTGAAATCATATGAATATGATGATCTAGGCTATTTTAAGGATCTAGATCTTTGCGCATCTTATCCATCAATTTCGATATACGCAGAAAGAATAATGAGAGATATTGCTTATACAGACAGTCCAAACAGCGCTTGCGAGTGGTCACCGCGAATGAAGACCGAAACTAAATGGAATCTTCTTTCTATGGGGTATGCTCCAGCTTCTAAACTCAGTCTTTATCAACGGACATTGCTTTCAAGTCTTAGTGTTGGACCAGATAAATTTCCATTTGACATTACTCTTATACGAGTATGTCTGAGATTAATGAATTCAGTAGAAGCATATTTGTTACGTGTACCAAAATTAGAACTCGGCTCGCTACCGGAAAATTTAACTGCCTTAATATAAAAAAAAACAAAAAAAATATATAATTTTAAATTTTTATTTTAAGGCAGATTAAATATAAAAAATATTTTTAGATCATTTGCTCATCATTACCATTTTTTAAGTGAAATGGCGTGAGTGATCGAGTGATATTTGTATAGTTTTTTTGTGTACATACCGCATGTGTCATCCAGTGGCTCACATTGCACGGTGTTAATGGTCACACACCTATTGAAATTATTTAATTAACTATTAATTCCTATTTATAAAAGTATAACGAACCACGGCAAACAATAATTCACATATTCCAACTAAGCTCTTTTACGGTAAGATGCATCAAAATGAATAATGAATGATGGTGCAAGTGAGTATGTGCGTTCTGATACTGAATCCTCAACTCGTATGTATTTTTAATGTAATATTGAATGAATGTCTAATAAGTTTAGCAAAGGAAAAACTATAATACTCCAAAAATTTGTAAAACTATATTACATACATTCATAGCTTTACTGAGGAGCCATTGAATAGAAAACATTACTATCAACAAGAGCCACTGAGAAAAATAAAATCGAATAAATACTTAAAATTTGATTTTTTATTTAAATGACTACAAATATGTATACCTATAAGTATGAAGTTAAAAAGAAAACATTTCAGAATCCATACTTGCTTTGAGTTGCACGCCTATTTTGACGATTAGCTGACCACATCGCTTGCAGTTCTGCTTCATTCGCCTTAGCCTTATGGGCCAAATATGTAATTTGATGTTTGCGCCTAGTGCCTGAAGCCGGTTCTTCATCAACCAACACTCCAGTAGGTTGATAAGTGGTAGAAGAAGCTAAAGCTACTCGCATCCACTCATCTTTATTAGGCATCACTTGTGAGCTATTTATTTCGATTACTTGAATGTCCGATTGCTGTTGACGTCTTCGCTTTGTGCTGCTTCCAACTAGTGCCTGAAGAGCTTCGGAGTCCAATTGCTGTTCTTGATGATAGCGCTTTCTAGCTAATTCTAATTCATCAGCCTCGTGCATTCCGTCACCGTTGGGAGATTTCTGTGATACATCTACCTTCAAAAAGTTTTTAGTGGTTTCAACTATTTTTGCTGCTTTTTTAGCTACTAAGGCATTTATTTCCGTGGCTGATACTTCCGGAAGACTTTGATCATTGTTGAAGGAAAAAAAGTCATTAGATTCAGTGTTCTCATCATCACTCTCATCACTATCATCCTTTGTATTATTTTGGATAGGGATTTTTTTTATTTGATTGATCGACTTTTTCACAGGTTTGAATCGTTCAACATCTTCTGTATTGGTAGCCGGTCTTCTATGTTTGACAGAATCAGGTACAAAGGAGGGAATAGAGGAGGGCTTTGCTGTGTCATCTCCATTAAAGGTTTCCTTATTATTATTTGTAACTTTCGAAAAACTTTGTTGAGACTTTGCCTTTGGAAGAATACTTAAAAGTCCCGATGAGCCTGTAGCTCTAGAATGGACAACAGTATTCCTGTCTTTTGTTTTATTTGCCATTTCTTTTTCAACATCTTCGAAATTTTTCAAAGATGGAATAGTTATTTTTACAGTCATCTTTTTCACATCAATATTTTTATTAGGTTTCTCAATTATTTCATCATCCGGCTTCTTATGCAAAAATTCATCATCTTCTTCATGAGTTTGTACATCTAGGGCTTTTGGTGTGGGCAGCGCTGCAAAAGTGGGCTTGGCGAAATTTTCCCAAATTTCTGTTAAGTTATTATCATTTTTAGGTTTAGGCAATAGTCTTGAAAAGTTGCTAATAGAATTCCTTTCTTTATCCTCAATTTGTGAATTAAAATCGTCATCTTCTTCACTTATGTGTCCATCGAAAACTACTTTATCTGTTGTTGTCGATGTAGTGGCTTTTTCTGCGGTGGTATTTGATATAATAATGGCCTTTTGATATTCCTCCTCTTGACAATCCGATTCTTCATCGCTACTTGCATCGTAAGCCACCAAAGACATTCTTTTCCACAAATTGAATCTTCTAAAAACGTTTGTTTATTTACACCAGCTTGTCGCAATTGATTCTGTGTATATAAAAAAGTTTGTAATCGATAACGATGTGGTTGTCATTGGGTATTTTTTTAAACTGTTCTCAATCAGTGTTGGTACAATTTCGATCATTTTTCCCTCTGTAGCCTTTTTGTGTAGAATTTATATATGCATGTAGTGTTGTCAGATATGACGATATCTGGCCAAACGTGGCGACGAAAATTTGTTTTTGGCCATGATACAATTATACTAGGTACATGCACGACTACAACAAAATTACAACACCAAAAAACACATGCATTTTGTTGGTATAAACAAACGTATAATTGTCAGAAACAGATGCCTTTTGCTTATAAAAATAAATATACGTTACATACTGAATTTAAAATTTAAGAATATTTGTAATGTAATTACAAAATATAAGACCATTATTCTGAACAACTTTCGGTCTTCGACTCTAGTCGAAAGTACTGATCGAACTAATTTTCATTTGGTATTATGACGAACATTCGCAAAAGAATGTGAATACCACTCAAAGTAATCCATAAAATGTGCAACAACTTTACCCAAAAATAAAAAACAATCGTTTATAATAATTTTTTATACTAAACTATTTCATCGAAAGCTAAATTCTGTTCGATAGAAAATTCGTTTCTCAACGAAACTTTCGATGTTCATAATATAAATTGAACGTTCGATGTTCGATAGCCAGCGAAGATCGAAACGCGAATGTAAAGCTGAGTTTACATCTGGCATTTCTTGTGTGTCATTTACCCAAAATAGCGTAACCAACTAATTACTAAGTCCTCTTTTACATTTAAGACATTTCTTGCCGGACATTTTTTCAATTCTCTTTTTTTCTCGCCCGAAACTTTTACATATTGGACATTAATAGACAGACAGAAATTTTGTAGTTTGTTTACTTCTTCTTCGTGTTTGCTATTTACACACATACACATACATACCATATGCATTGATAGTACACATCAAGTATCTATACATACGTTGAAATGAGAAAAATCATTTGAAGCAACAAGAATAAATTGCGTAAAGTAGAAAAGAGAAACAAAAAATGTGCGGTACAGAGGGTCGTGTACTACACACTCTGCATTTTCGCTCCTTCTTCTACAAACTTCGTCTGTCTGTCTTTCAATTTCCCAAATGTAAAAGGGCACTAATAAAAAACTGTTTGATTCAGTATCCAATCATGTTGGATTCTTTAAAATTGTCTGTTAGTTATGAATGAAACTGTTTAAATTAAAAAATACGTATCAGAATCAAACTGTTTTTCATTAGTAATACTTGGTTACGCTTTTTTTACGCTTGTGTGGCACATGGCACACAGATGGAAACCCGGCCTAACTCATAATAAGGGCCTAATATATTTTTGTAGCTATAATTTAATGTTTTATTCAGGTCTATTCGAGACTACGCGCTTCACTTCTTCATCGTCGAACGTTCACTTTCGATAGTTCGACGTCGACAGATTCTAAAATACGTGCGAAGAAATATCGTTTTCAGTAATCGATATTATGTTATCTATTATGAAAACATCAACAACATTGAAAACAGCTGACTTGTATGCAGAAAAAGTTGAAAACAAAAAGGGATTTAAGAAGTAATTTAAAGAAATAATTAATAAAAAAATTAACAGTACAAGTGCTAAGTAACATAAAAAAACAATAAACAGTAAAAGTAAAATTAGTTACTTTTTTTATTTGTTTTAAAAACGTGTCTACATCTTTGAAGAATTTAAGCAAACTTAATTGTCTTGTAGAGCCTGGCCGAACACCATTAAAGCTTAATTAACAGTGGTAGACACCATATAAACACTTCCTATCTCTTTTTTCTTTATTTATTTAAACTTAACGCGCTAAAATTGGCGTCGAACGAATATGACATTGATCATGATGACCAAGGCACATCAATCAGGTACCCGCGATTCTACAACAAATATTACAACAGCAACAACCACATGTCTTTTGTTTATATAAATTACCTTCTTACTTTTCAAAACAGGGTAGCATCGTCAGATTGCATGTTTCTTATAGGAAATGTCAAACACCATACAAAACTGAATATTCGAAAGGTGTTTATGGATACCCAAACAAAAGCATGCTTTTAGGCTTATACCTACACAATCCAAATTTGACATTTAGATTGGTATAATGACATTAGTCACCTGGTGTAGTGCTGCCACCTAATAAATGCGCCTTGATGATGAAGTATTTTAGAATACCTCCAAAGTGAAAGAAAACATATGTTTTCTATCACTCATCTCCAACGTAGTATTTTGGAATAGCAAAAAGTGAAAGATGCGCGTACTTGTGGTGAAAGTGACTTCCCGAATAGACCTGATTATATTGGCGATGTTTGCCGATATTCGACAAGTCATTTGGCGAGGAGGCTGAAAATAAATCTGACAGCACTGTATGCATATACTCAAATTCATTTATTTTTTTATTAACAACATAAAACACACTATCCGATACTTCATCGCTACTTGCATCGTAAGCCACCAAAGACATCCTTTTACACTAATTAAATCTTTTGAAAAAATGTTTGTTTTATTAACACAAGTTGACAGAAAAGGTCTCGACTTATATCTACAGCAACCCTGTAATAAACAATTAATTTTAGAAATTCCCTTTGTATTTCTTTCAGAAATTTACTAACATAGATGTGAATATATATTTTACACACAGTTCCTATGGGAACCTGAACTGCGAAGTCACTCCGTAAAGAAATTTTAAAAATAAAATACCTAATTATGCATACATATTAAATACTTTGTAGCATAAAGTGCTGATGGATATGGATCGCGATCCATATCCCAATATAGCTTAAAATTATTTAATCCGAAATTAAGATCGAAAGTCGCACTATCGTGTCTGTCACGACTTTCGAACGTTTTCAATTAGAATGAAAATTTCCGAATCGCAAAAAAAAGATTTGGTGTCTGCATACTTCCGAATATTTTTGCAAAATTGGTTGCTAATGTGGGCATGTTTTTCATGTCCCCTTTTCTATATACTAAAACCAAATATATATTGGTTCAAATTTCCGAATTATGTAGATGAGATATCAAGCCTAATTTTAAAAAAGATTTCGTTTAAATTAAATTAATTTTAATGTGGAATAAAGGCCATTCTATTTACTTTCACATTGCTTGGTGCAATCGAAAGTAAAACGAAAAAATTATTCGGAAGTGAATGTCAGGACACCAAAATATGCGGAACAGAATAACTTTCACACGGATGTGAAAGTCATGACAGACACGTATATATATTAAACGTGATATCGATTTGCAATACATTGGTAAGAAGCGCAAACAAGATAAGAAATAGCGCATGTAAATTAAAAATATTATCGATTCGCAATTGTAAGAGATTTAACAAACAAAAATGTAAAAAATTTTACTAAATTTCTGTATAGTTTGCAGCAATAAGGTTTAATTGCTAAACATGCTTTCGTTTGATTTGCTCACCTCATTTTTTAAGAAACGACCGCACAAAATTTCGATCACCAACAAACCATAAAAAAGTCTGTCCTTAAAGCCAAGCTGAAAAGGCACAATGTAAATTGTGTGGTAGTGCTTTGTTGAAGAACGGTTGTATTTTCGAAAACTTCAATATGGCAGTACCTTCAGCGCCCGTTGTCAATTTTGACATACCTAATCGTACGAATACGGAACAAAAAAGAAATAAGCATAAAAAAAATTCGCACCCGTCGCACGAAGTCAAAAATACGGTGTCATTAACACAAAAATTAATTTTAAAACTACTAAATAATTTCAGCATATTCCTATTTGAGGAGTCAGAATATGTAACTTATAAGTTAGAAAAATAAATTGATATAGAGTTGTGAAAGCCAATGGGACAATTTTCAAGGTAAAAAGAAAATGTGTTGAGTTGCATTTCGAAAAAATCGGTAAAAAAATGAGAATCACAAAAAAAGATTGATTTAACTGTGAAAATGTATATTTAAAAATATAAAACAATTTCTTTTTTTATATGTGTACATATATGTATGCATAACAACTGCATGCTATACTTTGCCATAAGAATAAAAGTTGCAATTTTCGCCATCGTAAAATTTTTCTGCGGTTGCTTTCGGGTTGCTTTTCTCGCCTTTTGCATTTTTAATTATGTGAGTTTTGGTGTGTCTCCTCCTCCACTACTGAGCTATTCGAAATCGAACAAAGTAATTTTTCGTGGGTTACTCCCTGTCTGTGAAATTTTTTACATAGCCGAATTAAAATAGAGATATTCAACATTTGTATCCAAGGATTACAATAAATAAATATAAACAGTAAAGTGCATTCCTGTGTTGAAGCATATGCGAGAATTCGGAACCATAATTTTTTTTCAAAAGGTGATGGATAATATGTGTAAAAAGTGAAGAATATAAAAAAGAAATGCTTGATTTTTTATGACGCATGTTTCTAACAACATGCTGCTAAAACAACAACAAACCGTCCATTTAAACAATACTAGTACTGATATGTTACAGCCAGAACAAATACCAATCAATAACAACAGCAAAATTAATTTATAGTAACTCTTTTATTTGCCTTTATTAATTAAATGTCTTGATTACTGGCTTAAAAGCGCAGACTATATTGTGTAGCTTTTTATTTATTTTAATAAGGAATAGTTTAGTTTTGTGTGTGTTTATAACTTTATGGCAACATTTATGAATTACGACGATGATGGAGGAGGAGGAGGCGATGGCAGTGGAGATGGAGGAACTGGGGATGACACCTCCAGCGTTACGATATGCGGCAGCAGCAGTAGTACCATTAATAGTCATTGCTTTAATACGCACCATACAACAACGCCAACAATTTTAGCATCGAATCCATCGCCAACTCCGCCTGAACAACATATTAAAAACAATTCGACAACAACGTCTATTTGCAACAGTAACGCTTCTACTGCCAACGCTCAAAATTGTAATAAGGAATGTCTAGTTTGTGAAAATGTTGGTGACGAAGATGCGAAACAAGGGTGCGGTACTATTAATAAACATCATAACAATTCAAAATCAGATTTGGCCGTACAAATTTATCGGCATGATAAACAACAGCAACCGGAAACACAATCCCAGAACTTATTGTTGTGTCGTCACTTTACCTCCTTGCCCTTGTTCATATATGCAACCTCGCCATCAACACATGCTACATCGGCGGATGGAGTAGGTGTTGCACATGTAGCTGTAAAAGCAGCCGAAGAAGCAGTAGCCAGTATGAAAAAGGTAAGCGATTTTTATTCAGCAAGTTTTTATTGCACAGCAATTTTGAATATCTAAATTAAGAAATGGAATCTTTAAGTTATGAGTCCTGGTGTACAGCAGTATCAGTAAGACTCTGTTCAACTCTGTTCACTGACTCAGAAAATGACGGTGGTTTGAGTGTGATATACACATATGTACATACATGTATGTATGTATATGAGCCTATACGTTAAGGGTTAGTTAAGGCTCAGTTAGCCGACTGTAACGTAATGTAACTGCAACAGTAGGAAACAGCTGATCGATATTGTTATGTGGAAAATAATGAAAATGGTTATAGAGATGTAATGTAACGTAAACTAATTTTCACATAAAAATATCGATCAGCTGTTTCTTACGTTGCAGTTACATTCCATTAAGGCTGATTTAAGGCTCAGTTAGCCGACTGTAATGTAAAAGTAATGAAAATGTTTATAGAGATGTAATGTAATGTAACCTACTTTTCATATAAAAATATCCATCAGCTGTTTTCTACGCTACAGTTACTTTACATTACAGTCGGCTAACTGAGCCTTCAGTTAGCTAACTGATCCTTCAGTTAGCCGACTGAGCCTTCAGTTAGCTAACTGATCCTTCAGTTAGCCGACTGAGCCTTCAGTTAGCCGACTGTAATGTAAAGTAACTGCAACAGTAAGAAACAGCTGATCAATTTTTTTATGTGAAAAGTAATAAAAATGGTTATAGATATGTAATGTAACGTAACCTACTTTTCAGATAAAAATATCAATCAGTTGTTTTCTACCTTACAGTTACATTACATTACAGTCGGCTAACTGAGCCTTTACAGTTGATATGTTTATATGAAAAGTAGGTTACGTTACATTACATCTCTATGACCATTTTCCTTACTTTTCACACAACAATATCGTATCAGCTGTTTCCTACCGTTGCAGTTACATTCCATTACATTTGGCTAATTGAGCCTTAAAAAGAAAGGAAAAAAAGTTAAGACAGACCGAACATCTTTGTCTTTATTTATTTATTTAGTTTTGTAATAGTAAGCCTAGAAGACCAATAAAATATTACAAATAGTAAAATACCGTCATGTGTTAAACTTCGCCTTTTTCAACTGGCAGCTAAGTTGAAATACTTGGTTTCTTATGAGGTCTGCTACATTCAGTACGTGTCGGTCAACGCAAAGTACAAAATTTGGCCAACTTTTAACTTTTTTGCGTACGTTGAGTAGTTTGACAGCTATAGGTTGTTTTTTTTTTTTTTTTTTTTTTTGGTATTTTCTGATTTAGATTTTTGTATTTTGTGACAGCAAAAATAAAATTAACTAAACAAAAGAAATAATAAATGAATTTAATAAATAAAATCGAGAATCGACCTATTAAAACTGTTCAAATGTTTCCGTCAATAAAGTACTCACTGTGCAAACCTTCTCCGTCGATGCATTAATATCACTTGAAAAAGGCGACTTTTAACGCATGACGGATTCATATTGCCCCGGCCTTTACAATAAAAAAAATTAACTTCGTAAGTTTTATAACGATATAACTTAAAAACTAATAGGATAGAATATTAAAAATAATAACTAATTGAAAAAAGGTGGCGAAAAAAAATAAATAATAAACAATCTCAAATAACCCCCAAACATAAAAATTGAAAATTATTAAATTAATTATGCATCCCATAAGTACCCATGTTTATTTAATTATAATGAAATCCTATCTACAATATCCAAACTATCATAGCATTTCTAAAAGCCAGTAATATGTATATACCCACACATATTTATATAAACTTACAATACGTTACGTTACATATCCTCTATTTGTACATCCTTTGAATCCACTAATATATCACTTTTTCTTCTAAAAACTGAATGCCTAAGCAGCCACTATTTCTAATATAAGTTATATAAGGCCGTACTTTTTGTACCTATAACAGAATCAGGAATCATATTTTAATAGTTATTATGAGACCTCTTGAGACAGCCTGTTGTTTCACTTCTGCACATGCAAAGTGTACTTTGAAAAAATTTTCACTATATGTATCTATACGTAACAAAAGAAACGGACGAAAACAAATCAACTTTGCGAGAACAACAAAGGCTTCACCCAATCCTATATTTATTTCTCCTTGAATCCTATCAACTCAAGACTTTGCAAAGTAAACTTAGCGATTGCGAAATGGCTCCGACCCATGCCACTTAATAAATGAATAAAATTGGAAATGGTGAAAATTTGGCGGTCCCAGTTGGCAAAAGTAAAGCATTGTTGGGTGGTCGAGAAGCCCGTTCTCGCACAGCAATTGTGAAACTGGTTGTTTGCGTGAAAAATGTGAAAAAAACAATTTGTAATATATTCTATAAAAAAACAAGTATTCTCAATATATTTATATTACCTCTTTTATTTGGGTTAAATAAAAAAAAAATATATCTAAAATTTGTGGAGAATGCAATGTGTACCATAATTCAGTTATATTAGCGGAAAAATTCGAGATATTTTCAAAATTTAGTGATGAAAGTATCGAACTAGTGTTATCGCTCAAGAACAATATTCTCAATATTGCTGTAGAAGAACCGAAAGTGTTGAGCAAACTCCAGGTCTCTCCATTTCTCGTCGATCTTTGGAATAAGGCATTTTGTATGGCTGGAATTGGAAGGTATTTATGTGGATGCCGCTTATTTTCTAAACCGGCGCAAAGTGTGTTTTATAAACGATCTCTTGCATGAGCTATTTCCTGACCGTGTGATTTCTCCAAAAGGCGATTACAATTGTGCGCCGAGCTCTTGAGATTTAATACCTTTCGATTTTTCGTTTGGTCTACATCAAACATAAGATCTATGACACAACACCACAATATATCTATTCAAATAGATAGATATTGTTTTCCACTATTGTTGTTATATCCTCCTTTTTGCAATTAAATGAACATGCCCTAATTTCGCTCAAAAATGCTATATCATATAACAATTACATCTCTTATTAGAAGACCCTTTACTAGATTCTACTAAATCCTTTAGTACTTTAGCACTTTTTTGTTTAAGCAGTACAATGCAACAATTTAGGCAAATAGTTGCATTAACTGCCAAATTATATTTATTGCTTTTTTCCCCTATTTGTGTCAACATAAACACAAGAGTTTGTTTAGAAAGCGGAAAAAGTTTACCTGAACATTTTCATTCCACATTTTTAAAAGAGAGACGACAAAATTTGAAATTTCATAAAAACCTTTCTTTAAGCATCAATTCTACGCGCTGTTTCACCTTGAGTAGCACTAAGGTAACTTTATGTGGACACAGTTTATAGGAGTGTATTTACATTTGGAGTTTTGGCTCCATGAGTCAAGCGACAATGCTTAATAGCATGTTGCAGTTGTTGAAACTCTTTTAAGCCTAAAGATTTCTGAAGTTTTGAAGCAGTACGGCTGTAATTCTTAAATTGTATGGAAGCCATTATGAAAATTTTTGGAAAATTTTTTATGAAAAATTTTAAATAAAATACATTTCAATTGATTTTAAATTTTACAATATAATAAAGTTAATGCTGGGTTAATTTTAATAAAATAAATTGAGAAAATAACGAAGAAGTTTTAAATCATTTGTTATTAAATTTATTAATAATAAAAAAGGTTGAAGGTTTTGCCCATGAACATTTTTTTTAATCAGGAATAATTTCTTAATCGGCCATAAATTCACTATTTTCAATTCTTATTCTAAAGAATGGAAAAAAATTTAAACTAGAATTTTTAGCTGGGGCAAATACGTGAGTAGCTTCACGGGAAGATGCCGGTGTTTCCTCCTTCAGTTAAATTTTTCTTCCCATTAGAAAATCACATTAATTAATAGAAATATTTCATTCAATAAGAATTGAAAATACTGAACTTAAGCCCGATTAAGAAATTATTCCTGATTAAAATTCAAGTAAAATTTAATGTGTATAACAATTTTTTCTTCAAATACATATGTAAATACATATATTTTTTTAAAGATCAGACGATTCTGTAGGTGTGTTCCACATGCATAACAAAACAGTCCGAACTTTTACAAAGTTATCCAAAAGCGTTCCAGATAGCAATTTTGTGCAATTTTGAGAGCGTATGAGAGAGTAATTTTTTTCATTTCCTGTACAAACTAGTACGAAATTTTTCTTCTGGGTAAGTTCGGATAAGAATTAAATGATCAGCTGTTTGTTACATGTGCATCTGAAAAATAAATCAGAAAATTTGCAAATAAAGCAAAAAAGTTTTTACATTCAAATCTATTAAAATGCATAATGGAATGTTTTTGAAATTGGAAGTACAAAGTCTTAATTCAGCTGAGAGGCAGACAGAACGAGACTGTACTACTACCTCTGTCTTTCACACAGCTAAGTTAAGACTTTGCAAACACCCCTTTTACACACGCAAAGTTTACTTTGCAAAGTCTTAATTCAGCTGTTTGCAAGACAGAAGAGGAAAAACTTTCTCTTTCTGTCTGTCACCCAGCTGAATTCAGACTTTGCAAAGTAAACATTTACCCCTTTTAGACACGGAAAGTTTACTTTGCAAAGTCTTAATTCAGGTGAGAGAAAGACAGAAAGGGATATACCCCTTTTAAACACGGAAAGTTTACTTTGCAAAGTCTTAATTCAGCTGAGAGAAAGATAGAAAGAGAAAGTATTCTTACCTCTGTCTTTCACACAGCTGAATTAAGACTTTGCAAAGTAAACTTTGCGTGTCTAAAAGAGGTATTTGCGTGTCTATGTATATATTCGACGTCACATTAAGACGAAACTAAAAATTGTCACTTGTCTACTCTCTGTCGATAAAAATTGACTACTATTAACATGCTCCATTGATTTACAATGCCTTAGAGATTAGTAAGAGATTGTCAATAAAATCCAATAATGCCGATAAAGAGTATACAAGTGACAAAATTTACTGTCGTCTTGATGTGACTTCGACGACGCCATTCACAATAAGGGGGATTATTTTATAGTTCGAAACAATAATTAAAAAAAATTAAAAAAACGGCAACACTTTAGCACCCCAATAATTCGAAAAACTTGGAATATATATATCCCACTATAAAGAAATGGTGCTATTCTATATTCTACTTAATTTGCTCTTTAACGAGCCATCAGGAGCACCATTTCTATATAGTCTATATGTATATGTACTCATCTCCTATTTCCCACAATGTCCAATTTTCGTTCCGAAATAGCACATTTTTAAAAATTAATTTTCTGTGTTATTGTTATATCTGTTGTATATTCCATTAGTATAATTTCATTATTCAGATCTCGGACCATATTTTCCATTAATTTTTGGTTATAGTATCAGTCCCATTTCCTAGATTTCGCCACCGAAATAATATTCCTTTATTTTACTAGGACTGTTAAGTGCTTAACAGTCCGCTTTTAACTGCAAAATGAGCTCTGTAAAATTTTTTGGTTTTTGTCTCTGCTAGCTAAATTTAAATTTATCTTCACACACATTGAAATCACACGCGAAAATCCTTTTGTAATAAATTTATTAATCAAATTAACCTTCTAATCGGCCAGATCGTAATGATCGGATGAAGCTAATATTTTTTTAAAGTGGATATAGTCAGAAGAACCGTATGTTCTAATTTATAGCTGAAAAAAACCTTAGGAATGAACTCCAGGTAAAGAAAAGTGAAGACCGTCTGTAGACGATCTTGCCAGTTTGCATATAATGAAAAATCACAAGTAAATTTTATTTCTAAAAAGATTTATTAATATTAATGATGAAAGTAAGTTAAAATAAATGTATTTTTTAATTGTGATACTCCCAGAAATAATTTCTATTTGAAATCAAGGATTTGGGTGTCGAGAGTTTTTGCAACCTTTTATTGGCTTTTCTATCGACCAAACCAGTAAAATGATCGACACCATCGAACCGAACATCACCGACTAGACGAACAGCTCTTTTTCCAATACCTAATATGCTAGACTATGCTTCGTTAAGTTTTTGAGTAGATGATGGCCCTAGGGACAGTTTATTTTTAAAGGCAACAAGTCCAGCAGCTATTGCCACACGGAAATCTGGAAGCTGTAAAAGCGGTTCTGCATCGGATATATTGTTAGAAACATTGACGTTTTCCACGTGCCGTTGTCTCACCAACAATGAATTCAATAATATCATACGTGAAAAGTAATTAAAGAGTTCTATGGTTGTTTTGAGCCAATGGAACGCTGCCTCATTCATATGTAAGAACATCGCGAGCTTGTGCCATACTAGTTTGGGGAGCGCTTTCGAGATTTTAGATAGTGCAATGAGAGCTTAAAGATAGAAAATTAATACTTTTTAAATAAGACAAAGAGAGTCATACATCCACCAAAAACATCCAGGATTAGGTTGAACTGATGATTCGATAGCTTCAGCTACTGGCAATATAGCTCGGGCTCTTTTGCGTTTAAAGGATGCTATTCTTGTGGTTGTAGTTGATGTCGACGCCTACTGTGTCATATCGGTTTCAACAACTGCTGCACCTACGAAAGTTGAATAAGCCTATGTATGTCCATTGTGCTAAAGTTCAGAAATTTATCGCCTCTATAAATGTATCTCAGCTACAGTCATATTTTGAACACATTCTACTATGGTCCTCAAGACTGTCATCGCTTTCAATACTTTCATCTGTGCTCTCTATAGAACCTTCTAGAGAAACGATGAATTCGGGGAATTGTTCATTAGATATTTGATTCAAATTTATCTTATAAGCACGTTTAGTAAGATTCATATTTTATACAATTTTAAAATAGAGGGATGAAAATAATGCAACAATAAGTAAAAATAGTGTTTTCATATACAAATCGACGGTGAAAACATTGAAAAAGGGGGATATTTCTGTACACACAAACCGGCAACACCGTTTCAAAATTATACTTTTTATTTATATTTTACTTCAAAAACATAATAAAACTCAAATACAATATATTAACTACTTAGCAAAATAAAATGAGTTCACCTGGATATAAATTATTTGCTGGGTTTTTTATCAGTTTCAAAGCCTACTAAGCTTATTTTTTCTTTTGTGATTTTCAAAAGTATTATTATTTTATGAATTCTCGTATAGTTTTTGAAAGTCTATGCATAAAGTAAGAGGTTTGTGACTGTTTAAAATTTGTGGTTAAAGTCTACTGATGATTTGGTTCAAGCGCCAATGAAATACGTATATAGACATGCTAAACTACCAGCAAATAAATTTCAATTATTAACTACTTACTGTAAAATATTGAAGTCGAACTCTTTATTCTAAATATGTTAAATTTTCGCAATAATTTTTGGTGCTAGTTTGCTGTATTTTGAGTGTGGCGTTGGTTGAAGTAGTTACCACGTTGACTACAAAACCTAAATTCCTGGGTTCGAGCCCGGTGTCCGACAGTCATTAAAAAATAACAACACCACGCATCCTTCTGATGTGCATTAGTGTCCTTTGTATCAGTTGTTGTGGGAAAAGTTCAAGTGATACAGGCATAAGGCTACTACACCGGCTTCAGCAGATGCTAATCCTAATGTAACATCAGAGCTCCCTCCTTCGTTGTGTAGCAGAATCATCGACGAGGTAAAATAACCAATAAAATGCTTACTAAACACAGCTTCAAAATTTAATAACAGCTTTAGTTAAATTTATAATAATTATAAATTTTGACTAAAGCAAATAATACAAAAAAAAGCAATGTGAGTCCGATCACAGAGGATATGTGTAAACATCTAGTAATAAAATTTTTTTTTTTAAGTTGGAAGTACTTATGCTTTTAGTATCTTTTTTTAAATTAATTAATTAAAAGTATCAAAACTTTCAATATTGTAAATACATATGAATTTTTTGGTTTTTGTTTGTTTTATTAAACTTATTTGGTTAGTAAATGGGCACAATGCAGTATATGTATATGTACTGCATTCAAAATTGCAGTAAGCAGTAAATTTACTGATTACTAAACAAATTCAGTAAATTTTTACTGCTAATGAAATTTAATTTGCATTAGCAGTGAAATCGTAGGGCCGTATTCATAATAAAATTGTAGCAAGTGGCAACGTTTTTTTCATTAAAATTTTGAAACTTTTGTATGAAAAACATTTAGCCACTTGGTAGAATTTCATTATGAATACGGGCATTACTGATTCCTGAAAATTCAATGCACCTCATCATATAACAAATCATTTAGGCAATTTATAAAAATTGTAGAAAAAAAATTTTAGTAATCAGTAAAAATTTACTTGTTAAACATTTTTTATTGTTTTTACTGAAACTTTAGTGGTACTGCAGTGCTCATCTATGGTAAATGCCTTTACTTTTATTTTTTAATTTTTAATTCCTGTTGTTCATCGTTTAGTTGTTGCTGTTCTTGTTGTTGTGTACGCATTGCAATTAAAATAAATTCAGTAAAGTGCGACTTTGACTCGCGCACATTCGGTTTTGATTATTTTTTTTGATTTAGTTTTCTTCCTTTTTTAAGTTTTTTCAGTTTAAACGATTTTTTTTCAGTTTTATCGCTTTTTTCTCGTTTTGGCGTTTTTTTCTCTTTTTGGGATTTTTTTAATTTTGCAATTTTTTTCATTTTGGCGATTTTTTCATTTTGGCGATTTTTTCTGTTTTTTGGGGTTTTTTTCATTTTGGCGATTTTTTTCTGTTTTCGGGTTTTTTTTATTTAGGCGATTTTTTCATTCTGGCGATTTTTTTTCATATTGGCGATTTTTTTGTTTAAGGATTTTTTTCATTTTGGCGATTTTTCCGGTTTTCGCGATTTATTTTAGTCCTAGAGATTTTTTTTAATATGGTTATTTTTTTCGTTTTGGCGATTTTTTTTGTTTTTGGCGGTTTTTTATGTTTGGCGATTTTATATTTTTTTGATTTTTTAGTTTTACCGTTTTTGAAAATTTCAAGAGTTTTGCTCTTACGGTTTCCAAGATACAGATGTTTACACATCAAAAAAAAAAAAAAAATTTATAGTCTCGTAACAATTCAACTTCAATTTCAAAAGAGATCAGGAGGATATTAGAATTAAAACTTTGGAACTGTATTTTGGATAAATAAGCCAATATATATTTTTTTAAATTTAATTGCAATAAACAACAAAATATTGACCTAGATTTTCAAATAAAAATCGCTGCCTGTCACATCTAAGTAAATTTTTATAGATTGACTATCTTCCTTCAACGTCTACTGATGTAATCGACGCAGAGTCCGTCACAACTAGCAAACCCAAATTTTTATTTAAACTAACGTCAATATACTACATGGATGATTGAAAATGAGATTTAATGGCGAAAACTAAAAATAAAAATTTTGACCAACAGATAAGCTTGTAAGCATATAAAAAAATTCCATAAAGTATCAAAATATGCCATAAAAGCGTAAATTATGCTCAAATAGTTAGAAAATATGATAAAAATATGCGTTTAAGACTGAGATATGCGAAAACATGCTTTAAAGGGTAAAATATGCACAAATCGATGCCAAAATTCATAAAAAGTTCTGAAACGGATAAATATCTTGACCTCGCATTAATACGTCACATAAGAAAAAAAATGCAGTTACATATTTGCGGTTTCCCTGGTCATAACTGACAAACGATTTGGCAGAATATGATGAGGGAGTGAAACAAATATGAAAGAATATAGTCTTTTCTTTATTTTTCCATTATTTTGAAGCGAAAACATTTGAAATCTGCCACTGGAGCTCAAAAATCGGTGACCGTCTTGAGGAGGCCTTCCCTGTTAGAGGGTTAAAAAAAATAATTCAAAAAGTTTTACATACACCTAATATAAAATAAAAGTAAAAATAAATCGGCTGAGTATTAAGCCTGCGCACTGTGGGGTGAAAGCCTTCACAAGTGGCGATTAATTCAAAAGATGAACTTTAACTTTCACAACCGTATTTGGTACCATATGAAAGTAGATAAAATTCTGCATCACTAACTAGTTTACTTTATTTGCAGTGTGTGTTCAAAGTTCAATAATTTTAGTTATTTTTGTGCGCATTGATTAAAAGAGAAAATTTTGATATTTCAAGTGATTATAGTTTTTGTTAAGCCTGCGCACTGTGGGGTGAAAGCCTTCACAAGTGGCGATTAATTCAAAAGATGAACTTTAACTTTCACAACCGTATTTGGTACCATATGAAAGTAGATAAAATTCTGCATCACTAACTAGTTTACTTTATTTGCAGTGTGTGTTTTTGATATTTCAAGTGATTATAGTTTTTGTTAAGACTTTTATAAGTAAAAGTTTTATAACTTCAGGTATATGAGCATTTAAAATATTATTTTTTGTTTAGATAAATGTTTTAGAAATATTAAAAAACAAAAATTAAATTGCTCTAAAAAAGTGGTATGTATTTCTGATATATAGCTTGAGTTTCAACAACTTTGCGGATGAGTGCAGGGAAAACTGCTTTTACTCTCTTAAAATATAAGATTTTAGCTAATAAATCCCAGATTACCTATTTGCGCATTTGTGCGATTTTTGAGTTATGAAGGTTTTTGTGAGAGAATTCCAGTTGCTAAAAATCAATGTCAAAAATACATATTAAATATTTATTATTTTTATTTAAACAAAAAAAAAAAAAAATAATATTTTTTTAAAGGCACATAAAGTATGCTCTAATTTACAATTTAATTTACTAATTTATCTTTTTTCGTTCCAAAGTTACAGCAAAAATAGTCAAATAAGACCATTTTCTCCAAAATACAATAAAGCCCATAAAAAGTTAAAAATTAAAAAAAAAAAATTTTTTTTAATGCTGGTTTTTTATGTATTTATTAATATATTTAAAATAACGACTTCTATGCATTAATCGCCACTTTCCCTACCATTCACTCCACTGTGAGGCGGTTTGACGAGTGCCAGTCGCGCCATTACCGGTGTCTCTATCCTCTGAACACATGAACATAAATATTACACCGGGAACTATAAATCTTTAGTCCATTTCAGACATCGTCCGGCCCGGCCGGCGCTTATTTGAAAATCCTTTGGTACACATGCATATGTACATTTATTTGTTGATTACTTTGTTGTCGTTGTAGCGAAAACAAATTACAAATGGATAGATATTATTGACATTGTAAACATTTGACATTATTCGTACATTTAAGGTCGTTTTGTTATTGCTGTCACTGCAATTGTCATACAAGTACTCACTGTTGTTACTCGTTTTGATACTTAAATAAAACTGATACGACTCCTATAGAGATGTAATGGTTTGATTTCGTTAATGTTTGCTTGTGTTTTGTTTTTGTATTGAGGTTTTTGCTGCTATTTTTGTGATTGATTTTTTTTTCATCTGTATTTGTAGGCTATCAGTTGTTATCGTATTACTTTTGTATACATATCGAGCCTTATTTTCGATTTTATCGTAAGCGACATGTTACCGAAAATAAACTTTTTTTTATTGAAATTAAAATTTTATGGGCCCCTACCCTTAGTTTGAAATGATCATAATGCCAAAATTGTTGATAACTTTTAAGATACGGGCTGTAAAATTTTATCGTAAGCGACAATTTATGTACATATGTATAACAAATTTCAATACGAGTATTATAAAAAACCTCCTGAAAAATTAAATTTATGTCGCTTACGATTAAATCGAATGCAATCCACATTTAACAATTTACTTATCTACGAGTACCATTTTATTATTATTATTTTCATTTATTTCATTTACATACATACATATGTATGTATGTATGTACGTATTTTATTAAGAGTAAATAAATCTACAAATTATTATATGAAAGCTAAAAAAAATAAAATGAATTACATACTTTAATATAGATTGCCGGCAAAATTTTGAGATTATGAAAGCTTAGGTTTGAGGTTAGGTCAATGCAAAGTACAAAAATTCCTACTTTTTGCGTACGTTGCGTAGTTTGTCAGATATTGATTGGTTTTTAGGGTTCCGTATACAGAAGGAACCTACTAATTTCGCTACGCTGTCTGTCACAGGCTATTTTCTCAAGAACCGTAAGAGCTACGGACCTGAAATTTGGACAGAGTATGTAGAACCTTGGCCGCTACAACAAAAAATACGGGAGAGTTAAAAATTAAAGGGTGTTCCAAAACGAGCAACGAAAAATTTTAAAATCCAATGTAATATACATTAAAGTCCTGCACAGACCACTTATAAGAACTTTTAAGACATGAGGGATTTTTCAAATGCAGCGAAATCTTATAAAAGAAACGCTAAACAACACTGTTGGCAAGACATTTGTTTCAGTTATTGCGGTATAGGGTAAAAAAGAAAATACTTCGTGACGGAAGAATTTGTGATGCCTGCTTCTTTCTACGCATGGTCGCGTATTTATTTTTCTGCGCATGTGCAAGCCAACACACACATGCATTGACATTAGTTGCATGCGCTTAAACACATAATAGCTTACCATTTACATCTTACACACACACTATCAAACGTACACCCAGAGAAAAAACCGCTTAAAATTAATAAAAACCTAACGAAAGTATAGTCATGTTGGAATTTCTTATTTCAATATGGAAAAATATTAATTTACAGTATAAATTTATTAATTTTATTTATTTTTAAGTATCTCAATATACATTTCCTATTGTATGGAAAATTATTGAATTAATATGACGCGTTCTTATTTTTAAGTTGCATCTTTTCCCTGAGTGTACAATATGACAAATAGCAAGCATACGCTCATCAACACTACTTCTTTTGATTGTTTGTTATGAACAAAAGTCTTCGCGACATCGCTTCTTTAACACTCATATACACGAACACCAATGCATCCATCTTGCTTCGCTTATTATACGATAGCATTTATTATTGGTTTAGTATAATACATGCCACGAGAACACATTTAAAAAACAAGAGGTATTTACATTTCAAGACTGTTTACGCAGGTCTCTAATATACATACAATTGTATGTATATAGATCCAGGCTGTTCAAACTGGCACCAGAGTGCCAAACATCAATCGGCTTTTTATACAAATGAATACGCTAATACATTACTCTCGGGTTTCTCTTTGTGGGCAGCTCTGATATAGATACTTGAGATTTGAAAAGTTAGTGTATTTTTATACATTTAAAAAAATCTAAATGAAAGGATGTTCTATCAGTTAATGTAATTTTGACAATTCGCTGTATCTTGGAAACCGTAAGTCTCTTGAAATCCCAAAATTATAAAATCGGAAAAATGGCAGAAAACCGAAAAAAATCGCCAAAACGAAAAAAACCGCCAAATTAAAAACAGAATTTCTAAAACTAAAATAAATCACCAAAATGATAAAAATCGCCAAAATGAAAAAAAATCGCCAAAATAAAAAAAATCGCCGAGACGAAAAAACGCCAAAAACGTCAAAAACGCTAAAACTAAAAGAACGCTCAAAACCGAAAAAATTCAAAAAACGAAAAAATACATAGCTCGATGAGTATTACATATCTAGTGTCCTTACGGAACCCTTCGTGCTTGAGTCAAAGTCGCACTTTACTGAATTTATTTTGTATGTTTTGATTTAAGTTTTTGTGGCAGCAAAAATAAAACAAAAGAAATAAACGAAATAAATAAAAAAAGTTGTGTTTAATAAATAAAATGGAGAACCAATCAACCTATCACTATCCAAAATAATCGTGCGACTTTTGAGAAAATACAACCATGGATATAAAGGAGTTTATAAAAATTGTTCATAACAGCCATCCCTAAACAAAAGCGGCAAGCGTTTTTTAGCTGTTAAAAGTTCTCATGTTCATACATTTTGTATGCAGCGTACCGAAATAACGCGGCGGCAAAGCAACGGCGCAAAAGCGCTTTGCTATTGGAAAATCCGATTTTGACAACGCGTTTCACAGTGAAGTTAGTTGCAAAAGAAAACAATTGTAAACAATTGCCTTCAGTTTGCCATCATCCTTAACACAAGCAAGTTTTCCAAATCTTCTAACTCTTCTAAATAACTAATTTTTTCAAACTTGAATTTTTTTATTTTAATTTAAATAACAAAATTTATGTAACAAAATTTTAATAACAAAATGACAAACATCAATGTCGTCCGTTCAGCTGTGAAAATAATCAGGGTTGTTCTATATATTTGTTTGATAATCCTGTTTTTATCGTTTTGACATAATGTTGCCGCTTTTGTTTAGGTATGACATTTCATCTTTAAAGCTCAGCGGAAAAAAAAAACGTTCTGCTTTACGTCTTTGTTTAGGGATGGCTGTAATACCATGAGCAACTAAAAATGAAATAACAAAATGCAATTTAAAAATTCAGTAGAAATTGATTTAATTGCTGGCTCGTGAAGAGCAGAAACAAATAATGCTACAATATGCAGAATTAGTAGAAATTATGCTAGCGGACGATGATGATGAAGAAATATTATAAACTTTATGCGCAAAGACTTCGCGTCCGAGCAGCTTGCAGACATTTGCAATTTATAATTAATTTGGAAAAATATATAAAAGATTTTATTATATAATACATACACATGTACATATGTATATAACAAAATCTTGGAGAAGTTACGGATGTTCTGTGGGAAGGGTATTTCAAAATGTAGCCCTGAATGTATGTGCATATTTACATGCGTATGTAAATATACATACATACATACATATGTACACATATATAAATTTTTATAGTATGTATGCATGTATGTATGTAGTTGTATACATTTTTTCTAGTGATGACACTAAATTAATCGAAAGATGTTGAATGGAACAAAGTGAGATTTGAACATCTTTTGAAGATGTTGAAAGATGTTGAACATTCAGCCCTGTATAATTCTTATGGGAAGACGTTATCATCTTGCCAAATTGATGAAAGATGAAAGATGTAAGTCTGAAAAGGCTATAAGACAACAAGAAATCATTATTAGATCAGAGTTGTATTTTCTCAGAACTTGCACGATTGTGTAGGCTAGCCAGTCCTAGATTTAAACAGCAGTCTACTATACTATATATTATTTATTATTTTATTTTTGGTGCTTATTTCGTAGGTAAATGCATATTTTTAATTTTTATTTGCATTTGTTAAGCGCTTAAAATTAATTTTTATTTGCATGAAAGTTCGAGCTCTGTTTCTAATACATAAATTTGTAAAAAATTGGAAGAATTGTATCAAAAACGCAACTTAATTCAAGCCACAAAAGCTTAAAAATAATTTACCCATTCAGGCATTTTGCCTAATACTATGTTTAGACGACGAGTTGAATCACATGCTTCGCTCTCTGAATCTTGTTTTTGAATCTTGCCGTTTATACGACGCCTTCGTGCTTCGTGTGCAGCGTGCCAATTTAGTGCTTTTCGCACTAGATTTAGTGCTTTGTAATTCATAACAGTCCGGAATTTTTCAACTAGGTGCTTTAAAAAAAAAAAAATACCTGAAATTGGTGCTTTTTCACCTTTGACGTTAGTGCATTTAGTGCGTTTAACAAATCCACTAAATATAAATTTGTGATAGTATGGTGGCTTTACACAAAACAACAAATTAACATTTTCCACTTTTCTGTCTGATTGTCATAAGTAAAGAACATAATGTGCTACAGTAAACTTCTTGGTACGCTTTTGTAGAAAATTGAACACTCTATAAAAAAATTTTAAATTAAACTAACAAAAAATTTTATGTAACTTTTTTTATAGAGCGTTTAATTTTCTACAAAAGCGTACCAAGAAGTTTACTGTAGGACATTCCGTTCTTTACTTATGACAATCAGAATGAATAAAATCAATTTATACCATGTAAATCGTATGGGAAATTGAAAAGTGCGTTGCGCACCATCTCACCATTAATATTATGAGCTGATATATTAACAGGCCTATTTTTTTACCTAAACTAAAGTTTGAAACCTGGTTCTGAGAAAAACAAAGGATTTTTTTTTTGAGAACACCCTAATGTACATCCATACATAGTAAATAGCTTTTGTTAATTCATTGACACATACCTACATATTTATACGCATGTACATATACATAAATACATAAAAATTCTTTCGATTTGTATGCTAATTACACGCAGAATTCATTTTATTTCGATTCTAGTTACAATTACTGGAGTTACAGTAACAAATTGATGGACTCTATATCGATCAAAATCCTACATTTCCACATAAATTTTAAGCAACTGGTTTGATATTTCGTCTATACGGAATGATTTAATTTAGGCAGTTATATAAAAGAGTACAAATAAAATTTTAATTGAAATATTTATCCTGTAAATAAAATTACTTTGTTTCTGAAGCTTAGTTTTATGGATTATATAAGCTTACGAGTTCTACTTTATTTTTCCAAAATTATTATATCAAATATCCCATTACAATTGTTTAATTTGCTTTTGTCTTGAACTTAAATTATTTTCCTACTCATATTATACTTACATATAACTGAACAAAATCGAAATATGGCTTTATTGCATTTAGTGCTTTATTTTTTTGAAGGCACAGTGCTTTTTGCTCTGAAAAAGTTGGCATCACTGTTCGTGTGGCATCTTTTTATTTATATTCACACATTCATACATATCATACGTACGCATATGCATACCCAGTGGGAAAAGGTAATGAATAGTAAATTATAAGGTAATGCACATCATGTATAATTTTTCATTTCTGAATTGATTACTGTTAACAAAGAACATGTCCTAGGAAAGTAATGAATTATTTTAATTGTGCTTGATCAAATTACCCTATCGTTTCTAAGGGATGCATTATTTTGCTTTGGAAAATAATACTCCATGTAATTAATGCCTACTTTTCCAGCTGGGTACATACGCATCATATGCACGTATATACATACATACACATAAGCATACATACTTACATACATTCGACTCATTCAAAATTTTGTTTTTGAAGGCATCCCTATATTTTCTTCTTATTTTTCATTTTTTAGGGTTCCGTACACCAAAGGTGAAAATGAACCCTATTGTTTTCGCTACGCTGTCCGTCTGTCCGTCACACAGTATTTTCTCAGGAACCGTAAGAGCTACGGACCTGAAATTTGGTCCGTACAAATACATGAGAATTAAAAATTAAAGGGTGTTCCTAAACAAGCAACGAAAAATGTTAAAATCCCATGTAATATATGTACACACAATTGTATGAACCTATGTATATTGAAACTTGTAAAATTAGTGTATTTTTATACAGACTACAACAATTAACACTAAAATTTAAAAAATTTAAATTAAAGGGTGGTCCATCAGTTAATGCAATTTTGACTATGTAATTTTGACAATTTGCTATATCTTGGAAACCGTAAGAGGCAAACACTTGAAATTTTCAAAAACGGTAAAACTAAAAAAACCGAAAATTATAAAATCGCCAAACCAAAAAAATCGCCAAAAATTAAAAAAAAAATCGCCAAAACGAAAAATTCGCCAAAATTAAAAAAAAATTCTAACACTAAAATAAATCGCCAAATTCGAAAAAATCGCCAAAATAAAAAAAAACGCCAAAATGAAAAAAAACGCAAAAAATTAAAAAAAATCGCCAAAACACGAAAATGTCTCCAAAACTAAAAAAAAATTTAAATAAACAAAAAATCGCAAAAATTAAAAAAAATCGCCAAAAATAAAAAAATCGCCAAAACAAGAAAATAAAGTGTCTAAACTAAAAAAGAGCCAAAACTTAAAAAAATCGCCAAAACCGAAAAAAACGCAAAAAACGACAAAACAAAAAAACCGAAAAGACCCCAAAAACGAAAAAAATGCCAAAACTATATATGTATTATATAGGATGAAGTTTGTATTAAATTACATATCTAGTGTTCGTACGGAACCCTATGTGCGCGAGTCATAGTCGCACTTTACTGAATTTATTTACTATTCATAACTTAATTAAATTTATTGATATTAAACTCACATCTATGTTTTTCTGGTTTGTTTTTATTTGTTCAAACCCATACATACACATATGTATACATATTTTGTTTTGATAGCTGGTTCAGCTAAACTGCCGATAAACTGCGATAAAAGTTAGAGAAGATACCAATTTTATGTGCTTCGCAAGTAGATTCATATTGAATCTACTTGATTCGTTCTCAT
This sequence comes from Tachina grossa, assembly GCA_949987645.1. Lineage (NCBI taxonomy): Eukaryota > Metazoa > Arthropoda > Insecta > Diptera > Tachinidae > Tachina > Tachina grossa. The sequence continues at coordinate 172,603,241 of OX465274.1, forward strand.
AATTTTGTATGGCGAAGCAAGTGATTCGGTCATGATTGGGGTGTGAAGCATGAATAGAGAGCGAAGCACGTATCGTGTAAACATACTATAAGCACTGTTGCCAGAACTTCTAGGGGTGAAATCGTCAAAAACTACAGATTTCTGTGCAAAAAATCGTCAAAATCGTCGTCATTTTAGAAAATCGCCAAAAAAAACGTCAAATCAAAAATATTAAATTTTTTTGTATTTTAATTGTTTTATTACAAAAACTATTACTATGGTTCAAACTTATTAACTATACTTTCAACAAATATACACATATACATTAAATATATGTATATTACCTAAACATGAAAACCATTAAAATTAAAAATAAAAGTTAAAAAAACTTAAAATGAAATCAGAATTCACATACGTACATATATATATATTTTTAAAACAGATAATTTATAAAGAAATAATTAGCATTTTTGTTATAGAAACATTTTATGTATAAATATCAGAATTTAACATTTTGAACACAAAAAAATCATAACATAACAAAAAACCAACTCTAAAAATGCAGTACTAAAAAAAGTTTCCATAATGTTAAATTTAGAAAAATCGTCATTTCTGGACCTAAAATCGTCACTAGTGTATTTTGAGAGGTGAAAATCGTCAAAATGCAGAGAAATCGTCAATTCTGGCAACAGTGACTATAAAAAGGTGTCTTTCAGTTGTAGAGAAGACGAAAAACCCATTAATATTGAAATGTATTCAATTATTCTCACAATACCACGATGACTTTGTAAATTATTTTTACTTCGTGTGTTTCCCATGTAGGTAAACATACATACATACTTGTTTACATTTCATTAGAAAACAAATCACTCACATGGCTTCATTTTATATACATATGTAAGTATGTATGTACATACATAGATACAGTTTAAAAATTTTGTGCATTTTAAATTATTTTAATTATTTTATTACTAACACGTTTTAAATATTTTGAAATTGTATCTTCTCATACATTCAATATGGTTTTTTGTTTTGGGTTTTACACTTCAATCTTCTAAAATTAATTTAACCTTATTCATTTTAATATCTGAGTTATATTTCTTCTTACGATTATTATTATTTTTCTTACCGCAATCACCGCTTGATTTGTGTTTGTAAGTCAAGGTCATATAATGAGATAAAATGTAGTTTCAGTTTTCTGTAATGATTCTGATATTTTAGTTTACCATTATGGGTTTGCTCGATATGAAATTGTTTAATGGTTACTAACTCTCACATGTAAAGTAGTGAATTTATAACATAATGATTAGAAAAAAAATCTTGAAAAATTCACTGAAAATTTGTTCCGCTCAGAATGCAATTATACACATTTTTTTTAGTTTTCTAGTTTAATTTTAATTTAAAATAAAAAAAATCAACCTACATTTCTAACATGTGGTCTACTTCAATTTCCAATATAAATACATACATACATACATATGTATGTATGTGCATATGAGGTGAAAAGAAGTATTGAGAAAATCATAATTTTACTTTTTCTTTCTAAGACTTTAATCGCATAAATATTGTAATCTTGTTCTAAAGCAAAAAACTTACTACAACAAAAATAAAAATAAATTTGCAATCTACATTTTCAGTTTTTTTTTGCCTTCAAGCTCATCACTACAGCAAGGGACAATATGTATTTATGGAATAACTATTAGCGTTGTCAATTATTCGTGTTTTGTATTTTTTCGAATAAAATTTAATGATTTTCTTTTTGTTCTTTGAAAAGACGAATAATTTTAAACTTTTGTTCGAATATTCGAACCAGCAAAGAATAAAAAATTCTATTCGAATAATTTAAAACAAATTTAACAAAAAAAAAAACGCTACTCATAAGTATGTCTTAGTTTAGGTTAGCCTTTGGTTGAATAGAAGGTTTTTTTGCTGCAAAAAATATTGCTTACTGAGCACACTAAATTAAAATTGCAGGAGCAGTGTTGCCCTTTCAGAGAAGAGGTGAAAAACTTGCAAGGCTTGCGGGCTTAGTTCTGGATCACACTCACTTCAAGTTTAACTGGTCAGGTTTTGTTAAATTTTCTTTTGAACCTGCATTTGCGTTCATACATACACAAGATCAAGTTTGTTTCTAATGACAAAACAAAATGAAAAAACGAACATTCTCTTTTCCTCTCTCTCCTAAAAACTCGAGACTAGACGAGTCAATCCTGACGTGTGTGAACCAGGGCTTATTGACCCGCCCTCTAATAGTGTATCCACACTGATTAGTTTTAATGAAAGTTTTAATGAATGTTAGATTTAACGTTGCAAAACCTGGCTTCAAATCGTTACATACGTGATCGTATCGGCAATCGTACGAAAACAAATTAAATGATACGTCAATCGTATAAACTGAATGGGATTTCAATACGTTCACGTATGTCATAATCCGAAAATTGTGTTTTTACGTGACGAGTTGTACGTTCACGGATGTAACGATTTGACCCCTGGTTTTACCACACAAAATAATTTTGTTAAAACCAATTTAAAATCATTTTTAATTTGCTTTAAGTTGGTTCTATGAAATGTAACCTTGCTTTTGCTGTGCTAAATTTAGTGCTGCCAAGTTAAAATTACCGGAAGGAAGTAGCTGATAATAGGTATGTTTCTTTACTTTCGTTCCCGTACTTGAAAATTGTATAAATGAGAAGTTTTGGAGAGTTATGTTCTTCTTCTTGCACGAAACAGTCCGTACTTTTTCTTCGTGCTAGTTTGGACAAACACAAAATCAATCAGCTGTATGAAAAATAAACAATTACAAAGAAAAATTACATATATACCTAATTTACATTAAGCATTTTTTAAAGAAATTTCATGAATTTTGTTGCACGAAACTTTTTCTATTTGCTAATTGCAGCGCTACAGAAGATAATTTAAAAAAAAGGATGTAGAATGAATCTCTGATGCATTTTTGCAACTTTTTTTTTATAAGTTGCTCGTCCAAGCCTCCTATTGACAATTAAAAAATTTTCATGCAACTAATTTTATGAAAAAATGCTTAATGTAAATCAGGTAATACTAAAACTAAAAAAATGGAAAAATTTACGACAAAATGTTTAAAAACTAGTGGCAAACAAAGTTTTATAAATTTTTATATGAAATTAAGATAAAAAACCTATATATGTATGTAAGTATGCTGAATCATGTAAGCAAATACGTGTGTAAGTAAGTTTTTTTTTTAAACATTTTGTTCATTAAAGACTTATCCCGATTTTGGTTGCTTCTATCTGTATTTATAAGTTTAAACTCCAGCCGCATTGATTGCGGATGAGTTTGTTCATAAAGTAATAAACTTGAGGAGTATTCAATATTGGAGTATTCAATATTAAGTTCAGGTCAGTTGACATTTACTCTAGTTATTGTTTTCTTTTTTATTTTAGTTGCTCTTCAACAATTTAAAAAATATGTATGTGTGTATATGTACATGGAAAAGTAAAGCAAAAGTAAAAATTAGAATTAGACTTGTGCTCATTTTTTCTATTTCTTTATGTTATTTTTTTTTTATTAATACAGGTCATAATGTTAAAAACATGTAAATTATAAATTCAATGATTAATTATTAAAAAAAAACAATACCAAAAGTGTTAAGTTGAACTCTTCTTGGGACGTATAAAAAGCTCGTTTTCTTTTACTAAACGTAGAGGTTATGAGGAATAAATAAGAGAAAATTTCATCATCAGAAAATTTTCATACAATTCTGTGGGAAAATGTAAACTTCAAAATGTTTATTGGCAATATGCTTTTATATTAAAGGTATTGACATCAAAAGTAACACTATTGCGGAAAAGCCAAATTTGTCAAAAATCTAAAGCAAGCCGCAGACGAAGGAAGCTGCCCGCTTCATATGCAGGCAATTAAGTAGAATCTAGATGATTTCTTTTTGAAAGATCATACCACTCGCCGGTATCCACCTATGTAGAACCACATCCAAGTACACCACGGTGGCGTTGGCTGAGGTAGTTAGCACCTTGACTATAAAATTGAAGGTCCTGGGTACGGGCCCGGTCTCCGACAGCCATTAAATAACAACACCACTCCTTTTTCTGACGTGCATTAGTGTTTCTTTGTATCAGTTCTTGTAGGAAAGTTCAAGTGATGAAGGCATTGTCAGTGGTCACTGAACTATACTGACTTCAGCAGATACTAACCCTAATGTAACATCAGAGAGCCTTCGTTCGTCGGTATTGTGCAGAAGAATCATAGGCGATGTAAAATAACCAATAAAATGGATACTAAACACAGCTTCAAAATTTAATACAGCTCATTGACACCAGAGGCGCTGCAACTCTGCATTATTAAAAACGTGCAAAAAATCAGAGTTGTAAAATAATGAAGCTTTCCTCTATCTCTTCCTACACCACCTGTATCGTCCATCACTATCCATTTCCTAAGGAAGGAAACACCTAGTAATAGTAGTAGGCATTCATTGCCTGAGTGTTGCTTCTCTTAACCAGATCCCACCCTTCGATTTGAGATGTCTGATATGGTCACTCAAACCAATCTCTGATGACTCTCAATGGTCGCCTAAAAAGGAACGAACAATACGGGCCCATAATGGGTTAAACCGTGTAATTTTCGCGAAAAAAAGTATACTATGTCTCAATCCAGCATATCGGGCCATAACCGCCAAAAAAACTTAACCGACATATTTATTGAATCTCGTTTTTTTGACGAAAAAAATGAATTAAACAATTAAGTTCGGAAATTATGTCGCTTTTTGTCGGTTAGGGCTCGGTATATAACTATTCTGTGTACCGAATTTTATTTAAATCTCTTCAGCGCTTCTTTCGTTACAAGGCAACATATTCCAAACTTTCACACTTATAATATTAGTTGGATAGTAGAATATAAACATAAATTTCCTCGTTAGCCTTAGAATAACATATTCATTTATTTCAACTCAACGTCTATTCTGACAAAAATTGCAGAAATTGAATTCAATTAAATTAAGTGCCAAGAATGATAATCCTTTCAGCAAACAAGAAAACAATAATTTGAGTGACACTCATACATATCCATACATATGTATGTACATAATTCTCTATGGACATATATGTATGTAATTCTCTACAAACACCAAAACAGCTCTCATAGTTCAAACAATCGTCCTTGTAATTGTAATTTATGTACATCCTCATGGTAAAACTAGACAGTCATAATCCTTGTACGACCTTATCATCGTGTAGCTAATTTGTTACACCCCAATTTACAACAACAACGCGCTGGAACTGATAAAGATAAAGTGAAGTGTAACAGAAAAAGCATAAAAATTTTCCTTTTATTTAATTTTTCAAAATAATTCATAAATCGAAAGATCATTGCACTCGATTTTGAAGAAGACAGGCGCTCCAGTAAATTTTATTTGTGTTTATTTTATAACTGTTTAGTGTTATTGATAAAATTATCTAATATGTAACTACATACTTATATACATATTTCTTTTTAGTAGATCTTTTAAATTCGTTTTTTTAATATTATTTTCAATTTCCTTTACTAAAGTGCATTCTTAATTTTATTTCTTTTAAGTTTTATTTGTAAAATGAATTTGGAAGTGCAGCCATACTTTGCTTCAAAGTGTTAATGATTATTGCTGTTATTGTTTTTGTTTTCAATTTTTTTTTCGCTTTGCATTTCTTTCATGCGGGTTGCCAACATCTGTTGTGGATTTGTTTAAAATTAGGGATGGAAATTTCATGTATGCTGTTGATATACATAGTTATTTCTATGATATTAAAAAAAAAATTTTGCATTTAATTTAGTAGTGAAGTGATCGGTTATATATGAATAAGAATAGTTTATTCATATTTCCTTTCAATTCATAAATTTAATTTTAAATATTTGTTTCTTTATTTAACGGTATGTACTAATCAAAAAAGAGTTTTCTTATACAAGTAAGTTATTGACCCTTATTCCAGTTGTCGACATTGACGTCACTTTAACGCAATACCAAACAATTGTGGCTTGTTTACTCGTTTTCGAGAACAATTTTGTGCTACTGACAATCTATTTCCGTTCCCTAAGGTCGAGAAAATAGCATAAATCTGCCAACAGGAGTCAATTGTTTTCGACAACGTTTACACAAGCCCCAATTTCTCGGTATTGTGTTAAAGTGACGTCGATGTCGACAACCGGAATAAGGGTGAATATGTTTTGTTCTCTAAAAATCTGAATTATGTATTAATTTTCTATAAAACTTTTTTGCAGAAAACTTCTGACTGTAATTACTTAACATTATTTACCTGAAATTTATTTAACGATTCAGAAATTAAATAATTATTCACCTCTTCTTTATTTGATCATTATTTCCGGAAATTGAAAATATAGCAATTTCAGTTTTATCATTAAACATGGTTTTCCGGTAAAAATTTGAGAGTTGCCATTTTGTTTCGTTTTTTTTTTACCGAAAGCGAATATGTCAGCTTTTTTATGCCAGAAAAAATTTGTTCGAACTTCTCGATTTTTAAATTAAAATGTTTATTTAACACAGAGTTTGTTAAGTATGCATTAAAAATGGCTGCAGAAAAATGCGCGTAGTGCCTAAATTCTCAAGTCCAAGTATACATAATTGGAAGGTAAACTATCAACAGAGTGTGATGAGTTGTAGTTATTTTTGTGACTGACCTTCAAGGAGTTCTACTTTCGCGTAGAAATTAAAATCGACGTTACTAACGAAAAAATACGAGCTAGACCTAAAACTGATGAAGGTCAAAAACCAAACAAAAGCCTGACCTGACCGGCTTTAATAAATAATTACGATGAAGCCTCAGCTGTTCTATAGGCCAGAGCCAGCATTACCGTTAAGAAATTAAAAAAAGTGTATTTCGTGAAGAGAAATGTAAAAAGGGGCTTTTTAAGAAGCATATGTGACAGCGCATAGAGAAAGGGACCTAAGGGTAAAAAAAATCAGTTTTCACTTTTTTTTTTTAAGTGGACAACATCTGAGCATCGAATGAGACCGATCCCATGCCCCAAAAGTGTTCCCTCCCAGAGATATGCGCGTTTTATGATGTGATGGTACACCAAAGATACACGTATTTAAATCTTTAAAATGGCTTTCCTGAACAAAACCGTTTTTACCCTTAGGTCCCTTTCTATTTTGCGCGTCACATATATTCCATTGATGCCGATGGACCATCGTTCCCATTAAGTGATTTTAAAACACTTTCCAACAAATCATGAATTAGATTTAGAAACTTCGGACCAAATTTCTCCTTAAGCAAGTTTGGGTTTTGGGGTAACAACAGTTCGTTTGTAAATACTTTAATTGAATCGTCTTCGTTAATCAAATGTCGCGATTTTTACAAAATTAATAAATTCCAGTTAACAAAGAATTTTGATAACGGTGTAAAATTTAGATATTTGTGACTATGTTGTGAGAATAAAAATATTTAAAACCGCGTTATATGTACAATTATAAAATCTCCTCTGAACAAAAACTGTGGCTCTTTTAAGACTAATTCTATGAATGGGATTGTTAGTATTAAAGATTCTCTTAGAAAGTTTCCAAAAAGGTTCTTTTTAATAAGTGTCCCAAAAGTATTTAAAAAAGTGTCAATTTGCTATTTTACTATCATTAACGGCAACGCTGCTTTTTATATATCAGATTTGTTTTTCGTATAATTACTTCACCAAAAAAATATGCATAGGTTTTCATAAATTTTGAAGTTTGTATGGAAAATACAACAAAAATTTTAACAGTTTTTCTTTTTGTTGTTCTTTTCCATATACAATGTATTATACATACATACATAAATTCCAAATTTTATTGTTTATACTTACATGTATTTATGTATATTTTATACCTGCATTATTTTCATACCTGCATACATCAGGGCTGTCAGATTTATTTTCACCTTTTTCGCCAAATCCAATGTCAAAAATCGCCAAAATCGCCAAAGTCTCATTTTTTTTGTTTTTGACAATGAAATATGTATTTTATAAATTATTAAAAATTTATTTTATAAATTATAAAAAATTAAATTGTTCCGAATCGCTAAAATTCGCCAAAAATGGGGAAAATATCGCCATTATATATATTTTGCTTATTTTTATTTATAACAATGTAAAAATGATTATGAACATAAAAAGGTACAATGTAAAGTAGCTTAGTATTCATCAAATATTAGATATATGTATGTACATTTGTATGTAGTGGCAGTTCTATTACATATCTAAAACGATATATACTTCATCGTCAAGACATTCCATATTGTCTTCTTCTTTTGAATACATCGTATGAAAATTGAACTCTTTCAACATATATTGCGAAGGTATAAAAGAAGTGCAACATGTGCTATTTACATTCATATAATTTATAACTCGTAATAACGCGCCAAGAAGTTAATATTGCATGATATTTCGGAAGCGCGTTTTAGTTGAGTTCATTATTGAAAATACCCTTTCAACGCAGGCATTAGTTGTTGGAATTACCAGCATGTAAAGTGCAGCCAAAGCAAGTTCTATAAAATGGTACGTGACTACCGTATCCTTATAATCATAAACTTTTGGTCAAAACTGATTTAAGTTAGATGGAATGTCACCATTAAAATAATCTTTCCAATCCACAAGCGGTAATTTTGTCCATTGTGTTTCATAAACATCTAACGGCATGTTAGGATTCATAAAAATAATAAAAATATCTTTAACAAAAACGAATTTTGTTTGTGATAATGGATTGCAACTTTTTATAATGAAAAATGTTCGTAAACTTTAAATATATTCATGTTTTCAGGTATTCTATTTATTAAATCTTTCACGAGCAACTTAAAATGCGAAAACCAATATTCTTCAAGTATTTCAAAATGTTCATCAGCCATTTCAACATTGCTTAATTCAGTTTCAAATGCTGACCCAAAATCGATTGCATTTAGTGGGAGAACAGTGTTTGGTATATCAATAGCTATAATAACATTCATTGGTTATCAATTTTTCGTTATTATGAGTTCCATTCGAAATTGTTGGCTTGAAAACTTTTGAGGAAAATGAAAGAAGAGTAGAATATAGCCTCTGATGCATACTGCCTTCATGCATGTTATCTGACTGAAATTCAAGATTTAAATGGTTTATTTCATTTACTATTGGATTTATAAATATCTAAAAAAGTCTTGTCTTTTCGTCACATAATTCTTTGTATATGTTTGGGGCAGTCTCATCATTTTCGGCTGTTGAAATAAGTGAAAAATGATGTTTAAGCTGTACCCATTACTCCAAAATTCGTCTTATACCCGCTCCATAAAACAACCAACGAGTTGCAGAAATTTGCCCAAGTTTTCTAAAACGGTTGCTGTTAATACCAGTATTAAATGTTCTTAGCACATTATCTACACGAGACAAATACCATAATAAAAATAATATTTAACGATTTTCAAGCTAAATCATGGCTCATCAAAAATAGCCAACAAAATCGCCAACTTTTTTATAAAACGCCAAAATATCGCCATGTCGCCAAATCGAAAATTAGGACGACAAACTAGCTTTAAAGTCGCCACGTTTGGCGAGAAATCGCCACATCTGACAGCCCTGGCATACATATGCATGAGAATAGGACCTGAGTATAGAAAAATGAGTATAAACTTTGCTAATTATCCCAGATTGGCAACATTACAAAAGAAGAGATGATAAGAGCTTGACTGCATTGAAGAGAAAAAAACTGCTGAATCTCAAAGCACGAAAAAACCAATTTAATAAAATTGCAATGACCAAAATATGTGTGTAGGTATATAAAATTTATTATATTTATTATAAATTTTATTTCATAATATTTATGTGGTTATCAAACATTTTTTGTTGAGAAATTACGATTTTAAATTGAGGTATTTATAGGGAATTTCTTTAAAAAAACAATGAAAAATGCAATGCAAAACGCGGAGGTGCATCCGTTGTATGCCGCTTTATGGTTTCCACAGATTTTCTTACATTAGTTTGAGTGAAAATTATTAAATTGTATTTAAGCCTCAAATTGTAAGGTTTGTTGTGTTAAAATTAGAAAGTGAGCAAGAATTTCAATTCAGCTGTGCATGTATCTTAAAGATACAAAATTTTGTAGACCGTACTCTCTTGAAGTTGTTTTGTTGTATTTATTTGTTACCTGACCATTGTTGCCAAATTATACGTTGTCACCCTAATTGTTGGTAATTTGTATAAGCGTTTGCAGAACTTGGCTAACTTCCGAGTAATTTTGACTAATTTGAAATCTTTTTGGTTATGCAATACTAGTTATAGTATTTATATAATATGTTCTCTTCTCTTTATTCAACCTCTACTACCAAAATCGTTTAAAGAAATAAAGCAATGTTGAAGTTTTTATTCGTTACGTAATTAGGTTTCCATGTTTATTTCTTGTGTGAGGTATTAATGCGGGTACACGATATTTATCCCTTTCAGAACTTTTTATGAATTTTGGCATCGATTTATTAGTGTATCTTTTTGCATATTTTGCCCTTTAAGTCATGTTTTTGCATATGTCAGTCTCACAGGTATATTTTTAGTATATTTTCCAATTTTGAGAGCATAATTTATGCTTTTAGGGCATATTTTGATACTTTGTAAATTTTTTTTTATTTTAGTGTGCGTGCAAGCTTATGTGTTGGTCAAAATTTTTTACTTTTATTTTTCGCCATCTAAATCTTAATTCTAATGTTCCATATTTTGTATAAATTTTTCTAATGTATTACGCAGTTATTACTGACGTTAGTCTCAATAAGAATTCTGAGAATTCGAGAGTATCCAAAAAATTAATTTGTGTTATTTAATTTACTCAAAATTGGTATCGTAATTTTGTGTTAACATGCACTTCAAACCCAATTTATTGTTTTTAATATGGCAGTTATTCTTTTTTAATTTATCTTGTTTATATATATTTTGTGTTATTTTATATGCAAAAATGTTGTTGAATTTTTGAACTAAAAATATATTTTCATTTACAAATAAACCAACTTACATTATTTTTAATTTAATTTTTTTGAGTTTTTAGTGCATATTTTAAAGTTTTTAGTGCATATTGAATGCGCATAAAACACTTTTAGAGCATATTTCTGGTTTCCCTGCTCATAATTTATTCCGAAACAAGCGAAGTTGCATTGCATCGTGTAGCTTAACTTTTGTAATAAATTTAAAATTTTGCTAGCGTAAATTTAACAACTACCATATAGCTTATCCGAGGTCTATATTTAAAAAAAAAAATAAATTCCTTAGAGAATACAATAATATCAGATTTTTAATGTATACAATGTAATATCATTTACATATTAATATAGTTTCCTCTTAAATGTAACTTTTGAAATCTGTTGTGTCAACACCGTTTATGACTCACCAGTTTATCTCACTCTCTGAAATATTTTCTGTTTGGTAGTCAACTACTACAATCAGCGATGCCAACTATTTATAGCCCAAACGCGCTACTACCCTTCTCAAAACGCGCTAGAACGCGCTAAGTTACAGCATTGTCAAATATTTACAGCCAAAACGCGCTATTTTCTACGCGCTAAATTCAATTTCAATAAAAGTCAATGTATGTATTATTAATTTTTCTGATTTTGCAATATTGCTTCCTCGACATTGTTTTAATAAACTAAAATCATTTAATACAGAATCAAAATCGCCTTCCAAATAATCGAAATCCGTAGTTTTTACTTTTAATTTATTTGTAAAACTTTGTAACAATATATAAATTGTCCAATAGGTTTGCGATTCAATTGCATTTTGTACTTCAGCTATAGTAGATGCTTTATAAGTTATGTACATTTTTTGGATCATTTAATGTGTAGTACATATTTTTAGTTGTGAAATCTAGCGCGAAACACGCTAAATTGGCATCACTGACTACAATTATCTGCTAGTATGAACACGGTTGCCAGATCTGAAGAAATACACGATGACCTTATCTGCATAAAAATAGACTTACATATAGTGCGTATGTATTTATATTCTCTATAAAAATATTTATCAAAAACTAAATTTGGATTCAACAAATTTCACTACTAAAGCATCTTTCACACGGCCTGTATTTAACATCTGACATGTCAAATTTCCAACTGCAAAATACATGCATACATGTCGTGTGAAAGCATTAAAACTTTGCATCTGTAAAAAACAGTAATGTCAGCTGACAAAATTTCAATTAGAACGCGATAAAGCATCTGACATCAGCTGTTTTGAAATAAAAACTGCGTGCGTGGTGGAAAAGATATAAAGACACAGATTATGTCAGATGTAATTAAATATGTACGTTTGAAAGTAAAAATTAAAAGTTGTATGTAAATTGGTTATTTAGCCAGACGTACCAAATTATATATGAGTCGTATAGCTGACAAGTCAGAAGTAAAATACAGACCGTGTGAAAGCACCTTAAATCAGGGTTGGCAAACGTGGCAATTTTTCAACTTTTCAGGCGTCTAAACTTTTTATTTAGCGACATGGACAATTTATCTTACGATAAATAAATTTGTTGGCGATTTTTTTTGCCTATTTTTTTTTTAGCAAAATTGAACTTTAAAATTTATGTAATTCCAAAAACTAGGCCTATCATAACTCGTCTGCAAGAAATTAAAACAATTTAATTTTGATGATTTTTCTTATATTAATTATAGTAATTAATGCATTTTGAATTTGGATGAGAAAAATTTACAAGAAAAAATTGTTGGCGATTTTCTCCAAAATTTGTATACGATTATTTTATATAAATTTAAATTAAAAAAAATGTTATATGAAATATATTTAATATATTATATTAAATATGTGTTAGGAAAAACTACAGGCAAATCCCGGTATAACGAACGATATAATGTCAGGCACATTCGTTATACAGAAAATTCGTTATATGGCAAAGTTTTTTTCAGGTGTTATTTTAGTTATTATTATTGTAGACAAGATACAATACAATTAAAATAATGAGGGCAATTTTTTTTCAAGTAAGCTACCAAATACAAACTAACGGCATCACATTATTTTTTGCACTTACATTGCAGCCAGGGTGACCGATGACATTTTTCAAAAAGTGGCACCAAATGGGGGATTTATCAAAAAAAGGGGCAAAATTAAAAAAAAAAACGAGAAAACTGAGCTAAATGTATTTTCATATAACTCACCCTAAATAAAGTGGGTCAAAAAGTGGCAAGGCAGTCGAAAAAGAGGAAACGCAGTCGAAAAAGTGGCAAATTGCCACTTTAGTCGGTCAAACGGTCACGCTGATTGCAGCTGTAGATTTTGTTTAATATTTCTCTTTGCCGTTCATTATACAGAGCACACATTTACCAAAACATTCGCTATATAAAGGAGAACTAAATGCTAGAAATATGTTCTTAGCAAGTTTTTGTTTTTTATTTTGCCATTTTTACTTTATCATTCGTTATATCCAGTACGAAATTGGGATATTATTCGCTATATATAAGGTTGTTAATATGATAATATGATATACGTTCGTTATATCGGATTTTCGTTAAAGCGAGATTCGTTATACCGAAATTTGCCTGTACATTAATTGATTTTGGCGACTTTCGACAAATTTAAATATCAATTTGGTGAAATAGGTCGGAAAAAAATCGTGGCAAATCTGCCTTAAATCAAGGATGAGATTAACAAAAGTAAAAATTGAAATCGGTTCACAGTTCACGAAAATATTAGTGAGTTCATAAAAGTCAAGTACAATGTTCAATTTGCTTACGTCCTTTTGAATTTTATATGACAACATGTATATGAAGAATATTGGGTTTAATTAAATACTAAGAAGTTTTGGTTCTTTCCCCAAAAATTTGTGTTGCAAACTATCAATATATTTCCTCTGGCAACTGTGCTTGCAGGGCTGGCAGCCTAGCAAAGCTAGTTATAGTAAAATACGCTCCCGCTCAAAAAAGAAACCAATATTTGTTTTACTCTTTAATGAATCTGGTGATTTAAAGAGAATACAATGGGGTAAATTAAAGAGAGAGTTGGTGATTAATTTCTAAATAATAGAGAGTCAAAATGTTAGTGAAATAACTCCTCTCTGTTCACTAGCAAGTTATTAGCCAGCCGTAAATTTAGTTGTTAAACAATTATCAAAACGTGAACAGTGAAACCACGCAAGTCTTTTAACGGCTAGATATAAAAAAAGCTGAAATTTTTTGGTTTCTTCTGCCGCATGCAAAACCAAACGTTTTTCTGTTTGCTCTACAATTTTAGTTTATCGGAATTTATGTTTTAAAAAAGTGTTTTGGATAAATAATTGTTTTATTTTATAGTGTTGGGCGCTTTAAATATCGCAGTTAACATAACAATTGCAGCAATTCTTAATTGTGAAAGATTATCGATATCAATATCTATCAAATGAGTGAATAATTTGTACAAAAAATAAAATTAAATAAAACAAGCAGTAGTAGTCGTAAAATAATTTTCCGGCATTCGTTTTTGTTCAAGTTTCGGTAGATTCTCAACACAGCGAAAAAAGTTTCTTTGTTATACAACAACAACAATAAAAGCAACTTGTTTAACCAGATTTTTTGACGTCACATCCTCCCCTTCAGTAAAAAAATAAATAAACAAATTACGGACTAAAGCCAGAGAATTTTTTTTCACATCTTAAATAGTTATTGTGAATGATTTGAAATTGTAAGTGACGATAATCTAAAAACGAAAATCTTAAAAAATATACATACAAATGCAATTGTAGATAAATATAAAACATTACAAAAGGAATCTTTATAAAATAATAAAAAAAATATATAAAAAATGTTGCGTTAAAAACTGTTCAGTGGATTTTGTCATTTTAAGTGTTTTTAACCCAGCAAACAAGATTGAGTCGTTCACCCCCCTTTTTGGGTGTAATTAAAGAAATAACAAAAAAATAATAATTACTACCATGTGTTAAATAAAGCTTAAGCACTTTTATTTCATTTTCGTTTCTTTTCTTGCTGTCTACAAAGTGAAATCTTCCATAGGTATACTAAACATATTAAAAAAAAATATCAAAGTGAAATTTAAAAGAAATTTATTTTGCTAAAAGAAACAGTTTGCTGGCGATTTAAATTTATTTAAAAGCAATTATAACTCATCTTGCTAAAGGAAAGAAAGAAGTTATTAATCTTTAATTGCTAAACTCACAACTAATTTGTGTGGATTAAGTTTTCATTTGCATAATGATTGGCTGATTAATTTCCTGGATTACAAATCTCTTAAAAATTTATATAAATGGTGAGTTATAATGTTAATAATACATCTTCATTATTTGTGTCTCCATTGTGTCTATTTTTCAATGCAGTGGTTTACGCTTATATTATTTATTCTCCCTCTACGCAGATCTTGTGGCGACTTTTATAATGTATGCCGTTATTATAATTTATAGATCTTTTATGTAATCTATTTTAATAACAATTTTATGGCATTTGCTACAATTTGCATGGGGTACAATTTTCTAAATAGTTTTCAACTGGTCTTGAATCATGTGGGCGCGCGTTGTCATGATGGCATGTTACGGTTTCATATCTGGTCTCATATTATGGGCGTTTTCCTGTGATTCTATGGCCCGATTTCGGCTTCTCATAATAAATGGGACCCTACTGGTCCCATCAAATGCAGGTCTATCACCTTAGCGTTGTGGATATTCGACCCTATTTTGTAAATCGAATCGATTTTAAATTGCATGATTTAAGAAAACTAGCTCCGATAATTTTTCTATGTACATATATACAAATGTATATGACTTTAAACACGTTTTGCTGGGCCATTATTAATTTTGGAAATTTTACGATTTACAGAACAGGTACAAACAAATCAAAACAATTATTCCGCGTTCTTGACGTATATTTTGTATCTAAAAATAAAAAATAAAATGCCGAAATGAAAAACCGCCAAATTGAAATCAAAAATATCACCAGAAATAAAATAAGTCGCTAAAATTCAAGAAAAAAAAAAACACTAAAAGCAAATAGGTCTCCAAAAAGAAAAAAAAAATCGCCAAAAACCGAAAAAATAGCCAAAAAACGAAAAAATCACCAAAACGAAAAAAGCGCAAAAACTAAGAAACAACCGTAAAAATCCCTAACTGAAAAAATCGCCAAACGAATACAAAAACACCAAAACTAAAATAAATTGCCAAAACTAAAAACGCCAAAAATTGAAAATGTTTTTTAAATGTATTGTCGTAGCTTGTATTATACTAAACCAATAATAAATGATGTCGTTTAATAAGCGAAGAACGATGGATGTTTTGATGTTCGTGTATACGAGTGCTTACAAGCGATGTCGCGCAGACTACTTGTTCGTAACAAACACTCAAAAGAAATAGTGTTGATGCGTGTATAGCCTACAGTACACGGAATGTAAAAAACCACATGTGTATGTGGCGATGACGTCACGGGAATTTTCAGCATGTTGGTTGCATTTTTTAAAATTACTAGTAGTGATTAATTACATGAGGTAAAATTTTGATACAAATTTTGTTCCAAAATACATATGTGACACATGTAGCCGAAATGAACATATTTTCTGAGGCAGCACATATGTAAGCATGGCATTATCTACATGTACATATGCTACTAGTACACGGAATGTAGCAAATGTAGCTTCGTGATGACGTCAAAATTACGTCAGAGTCACATGCTCATGTAATTTTTTACATACCGTGTACTGTAGGCTTAAGGCTCAGTTAGCCGACTGTAACGTAATGTAACTGTAACGTAGAAAACAGCTGATTGATATTTTTTATATGAAAAGTAGGTTACGTTACATTACATCTCTATAACCATTTTCATTACTTTTAACATAACAAAATCGATCAGCTGTTTCTTACTGTTGCATTTACTTTACATTACAGTCGGCTAACTGAGCCTTTATGCTTGTTATTTTCCATATTGTACGTTAGAATGTGTGTGAAAGATGTAGATGGTAACAAAGAATATAAATCATATAGAATGCACATCTCATGCAAGTTAAAATTTTCTATGACGGGTATTACCAGCAGTGATGCCAACTTTTTTGACTCTAAGGGCACATGAACATTAAAAAAAAGCACTTAAAAGCGTAATTTTGATATCTAAATAGCGTAAAAAGCACTTTCGTGAAAAACGACTGAAAATCCATAACGTGAATTAATGTGAAGTTTAATAATGTTTAAAATTTTCTTAGCTTTTCTCCATTTAATGAAATATATCAGACGAAAAATGTATGCTTTACACTGAAAAAATAAATACGCCGAGTAGTTATTAAAATAATTTTAAGAAATACACAAATTTCTTAAAATCACTAATTAGTGCTTTTTCTTATTTTGGCACTAACGCTCAAAATTTGTCGTTTTGAGTCTTCAAAAAGCACTAAAAATAGTGCCAAAAGCACCAAGTTGGCATCGCTGATTACCAGTACTACCCAGGGATGATAAATGAGAAAACTAATTTCGTACCAATTAGCTTTTAAAATTGTACTTTTTCGACCCCAATAGTACTAAACTCGGTTTTTTGTTTTAAGTTGTTTTTATTATATTTTTACATATCATAAATATCGTTCATTTACTCAAATAACGTCAGAACTAAAAAAAAAACTAGTCTTCCAGAACACAATTTTAAAGTAAAAAATTTTTTAAAAAAATACGAGTTATTGCCTTTCGAAAAGTCCTTTGTTTGCATTATACTTTCGAGTCTTCGTTTTGATTATGAAAATATTCTTTCCACATTCGCCAATGAGTGTGGAATTCACAATGTTCTCCTTATAACTTTTGAAAGCTACGGAAACATTAGCTCATCCAATTAATTTTTCAAAGCTCGAAACTCGTTATTTATAGTATCATAATTTCCATTTTCTTTTGGGATTTTTTTTTAACAAGAAAGGAGCTATACTACTAATATTTTCGGGAGTTTAAAATTTAGTTTCGCAAAGGGTTGTATGGAACTGTTTAACATTTCTTTCAAATTCCGTAACTATACAACTTTAAATTTTATTTCTAGATAAATATATAAAGTTTTTTTTTTCAAAGTGAATTTTGGTTGTTTACATATGTATATACTTATATAACATACCTAGCTTCATTTAATTCCATCACTTAAACGATTGATATTTTATTAATATAGCAAGTTTTTTATTTCTTATACATTTTATAATACAATAGATAAAATAAATGAAGACGATGCTATCACATTGATGACGAAACACCGGTGAAGTTAGATATAGTTCTTTATAGAAAACCAAACAAGTGTAATGCATATCTAACAAGATAGTAGATCTCAACAACAAATCAAATTCGCCAATTTTCTCTCAAATTGGATATACAGTGCGCTCGGGAAAACGTCAACTAATTAAAACCGCGAGTGTTGACGTTTAACAAATTGTTGACGTTTATGAATGCAGAAACTTTTAATAAAAACATATTGATAGTGTGCTTTAAAACGTTTTTATTGACTATAAACTAAAACGAAACATAAACAAATACAAAAAAAGAACAAAAATGCAACTGAACATAAAAAAGACAACACATAGAGATGCAATTTCTTTTCTATTCTACATACTTATAAGGAGAATACCCAAATTCTGAACTAATTTCATAAAATAAATGTGAGTGTGTGTGATCAAAACTGGGTATTTTAACTGTTGCTTAATTCAAAATTTTGATTTATTTAAAGTTGACGTTTTAGAGCTTTGTAGTTTGGTTGTTTGGTTGAAGTTTTAGAGTAGACAATGTAAAAAATTAAGGGTTGACATTTTGGGATGTTGGCATAAACTAGTGTTGACGTTTTCCCGAGTGCACTGTACTTTAAATGATCGCGATTTATTTTTTGTGTGAAAAAACAAGGGGTAGTCTCGCAAATTTTTCAAATAGTACCAAATGAGTCACGGGGGTACCAACGTACTTTTAAGGTTTGAATAATACCAAAAAAAGTACAATTGTACCAACTTCATCATCCCCGGTACTACCTGTTCAGCGTACGCACTCTCATTTCTTTCTGCAGTGTATGCTACGCTCGCATTGCTGATAACAGCGTTGCCGTTGTGACACTAAAGTATCACTTTTTACCCTTTTTCGTGCTAATGACACTTTTTATTACCTTTTTTAAATTTATCCCTTTTGTATCATTTTAACAGAATGTATGCCGTAAGGCAATCATATACACATTTTAGCATATCAGGTATTAGAAAAAGAGCTGTTCGTCCAGTTGGCGATATTCGGCTCGATGATGTCGATCATTTTATTATTTTGGTCGATAGAAAAGCCAATAAATGGTGAAAATATTGCAAAAAATCTGACACCCAAATCCTTGATTCCAAATGCAAATTATTTCTCGGAGTATCACAATTAAAAAATTATGTATTTTAACTTACTTTCATCTTTAATCTTTTAACTTTTTATAAGTTAGGTAAGTAAGTTTTTATAAAATGTTTATAAGTTAAAATAGGTTCAAATGAAGTAAATTTGGAAGCCAAAATTGGTGCTTTAAAGTATACATATATGTAAATAAATGATCAGCATCAAAGAAAGTAAAGTAAAATATAGATGGAAAACGGAAGTTAATTCATTTTCTTTTTATTATAATTTTTCATTTATAAATGAAAAAAGTAAAAATAATTCAAATAATTAATTAATTAACTACGAAGATATTTCTATAATACCGGCTAGTAGAGTATTTACAAATGCAGTTTTTAATTGCAAATAAGATGAGTATAAACCTATTACAGATAGCTACTAAACATAAAAAATATCATGAAATCTAAAAAAGAGTGGTCAAGTTGCTGCATTTCATATCGAATGAAATTCCAATCGAAATTAAATGAATATTTCGTTCGATATCGAGTGCCGTAATTTACCCAATTACTTAAGATGTATAAAAAAAATTAGATATTGTAAAAACATAAATACATATATTGGACATGGTTCATCTCACTTATTTACTTAAAAACCAGCATAACTCAAAAAATTTACTTTGAAAAAAAAAACCATTTAAAGTTTTGTAGAAAATTTTAAAATTCGATTTTGAAGAGGATAATATATTTATACTATTCTTTCAAGGCATTATGCATAATTCTTAAATACATATTTTTTTTAACTGAACATCCTGTATTTCTTAATAAGTTCTTCACTTGAAATCTAATCTTTGACAAGTGTCTACTATAAGTCTATTTGATAATTGTTTAGTAACGATAATTTATGTTTGTACTTTATGTTTTTTTTTGTAAATTATATTTTATAAAGATGAAGAAATAAGGTTTAATTCACTGACTTTACAACTGCAGAATTTGGAAACTTATCATCCTTAAAACAAGTTTTATTTCAGCAACAGCAACTTTCCTCCGAAAATCGATATTTTTTTTTTTTTGGTAAAACTCGGATATTTTTACATAGTTTTTTTGCAATTGGTCGCATGTTTTGCTGTTGGAAAAGTAGCAAAATGCGATTTAAGTCGCATAACGGCAACGCTGGTGATAAGAGCAAAGAATATAATGCTCTCAGTGTGTGTTTTCTTGCGCTTTATACTTTCCTCCCGCATCTAAAGCGTAAGCAAAAAATTTTTAATTTTTAGCCAATTTTGTTTCATTGTATTGACGGGATGTCGATGTTTACAAATTTAATAAAGGTGATTGTAAAAAATCAATCAACTAATTTCATGAAACATTTTTTAAAGTATATTCAGTCTTAGACTTTATAGAAAAACTTAGACTAATGGAATATTAAATGAATGAAAAAATAAATTCAGTAAAGTGCGATTCTGACTCGCGCACGAAGGGTTCCGTACGAACACTAGATATGTAATTTAATACAAACTTCATCCTATATCATATATAGTTTTGGCATTTTTTTCGTTTTTGGGCTCTTTCCGGTTTTTTTATTTTGGCGTTTTCTCGGTTTTGGCGATTTTTTTTTAAGTTTGGGCTCTTTTTTTTAGTTTTGACACTTTATTTTCTTGTTTTGGCGATTTTTTTCGGTTTTTGGTGTTTTTTCATTTTGGCGATTTTTTTTATTTTTGGCGATTTTTTTCATTTTTGCGATTTTTTTATATATTTTTTTTTAGTTTTGGCGACATTTTCGCGTTTTGGCGATTTTTTTCGATTTTTGGCGTTTTTTTAATTTTGACGTTTTTTTTTATTTTGGCGATTTTTTCGAATTTGGCGGTTTATTTTAGTGTTAAAATTTTTTTTTTAATTTTGGCGATTTTTTTCGTTTTGGCGATTTTTTTCGTTTTGGCGATTTTTTTTAAATTTTTGTCGATTTTTTTTGGTTTGGCGATTTTATAATTTTCGGTTTTTTTAGTTTTACCGTTTTTGAAAATTTCAAGTGTTTGCCTCTTACGGTTTCCAAGATATAGCAAATTGTCAAAATTACATAGTCAAAATTACATTAACTGATGGACCACCCTTTAATTGAATTTTTTTTAAATTTTAGTGTTAATTGTTGTAGTCTGTATAAAAATACACTAATTTTACAAATTTCAAGTTTTAATATACATATGTTCATACAATTGTATGTATATTACATGGGATTTTAACATTTTTCGTTGCTCGTTTTGGAACATCCTTTAATTTTTAATTCTCATGTATTTGTTGTTGTAGCGGCCAAGGTTCTACATACTCTGTCCAAATTTCAGGTCCGTAGCTCTTACGGTTCCTGAGAAAATACCGTGTGACGGACAGATGGACAGCGTAGCGAAAACAATAGGGTTCCTTTTCACCTTTGGTGTACGGAACCCTAAAAACTAACTAAACGTTTTATAAATATTGGTTAAAACGGTTTACTATAGCTGTTAACCATTTAAATTATTGAGAAAAATTTCAAAAGAAAAATAAATGAACCGCATATTTAACTAATGAATGAATCATTTCACCAAAAAGTGTATAATAAATAAAAACTTATGAAAGAAAAATTACATTAAATGAAGTTTATTTTTTTATTTTCAAAAAGGGGAGAAACCCCATTAATGCTAAATATTTAATTAAAAATTTTAACCTTGTTTGCTTTTTTTTTTTTTAAATATGAACTGAAAGAAAACCTACTTAAATATCTCACAAATATTACTTGAACCGAACACATGAATGAAAACAATATTAACTTAATAACTATGTATTGTTTAAAAAAATCTTTACAAATTCACACCTTTGAAATCGTAAAAAATTGTAGAAAATAACAAGTTGCTAGACAAAAGCTAATTGAGTCTATGCGATGTCTGTCCAAACGTTTGTCGGTATGCAGTTAGGAGGACTTGAGAAATTTCTCACATAAAACCATATATTCATTATGCCAACTACTACGAGTAGCTTATATTTATTTATTTTTCAATATTTAGCTCTTGTGTTTATAAATAATGCATTAAATAAAATGAATCAAAGTTAAGAAAAATTTACACTCATTTTCAAATAGAAAATATTTTCAACGAATTCTATCGACATATTTATTGTTGTTTTTTATTTATTTTATTTTTTAATTTTTTTGTGCATGCACATACATAAATAAATGTTTATTATTGCCTCTATTGCAACAATTTCATTTG
Source organism: Tachina grossa (assembly GCA_949987645.1). Lineage (NCBI taxonomy): Eukaryota > Metazoa > Arthropoda > Insecta > Diptera > Tachinidae > Tachina > Tachina grossa. The sequence continues at coordinate 172,625,698 of OX465274.1, forward strand.
AAAATATTTGGAAATGCAGGAATTCCAATGAAATAAAAAAAAAATACATTTTTTAACTAAAGTAAAAATTTTACTTTGTAGGTTTTAATTTAAATTTCGAAATTAAAAAAAATTATTTTACCATGTTGCCTCATTACAATGAGAACAAATAACATATCGATGGTTTACTAAAGCAACCTCGTAACTTAAAAACTACCACTTTTCAGGAGAGACAAAAAATGATTTATAACAAGTATTTAAACATTTTTAATATATGTTTTTTTATAATCTAATTACTTGGATGACTTTTGTTAAAATTTCAATTAAATACTTGTAAATTTTCATTAAATACTTGTTATAAATCATTTTTTGTCTCTCCTGAAAGTAGTAGTTTTTGAGTTACGAGGTTGCGTTAGTAAACCATCGATATACAGTTTAAATAAAGAAGAAGAAAATTTAAATGATATCTAAAACATCTCAATAATAATCACCCCTATCGTGAACAGTTTTTCCCACGAAATATTTTCCCTTTTCCCCAAATTGCAATCGTGAATAATTTTTCCCCCGAAATGTGTTCCCTTTCTTGATTCCCCTTATCGTGAGTAATATTTTTCACATGGATTTTTTCACTTTTCCCTTGGTTTTGTTTACTTTATTTTTGCAGGCGAACTGAATTAATACACTGCGTTATTTCAATATTATACTTGCAATTATGTATTAAAACTCATAAATAATTATTTTTTAGGGCAAGATCAATAAATAATGTCCACGATTAACAACAATTATTCCTTCGAACACCTTTTTTCATTGAATCAGCCCAATCATGAACAAAAATTCCGCGCGAGTTTTTTCACTTTTCCCTTTTCTCCTATTATGAATCTGTTTTTCCCCTTTTTTACCAAATGCGGTAATAAAAAAACTCCCGGGGGAAAAAAGTAGGTATTATGAACGCAATTGAATTTGCTTTTTTCACTAAAAATCTTTCCCTGGCAAAACAGAAGGGAGTTTACATAAAAACATATTTAATACTCCATTAAAACAAAATGTATATATATACATAAACTTGTATTTTATAGTTCTTTTATTTGGATTAACACAAATAATGTCCAAATAAATCATTTATAAACTTATTTTTTTTTTGTTTACTCTCTCACTCAAAAAAAAAGGGAGAAAGAAAATGTCAACAAACAAGCAAAACAACGAGCTTCGTAATGCGGTGATGCCACATATTACTCTTTTTTGTTCCCTAGGAATTTATGATTGGAGGAATGTTTTCTCGAGAAAATTATTTTCCGTGAGAAATACATTCCGAGGGAATATTCATGATTGGGCTGAATATGAATCTCTGTGGTTCACATGCTGTAAATTTTATGGCTGTGGTATACTAAATTTTTTTTTGCACGGTGCCTAAAAGTATTAAAAACCCAACTTTACACTCTATAACATTTCATTTGAAACCCAAAATATGTGTATTTCTTATTATTAAATTTAATTTGTTTAATTTTCAATTCATTTTGAAGCTTTACAAGTCTTCTTCCCGTTTTTTACATTCACTATGCATTGATAGCGGGAACAAACGTTCCCATGAAATTGACGATTGTAAATTTCCCTTCATGGGGAATGAAAATTTCATGGGAACAAAAATTTCACATTTTATTCACGATAGGGGTGAATAACACTATGTGGCAGCATTTTCTTTTGGCATCAATCAAGCCACAGAAAATAACCAAAATGCAGACTTGGTTTTCCATTTCCTTATCTTTTGTTGTCCTTTTAAAGGACAAGGGTGCTTTTTTAATATTTTTTAGAAACTGTAAAATCTCATAAAAATGTCTGCTTAACTTTCCCTGAACCAAAATATTAAAAAAACTGCAATCTAGAAAAATGTCCTTAATTAGCTTGACAGTTTAAAAAAAAAACAAAAATTATATGTTGCCTAGAGTGGCCGTTAGTTGTATGGAGAATTATTTTTTTGATTTCTTATATTTATTCTCACCCCCCAAATTGATTCAGTTTTATTTAAAAAAAATACAAAAAAATTTCATAGCGATAATTTGTGTTTTAGGGTATGCGTCCGCCCCTCAAAGTTGGCCATCAAGGCCTTATAACAATCGATTTGTCTTGATTTTGGAAGTGTCACTAAAGATATGACAGTAGTCAAAACTCAATATGGCGGCCAACAGACGCCATTTTGTAAATACGAAAAAAATAAAAAGTCGGCGAACTATATCAATATGATTTTTGATATAGTTCGAATTTTCGATTGATTCAGGTATGTGATGGAAAACGATTGTTTTCAAAACGATTTCAAAACAATCGTTTTGAAAAGGTGTGATGAATTCCGTTCGATTTTGAGTATCATTTTTGAGCCAATCTCAAATAACTGACTTCGAAAAAGCACACTTGAAGATCAAATATAGACCATATAATAGAGCTGCGAAAAGAAGTATATCAAAATGTTTTGGAAAAACCATTAAAAACAAATTTTAAAATTATTGACAAAACGGCTATAGACAACTCATCACGCCTTTTATCGTTTTCAAATTGCTTTTGTGTCTTAATCGTTTTTCATCACATACCTGATTATTTAGGATATTTAACGGTTCAAAGTTGTTCTCAGTCGGGTTTTTGATTTTTTTAATTATTAGTTGTTAGAATAGAAATGGCAACCCTAACTCTATAAAGACTGCGAAATTTTATGATTCTGTTCCTGTTAGTTCGAAAGCTGAGATGTTTTTTAACAATAAATAATTTTGTTTTTATATAATTTTGCGCGTTATATCTCAAAAATGTAAAAAAAAATTTATTGCAATCGAACATATTCCCCTACACAAGTCTAAAGAATTATTTTTTTCGTGTAGAGATAAATGTAAAATTTTAAAATTGAAATTGACAAACCCCACTTTCTATATGTATAACAGTCTAAAATAACTTGGTACTGGTCAAATATTTAACATAATAAGTGTAATCACTCCAGGGGTAGAATCGTCACATCCGTGAACGTACAACTCGTCACGTAAAAACACCAGTTTCAGATTATGATACAGGAGAAGGTACTGAAATCAGAGTAGCAAGTCGTAATGGCGCGGTCGGCGGCGGGCCGATCAGCCGGTAAATATTTATGAGCCGAACCGCCGCCGATGTCATTGGCTACACTGCATTGAAAATGTATGTATATGCCTGTCATTTGAATTTAACGTTTATGACAATTTGTTATATGGAAATACAACAGGTCGTTCACAACGGTGTTATTTGGTCTTAAATAGTAATTTATCACTGATGACTTTAGAAGACTTTGTGAATTGGCTAATTAAATAATTTAAAATTCTCTTATTTCTTATTTCAAAAATTATTTTGATTTCAAGACAAATTTCTGTGTAATGTATGTATGTAGTATATTTACATATGTATATGTTTGCATATTAAGCTTAGTTTAGACGATGTGTTGAATCAGCATATATATGCTGACAGCCATATGATTAAAATTAGCAGCGAATTCCTATGTCAGTATATTTCATATGTCAGACGTTTATACGATATGTTGAAAGTAGCAAATTTTTTGATGTCAACATATGTCAGCAAATGAAATGTCACCATATGATTTTTGGAAATTTGTCAAGCAATAATAATATGCTGTTTACACGATATGCTAAAATTACCAACATACGTTTGTTGGCGTTGTTAGCAAAGCGGTAACAAACATTGTTAAACATACGTATGCTGAAAAAATTTTGCGTTTACACGATATGCGGGTACTTGTAAGAAAATTTTCAGCATAAATATGCTGATTCAACATATCGTCTAAACTTAGCTTTACATAAATGTTTTGGAGTATTTTTAAGTGTTATAAATGATCTCTTTTTCGTGCTTTTATGTAGTACAAATTAAATATGTATCAATATTAATTTTATGTTTATGTTTAGTAATGTTTTTTTTTCATGTATACCTATGTAGTTACCTGTTTATAGGAAATTTATTTTTTTCATGTAAACCAATTCTTAATAATTATAAATGAATAAAAGTTTAATTATTCCTTTTGATTAAATTGCAATAAATTTTGTTCAAAACATTGGTTTAGATTCAAATGTACATTAGCTGCCGTATTCAAACATAATAATTTAGGTTTTCTAAAGGTTTACGAAACAAACTTTGTATGGAAATTTGTTTGGTAAACATTCAGTAAACATAAATTACTTTTTTCTGAATAAGCCCCTCAGGAATTTACAAAATCACAATTAAATTATTAGACACTCTGAAATTATGAATATACAATCATCGGTGCGCCGATATAAAAGTGGCGAGCCGGAAAAACCACGGCGTAATAGGCTAAGCCGCCGCCGATAAAAACCCATCGACTTGCTTCTCTGACTGAAATCCCATTCAGCTTATACGATTGACGTATCACTTAATTTGTTTTCGTACGATTGTCGATACGATTACGGATGTGAAGATTTGAGCCCAGTAGTGCGATTCATTAACTTTTAACGATCCGTAACAATCGTAAGTTTTGTCTATACGTTTTTCGGCTTGCCATAACGATTGTGTGATTCTGTAACTTCTTTTTAACGATAGTGCTCAGTTGATATTTTCTGTTGATTTTCGTCGATAAATTTAACAGCACATAAATTATTGGCGCTTAAATAACGACACGAATATCGTTAAAAATGTTACTGAATAGCAAATTAGGTAAATATTCGTTATAATAATTTTAACGATACGATTATCGTTAAAAAAAAGTAAGTGAATCGCACTACAGGTTTCCTTTGTGAAACGAATCGACAATTTAATAAAGCACTTATGTACTTGTATCATTTCGCTCTGTGTATCATATAAAATTTAACTATTTAGCTACCTGGCGACTCTGTATTTCATTTAATGCTTGGTGAGATTTTGTTCCACTTTCTTTTTATTTCATTCTATCATATAAACTTCTAAATTATTATTTTATTTTTGTTCTACAAATGAACATGTCTTTTTGAAATCAATATGATATTCAATATATTCATTTAATTTTTCGTTGTCTATTATCATTTTTTTATATTATTGTACTCTAGATATACATATGTTCTATTGTATTTGTTCTTGTTTATAACTAATGCAAAAAAAATAGAAAATAAAATAGAACTTTGGTGCTGAACAATAAATACCACCACGTACATATGTGTGTATAAATACATATCGTACACTCGATATCATTCAACCACTCACTCGTTTCGCTAATTGTATTCAAAAAGGGTTTTCCAATAACGTTTTATGATAAAAGCCTTTGTTATTATAAAATGGCTGTTGGTTTAGTGCAAATAATGTATGTATTGGGAGAGATTTTTTAATTTTTTTTTCTGAGATAAATTGTTGTATGTGGGAGCGATTCACACCAAGTTTAAAAGGTGGCAATATCTCTATCAAGGCAAATTTATAACAGGTAAAATAATACTACAACGAAGTACAAACAATAAAAACATGTCTTTCTGCAAAAGAAAAAAACCGACTTAATGCATAGATCTGATAGAAGAAAATAAGAAGAAGTACGTGAAATGTAAAATAAAATTTTAATTGTATGTTTGTCAGAGCTCAGGGTGCGTGTTAACTCTTTGAAAAAGTCGGTAAAGTAGAACCACTTAAAATAAAATATTAAATTTTAATGGGCGTGACTCCGCCCATTTTTTTTAAATGGAAGACTGTGTCTAGTTTAGAGCTCAAGGCGTGTGGTAAATTTCCTTAAGTTCGGTTTAGTATAACCGCGTGAAATATTATAATAAATTTTAATAAGCCCGCCCGTTTATTAAATTTTCAAATTGTTTAATTATAAGAACAAAAGGTGTTTGATAGGTTTCGCAGCAATTAAATAAGTATAATATCATAAAATTAAATAAAAAAGTTATAGGCGTCTTCCCGCCCACTTTTTTTTACAATTATACCAATGGGAAGCTATACCCTCGGAGACAAAAAAATTTTTACAATCGGCCTAAAATGTACCGAGTTATAAAGTAACACCACAAAACAAAAGGGACGAATTGTTAACCTCCTGCTTTTTTGAAGTCGGTTAACAATTATATTTTGTTCTTGTTTTGGATGGCAAGTATGTCAAAAGCATTTGATTGAATATACTAAAGCAGTGATGGCTCACAACCAGCGATGCCAACTTGGTGCTTTTGGCACTATTTTTAGTGCTTTTTGAAGACTCAAAACGCCAAATTTTGAGCGTTAGTGCCAAAATAAGAAAAAGCACTAATCAGTGCTGTTAAGAAATTTGTGTATTTCTTAAAATTATTTTAATAACTACCCGGCGTATTTATTTTTTCAATGTAAAGCATACATTTTTCGTCTCATATATTTCATTAAATGGAGAATAGCTAAGAAAATTTTAAACATTATTAAACTTCACATTAATTCACGTTATGGATTTTCAGTCGTTTTTCACGAAAGTGCTTTTTACGCTATTTAGATATCAAAATTACGCTTTTAAGTGCTTTTTTTAAATGTTGATGTGCCATTAGAGCCAAAAAAGTTGGCATCATTGCTCACAACCGGCTGAGCTGAGCCGCCGACAATTTTAGGCAGACGTGCCGCCGTCGAAAAAGTTTGGCTTATGTCGCCTGAAAAACAGCCCCCTATTCATTAAGCTTCAATTAGACGTGACATAGACATAATGCCATAACCAAACCAAAATTCAATTGGTTTCTATGGTGAGAGTTATGGCGTTATGGCTAGTCACCTATAATCAAATACAGTGTTGCCCATTAGTTTGGTTCGAACGGCTGTTTTCTATGGCTATGGTTATGTCACGCCTGTTAAAATGTTGTATGTTATAAAAAGTGGATTAAGCAGGGCTCAAATCGTCACATCTGTGATCGTATCGACAATCATACGAAAATAAATTCAGTGATACGTCAATCGTATAAGCTGAATGGGATTTCAGTACGTTCACATATGTCATAATCCGAAAATGGTTTTTTAACGTGCGTTCACGGATGTGACACTCTAAGCCGACGATATATCTGAGACGATATGCGTAGGGATATGTATATAAAAACAATAACAGCCTGTTTGTATAAGACGTTGACGATGAAAGTCTTGACGTTTCTGTAATAGATTAAAGAAAAGTTGTACAAATTTCCTTTAATCTATTACAAAGACGCCAATATTTCTAACGTCAACGTTTTACACAAACAGGAGGTAAATCATTTAAAACCTGATTGATTATTATATCCTGCAATTCGAAAATATTCCCGATTGGTTCGAGTTTTGCAATAACCACCTGGTACCTATTTTTGCTTAAATTTTACATTTATTTCCATAACATAAAGCAATAAATTCTGTGACCAAAAAACTGACAAAAATTTGGTGACTAACCGCTCCGCTGATGAGGTTTCGCGAGGCGTGCCGCCGCCGATTTTATCAACTGATTGGCTGCTTATTTACCAAGGCGGTCTTACCGGCTCCGCCGATTTCTTTGTTTTCTTTACTATTTTCAAGGCAGATTTATACAGAACAGTCTAACTCAACAGCTGATTATTTTTGCCCTCCTCGTAAATCTGTCAAACTCTATATAAAAGAGAAATACAAGCAACATTTTGTAATGTATGGACATTGTTTGACATTCTTACGATGTAAAGGTTTTTGTTGTCAAAATGAGCTGACCTGTATAAATTGGTCTTTGTCTCTTATTATCAAAGAATATACCGAGCGAGCAGTGTTGCCACAGAAAAAGTTTTTCCTTTCAAATTCTTATTGAAAAAAAAAACCAAAATCTTTTAAAAACTACCGATATTATATGAAATCATTTGTATACACAACGAAGTTTAACATTTTAATGTAATTTAGGCATATACCCAAATTCTTAATATATTTCCTAACTTGAACTTGATCACCCATTATGTTTTTTTTAACAATTAATATCGACTCAGCCTCACTGGAAACCCCTTTATGTTAATCTCTTTTATTCTATGCAAACATTTGAAAATAAAAACCGAGATAAATTCGTGCTAACTATGAAATGCTTTTTTTTATTTTATTCATTAAACAACTTAGTTGTATTGTTTCGTTGTTTTCTTTTTCTGTTTTTTTTTTCTAAAGAAAGAATTATATATAATCGCCCATGTTCTGGAAAACGCAATTCGTTTAGAATTAGCGTTTTCGATTTGAAAACGCGTCTTGGGTGTTCTGAAAAACGCATATCGAAAAAAGTTGGTTTTTGCGATTTGAAAACGCTAATTAGGTGTTCTGAAAAACGCATATCGCCTGAAAATTGCGATTTCAAATCGCATGTGTATACTGAAGCGAACTGATTGAATCTACTTAAACTAAACTTTCAAGAGAAAATAAAATTATGCACAATTAAAATTTAATCAGGGATATCATGAATAAAATTCCGCGTGAAATGTTTTCTTTTTATTTCAACAAAAATTAAATTATGAAACTGTTCTATTATTTGTCAATGGGATGTGACAACTGTTTGTTTGCGATTTCAACAAACAGCTGAAACGCCAGCAAATCGCAGCGATTTTAGAAGATACTGAAATGCGTTTTGCGAATTTCAAACTGTAAGCGATTTGAAAACGCTGCTTTTTCCAGAACATGGGCGAATATAAAATACCGTCTCATATCTTATCTTATCTTATACAAGAAATTTCGTATAATGAATACCTTTTGCCATCATTTAAAATGGCGCTTCTCGCAAAGTAATTGTCAAAAAATTATAAGCATCAATCTAATTGTCAAATAAATTGTTGGTTGTAAACTTGTAAACAAATAAATCAGCTGATGACTAATCTACATAATGCCAGGTAAAGACAGGGAATATTTTTCCGGGAACAAATGTTGGGGAAGAGAAAAAACTTCACAAGAAAATTCATAATTGGCCTGATAGAATTACATAAATGCAATGTAATTACAAAGTTTTATATAAATTTGTAATTGTGAACTTAATGTTCTTAAGCTTCGTTTTACTGAAAGTACGATAAATTCGAATGTATTTAAATGAATTATTTTTAAAATCGTATATACGAGTACTAATCACAATATCAATGAAACAAGTATTAATTTTTGACGTGGACTAATATTTCTAGTTAAACATCATCAGTTCAATTTCCATTGCTTCGTGCATTTCGATATGAATTTTTTAATAATATTTCAAACAACTTTTGTTTTGGTAATGACATTGCCCAATCTGCTCGTGTACCATAAAACAAAAACAACATTTTAAATAAGTTGTTTTAAAATAACTTTGTTAAAAACCATGACATAAAACTATCAACAAAATAAACCTGCAAACTGAATGAATTAATGAATTTGTTGTATATGAATGAATAATCAGTATCAGAGAAAAAGTGTAACAAATTCGAATGTATTTAAATGAAATAGATATTTTGAAAATCTCTTAAGTTATTTTTTTACCAGTAGCAAGCAACAATTTCGTGGAGATAATATAATTTCTAGTAAAACGAAAGCGACGAAATTGTTTTCGATTTATTAATAAAAAAAATGTAGAGAGACTAGGCTTGCAGCAATCTTAATTTATTTGCATTGAATTCATTAAGTTAAATTATACTTATGGTTGGTTGATTGAGTTAAATATATTTAAAATGTTATTTCTACTTGTTAAATAAAATTAACAGCAAACATTAAAAATTATTAAAAGTAACATTAAGATTCCCTTACTATTTATTATTTCATTACAAAAATAACATTAAGAATTTTGAAAAGAAAAAAAAATATTTATAATAACCCTGACATAATAAGTGAGACCGTAAAATAACATCTACAGCAAAAATAACCAAAATCAAATTATAATTTTTAGCGAAAATGGAAAAACCAGCAGTGAATTTCAAAGCAAAGTCAAATAAAACATTATAATGAAATGTTTGTTGCCTGCCTGCATTAAATAAGAACGAACGTACGACCAACGTGTCAAACAAATAAATTTATTAACATAATTGCATGTTGTTACTCTTTTTCCATCATTATTATTATTATTGATGTAGCAACAACTTTTGAGAGTGCTAGTCCAAATAAAACAGGCCATCGACTGACAATAAATTGAAAGAAAACAGCACTACAACATTTTATTGATAAATTATTATTGTTGTATGATAAATTTGCACAGTTTTAGGGCCGATTTTTGACTTGGTTTTTAAATACATATTTAGTTAATTTTTTTATATACAAAAAATGAGTTTTTTGAGTTAATAATGCAGAAAGATGCGGCACTTCGTATTTTATCTTGTGTAAAAATTTCATATAAATAGCTTGTCACCTCCTGAGAGAAGAATTTTTTTCATTTCTCCATTGAGTTGTATGCAAATTGAAAACTTAAAACGCGTTTTCTGCAAAACTGGTTTTTTTTTGAGTTATGCCACTATTGAAGTAAATGTGCGATATGTTTAATTACGAAGTGAAAAATTGGCTCTTAAGGTAGCGAAATATATTTTATTGAAAATAATCACATAGGATTACTCAAAAATACCCACACTTGTATTTTTTTCTTTGTGGTATGGCAACATCACACCATGTTTGACCAGTGTAGCCAAAAAAAATTTACCTCTGGTCCCCAATTTACGAGTAAAAAATCCCCATTTCAAAAGAAAAATCCTAATTTTTGTCCAAGAAATAAAAATGAATTCTTAAGTCTTATGCGTATTTTATTAAATTTATATAATTATTCTTCTTTACATCTAAACGATCATATGTATGAATTCGTGTACCACACATCGCTCATTTAGTCAAAGAACGTCATAACTCAAAAAATGGAATTTTTGAGTTAATGATGCAGAGTTAATCCCCATATCGTTCTTCATATTTTGTAAAAACTTCATACTTCAAAATAAAATTTTCTTTTTTCCTCAAGTTGTGTGTAAGTAAATTAACTTTAAACTCGTGTTCTGGCAAACTAGTTTTATTCGAGTTATGTCGCTGTTTGAGTAAACATATCCAGTTTACTTCCAAAAACAATAAAAGGAAGTTATTAAAAATTTACTTCTCAAAAAGTATTACGATTTTGTTTTTAACCCCCGACTAAAAAAGGGGGTGTTATAAGTTTGTAGTGTGTGCCTGTGTGTCTGTGTATCTGTGTGTCTGTCCGTGTCCACGTACAGGCCAAACGGCTGGACCGATTTTCATTTAGTTTTTTCTGTTTGAAAGACGACTTGATCGAGAGGGTTCTTAGCTATGTTTGAAGAAAATCGGTCCAGCCGTTTAGAAGATATATCATCTTTTCTGAAAAAAGTCGAGGTTTTTTAAAATTTTTAATTTTTGTTATTCTTTTAATTAATTATAAATAATTTTACTGAACAAATAATTCTTTCTGCCAAAAAGAAAAAAAAACGACTTCAATGCAAAGATCTGATAGAAGAAGATAAGAAGAAGTACGTAAAATCTATATAATTAATAGGTGAACATGTTTTTTGTAATCCCTTTTACGCTGGTACCACTACACCGATTTTAAAAAGATTTATATGGTTTTAAAGGATTTTTTGTACAGGTGTGCAGAATATATATTTTATTGAAATCGGTTTAGTATTTTGGCAGCTATAAGCGTTTAAAGTTGCTACTACTACATGCACACATATTACACACGCATTTATTAGCTTACAAGTAAAAAAACCTAGTTGTCCAAATCGTCCTAGACGACATTGTCTTCGACGATTCATGTACGACATGTCGTCTGTAGATTAAGTTTTCTAATCGACAATTTAAAAGAAATCGGCGTTCTTGACTATCTGAACGACAATGTCACACGTTTTCTCTTCAATAAAACTTTGTTGGGGACCATCTGAGCGACAGTGTCATACGTTTTGTTTTCAATAAAGCCTTGTCGAGGACAATCTGAGCGACAATGTCCCTCGTTGTGTCTTCAATAAAGCATTGTTGACGACAATATGAGCGACAATGTCCCTCGTTATGTCTTCAATAAAGCCTTGTTGATGACAATCTGAGCGACAGTGTCACACGTTTTGTATTCAATAAAGCCTTGTTGAGGACAATCTGAGCGACAATGTCGCTCATCTGGTCTTGTGTGACCTCGCCGCCATTTGTATGAAAATTTCGTCAACGATTTGTATGGAGTTGTCTTTAATATGTCTTCTACGACTTACCATTGTCTTGTACCCGTCGTCAAAGATGTCTTAAAGACGTGGCCAACTGGGTAAGAAACAAAACATGAGTGTGTGTGTGTAGTATTTCTCTTGATCTAACAATTGTTTTTCTCTTATTTGTTGTTGTATGAAAGCCATAATACTTGAAGGAAGAGAGTTGAATAAATTGAATTAGCTTGGTTGAAGGCAGTGATGCCAACTTTTGAGACTCAAAACGCGTAAAAATTTTTGAAAAAAGTGCTAGAAAGGGCTAAATTGAAAAATATAAAAAAAAAAAAAGTAAAATTTTTCGAAAAAGCGGGAAAAGGGGCTAGTATTAAAATGTTTCTGTTGAAAATAACAACATCAAATCAATTTTTGTAAAGTAATTTATTAGAATATAAATAACTATCATGAGATCAACACATACATAGCTTGAGAGCTTCAATATTGTACATATATCATTCACATTTCATATTACATTTCAATAAGGTATGTATGTACATACGTAGATTAAATAGTTAGCATATACATATATATATAATAGATATATATATACATATGTATGTTTACATAAGTAGATACATTTAAAATTGGCCGTTATTAAATAAAATTTCGATTTCTCTCTCTTCCAAAAACATACATTATCTGTTTAGGCTGTACTGAATAACTTTCAAGGCATAAAAAACTTGGAAGAAATAAAAAATTACTCTATATTATTCTACTTTTTTAAATTGGTAAAGCAATATCGACTTTTTACTCATTTTATTTTGCTAGATTAAAGGAAGAAAAAGTTCGCAAAAGTTTAAATGTAGCCATATAGAGCAAAAACTAAAAAGGGGCTAAAAGGGCTGAAAGATTATTGTAAAAAGTGCTAGGTTTGCGCCTTTTTTAGTTTGGGGCTAAAATTTTTTTTTCGCGTTTTGACTGACTGAAAACGAGCTAAATATAGCCATAAAAGGGCTAAGTTGGCATCACTGATTGAAGGGATTTTGTTTATGTTTTTTAATTTCATGTATTATTTAATTATGGTTGCATATGTATGTAAGTATGTGTGTGGCTGTGTTTTAATAAATCTTTTATGAAGTTTAGATACATTTTCTTTGAATCATAATAAAATTATTTACATTTTGTTTCTAGAATACGGACGAGTGTGTCGTCCGTTTGGTATATCTAGTATAAAACTAAATTTTAGTGGGCATGTGTTTCCGACACTTTTTTTAAATGCAAGATTGTTTGTTTTTCAGAGCTCAGAGTGCGTGTTAAGTCTTAAAAAAATCTGTAAAGTAGAACCACTTAAAATAAAATATTAAATTTTAATGGGCGTAACTCCGCCCATTTTTTTAAATGGAATTTTTTTTATTTTTTTGTAGCTCTAGGGGTGTGGTAAATTTCGCAAAAAGCGGTTAAGTAGAACCACGTGAAATATAATAATAAATTTTAATAAAATTTAATTTTCAACTTTCAAATTGTGTAATTATAAGAGAACAAAAGGTGTTTGATAAGTTTCGCAGCAATTAATTAAGTATAATAACACCAAAAAAAAAAAAAAAAAAAAAAAAAAATAGAGAAGTCGGTTAAAAAGGAAGACAGAGGGAGGAATACTTTTTCTTTCTGACTTTCTCCCAGCTGAATTAATACTTTGCAAGGTAAACTATCCGTGTATATTTTTATTTATAAATTTTTTAAGGCTTAATTTGACACATACATTTGCATGAATATATTCTTCATGCGTGACACAATAAACACCCTGCAGGAAATGCGAATAGTGAAATTGTAGTGATTTACTAGTGACACTACTATTGACCAGTGACCTGTTTCTGTAACTTGTGAAAAGTTCTCGCATGGAGTAAAATTAAATAATTAATACACTAGAAATGTTATTTCTACCGTATCTCTACTCGCGCAAAAAAGGAAAGTTGTTGACATTTTAACTAGTGCATTGGTCGCTAGAGAAAATAGTGTTGACATAGAAGAGACATATAGTTCTAGGCTGACTAGAGGGCAATGTAGAACCGTGCGCAGAACAATTATACAATCAAAAACTTTCAACAGTCTTTTTGTTAGTACAAGATATTCTCTACAAATTAAAAAAAAAAAAAGAAAAAAAAATGTAATCAAATGCTCAGAGAAGAGTGCTACAGCTGCGAAGACGGTTTTGCCTATTTGCATACATATCATTGTTTCCATTTTAGCATTTTCACTGACAGATCTGGCATTTTCATTAGTTAAAAAGCATTCAACTTTCAAAAAATTCTGCTAAATGCTTTCTAGCAGAATTTGTTGACAATAAAAATTTTAATTTGGTAAAAATATTCTGTATATAGGATATTTGAAATAAATATATATGTATGCATTGCAGGGTAAAGGTTCCCTGATGATCTGCACTAACAACAGTTAAACGCGTATAGGATCCAGAGAACCCCTCAATAATCAATTTCAATGTATTTTTCATAAAAAAATATTTTAATGAATAAGTATTAAAATAATATTTTGAGATTATTAGTGCATTAAAAAAATTTTAAAAGTAATTGTAACATATCCAAAAATGACCAATTATTAACTATTTTATATTTTTATGTGCTATAAAAATACCTGTAAATACTAATAATTTTGTATAGACATGAAATTCAAAGCTATTTCAATAATTTTCTTCATTTAAATCTGGCATTATACTTTTGTTCTGTAGAACATCTTAGCAGCATTTTTTGACCGATTTAGCATTCTCTCATCATCGTTTTCTGGCAACACATACATATGTATATATGTTTGTGGTATTACCATCTTCATTAAGTAGTATGATTGCCACGCTACTCTAAAATATATTTAAAACCAGAAAAATGTTGCCAGTACAAAATTATTTAATGCCTATATCAACGATTTATTTTTATCCTTCTAAAGGGTGTTTTTTATTGAGGTATAGAACTTTAAGTTGGCATCACTTTTTTAACTGGCGGCCATTTTGTCAGCTGTCAAATGATTAATATTTAGTTTGGTTTGCCATTTCATCATGAACAGGTTGACAAAAGAACAACGCTTGCAAATCGTGCAAATTTATTTCGAAAATAATGGTTCAGTTCGCGAAGTTTACCGCAAGCTCCGTCCATTTTATGGTCGACATAATCGTCCATCAGAGCAATTAATTCGGTTAACCATGGATCGTTTTCGCACTACGTTTACTCTATGTGATAATACGCATCCGCAGAGACGTCGAACAGTGCGCACCGAAGAAACAATTGCCACTGTAGAGCAAAGTGTTGAAGAGGACCCGAATGAATCGATTCGCCACCGTGCACAGCAATTGGAGCCGACTAACCGACTATTTTGTTCCCGAATTGGATGGCATGAATGTGGATGAGTTGTGGTTCCAACAAGACGGCGCTACATGCCACACAGCGCACGTCACAATCGATTTATTGAAGGAAACATTCGATGAGCGCATAATTTCGCGGAATGGACCTGTCAATTGGCCACCAAGATCGTGTGATTTGACACCATTGGATTATTTTCTTTGGGGATATGTGAAGTCGCTCGTCTACGCCAACAAACCAGAAACGTTAGGGGACTTGGAAGCCAACATTCGTGGCGTTATTGCCAACATACGGCCCCATATGCTCGAAAAAGTGGTTGAAAATTGGACCTGTAGAATTGGCTTTATTCGAGCCAGCCGCGGCGGCCACATGCCCGAAATTATATTTAAACATAAATGGCATAAAATTATCCTTCCAATAAAGCCAAATTGATGGACATTAAAACGATTTTCTTGTGTTTTATTTCAATTCGAAGTTTTATACCTCTAAAAAAACACCCGATACATGCAAATTAAACTCTTTAAAAGCTAATACTCGTACTATTTTAAAACAATCTGTAAAAGTAGAAGCAAAACAGTGAAACGCAAATATTGTATTAAGATGAAATATAAAAAAAAGTCACGTTAGAGCTCAAAATGAAAACTCCCCAAATAATACCGATTCTGTTAAAAAAATATATGATTAGAATTTTTGGTCAACAATTTTGTGAGATACATATCGAGAGCCTATATTCAAAATACGTCAACTCAAAAAAGCTAACTTTTTAGCAGAGCGAAAAAACTAGTTAATTCGATCATTATTGTAAAAATAAATGATGTGCCTTCCATAATATGGTTGAAATATGCTTACTAATTTATAGGCCAGCAAAAAATCTATTTTGCATTGATTTGCGTATTTTTGTGAGAGTCGATCAAAAAACAAATATTTTCTTAGAGTTAGCATATTTTGTCCGAAAAAAATATGTTTTTTTTTAAATATATTTTTTTAAAATCAATTTGTGAAATCTTGTACTCAATACCAGACATAAGAATTGAAAAGCTAAAAGAAAAAACTTAAAATACCTTAAAAACAATAACATAAGCCTGACTGAAAGCCTCTTCAATCTCGAGGTGGTCAGCTTTAGTACCCTCTAACTCACTCTCTAGTGTAACAGGGTCACTACAAATTATCAATTTCGAAAGCTTATGTCATTGACTACAATCGGTCCATACATAATGTTTCTATTCGATTAACAGTTTAAAAGTTATACATACATTACCAATTTTTTTATCGGAACCCCTCTGTACTAATATATTAAAAGTGACCATATCTCAAAAACTAGCCATAGGATATCGGACTCCTTACCAGATTCGTGTTCAGCATGCCAAATGCAATAATATAAGAGCTAGATTTATAATTAATTACTAATTTTTTAAAAATATTGGAAATTTATTTTCACCAAAAAAAAAATTATACTTTGAGGTAGCAGAATAAGAACAACTGATATAAAACGGGGAAAAATAATTTTTTTGATTCGAAATTTATACTACAGATGAATATTACATAGGGGAGCTGTTTGCCATCGGAAATTCATTTTGACTGAAATTGAGTTGACGTATTTTGAATATAGACTCTCGATATGTAGTTCGATTTTTCATGTCTGTAAAAAATTTAATTTTAATACGAAATTTGAATCAACTAAAAGTGCAGCTATGTAACAAAATCCAGAGATCCATGTATGTATATAAATCTTAAAATTCATAACTTATTTGTACTATTTACTAACGCAATTAAGCCCGCTGTTAACCAACTTTTGCCTTTGACTGCCTTAAATACACATTCACAGCTATTTGTTGTTGCCACACATTAGCTTCAGAGTACTCGTGTATCGATATCAAATATGATTGAACTACATTTAAGTTTTATATTTCACGATGTAGCAAAAAAAGAAAGAAAAGATAAACATGTGAAACTTGTTATAATACGAGTACGAACAGACAAGCAGACAGACGGGTCTGGATATTGGTCTTGTTAATTTTTTACAAATAAAAATGCATTTATATGGTAATACAAAGTGTCAGTCAGTTATTTTTAGCAGTCGGGGTTTTTAAGTGGAAGACAACAATTATCATGATAATGATACGATCATCATCTATATAATGCGGCACAGGCTTACACAGACAGATACGCATGCTGCCCATATGCAACATTTAATGGCAGCAGCAGCACTAAAAAGCATAATAGCATTCGACTTTTAAGGGGAAGTAAAACAGGGAATTTAGGTTAAAAATGCCTGCTTAAAAATAATCTATTCTAGCATTTAAACTGGAATGGTTGAAGAAAGAATAAAAAAAGTGTTGTTTTTCTTTCTGCCATATTTGGCAGCATAACATTGTCAGCAACATGTTGCATTACATATTTGAGATGATTTTTTTTTTTCATTAAAAAGCTTTTGCCGAACAAAATTATGGATATAAGAAGAAATATTCTATATTGCAAATTCATCAATTGCCTTATTTCATTCATGAGGGAAGAAGGAAAAACAATTTCACTGGGCAGCTACATATTTATGTATGTACATATGTTGCTGTCAGCAACATGTTGCTTTAAAATGAAATGAGTCATTTCATTAAGAAAAACTAATCAAAATTAAAAATCATCATCTTCGTTTGGGTTTCTTTCCATTTTCGTTCATTATAAAATTTTAATTTTTGTTCTTTCTTAGTGTTTGGTTTTTTTTTTCATGTTGTTCTTTTGCAAAAAAAAAAAAAACAAACAAACAGCTCGAGTTTATGCATCCATGGAATGCGGAAATTTATTTTATTTTTGTGTTTTTATATCTTCTTCATAGAAAATGAAGTGTTGCATTCATGTTGTAGTTAGTACATGGTACATATTTTATTTCGCGCTTGAATTTGTGTTTTTTTTTTGCTATTATTTAGTATTTCTTTTGGTTTTCACTAGTTGTTTTCATACCTCTTCATCTCATTTTGTATTCATTATCTAAATTTATCTTAAAATGCCGCATACATATGTATGTCGTGTGTGTATCTCTTATTTCGGCTGGTTGTTGTTCGGTATAAAAATCATTAAGTTTCTTTTAATGGCAACTCTTGCTATTCTAATACACTTTGAGTTAAAAGCTGAAACTTAATTAGAAATTGTTTTGCATGTTAGATATCATATAAATTAGAGACATGGCGGTTTTGCTAGTACGAAAAAGATAACGAGCAATAGAACTTTTCCAAAGTAAATTTGATAAAATACGAGGCTGGGTCATTAACTCAGTGACTTTTTGAAAAGACACAGGTTTTTATATATATAAAAAGTTATTTTATTCTTCAACATAGTCTGCTTTGAGTTCTATACACTAAGTCCAACTTTTCTCCAATTTTTTTTATCCCTTCCCAAAAATATGATTTGTCGAGATCATCAAAATAGGTATTTGCTTGTCGTTGGAGTCAAATCTCATTCCGTCGCGAGATTTCTTCAAGAAATAGCCAGTCGATGCTAAATCTGGAGAATATGGCAGATGGATTTTTACCCATTTGCGATTGTTAGCAAACGCGGCACCGATCTTGAGAAAAGCTTTTTCATACCCAAGGGATCATTCAAAATTTAAACCACTGAGCCATGTGGTATTTTGTTGCTGCCTTGGTGAGCAGCTGATTGAACATACTAAAGCAGATACCTACGCCATACTAGCTCACAGCTGGCTGAGGCGAGCCGGGATAATTTTAGTTAGCCACGCCGCCGCCGAAAAAGTTTTTTTATGTCACCTGAAAAACAGCCGCCGATTCTCCATGTACAATAAAACTAATAATTATTTTAAAAAGCGATACGAACTCTAGCCCGTTCAAATCACAAATATAGAAACAAATGGAGTTCGAATAATAATTAAAATTAACTAAAAATTAGTAGCCATGGGCCTGTGGCAAAAATTAAAAATAAAAATATACTTAATAGTAACAAACCAAAAAAGTTTGTCTTAAGTAGAACAAAAAATAAGCAAATTAAGTAACATGTGTATAATTAGTAAAAAGAACAAAACGACAATGGTAAGACTGTTGTAAATATAGTGATGGTAAAATTGAGCTTACAATACAAAAAAGCTTTCAGCATATTGAAATACGATGAATCAAAACAATTCACATATTCCATTTGCAAAAAAGTTTCGTATATAAAGCAGAAATCTACATCAACTGACACCACACACAGTGGACCAAACACAAAAGAACGCTGATGATGAAGGTTTAGTGGCCTTCGAAAACGGCTGGCTGTTCCGTTCAACTATGTGTTGTTGTTAGTCAGAATATTTACATGTTATTTGTTCATTAATAATTATCACATGTAATTTGGCTTAAAAAGCGATACGAACTCTAGCCCGTTCAAATCACAAATATAGAAACAAATGGAGTTCGAATAATAATTAAAATTAACTATAAATAATTATTTTATTTATTTTTTAATTATTTTTTTTATAATTAAATTTTATTTTTTATACATACATATAAATGTCTTAATATAAAAAACACGCATCTCAATTTTTTTCTTTCGAAATCGCGTTTTTTAACGTTTTCTGGTAGCCAGCAGATAATTTTACTACATCCTCCTTAAAGAATTAAGTAAATTTAAAAATTAAAGATTTGTCGTTTGTTTGTTCAATAATAATTAAACTAACTAAAAGCTTAATTATTGTTCCATGTAAATGCTTTAGTTTTTATTCAGTTTTTTCCTCCTCCTGTACAATATCGAAAATTCGAATTAAACCGTTCTCATATTAAACCATCGATATAAAAAAATCATTTAACAAGCAGTGGCCAATAATGCGTAACATCTTGTGACATTGAAATGTTACAATTGAATGATCACACCTACCTGTCAGGCGGATGAAGACTTCAAAAATCATGAAGATCGGTATAATTTAATTTATTGATGGCCTCCATTTGTAATGTTTTAACTAATTAACATATGGGCGATGCCACAGATATGTACAACGATGAGCAAGCAATTAAGCTTGTACTTTTGGATCAATGTATGTACATAGTTCGATTTTTTCCTTATCTTCTACCAAATGTAAAGCTACTTACAGTCTACACAAATAAATAAAGAAAAATTCAAGTTTTATCTGAAAAACAAACGAAGCTTAATTGTTCACTATCGTACTTAGGAAAAATTGCACTTTTCTGTAGAAATGCCCATATATTTTTTGTTTTTACACAAATCTCTTTTTTTTTAGTAATATGTTTTAAAGTAGATTACACTTGCAAATCACAATTTTAAAGTAAAGTTGCAGGAGTTTTAATTTAATTATTTATATCTAAAGCCCATATCTTTGGTTTTCTCAAATATTGTAGCTAAATTTGCCTTAAAATTATAATTATTTTTTTAAGGACAGTATAAATACTGTTACGTTTTTTAAATTTAAAGACGTTGTTTCTGCAATTAAAGAAAAAGTCGCCCAGTGTACAATTCTTATCAGAATAAAACCCTTTGTTTACTCTACACTGATATTGAGAGCTTTTAAAACACACAATGTTAAATTACTCACTGTTGGAATACTACGATGTTAACTTGGCTGTTATTTACACAATAACCCGACTAGACTCAAATTGACTGACTTCGATCAAGCTTTGCCTTTCAATACCTTTCAATTTACAGTAAACTCACACTTTTCTTACTAACACACTCACGCTATTTTAAATTGACAACTAGATTTCCTGTAATTTCACCTTTCGATTTATCTGGCAATTTTATATGAAATTTTAACAGCTGAAATAATTAAGCATACTCGTAAAATCGAATTATGTTTGACAACATGCCCTCACACGTTGCCATTGTTTCGAAAAACTTTTCGTGAAAAGAATTTTTCCCCTCTCAATTCCTTTGCTTTAATTGTTTATTTAATTGAAAAAAAAAAAAAATTGTGTAAGTTCGATTGGCTTAATTCAAACAATTCAAAAGGAACTACAACTTTCGCATAAAAGTGCAACGACCCATTGTGATTGACTAGAGGAATGTAATCACTTATTTACACTTAATTTAAACGTTACGCTCGCTGTGTCTACCAGCGTTAACAACTTATTTGTTCTTTAATTTAATTTAGTCAGTGATCTTTTAAATTGTCTATTGTATCGCTAAAATAACAAAAAGCATTTTTTAGTATCAATTTGCTGTCGCAAAAATATCTGAGGGATACAGATATCTATCTATCTGTCTGCATATATGTATGTATGTAGTTTTCTCTTCAACATTTTCTAAGCACTTAATGTCTCTTAAAATATTTGTCTTTATTAGTTTTTTTTTCTCCTTCTTTGCTATCAGAGTTTTTAGATCTTTTTTTTCCTATATTTTATAATAAGAATTTTTACAATTTGTAGAAAGAAGAAAAAAAAAACAAACTCCCGCCTCTTCAGCACCACCATGACCAGCAGCCGCAACAACCAGCTTCAGCTTTCAGCAACAATTAAATAAATAAATGGAATTCAACGATGCATCAAATATGGTGCAGATAGACGATGTGTGATGTACTCGTATGCAATAAAAAAAATCTAGAATAAAGTCAGTCGAGTCGAGTCGAGATATAAAAAAATATACATACTTAAGTAAAGAGTACACCCGCTTTAAAAATAAATCACAGTGCTGCCTATTTGGGTACTCGTTTAAAAATGTGTTTGTATCATTCGTTTGTTGTTCTATATTTTACAATTAAGAAGCTAACATGATGTTTCATTTCTTGGCGGCAGCAGCAGCCAATGTCTTGCTCCTTAAGTAGTTGCAACTTTTTTTAATTTTATTGTATTGCATTTAAGTTGTTTTATGCTTGTTTCCTTTTTGCTTTAGAATTGGAATTGTTACCCAGTTTCTAACTATGGCCACCCAATATTATTCGCAGAAATCCATCATGACACTTTCAAGATTTCCTAAATGTCTTCAATTCTTGAAATTATTTTTTTAATAAAGATACAAACTAAATAAAATACTATTAAGATAATTTTATATGGAAAGTTTAGACCGCTAAATAGGTTTATAGTGATTTTTGTCTATCATTCTGGGCATTGTGGGTTAAATTCCCGCCAAATGCTTTGATGTGCTGCACTTAAAAAGGGGTAAGTTTTTGCTAATATCGTACCGTAACCGCCAAAAAAGCTTGAGCGACATAATTTGAGAACTTTAATTTTTTTTGATAAAAATCGATTATTTGCGATCGTAAGTAATCCATTTTCGTCAAAAAAACGGAAGTCCAAAAAATGCGTCACTTAAGCTTGCTGAGTTCGCAATTCCCGGCATGATTTTGGTGAATTACTAACCGGCTTAGAGTGACTTTCTTTAATTTTCAGATAACTTATGCATACATATTTCAGACAGACTTCTATAGACATTATATAGTTCTGTGCTTACACGACTGCCTTCAGTAGGTTAAAGATGTCAAACTATCGATAATATTACTATCGAAATATTGATACCTAAATTCTAAACTATAAAAAGTAAAAAAAATTGATATCGATCCATGCTATCGTGTTATTATAGGTCCTACATACAGTAGGACTGGCATCTTGGCCAGTAAGGACTATACTACTCCTACCGGAGATCCTGTAGCTTCGCAGTTTGTTTTATTTTTAAAGAAATGGATAAAACATTTTGTTTGAGCCAAACCAAATAGAATATTAGTTATAAATCTGACATTTCATGTGTGCCATGTGCCCAAAAAAGCGTAACCACTAATTACTAATGAAAAACGGTTTGATTCAGACAAAACTAATAGACAATTGGAAACTGTTTAAATCAATAAATAAATGTCGGAATCAAACAGCTTTTCTTAAGTAATTAGTGGTTACGCTTTTTTTATACACATGTCACACAGATGTAAATCCAGCCTTAGTTTATTTGTTATTGTTCGAACTTTATTTTTTTCTTTTATATTTATGATTTGATTAGGCTAAAGTTCGTATCGCTCTGTAAGCCAAATTACATGTGATAATTATAAATGAACAAATAACACAAAAGTTAATTTTAAATATTCTGACAAACACTAGCATAATGGAACAACTAGCTGTTTTAGAAAGTCGCTACACCTTCATCATCAGCGTTTTTGTGTTTGGTGTCACTTGAGGTCCATTTCTGTTTTATATGATCAGCCTTCAAATAGAATATTGTGGTGAGCAAGTATTTTAGAATTCATTCAATGTGAAAGAAAATATATGTTTTATGCAATTCCCATCTATAATGTAGTATTTTAGAATATTAAAAATACACTGAAATTAATTATTTAAGAATTATTACAAAAAATAATTTTAATATTTTTTTGGAAGTTTATTTCCCACTACGAATACTAGTAACTTATAGTATGACAACGATGTGCAGTGTAGTCTCCTGCACAAGACATCATATAAGAACTTTCAAGGCATGAGGGATTTTTCAAATGCTTTACTACAGCGAAATCTTATAAAACAAACGTTAACAACATTGTTTGCAAGAAATTTGTTTGAGCATTGTAGGTATAAGAGTAAAGAAGAAAACACTTCGTGACGGAAGAATTTGTAATACTTGCTTCTTTCTACGCATTAGCGCGTGTACAAACGTCATGCATGTATGTGTGTATGATTTTTTATAATTTCTGCGCACATGCAAAGGCACACACATGCATTAACATTAGTTGTATGTGATTAACCACATAATAGCTTACCATCTACATATTACACACACACACACTCAAACGTACAATATGAAAAATAAGAAGCATACACTAATCAACAGTACTTCTTTTGAGTGTTTGTTACAAACAAGCTGTCTTGCGACATCGCTTGTTACAACTGATATACACATACACCAATACATCCATCGTGCTTCGCTTATAGTACGATAGCATTTATTATTGGTTTAGTATAAATGTAGAAACAGAATAAAGTCTTCAACTTCAGGAAAATCGCTGACAAATTAATCAAGCCCATAATAACATCGACGGCAGTAACTTCAAATGCTCTCTAATTTTTGTTTTATTTTCTTTTGTGCTTATTTTTCTTTGTAGTTTTGTTTACAAAATGTATGAAATTTATTGAAAGTATGGTAACATTTTTGCTGAGAATGAACATTGATATGTGAGAGTATAAGAAAAAACACTCTCAAAATAAAATAGATTCTATCTCACGACCGGTTTCTGCGGCTGTTTTTTTGTGTCAATTTGTATCGAAAATGTGTTGAAGCTGGTTTTCTGTTTAATCATTAATACATGTGACGTGAATACATTTAAAAATCATGACGTTTTTACATTTCAAGACTGTTTACGCAGCTCTCTAGTGCAGTGTATAAAGCAGCCCATACACGATTCAATTCAATTTTCAATTGAGTCGGTTGTTGTCCAAATCAAAGCGTGTATGGCTTTGTCAATTGATTAGTTTGGCAGTTGTCGAGTTGGTTGAAGAAAAATCAAAAGATTTTGATTTTTCATGTTGACTAGTTTCAATTCGATTGTGCTATGTGTGTTCGAGTCTCTTGATTTGCTGTCAAAATTTATGTTTGTAGCTTTATTTTGTATAGAAATAGTTATGTGTTTTTAAAATTGTATTTAATTTCATTGAATTCTAAATAAAAAATATTAAAATTAATGAATTAATGCAATAGAAGTTTTAAATTTTAAAATTTTTAATTGTGAAAAAAATATAATTTTGACAGTTGAATGAAAATCTTTCAATTCAGTTTATGAAGTGTGTGGCCAAGAATCAATTCAATTGAAAGACTCAATTCACAATTGAATTGAAACGTGTATGGGGTGCATAAGATACTCGCATTAAGGCGAGTAAGGCTTATCAGCTGATATATGTTTAATATATTGCAACCTAAAAAAGTTGGGATAAAATTTATTGCATTAAAAAAAAGCTCCAACTTAAAAAAAATATTACTTTATTAACACCTTAATAATAATATTTTAATAAATAAGTAATAATTTTTTTTTTTGATTTCTCCGTTTAATTATATCAAAAACCACACATTTTTAGAAAATCAACTAATCGGAAATTTCTGTACTGTGCTACCCTAGTACCGTGTTATCATATAAATATAAAATGATAATTTTTATGTTGCGATAGTAAAACGAGGACAGTACCTGGATTCAGTAACTTTTATTATACATATAACGAAAATTTACCGGCTTTGCTATTCAGTAACATATTTTAACGATATGTATTTGCTATCGGTTGAAGTAAAAAAATTAAAATCACAAACTCAAATTCAATTAATTATTTTAACATTTTGTCTACAAAGATGCCACAAGATTTATAATTAAATGGTGATAAAATCACACCTGCAGACTATCGTAAAAAATAAATTACAAAATGACCTTATGTCTATTGCAAACGAATAAATATATCGATATATATTACGATTTTCGGTTCGCAAAAAGTTATTGAATCCTGAAGTTATATATAATGAACAGGGCAGCCAAGCCAGTGTTACTGAGACACAGCTTCTACGTAATAGAGAAGGTCGACTGTATTTGAAATTTTAAATACAGATTTTACTTGAGCTCCATTACAGTAAATATGTATTACAGTATGTACTTGGTTTTGCTTTAATTTAAAGTCTAATTGATTTCATATTAGAAAATAATGCGACTGTAGTTGTTGTAGAATAAAAAAAGGAAACAAATAATAATTAAACTTTGTATATAAAAAGTACGTAAAAACTAGAATACAATAAATATGTACACAGATGATTTTGTATCGTACATAGGTACATAAATATATATGTATGTATAGGGTGTTTTTTTGAGGGGTATAGAACTTCGAATTGAAATAAAACACAAGAAAATCGTTTTAATGTCCATCAATTTGGCTTTATTGGAAGGATAATTTTATGCCATTAATGTTTAAATATGATTTTGGGCATGTGGCCGCCGCGGCTGGCTCGAATAAAGCTAATTCTACAGGTCCAATTTTCAACCACTTTTTCGAGCATATGGGGCCGTATGTTGGCAATAACGCCACGAATGTTCCAATGCTTCCAAGTCCCCTAACGTTTCTGGTTTGTTGGCGTAGACGAGCGACTTCACATATCCCCAAAGAAAATAATCCAATGGTGTCAAATCACACGATCTTGGTGGCCAATTGACAGGTCCATTCCGCGAAATTATGCGCTCATCGAATGTTTCCTTCAATAAATCGATTGTGACGTGCGCTGTGTGGCATGTAGCGCCGTCTTGTTGGAACCACAACTCATCCACATTCATGCCATCCAATTCGGGAACAAAATAGTCGGTTAGTCGGCTCCAATTGCTGTGCACGGTGGCGAATCGATTCATTCGGGTCCTCTTCAACACTTTGCTCTACAGCGGCAATTGTTTCTTCGGTGCGCACTGTTCGACGTCTCTGCGGATGCGTATTATCACATAGAGTAAACGTAGTGCGAAAACGATCCATGGTTAACCGAATTAATTGCTCTGATGGACGATTATGTCGACCATAAAATGGACGGAGCTTGCGGTAAACTTCGCGAACTGAACCATTATTTTCGAAATAAATTTGCACGATTTGCAAGCGTTGTTCTTTTGTCAACCTGTTCATGATGAAATGGCAAACCAAACTAAATATTAATCACTTGACAGCTGACAAAATGGCCGCCAGTTAAAAAAGTGATGCCAACTTAAAGTTCTATACCTCAATAAAAAACACCCTTTACAGACATATTTACATAGATGTTGTTGATGCTCATGAATAACTAACCCAGTTGTGCTTTCAACTAGACATGTAATAATGTACCAGTTGTAACAGATATAATTACAGCAATACCAACAATATGTACATACATATTCCATTTAAAAATCATTAAATTGTTTAATGTAAACCGCAACTAACTAACTACTCGTAAGAACGAGCGCATTAAATAAAAGTTCATTTGATTGTGTTCAGAAAAAGTTTAAATATTTATTAAAGTATATACTGTGAATCACTTAAATAAGGAATTGAATTATACCTATTGTGTTAGATTTGGACACAAGTATTGTTTTAATTAAATTTCTGTTGTTTTTTTTCTTTCTTTTTTAGGGTTCCGTACACCAAAGGTGAAAAGGAACCCTATTGTTTTCGCTACGCTGTCCGTCTGTCCGTCACACGCTATTTTCTTAGGAACCGTAAGAGCTAAGGACCTGAAATTTGGACAGTATGTAGAACTGTTACATAAAAAAGCGCATAGAATGAATTTCTGATGCATTCTTGACAACTTTTTTGATATAAGTTGCTCCTTCAAGTGAAAAAACGTCAAAAATCAAAGCGCCAAAACAAAAAATCGCCTATATGAAAAAAAAATCGCTAAAATGAAAAAAATTGCCAAAATTAAAAAAATCGCCAAAATGAAAAAAAAACGCCAAAAACCGAAAAAATCGACAAAATGAGAAAAAAGTGCCAAAACTAAAAAAAGTGCCAAAACCGGAAAAACCGCAAAAAACGCCAAAACTAAAAACGCTCAAAACAAAAAAAAAAAAAAAAAAATACAAAAATGAAAAAAAGCCAAAACTATTTATTATATAGGCTAAAGTTCGTATTGAATTACATATCTAGTGTCCGTACGGAACCCTTCGTGCGCGGGTCAAAGTCGCACTTCACTGAATTTATTTACACTTTTGACTAATATTAGAGACTTCAGTTCTTGTAACATCGTGTTGTTTCCGCAATGCAAGCAAGCGATTTGGCTAGAAAATTTGAGTGTTATGCCGAGTTTACATCTGTGTGCCTTGTGCCCAAAAAACGTAAAATTATATATTAAGTTAAACAGTTTCATAATTAACTAATAAACAATTTTATAAAAACCAACATAATTGGAAACTGTTTAAATCAATAAATACAAATTGAATTGATTTTTAGTCTGTCTGTCTTGTTATCCATACTAGAGGAATGCGTAAATTCTTTCGTCACGAAGTATTTTCTTCTTTATTCCTATACTTTAAATAACTGAAACAAATGTCTTGCCAACAGTGTTGTTTAGCGTTTGCTTTAGAAGATTTTGCTTTAGTAAAGCATACGAAAAATGCCTCATGTCTTAAAAGTTCTTGTAAGCGGTGTTGTGCAGGCGTCTAATCCATGCTATATGTCTATCAGTCAAAGTGTTGTTTAACTGGGAAAAAGTAACTGTATTGGGTGTATAACAACAAATGATGTATCTTTTACGTGGTGGGTCAGCCACATTTTGCAAGACCAGTTGAGAACTATTTAGAAAATATTCATTATAGTCCAAACCTTGCCCTGTCCAACTGCAATTCGTTTCGATCGATGCAGAACGCTCTCGCTAGAATACGCTTCACCTCAGACCAAGTTTTGAACAGATATCCCTTCTTAGCCTCAAAATCTGCAGTTATTTTGGTGTGGAGCCCACACCATTACTTTCAATACATTTACGTACATATGTACTATATATCGTAGCAATGTTTCGTAATAAAAGCTTAAAATTTCCAAAAATTTCGCATTTTTAAGTTTTCTCCTGCTCTTAAACTATTTTTTATTTATTTTTGTTTTCGGTTTCTGCAGTAATAAATTAGGAAAACATCAATTGCAAAATAAAAAATTTGCATTCACCACAGCAAGCTACCGACTACCAAATGTCAAGGATAGAATACACATGTTTATATGAGAATGATTCTTTTGAAGACAGCAAGGCAACATGGCGCCAGGTTGTTGTCTATGCTGATTTCTTCGTTGTAGTCAAATTGAACTCATTTCTATTTTGTTGGCTACAATGAGAAAATTCAGTATTGCCAGCATAATACAAAATATTGAATGAATGATTTTGTACAATTATTTCATATTATTTGAAGTCGTGTGTTCGTGTAGCCTGCTGTGGTGAATGTGTTTAATGCATTAGCTTTTCAAGAGCTGTCATGTTACATTCATAAACATCTACAATTATGTATGTATTATTGATGTATGAATATTTTAATTTCTGGAAAGTAAAAGATAAATCCACAGAGAAATAAATAAAAAAAATTGTAAATTGTATCAATTTAAACTTGTTAACGTAACTGTGTCAATAACATTTAAGTTAAATATCTGTCCAATTCTTATTATTTTTTGTGGTTATGTATATGTACATACATATACTAGATACATATATACATATGTATGCATGTATGTATGAATGTGTGTCTTTTCTTAGATAAGCGATAATGAGAAAACATTTTGATGTTTTCTTATAAATATTTACGTGTCATATATTGTTACTCTGTGTTATCGTTGATCACTCGTATCTTAAATCATTTGTTTTTGTTTGTTGTTTGAGATACAAATATGAATAAATTTTAAAAGTACAAATAAAAAATTTGCAAAAATTTTTATCACAAAATTATAAGGTTGTAGATGAAAATACATGCATACATACATATGTACGTATATGCATACAAACATATGTATCTACATTAGAGTGGCCGTTATTTATTTATTTCTTGATTTCTTTTATTTTCACCGCCCAAATCAGTTCAGTTTTATGTAAAAAAAAATACAAAAAAATTTCATAGCGATAAGTTGTGTTTTAGGGGGTGCGTCCGCCCCTCAAAGTTGGCCTTCAAGCCCATTTTTCAATGTAATTTTTGTATATGACTATCTTTTTAAAAAATCATTTTACAAGAATATGATATATGGCGATATTTTAGCTCTTCTAGTCTACAATATTAGTATCACAGAAAGTTATTTGCTAAAATTAATATTTTAGGAAACAATGAAGAAAATTACCAACAAAATACGTGTGTGAAGATAAATTTCGAAATTTAAAACCCAAGACACAAACCACCTGCATTAACAGAGCTATGTTAACCTGATAACAGAGCCCTGTTAGACATGAAAATCTTGGAAGTACATACTCCAAATGGAATCCTTGCCATCTTTTTCAACAAAATGAGCTTAAAAAATCGAAACATGCAGACTATTATAATTTTCTATATAAAAACAAAAAAAAGTCATAAAAAAATTTAAAGAAACTATAGTTTTTTAACTATCAAATAAATTAACTTTTTTATGGACATTTTTGAATTCCTAGAGAACGAACATACCTGGGCGGCTAAATTTTTTTGGAATTTATGTCTTTCGTGCCCTTTTATAATATCCAGATGTCCTAAAACACAACTTATCGCTATGAAATTTTTTTTGTATTTTTTTTACATAACACAAGCGATTGGGTGGGGGGGCGGGGGGTGAGAATAAAAGAAATCAACAGAAAAAAATTCTCCATACAACTAACGGCCACTCTTATCTACATACAAATTTATCGATGTATGTATGTCATAGCTGGCCAAAGTGGAACCATAGTGACAAACTTCAATCGGCTTATATAAATTAATACACATACACCAACTTATGTATATGTATCTCTCGTTGGACAGCTTAGTCTGAATTTAAATTTTAAAACACGTTCATGAAAGTATTTCATTGTATGTACATACATCAGCGTTGCCCTTTTCTCTGTGATTATCCAAAAATGGGACAAAAATTTTTTGTGTAATTTCTCCCCAAACATTCATTATACACAAGTAAATTATTTAAATAAGGATCTTCATTTCATTTAAAAAGAATTTTATTCCCTAAATTTACTTATAAATAAATTAACTTATAACTTCTAACTATTCAAAAACCGGTTTCTGGAAAAAGTCGAATAATCGATCACCCTAATTCAAGTGCCATTTTCGTGCTTATTCAAAATATTTTTTTTTTCTATATTTATGATTTTAACAGGCTAAAGTTCGTATCGCTTTTTAAGCCAAATTACATGTGATAATTATTAATGAACAAATAACACCAAAGTTAGTTGTAAATATTCTGACAACACATAGTTGAACGGAACAGCCAGCCGTTTTCGAAGGCCACTAAACCTTCATCATCAGCGTTCTTTTGTGTTTGGTCCACTGTGTGTGGTGTCAGTTGATGTAGATTTCTGCTTTATATACTTAGCATTATTGCAAAGGGAATATGTGAATTGTTTTGATTCATCGTATTTCAATTTGCTGAAAGCTTTTTTGTATTGTAAGCTCAATTTTACCATCACTATATTTACAACAGTCTTACCATTGTCGTTTTGTTTTTTTTACTAATTATACACATGTTAGTTAATTTGCTTATTTTTTGTTCTACCTAAGACAAACTTTTTTGGTTTGTTACTATTAAGTATATTTTTATTTAATTTTTGCCACAGGCCCATGGCTATTAATTTTAGTTAATTTTAATTATTATTCGAACTCCATTTGTTTCTATATTTATGATTTTAACATATTTTTTTTTGAAGATTTTAGTAATAATTTCAATACATTTTTTAACTTTAAACTTATAAGTTATAAGTTATATATGTACATAATGCTGATACTCGTATAATGAAAAGATTATGGCATCCATTTTTGTAAAGATATGCGTAATATGGCACATAAAAATATGTTTGCTAGTAATTTTTTTGTGTTTTTTTTAACAATACATTTAATTAGATGTACATACATATTTATTGATCTTCGCAAACATAATAAATATTTCCTTATTAGTAAAATTACACTTTTACAAGCCGTTCAGTATTTTAATACTTATAACAATGAGGCTTAATTTGTGGTTTTATGTATTATATATTTCTTGTTTTTTTACTTAACAATTTTTATTAGTTTTTTTTTCATAGATCTAATTAGATTTTATGGTTTAATGTATTTTCAATTTTGAATTACTTTTCCTTCAAGTTTTTGCTGTTAACTTTTGGTTTACTTTATGTTTTAGACTTCCGTTTTGTGCAATCAGCCATCGCACAAATAACCTACATTTATTACGAACATAAATATGATTAAAATTAAAAAAAAAAAAAAAAATAAATATGATTAAAAGTTACATAACAACGTTAACACTTTATTTTTAATGTTAACCAAATTTGATTACATTTAAGTGGGAAAACATTTTTTTTTTTGTTAATTAGATTTTTAGTTTTTGGCGGCTGTTGAAAGGAAAATAAAAGTAATTAAAAAATATAACATGGTAAATTGCTCCAGAAGCTTATAAGTATGGGCAAATAAATGAAATGATTTTTCTAATAATTTTTTGCGCTTTATCCATTACTAATCACATGACCCACTTGCAATATAATTGTGCAATTTTTTGTCGTGTACAATAATATCGCCAATGTGTATGTCATACTCGAAGGTGGCACAATATATTGCCAAATATCTGAAGACTTGATTTTTATTGTACAATCAAGACAATTGTGTAATGTGTTTGTTAAATGTTGTTTACTTTTCACTGTTAAGAAAATTGTGAAAATATTGTGCCATTTATTGCATAGTATAAGTCAAAACGACAATAATATATACAACAACATATACAATAATATTGTATAATGGATGGGCCGCTGAAGAGTTTAAATTTTACCACCGACATCAGGAGTTATGTTACAAGATAATGGTCATATATATTTTACTAAATAAGTAAAGTACTAATTTGCGATTATTAGTGCGTTAATAAATGTAAAAAAAATACTTGTGTGGCAACACTGTATTCTTAAATAGGTGTTGTTGTTATTTATATTTATTTTCTTTGCATACTTTTTACAACTACAATTCGAGCAGAAAAAAGTCAGCCAATGTAATAAAGTAAGAGAATAAAAAACATGTTGATTATTGAGTTCTTGTTCAAACTTTCTTATTGGTGAACTTCTCATTTGTTTAAAAGAAAATTTAACATAATAACTCTAGTTGTTCTAAGAAACTTTGGGTAAAGGTTCCCTGATTATCTGCATTAGCAACAGTAAAATGCGTATAGGATCCATCTAAACCCCTCAATAATTAATTTCAATATATTTTTAATAAAAAAATATTTTACTGAATCAGTAAAATAATAATTTGGTTTTCTTATCGCGTCAATAAATGTTAAACTTAAAAAAAGTAATATTAAGTATAGTTAGTTAGTTAATTATTTTTAATAAAATAAAAAAAAGCTTAGAATTTTATTTTTTGGTATTTAATTTAATTCATTATATTTTTTTGATTTTCTTCTAGATCTCATATTGTGTTCCTATTATTTCTTGATTGAGTTTTCTTATTTTAAAATACATTCTAAATCGAAAAAATAACATTTTATAAAATCATTTCAAATAATCAGAACTTGTTTATTAATGCAATAAACTACTTTAATTGAAAATAAAATAAAAAATCAATTAAAAATGTAGTCGAGCCAATTAAACTTTGTAATTAATTAAATTTTTAAACAAAAGTGTAATTGACTTAAATACATTTTTAATTGATTTTTGTTTTTATTTTTGTTGGTTCGATTCCCGCCATA
Organism: Tachina grossa; assembly: GCA_949987645.1. Taxonomy (NCBI): domain Eukaryota; kingdom Metazoa; phylum Arthropoda; class Insecta; order Diptera; family Tachinidae; genus Tachina; species Tachina grossa. The sequence goes on from OX465274.1 coordinate 172,659,313, forward strand.
GGCCCTGGGTGTGTTTGTAAAAAGAAAAATAATTAAAAAAAAAAAAAAATTAAAAAAAGAAATGTTTTTGTAAATAATTTAAAATTTCAAATTTAAGTTGTTTATTGCAGAAATAGATTTTTCTGTGTAGGCTTCAAAAATGTTGTCAAGTTTTTTCACCACTACTTAGTAAAAGACAAAAAAAAAAAAAAAAAAAAAAAACCAGTGTCTCCCAGTTTTGCCCCAACAAGCCATCTACTTTTTTTTATGGGCCCCAAAGATTTGGGGCCTCGGTGTAATTTTGACAAAAAAAACTGATCATTTTCTCAAGCTCAAATCTTGCAAACCGTTCGGAATTTTTATTTACTCTCTGAGGCAAAAAAAAAAAATTGTGAACACATAAAATAAAAAAACTTCATCTTCAAGATCAAAATCGCAAAAAAAAATTAAAAAAATTTGATTTTTTAAACTTTTCCCCTGTTCAGGTCCATAGGTAGCAAACCTTTCAAAATTCAAGGAAACAATCAACTACTACAACTACCTAAGATCTCAATAAACAACTTCCTAGAACATATGAACTTCCTAAGAAATGATTCTTAACACCGTTCTGGTAGCCGCAAAAGTGAAAAATTTACCGAAATTTGTTTAATTTTTTTTTATTTTTCTACTAATTTTTTTTTGCAATTCTCATTAATTAATCGAGAATTTGTCTATAAGTATTGAAGTTTTGTGTATGCTTTTTAAAATTGTAGTTGAAGTCTCATGATGAGTTGCTTGAGCGGCAACGAAATGAATCCATACGTGCTAAACTAAAAACAAATAAATTTTCTAAATTCGCATTATTTTTAAGACAAATAAAGTATTGCAATTAATATTTTTCTTTCAAAACAAAATACAGAGGTCGTTGTTGACGTGACGTCACACAAACAGCTGATTGAAAGCAAAATTATCTTGTTTATGGTCCCATCTCTGAAACGATACCTTTTTAAAAACCTTTTTTTAAACTCATTTTAAGTTTTATTTATTATTGTCTTAGCTCCTGTTTCCACAACACGGGCAGTTGTTTAGTCAAGTCTAAAAAATTTATATGAAAAGCACTAATTTTTTTTGAGTGATTTTCATAAAAATTTTCCAGACGAGTCGCCTGAATGACTTGTGGAAACAAAAATGTGTTTTTCATTTTATTAATTTTTAAGAATTTCGATATTTGTTTTTACCAATTCTTTTATTAAAAATATTATTTTTTAATTTACGAGTAGTAATTTAATATAAAATAAAATTTTTTTCTGTGTACAATTCTGTTCATGTGAGCAGAAATTTGTGCCCGTTTTTCTGAAGTTTTTTATCTCAACCTATAAATATCAGATATATACATACTTATATCAATAATCTAAATATGTACATTGTAAAGCTACATATCGAGCCATAATCGCTAAAATAACTTAAGCGGCACATTTTTTGGACTTCGTTTTTTTTTTGACGAAAATCGACTATTTACGATCGCAAATAATCAATTTTGGTCAAAAATTGAAGTTCGAAAATTATGTCGCTTAAGCTATTTTTGCGGTTATGACGCGATATGTTGAAATATTTAATACCCACTAAAATTTTCTTATAATTATTAAAAGCACAATTAGTACAGTTGTGTGAGGAGGTTAATAAGAAAACGAAACGTTAATAATATTACATCATGTCTCGTAATATTTTTTTTTGTTATATTTTCGATTTTTCATTTTGCTTTTATAGTATTGTATTTTTCCAAATATGTTTGCTATATACATATGTTGCAATAAAAATTGTAAGTGCATAATAGCATTTTCATATATAATAAATCATTTGTGCTGTGTTTGAGCTTGGCTTGCTATTAGATTCGTTTTGCAACAATGTGCCTCTATTCAGTTTCCTGTGAAGCTTTTGTTTGTTATTATTTCGATTAATAACCTAGAAATAATTTCTTTAATATAAGTACCAAGTATATAATTAAACAAATCAATGATCTGTTTGATTTAAATACTTTTTTTATTCCATAAAAGCTTTAATACTTGTTGGTTGCAAGCATTGAAATTAGTGCCTGGCCTGGCCTGGCAATCAGTCGATTTAATTTTTTAATTTTTTATGTTTTGTTTATTATAAATGTAGTTATATGTACATATGTATTAACTGAAGCGCGTGTATGTTTTGTTCAATGTATTATCTATAGTCCAGCACTACTTTTTGTCTATATTTTTTGCCATAAAAGTATCAGCGAACCGGCCAAAATATTCAACTTTCACACATTTGATCGCTATAATAAATAGCAGACTTTTTTCGCTAATCATCATTCGCCGAGCATTCCTAAGGTTCCATAATACTTCATATTTACAGTGTATTGTTTAACTAAAGTACTTAACATGAGCAAAGTATGGTAACCCTGTCAAACTATTAAGTTTCACTATTGGCAATTCTGCTATAGCATATGATTTTTGTTCACATTTGTTTTATTATTATTATTATTTCTTAAAAATTCAGTAAAGTGCGACTTTTACCCGCGCACGAAGAGTTCCGTACGGACACTAGATATGTAATTCAATACGAACTTTATAGCCTATATAATAAATAGTTTTGGTTTTTTTGTTTATGGCGTTTTTTCATTTTGGCGATTTTTTTCTTTTTGAAATTTTTTTTTCACTTTGGCGATTTTTTTCATTTTGGCGATTTTTTTCATTTTGGCGATTTTTTTTCATATAGGCGATTTTTTTAGTTTTGGCGTTTTTTTTTCGCGTTTTGACAATTTTTTTTGGTTTTTCAATTTGGTGTTTTTTTCCATTTTGGCGATTTTTTCATTTTGGCGATTTTTTTCATTCAGGCGATTTTTTAGTGTTGGCGCCTTTCTCGCGTTTTGGCGATTTTTTCGGTTTTTGGCGTTTTTTCATTGTGACGATTTTTTCAATATGGCAATTTTTTTTCCATTTTGGCGATTTTTTTCATTTTAACTATTTTTTTCCATTTGGCTGATTTATTTTAGTTTTGTCGTCTTTTGAGCGTTTTGGCGATTTTTTTTATAATTTGGCGTTTTTTCATTTTGGCGATTTTTTCATTTTGTCGATTTTTTCGGTTTTGCCGATATATTTTAATGTTAGAATTGTTTTTAATTTGATGCTTTTTTTCGTTTAAGCGATTTTTTTTGTTTGGCGTTTTATAATTTTCGGATTTTTTAGTTTTACCGTTTTTGAAAATTTCAAGAGTTTGCCTCTTACCGTTTCCAAGATATAGCAAGTTGTCAAAATTACATAGTCAAAATTGCATTAACTGATGGACCACCCTTTAATTTAATTTAATCTATATAAAAATACACTATTTTTTACAAATTTCAAGTGTGAATGTACATATGTACATACAATTGTATGTATATTACATTAGATTTTATCATTTTTCGTTGCTCGTTTTGGAACACCCTTTAATTTTTAATTCTCATGTATTTGTTGTTGTAGCGACCAAGGTTCTACATACTCTGTCCAAATTTCAGATCCGTAGCACTTACGGTTCCTGAGAAAATAGCGTGTGACGGACAGCGTAGCGAAAACAAAAGGGTTCCTTTTCACCTTTGGTGTACGGAACCCTAAAAATGGATAAGTTAAGTGCTTGCTCATCACACTTTACCGTGCAAGCTATTGAATTAGTTAGACTTGGGTCGAACTCGTTCACTAGTTCGTTTTTGCCACAAACCAATGATCAAACCCATGTAATTTAAATGGGTTTGATCAGTGGTTTGTGGCAAAAATGAACTAGTGAACGAGTTCGACCCAAGTCTAGAATTAGTGCTGAAATTGTTTTGGAAAGACCAAAATATAATTGAAAATAAAAAAATTCTGTGTTACAGCTAAATACAAAGAAGATGCGTGACAGCGCATGTATGTTGGAAATGTGTCAGCGTTGCCGATTTCTGTGTAATTATCCAAAAATGAGACAAACAATTTTTTCTTGAACTATTTTGGGACTATAAATTTTTTTGTGTAACTTATGTGTAATTTCGCCACAAACATTATACAAAAATTAATTATTTAATTTAGGATCTTCATTTAATTTAAAAATAACTTTATTCCGTAAATTTACTAATAAACACAGAAAAAACCAAATTTCATTTTCAGTAACCAAATTCGTTGAATCAGTAAATATTTTATTTGAATGCGGTCCTGCAAATAATTTTGTAAATTCTGATAAAAATTTTGTAAAAATTTAAATTAATCAGAGTTCGGCTGAGAGAAAATGTTATTTCAGTGTGTTGGTGTCTATCTTGCTTGCTGATAGGAACAACGTGCTGTTGTGCGGTTGTTGTGTTTATTTTGATTGATCGTGTTGTATACATGTAAATGCCGAAAAGTAGCCGACAAACGTCGTGGCCTGTTTCTTCTCTACACAGTTTTTTGGTACAAATTAATTTAGTGGAACAGTACAGAATATTTACTGAAACTAAATTTGATTTCAAACAAATATTTGTTTAAACATTTTGTGGGAATAATTTTTTCTGTGAACATTATTATCATATTTTTATGTTTTTGTTTGGCTATACATAATTGTCTTGGATATGATATTTTTCTTTTATTTTCGAACTTTTCAGTAGAAAAATTTTCCAGCAAATCAAAATTAACAGAAACTTGCATGAATTTTTTTTTTCATTTGTTAACAGGAGGCCAGAAAAGCAAATCAGAAAAAAAGTTGCTGAAAATGCTTCAGAGATTCATGTCACGTTATTTTCTTTTACCAATCACTCGCTTATATAGCGCTGCAATTACCGAAAAGAAAAAAGTTTCGTTGTTGACATATCGCTATCTTTATTGACACTGGCCGATATAACAACAATATTCTCCTCAGTGCGCTGCACTCTTTGCATACATATGGTCTAGAGTTGTGCAGCTCATGAATGAACTACTTCAATTGAACGATTCACCTCACTGAGCGCTGTGAGACTGTCAATCCACTGAGCGCTTTCAGCTCAGTACTGAGTGGTTTCTTGATTTGTATCGAACTCCTCTTTTAGTAGCTCGTTTTAGACACAAACCTATAATCAAACCCATTTAAACTACATGTATACTTCCATCAAACTCTTTCAGCAGCTCGTTTTAGACACAAACCTACGTATTTTAGGTGTGTTTGATAAATGGTTTGTGTCTAAAACGACCTAATGAAAGAGTTCGATACAAGTCTTTTGGTTTTTAGTAATTTTCTTTTGTCGCACAAGTACATAAAAGAAATTTATATATGTATTGTGATAATATTAAAATATCTGAAACCTTAAATAATTTTAATTTTGATTGTACATACATATGTACATAACATAACATAACAAATTCCACTCATTAAACGATGTACTCGTATTTTAGTTTTATTTATTTTTTATACTTCATCTGCCTTGTTTTGTAATGTATAACCACACACACACACTCACTGTATAAATCGGTCACTTTTTATCACAGAGGATATACTTTGTGCTTTTTATGCTTCTGTTTTCGCTCTTTCTTTATGCTTGATAAAATGTTTCACTACAAATGAACTGAGCTACTGAGCCAACTGAATGAAATACTTCAGTAAAGTGAGCTGAGCTGAAAAGAGCGGTCACTCAAAAGAGCTGATAAGCATAACTCTAATATGGTCAATTGATGTTGAAAAAAGTTAAACTGTTGCGAAATTTAGTCTTAGTTTAGCTTGGAAAGTTCGATCGATTACGACGACCGCAAAAAGGACATAATTTACGAAACACATTTCTCACACAGCACGAATTTTGATAATAAAATTCAATGATTTTTAATAGGTGTGTTCCAAAAGATTTCGTACAAGTTCGGACTATTGAGAGAAATAAAAAAAAATACTCTTTGAATATGCAAAAGTTATCAAAAATTGCTGGAACGCAAAAAAAAACTACTAATGTTGCTTACTTTTTACACTAAATTTAATTTAAGTGATTTAAATCACTTAAAATGCATAACATTATAAAAACAAACATTTTGCATCATTGGCAACAGCTGTATAAAGTAAATGAAAATAACGGCCTGTCCCACGATGTCACCAGAATCATTCTATCGACAACTTGTATTGCAAATAACAATAATGTTATAAATTTTGTTGTTGTTTTCAATATAAATAAAAAATTAAATTACAGAAATGGAGAAATATGCACAAATGTACTTACAACTTCAACTTTGTTCAAAAAAACCTTCCATTTTACTTTTTAATAAATTTGTATGCAAATTTTCTGATTAATTTTTCAGTTTCATATGTAAACAAAAAACAGCTGATTATTTAATTCTTTTCCGAACTTATCCAGAAGAAAAAGTTCGTACTAGTTTTTAAGGAAATGAAAAAAATTACTGTCTCTCATTCGCTCTCAAAATTGTACAAAAATTGCTATCTGGAACGCCTTTGGATAACTTTGCACACGTTCGGACTGTTTTGTTATGCATATGGAACAGACCTAATGTATTGTTCTTTTGTTAGTGTATTCATGGTGAAATGGCAGACCTTACTGAGCATTTTTGGAACTGCTACAAGTTACGAATCTTTTTTTTTTTTTTTTGCACTGAAAAAATTCATACTGAAAAAACAAATAGTAATTAAAATCACTCGATATATATTCTTATATAAAAAGCATTACTTATTATCAAACACAAAATTTGATTTGTGTAATTTATAACATTTTGGATAATTTTGAAGGTTCGTCTGTATAAAATTGAATTTCGGTTCTGGCAACACTGAAATGTGTCTAAAATTTTGCACAAAACAACAATATTAACAAAGTTTACAAATAATCAGCTGTTGTCTAACTATTTTTTAACCAATGGCATTTGCCGGTTTAACTAATGGGTAAACAAGAAGCTGTGAATCAAATAGTATTGATTAAACTATTGCTACATATTAGCTAACTAATGACTGTGAATTTGGACCTAATTAAAATAATTTTAAAATTTAACTACAAAGCAACTGTCAGCTGTTAAATCATTTGTAAAAAAAAGAGCACATTGTTGCCTTACCCTCATACCTAAATAAGAGCGGCAAGTGTTGCTTTAGCAGCAGGGTACGTATTTTCAGTACAATCAAAAAATATTTTTACATTTAAATGTACTAAAAATTCGTACCCTGCTGCTAACGCAACACTTGCCGCTCTTATTTAGGTATGAGGGTTAAACTTTCAAGTGTTATATAAAATTTTAAATCGATAAAAGAATTTTTTGTTTGCAATCAAATCAATTTTTTAATTAACATTATAAAAACAGTCTAATATATTTATTTATAATAAACACTTTTCATTTATAGCAAATTTTTTTTGTTTCGCTATTTCTTAGCAAATTATTTGCCAAATAAAGAAGTAATTATTATGCAAAAATGTTTATTTGTGTTTAAGTTAAAAAAAATACAAAAAACTTTTAAATATTTTGTTTTTTTTATGGTTGTAAAAAATTAAAAAGAAAAAAAAAATAATATATAAAATACAGTAGACAACGTCAAATTGAACATAATGTCAAATGTTTAAAATCTTGTTTAAGTGTTTTTGAGTATTACAAAATAAAAATAAACAGATCAATAAAAGAATTGAATTTAAACAATCGCATTTAAAATTTACGTAAGACAGGTCTCTTGGCGGTTTTGGTTGATTACGTACGTTGCTTTTGTGAATGTGAATGAGTATGCAAAAAAAAAATGGAAAAAATTTTTTTTTTCAGATAAAAGAAGTTTAAAATAAATATATATGTCAACGCTGACTGTGACATTCAGTAGAAATTCAACATAAAAATACGCAAAAGGCGGGAACTTTAACTTTATTTTAAATAAAATTCGGTTGTCTGCTGTTTTTGTTTTCTCTTGCTGAACTACTTGTTGCAACATTTTTTTAATTTTATGTTGTATAATGCATTGGGCTGGTGAAATTATTTGCTTCTATTTTTTTTTGACAATAAAATCAGAGAGAACTTTACATTTAATGCAAACCGGTACGAAAAGAACCGAGTTATAATTCATAAAGCGGACAGTGGGATGGCTGCATTCTTTCTAGTGCAAAAACTATAACTAGTGACCCTATATCATTTTAAGTTGTCCAAAATACTCCAGATTTCAAAATTCGTATTTAAATATAATCTTCAGAAATTAATACTTTGCAGTTGTAAATATTTTTACGTACATACTTTGAGCGTTTCCTGTACAAAAAAACAACAAAATTTTTCATAAGAAACTATTGATGTTTTCGTTCTCTTCCATTTCTGTTTAATTTTGTTAAAATAAAAATATATATGTATTGTAATAAGACAACAAATTATTATTGTTTTTTTTTGTTGTTAATTTTTAACAATACAAACATACAAGTGCGCCGAACAAAATGTTGAAAGATTTTTAATCCGCTTGTTTCATTTTGTTTTTATTCTAATCACTTGCCAGCGAACGAAATTAAATTTAATTAACAAATTAAAAACAAATTTGAGAATAAGACAAAATAATTGCAAAAAAAAACTGATTCTTGACTTGTTTCCCAATCACGAACACGTTTTACCAAAGCAAATGTTTCAACTTTGAAACTGGCTAAATGATACTCGTAATAATGAAATCTGCAAGTCAGAAGGACTAATCAATTTTAGCAATTATAATAATTAAATACGAGTACTATGCATGAAATTTTACGGCGATTTTGTTATGGTTGTTTTAGAAGTTAATTTTTTTTTGTTCATAATAATGTTTTTACTTTAAAGGTAATTTTATGATTTTGGTGCGTAATCGAAATATTTCGGAGCTCTGCGTACTAAATTAGAAAAATTCAATGGCTCAATTGTATCTAGTTTAAAAGCGTGGATAGACCGAAAAAAATTATAATCATTTATTTTTTAAATTGCCACCTTTGCTTGGTACATTATATAAATTTATTTAATGAATATGTAGATTACAAAAATTTTCATTTGGTTTTCTTCGGAGCTAAATGTTTGTTGGAATAATTACAGTTTTCCTTGGTTTCCCATAAATTTGGCTGCCTCAACTAATTGGTTGCAAGTTTAAATTCGACACAACAGTGTTGCCAAATTTAATATATATATTTTTTTTAAACTAACACAATCCGCGAAGCGATTAGCTTGTCTGCGGAAAACACCTAGGGTCTATGGCGAGAATCGAACCCACGACCCAACCTGTCTCAAAATTAAATAATAAATTCAGTAAAGTGCGACTCTGACTCGCGCACGAAGGGTTCCGCACGAGCACTAGATATGTAATTTAATACAAACTTCATCCTATATAATATATAGTTTTGGCATTTTTTTTCGTTTTTGGGGTTTTTTCGGTTTTTATTTTGGCGTTTTTTGCGCTTTTTCGGTTTTGGCGATTTTTTCAAGTTTTGGCTCTTTTTTTTAGTTTTGGCACTTTATTTTCTCGTTTCGGCGATTTTTTCCGGTTTTTGGCGATTTTTTTCATTTTTGAGTTTTTTTTATAAAATTTTTTTTAGTTTTGGCGACATTTTCGCGTGTTGGCGATTTTTTCGATTTTTGGCGTTTTTTCATTTTGGCGATTTTTTTTCATTTTGGCGATTTTTTCGAATTTGGCCATTTATTTTAGTGTTAGATTTTTTTTTTAATTTTGGCGATTTTTTTTTAGTTTTTAGAGATTTTTTTTTTGGTTTGGCGATTTTATAATTTTCGGTTTTTTTAGTTTTACCGTTTTTGAAAATTTCAAGTGTTTGCCTCTTACGGTTTCCAAGATATAGCAAGTTGTCAAAATTACATAGTCAAAATTGCATTAACTGATGGACCACCCTTTAATTTAATTTTTTTTATTTTAGTGTTAATTGTTGTAGTCTGTATAAAAATACACTAATTTTACAAATTTCAAGTTTCAATATACATACATATGTTCATACAATTGTATGTATATTACATGGGATTTTAACATTAATTCTCATGTATTTGTTGTTGTAGCGGCCAAGGTTCTACATACTCTGTCCAAATTTCAGCTCCGTAGCTCTTACGGTTCCTGAGAAAATACCGTGTGACGGACACACGGACACCTTTGTGTGTACGGGACCTTAATAATAATCAGTAAATGAAACATAATAAAACTTCAAAAATGTCAACCACATAATCTCTCGTTTAACCATATGTTGCAATATTTTCTGTTTAAATCTTTGATAATAATTCCAGAATATCTTATTAAAATAATCACCCATATTCCAGTTGCCGACATTGATGTCATGTCAATACAATACCACGAAATTGGGGGCTGACAATTTATTTCTGTTCGCTAAGCTCTAGAAAATGACATAAATCTGTCAGTTGTTTGGGACAACGGCTACACAAGTCACATTGTTTGGTATTGTATTAAAGTGATGTCGATGTCGACATCTGGAATAAGGTTGAATGTCTAAATGAATTCAATACTAAATATATTTTTTTATTTTCCTCTTTTTCCAGGTACGTTTTTACAATATAAATATTTACAAGTATTTCAAAGAATTCTTGTCCAAGTGGTAAGTACAGGGCCTCTAACAAAACTTAATTTAAACAAATATTTTTTTGTGCATTTTATAATTCTCGTGTCAAGGTGTCAATCTCACCTCTGTTGCAATCTGAAAAGTATATTTTTTTGACTTGCTTTTTAGTCTCAAGAGAATATATTAACTAGAAGTAAATAAAATGCAATATTATCTATCAGGGGTGTTGTGTAAATCGCGCGTTTTGAAATGCCTGATATCATGGAAAGAGCTCAATTAAAATGTGACTTATTGCAGCTTTTTAATTGTTTTTTTATTTTAAGCAGTAACACATAGGGAATGAATGCCTACTACTACTATTACTAGGTGTTACCTTCTTTAGGAAACGGGGAGGTGAAGGAAGAGATAGAGGAAAGCTTCATTCTTTTACAGCTCTGCTTTTTGCACTTTTCTTAATAATGTAGTGTTGCAGCGCCTCTGGTGTCAAATGAGGCGTATTAAATTTTTTTGAAGCTGTGTTTTATTTTACTCTGCCGATAATTCTGCTACACAACGAAGGAGGGCGCTCTGATGTTATATTAGGATTAAGGGGGCCATTTTTTGTGGCAGCGTTTTGGTCGTGTATGGGCGTTTTGTGCGATTGTTCACTTTGCTGTAGCAATGTCAAGTAGAGCTTGTTATTTTGCTTATCGTACCAGCTTGCTGGTGTGGTATATGGTGAAATTAGCTCAGTTGAGCAAAGTTGTCATGGAGTAAACATGCATTTAAGTAATATTATTTGATGAAACATATTTTGTTTCAATGGGAAACAGAATTTTAGCACTTTAGTTATACATGGCTGCTAATTTTAACAACATACCAATAATAATTGCAGCAAAAACTGTGTCACTATTCATAACCACCCTTCCCGAAATTTTGTAAGAAATGAATATTGTACCAGCTTGCTGGTATGTTGTGTGGTTCACGCATGAATCTCAATTGCTTGGTTGTGCGCGAATGCTGTTGTAGTGTATGGGTCGCTTTAAACTTTCCTACAACAACTGATACAAAGAAATACTAAAGCACGTCAAAAAAAAAAAAAAAATGAGTAATGTTGTTATGTAATGACTGTATTATACCGTGCTAACTACTTCAGCCCACGTCGCACTGTGGGGTGAAAGCTTTCACAAGTGGCGATTAATTCAAAAGATGAACTTTCAACTTTCACAACCGTATTTGGTAGCATAAGAAAGTAGATGAAATTCTACATAACTAACTGCAAAAATAAAAGTTCTTGGTAGTTTACTTTATTTGCAGTGTGTGTTCAAAGTTCAATAATTTTAGTTATTTTTGCGCGTATTGATTAAAAGAGAAAATTTTGACATTTCAAGTGATTATAGTTTTTGTTAAGACTTCTAAAAGAAAAAGTTTTATAATGGAACCGTCAACTTCAGGTATATGAGCATTTAAAAAATTATTTTTTGTTTAGATAAATGTTTTAGAAATATATAAAAAAATTAAATTGCTCTAAAAATGTGGTATTTTTGATATATACATACCTTGAGTTTCAACAACTTTGCGGATGAGTGCAGGGAAAACTGCTTTTATGCTCTTAAAATATAAGATTTTAGCTAATAAATCCCAGAACACCTATTTGCGCATTTGTGCGATTTTTGAGTTATGAAGGTTTTTGTGAGAGAATTCCAGTTGCTAAAAATCAATGTGAAAAATACATATTAAATATTTATTATTTTTATTTAAACAAAAAAAAAAATATCTTTTTAAAGGCACATAAAGTATGCTCTAATTTACAATTTAATTTACTAATTTATCTTTTTTCATTGCAAAGTTACAGCAAAGCAAAAATAGTCAAATAAGACCATTTTCTCCAAAATAAATACAAAAAAGCCCATAAAAGGTTAAAAAACTTTTTTTCAAAAAAATTTTTTTAAATGCTGGTTTTTTATGTATTCATTAATATTCATCAATAAAAAATAGCAACACTTCAAAATTACGACTTCTATGAATTAATCGCCACTTTCTCTACCATTCACCCCACTGTGCGTCGTTTAAGATATTTTATACGAACTTAACTTCGAATGCACTAAATTGTCCGATCAGCAGAACACTGTTTTTCGTTTTTGGAAGTATCACGATTTCAAAACGCGCGGTTTTCAGAACACCTCTGTGTGTATAAGGGCGAGTTACCGCCCTTTTTTTAAGTTAATAATTTACCTTGACACTATTTAACTCATTGCAACTCATTTTAACTGTGAAAACCTCAAACCGCCATCTTTAAGAGTTAATTTTAAAAACATTTGATACAAAGCAAAAAGAAGAAAAAAAAACTAAATTTTGCTTTCAGAAAGACACGAGAAAGAGAAACGAATTGAATTAAGAACTATTAAAATGAATTGAAAAAAATGAGGTCATATTCAGCAGGAAAAAAATTAACAAAATTTATATTGTGCGATATGGCCCCATTAAAGTTAGTTAGAGAAATAATTAGACAAAATAAAAGTTTAAAAATATTGTATAACGAGCCAAAAATATTTTTTTATTGCGCTTGTATATTAAGAAAAAAAAAAAAAACATTTTCATTTATTTTCAGTTGTAAATGTAGAGGGGGCGTTGAAGCTAAAAAGTGATTAATTACTATTTTAAACGCCTGTTATTACATCATTTCAAATAAAAATCTTAACAAATTGGAATTTATATTTAAAATGATTTAAAGTGGCAGAAGTGGATTTTCTATTGTGGCTTAAATGCTCGTACTATTTTTCAAAGCCAATTCACAAATTATTGATTTATACCACCGGCATAAAAAAAAATGTGTAAACGTTTAAAAAAAAGCAACAACAACAGCAACAATTATAAAATTGGGCAAAAACCAAACCACTGTCATAGCGACACTTCGATCGTTGTGTACATACCCTATCGGAGTATGTGTGGTTGACAACAAAAATAATCAATAAATATATATAATATAGTTAACTTGTCGCAGACTAACTAAAAGCTAACAACTACAATGTCATCCAGAACTGGACCAAAATTATTTTCTTTACTTGAGTACGTAATCAGCGTTGCCATATTTTTTCTCAAAAACCTTCAAGTCAAACAAAAAAAAATTTTTTTTCTCATTAAAATTTTTTTTTAGTGATTTTACTCAAAATATATTAATTAATATGCATTGATTTTACTGAATTCAAATTCAGGGAAAAAATATTTTGTTTCAAATGAACTAACAAACGTAAAGGTAAATAACACAAAATATTTACTGAATAGAACATGTATAACATTAATATATGTATGCACATAATTCATATTTTTGATGCATGAAAGAAGAAAATACGTCAGTACTTTAGTCAAAAGGACCTTAAATAATATACTAAAAGTACCAAATATCCTATTCTTAAAAATCTTATTTTTAACAAAGAAATCTTTTAGTCTTTTTAACATCCCGAAAAACTTCGAAAATGAGACAAATCTTCACATGTGGTAACGCTGTACAGAATTCGGTGAGAGGCAACAAATTTACTCTCAGCTACTTTGAAACTCATTTATATTTTATATTAACATTTTGCTGTTATTATTTTAGATGGTACCTTAGCGCGTTGACTATATATCGTGTGAAATTTTTTTTGGTAAATTTACTGACTACCAGGTGATTAAATAAAATCAACTTTAAGTTAGTTGAAAAATAGTGCAGAGTGAGACAATTGACTACCGCCTAGGACATCGCAATGTTAAAATAGTCATTTGATTACATTGAAAAGTAATTCAAGTGTCAAGGCTCAGTTAGCCGACTGTAATGTAATGTAACTGTAACGTAGAAAACAGCTGATCGATATTTTTATATGAAAAGTAGGTTACGTTACATTACATCTCTATAACCATTTTCATTACTTTTCACATAACAAAATCGATCAGCTGTTTCTTACTGTTGCAGTTACATTACATTACAGTCGGCTAACTGACAGTACTAGTTGCGAAATAGTTACCTTAAAGTTAGTTTAAAGTTAACGTAATTTCCGACAGAGTATGTGAATATCTGTGTATGTATGTATTTGTGTATGTGGACATGTTTGAACTGACACAATTCAGCGTTTAACGTTTGTTGACTTAATGCGGCCAATGTTTTATTTTAATACCTGAATTAATCCACTATTCCTTGGCTCGTTTTTTTATTCTTAATAAAAAAATCTAAATATGACAGTATGTATTCTTAAATATGTATTTATGTATGTGCAAAAAAAAAAGAAATAAATAAATAAACGCACTTCGCGACTTTCACCGAAAAGCGGTATAAAGTGTGACTGCCAGCCAATGCGTCTGTGTGCGACTACGCATCATCAAAAGAAAAAAAACTCATATTCATAACCTCAATTAAAAATTTAAACATAAACAACAAGACTGTTTCTATACAGTCATTTTTAATGCTGCCGATAAAACAGTTTCTTTTTTAATTACGATAGAATACAAGAAACATTGAATTTTAACATAAAATAAAAAAAACCTTTCGTATGCATATGTATGTAAAGGGTCTTGCTATTCATGATAAATTATTTGCTATATTTAGTATCGCTAGAAGCTCCTTCGCTGGAGTAGCAGTTTTTCTTTTTCTTGTTATTATTCAGTGTTGGTATCTCCACGAAGAGCAAAAGCACATTAAGCTGTTGCAAAAAGGGTAAAAAGCGCAAAAAAACGAAAAATAGGGTAAAAAAGCACGAAAATATTTTTTTTTTTTAATTTTAATACATTAAGTCATTTAAAAAGGAGAGTTTAGAGTGTAAAAGCTCAAAATATAATTTAAAATTTTTGCTTCAAAATAAACAAAGTATTTGAGAAGTATTAACAGAATTTATTAACATATTAATTAAAACAAAATCTTGATTAATTTAATAAAAATAAGTACTCTTAACTTAAAAGTTTTTGTTTTTGCGATATTCATCTTTATTACAGTTGTCAAATTTGACAGCACGTCAATACGATATGAAAAAATTGGAGGTTGGCTACTCGTTGTCCAAAACAACTGACTGCTATTGATAACCTCATGCTTTCAATCGAAATCGGCCCTTAAAATTTAACCACTCTTGTGCTTTGAATACAAATTTACCTACATTTTGTTGTAGACGTGAACATTTTGATTTACTTTGCACTTATAAATTAAAAGCCTTATGAAAATTCCGAAATCGGTCCTTAAAATTTAACCACCCTATGTATGATTAAATATTTGTGTAAGCTTTAACAAATGCTTATTGCATACTACTTTCAATCAATTATTATGCAGAGAATTATGTGGTGCTTTCCAGTTACTTCCGTTTTTTATTTTGCAAAAAAAAAATAAAAAAAATTTTAATCCCAATTATGAAAAGTTTTCTACATAGTTTTTAACATCGTTTCGTTATTGTCATTGAAAACAATTCAAGAAGCCTCAGTTAAAAGATGCTGCTATTAGCGCTTAAAAATATTTTAGTTTTTTAAATTAAAAATATTTTTATTTAACAAAAAAGCACCAAAAGCACTGTAAGAAATTGTTAAAGGCACTGTAAAATACCCGCTTTTTAAAAAAGGGTATTAGCCAAAATTTCGCGTTTATGAAGAGGCAAAAAGCACCAAAAAATACCCGAAACGCACCAAAATACCATCACTGTTATTATTTATTAATAATAGTAATTCATAATGGCAACCAAACTTCCGTTCGTTTTCCCATCTGTTCGTTTTCCCATTGTACGTTCGTTTGTGGTTTGTATGAGTGTCCTGGGCCCTATTCCACAAAACAACTTATCAACTTTTCACTTTGCACTAATCAAATTTTTCGACAATTTGCAGAACTTTTCGTTCCTCAGAACTGTAAAATTTGATGAGTGAAAAGTTGAAATTGATAAGTGTAATTTGCAAAGTTTTTGCAATTTTTATGCTCTCTGCGATTTCTGTTCCACGTACATTTTCTCTTGCAAAGTGCAAAGTTAATATTGAAAAGTGTAACTTGCAAAGACTTTGCAAGAAATTATGCTTTTTCGTTCCACAATAACTGTAAATTCTATTTTTGCAAAGCAAATTTTGATAAGTTTGTTAAAAATTTGCAAGGTAAACGATCTCTTTGCAAATTAACAAAATAAAATTCGTTGATAAATCTTCGATTATTTTCAAACATAATAATCATAACAATACAATCTCACATTGCGTTCGTATGTACATAGATATGAAAAAAAAATATTTGAGATTTAAATTAAATACATATGTTATTATATTATATTTGTATAAACTTATTTTAAGCGTTATTATATATTCTATTAAAGATAGTAAAACCAATGTAGAATAACACATTGAAAACGTTACGTTCAAAATTTGGATTGGGCTTTTTTAGAAATTCCTCACAAGCACCCTATTTATCTAATAATTAGATTCTAATTTATAAACCTTCAAATTGAAATGTAAACTTTAATATGTTCTAACCCCCTTTAGAGTTGGGTCCAACTCGTTCATTCGTTAATTTTTGCCACAAACCTATGATCAAAGCCATGTAATTTAAATGAGTTTGTGGCAAAAATTAACGATTGAACGAGTTGGACCCAGCTCTAACCCCTATATTCATAAAATTTAAAATAAATTCTAAATGTATTTTATTTTAAGTTTTTCATACAAACTTTTCTAAAAATGGATTTCAAATAAATTTTATTTTTTATGAATATGGATGCATACATTTACAATAATTTTATAAAAAAAAAATATTTTATTGGTTTGAAAACTAGCAAATAAATTACATACATATGTTTTTAATCACATGAAACTCTGAAATTTTTTTCATTTTTATTTTGCGGATAACTTTAACAAGTTCTATTTAGGAATGCAAAGCGAAAAGTTATAAGACAGAAATGCAAAGATGCTTAAACGTTTTCAGGAACACTTTGCACACTCACTTTGCAGGAGAACGCAAGGACTTTGCAAAGAGCGCAATTACTTTACAAAGAGTGCAAGAAATTTACAAAGAGAGCAAAGTCTTTGCAAAAATATGCTTAGTGCAAAGTGAAATTTGCAAAGAATATTGTCGAACAAAAACACTTATCACTTTGCCAAAAAATGCAATTTGACAAGTGCAAAGTGAAAAGTTGATAAGTTTTTTGTGGAATAGGGCCCTGGTTGACAGCCCTCCACTAGATGCTGCTCTAACTACTGATCAAAGCGTTTGTACAAAGTCTATGTCGTCTGCATCAGGGTGTGTGTTCATTTTAAAGCTTAAATTAGACGTGACATAGCCATAATGCCATAGCCATAACCAAACCAAAATTCATTTGGTTTCTATGGTGAGAGTTATGGCGTTATGGCGAGTCACCTTTAATCAAATACAGTGTTGCCCATTAGTTTGGTTCGAACAGCTGTTTTCTATGGCTATGGTTAAGTCACGTCTGATTGAACCTTAACTTGGGCACACTTCGTATACGCCTTTTTTTTAATATACAGTACAACTTCGATAGTCCGGACATGCGCCATTCCGGTCACTCCAATAATTCGGACGCTTCTACATTTCGGACAATTTAAAGGTTTTTACCTCCATAATCCGGACAAATTTTTTTTATGCAAGAACAAAAACTAAAATCCAAGCAAAACATGCGAATTTTTGTTTTTGTTTTGTTATTCGTACTTTGATTTACATTTTTCACTGTTATTGCTTCAGTTTCGGTTCATTATTTCGCAAGCGTGTTTGCTTAATTCCATTCGAAGTGCCATGTTCTTAAATAATAAACGCAAACATTAAACACTAACCTTACATTAGAAATGTGATATTTTACAATGTCTTGATGAGGGAAAAACTATTAGGCAGGTTGCCGAAAATTTTCATGTTCCTAAATCAACGATTTATGACATTAAAAAAGTATTAATGGAATGGATGCAAAAACAAAGATCTCTAATGTAGATGCAAAGAAAGCATTTCAAATTTGCATTCACTTAGATTATTTTAATATTTTCAACTGCTATAGTCCGGACAACTCGTTAATCCGAACGAACCTAAAACTACATATATGTTTCCGGATTATCGAAGTTGTACTGTACATATACAGTTAAACCTCGATTAACAGGGCCTCTATTGATCGATTACATCTATTAACCGGCATGCTGTTCTTTTTATTTTTTCCCTCTATTATCCATGCAGAATGCATAAGTTTTTTATTATGTAAATCTAAATCCGGTGTTTCCCCTTTTTAAGTTCATGTGCCTACACATACACACATATTTCATTTTGCATTCTCTATGACGATTTGTATGTTTTGTATAAAAATATGTGGTATATTTGAATCTGTAGTTAATAAATAAATAAATCGAATGTTAAAATAAAAATAAGTTAAAAAAATAGATTTCTGTATATTTTAATATAACCTCTATTAACCGTGTTTTTCGAATATCCGTGCTGGTGTCGGTCCCACGAGAGCCGGATAAACGAGGTTTAACTGTATTTGCAATTTGGCTTCCGATCTTGGAAAGCACTTCCATTGCGCGTAACTTCAATTTTATTATTTCATTTTACTAATATCAAAGTTATTATTTTATTTTGTTGTTTTGTGTACTCATGGCGATGCCAATTAGGTTACGATGCATCTAAATTTTAAGCTTAATTACACGAATCGATTAGTGATAGACTTTAGGCTTTTTATTTTCCCATGAAGTTATTTTTTTTTAACAATTTCTTCTGGTAAATTTAGCAATAAGTGCTTTTAAACCATAAAAGCATTTAAAAGCAACAAAACTTTTTATATTTCGTAATACAAAAATATACTTTTTAAAAATTTTTGGAGTTATTTAGTTAATAAATAATAATTATTACAATAAAGAGTGAAACTTTTTTCCCTTTTTATTTTCCTTTTTGACCAAAATTATTGCTTTCATTTTCTTTTGCTTTTTAAACTAATTTGTTCATGAATGGGCACATTTTCCACGCTGCCCAAAAAAACTAATTTCAATTGTTTTTTTTTCTCCCAGAAAAGAAAAAATATAGTATTTCCGCGCTAAAAGGTTAAATTAAAGTTGTTTTTTTTGTTAGTTGAAAAAAGTAAATGAGGCACTCGTAATAGTATTAAAGTAAATTCTATCAGAGGATTACTATTCTTATTGATAAAATTATTTCTGCATGTATGTACGAGTATATTTGAAAAGTTTGTGTCTTGTTAACACATTTACTTACTTTTTCCAAATGTGACTATTCTACTTGTAGACGCCAATTAAATATTTACGCATCTGCAGTTTTCTAGTTAATTAAAAAAAAGTAAAAAAAAGAAACCAAGAAAGTTAAAGCCAAGATTTTAGTGTAACACAAATTAGATAGAAGACAGATACCAGAATAACACTAAAAGATAACAAACAACATATAAGTTGTTAGTTGTAATAGATAATGCCAGATATGTATGTGATATAAACTGCGAAATGGGTACGAGGGTGAGTCAGCAAGTCCTTATAAAATCTATAAAATTATATAAAAGCTGCGGAGAGTTTAAAGAAAAATTGGTTTGTGAAAGAGTTAAACTCTGCTAAAAATGAAAAATAAAACGAAGATGAAGTCGTGTTCCTATAGGAGTGAGTCCATGTGGAAATGAAAGTAGTAAAACCAGCTGTTTGTGAGTTATTAATAGAGATGTGCAAATGTCGCGATTTGATCGTGTCACGCGTGAATCACGCATGATCGTGCTCAAATCTATAATTAATCACACGTGAGTGCGTGAGCGTGACTTTAAAAAAATTACTCGTGCGTGATCGAGCGTGAGCTATTTTTAATAATCACGCACGAATTCCCACGCTCTCACGAGATATCATTCCTGCATAGGTGAGTATCAATTAGTGTTGTCATTCGAACAAAAATTGTTCGAATATTCGAACAACTTTTTATCATTTTTGTTCGAACGAACAAAAATATTCAATTTAGAATAAAAAATTATTCGAATCATTTTTGTCGAATATTCGAATATTCAAACAATTTCCTTAACTACTTTATACAAAAAGTATTTTACATTTCGCTACTTTTTAATTTGTTAACAATATGATATTAAGTAATCAAATTACTCCAAATTATAAATACTTGTATAAGCTTGTTTGTATGTACATATATAAACATACATATGTTCGCTAAACTCATCTTTTTTCTTTCTGGGAATAGGTAATGCTTATTTCATTGAATTAGAAGGTGTCTTATAGTTTCTGATAAAGAGATTATAAACAACCTGATTTTCTCTAATCAAAAGCGTTAAAAATCGAATTATTGAACGACGTAAAAAAAGCATTAAATACCAACTTTTTAAAATATGTACGTCACAAAAAGAGAAAAAAATTTATAAGTTTGACCGAATTTAGACACGAAAACATTTGGAAGGGAAACATTTAGTTTGTGAGCAATTTACGGGTGGGGAAGAGAAAATCATTTTTGTGTTCGGTAATCGGCGACACGCTTTGTTTTCATATTCTTTGCTACATATACACGCATACATTTACAAATATGCTTGCTTTTATGCAGTAATATTGGAATGTCGCCGGCAACATTTTCGCCTGTGTGGACGCGAAGGAAACAACAAAAGAGAATTCCAGATGTTTTCCTTCCAAATGTTCGTCCGTCTAAATTGGGACTTTGTAGTGCGTGTCTGTGTATCTGTTTGTTTTTACGAGTCCACGTATAGACCAAACGGCTGGACTGATTCTGATTTAGTTATTTCTGTTTGAAAGGTGACTTGATCGAAAGTGTTCTTAGCTATGTTTGAAGAAAGTCGGTCCAGCCGCTTAGAAGGTATCACATCGTTTCTAGATATATTCTGTTAGATCTGTGTGTCTTTTACGCCGTAGCTCCCGAACGGATTGACCGATTTTAATTTGCTTTGTTTTCGTTTGAAAGGTGACATGATCGTATATCTTCTAATTTATACTTGAAGAAAATCTGTTTAGTCGATTGGAAGTTATCTTAAATTTTCTATATATTAATTTACTCTCTTCTTTTTTGCGATTCTGCTACTTCAATAGTATAAGTGGAACACAGAGTTCTTAACTTATACTACAGCGTCAACTGCGGCAAAGGTTCTTAAAATTTTTAAGTTTTGTTATTAATATTTCTAAATCTGTTATTGAAATCATATGTGTTTCTTGTGTAATGAATAATTTTTCGTTTGTTAATAAAAAAATTAAACTAATACACATACGTGTCGTTTTTTGCAAACTTTTTTAAGATTATTCGAATATATTTTTTTATTCTTTGTTCGTTCGAATATTCGAACAAAAGTTCAAAATTATTCGTCTGTTCGAACAAGAAAAAAAAATCATGAAATTTTATTCGAACAAATATAAAAGACGAGTAATTAACAACACTAGTATCAATATGCCATACCATTTTGCACATGCTACGATGCAAGACCACTTGCGGAAGATTATGAATTGGGCTATTGTTATAATTTTTTCAGGCGCAGTAAACTGGATCATATGAAATTCAAAAATACCAATATAGGAAAATTAAATTATTTTAATATATTTTTTTTTTATGGTACACAACTATATTTTCCCTATATTTCGAATTTTTTCAGAAAATCAGCGCGTGTATCCGCATTTATGAAAACGCACTCTTAAATTTTAGTTAAAAATGTTTAAAACTATGTACATAATAAAATGTTACAGTTGAAACGTTCAAAATCTGCCGTCACAACTTTTTATAAGCGCCTAAACACAAAAAATATTTTTAAAATTTACCATTTTAGGACATTACTGAATGTAGGGTACATGTCCAAATACAAAATAATTGGCTCTAAGCACATTCTTAATGCATTGCCTTTAGCGCTATGTAATTAAAAAGTGAATGAACTTAAAATAATGTAGATACCTGTACTTAAAAAAACACATCTTTTTCAGGCAAATTTTAAAATTTTTGAAATTTTAGCCTTTTCCGGATTTCATGAATGGAGATAATAAATTTTTTCCTACTTTTGTTTAAAATTTTGTCAACAATTTAATGACAGCATTAATAAATTTATTAATTGAAATTAAAATCCAAAAGTAAACTAAAAAGTAATAGGCGAAATACTAAAAAAAATTAAGGCAAACATTTTTTTATCTTGAGTAAAATATCTTATGAGATATACGGAAACACATTCTTAAGAATTTCCAGTTTATCTCAAAATGCTTTATCCGGTAAAAATCGGATAATTTTTAAAAAATGTTACAAGCCTCAGAAGTTTTTTTTTGATCCCCGGTAGTCAACTTTGGCCCACTGTAACTCCTGTCCAGCTCGAGCCAGGAAGCTGTCATGACATGTGTTGTAAATCATAAATCCTCCTCTACGGATGATAGTAGTTTCATATAAAGCTTAGAAGTTCCAGATTTATCGCCATTTACTTTGTAAAAGTCCCCACTGTGCAATGTAAATTTAACATACAAATGTACATACATATATGTATATTAGTGATGTAGCGAATGTCAATTTTTGATTTTTCGTAGATCGCACGGCTTTGTATGATAGTGTATCACGGCCTTAACTAAATAAAAAGCAGTAATTTTGACAGACGCCACATGAAAGAAAGCTGGCTGACACAGACGTGCCAAAATCGATTCATTCTTCCAATGATTCACAAATGATTAACATAAAGCAAAATTGTCACAAATGTGACAAGTTTTTTTTTGTTTAATAAAATCCTCGATGAATTGACGGATGCATATGAATCATGAAAAATTGTGTAAGCCAAGTTTATAAAAATTTTCACAGAATAACTTTTTCTTCCATCACAAATTCAGAGAGCTCAATATGCGTGAGCGCACTTGAATAAAATTTTTGCATAAATTGTTTTGATGAACGCCGTCCCTATTGTTCTTCTTAACCCAACTCAGTTTGGTTGTTTTAGCGTCATTCCAAATTTAACACAAGTCAATTATTTTTAAGTTTTCTTAATAATAAAAAATAAATAAAAAATTCGAAATCCGCTAGAATAAGTTTATACCTTCAAACAACTATGAATGCGTACAGCTAAAAATAAAAAACACGCTCAAACCAAATGCGTATAACTATAAAAACATTCAACAATTATGTTTATACATTTTTTTTAAATTACGCAGTACAAACGACAACAACTAAAATTTATAGGCTTTATTAGCAGCAATCATACGCATTCAGAATAAAAATACTCTGACTATTAATCGGCTACATATGCACACACACAGATAAAGCATGTTTTCAAACAGCCACACACACACCCACACATTTTCCATTCCATTTTAAATACAAAAAATGTACGTATACGGTGGCGAATGATGCATAAATATCCCGAGTATAATGGGTCTATTTTTTTGTTCAATTAAATATCCATATCCTGAGTATAAGCATACTCAGACTATAAGTATAAGAGAGAGTAAATACGCATGTGTCTTTTTATTTTTGTAGCGTATTTCTCATAAACGAAGTAGAGATGCTTTTGAATGTTGAAATCGGCTATAGTCCTAGTTGCTTGAGAGAAAATATATGAGCGAACGAATTTTTTGCGCTACGTAAATTAAAAAATTAACGCTATTTACTTATGCTGTTTTTTGGAGTACTCGGTGTCATGTTTGTGCATGTGAAAGTGGAGAATGAAGGCCCAACTATAATATGAATAAGCTGGCTTAAGCTAATGTCAGAATTGAACGATAAGTCTGCCAAAAGGCCAAAGGTGGCCACAATGTACTTACATGCACTTAAGTATTATTTAGCCACAGCTGCACATCTAGGTATTGTCAATAATTTTGTAGTAATTTTGTTTCTTCTCATAACTCCTAAATGAATGCAATTCAATCAAACTAACTTGAAAGAATGTCCTAATCTATTAGAAATTCACATATAAATACATATATCCATCACCTTATCACTTGTTTTATTTGTTTTGCCTATTAAAAAGTACAACAGTGAATATACATAAGTAAATACATGTGGATGTGTATTGTAAAAGAATGAAAATAAAAATATTGCTTTATTTTCCGAGTTTAAAATAAGAAACAATAAAAAAATATTTAAAATCAATGAACATTTTCTGCTGCTGCTTGTTTGAGCTTAAAAAATGCACAAACAGTTGTTTCCTTACGGAATGTGCGTTCAGTTTGGCACTTCACTTAAGCAAATGACATTTGACGAAACTTGACGAAAAGTTTGTTAAGTACATTATAGTTTGCCACATGCGTTTTATATGTAACCGCACAGTTGCTTAAGCTAGCTTATTCATATTATAGTTGGGCCTTGAATCGAAAAATCTGTGAAAAGACTTCTAGGTTTCTCCTCGTGCGTACCTCTTATATTAACATTTTCTTGAAAACTCCGTCGTCTACTTGTTGTTGGCTCACAGCCACTGAACAGCATGTAAATAATAATAATAACGGTTGACTTAAATGGTGGAGAGTATCAAGGAATCCGTCAACGGAAAGAACCTACATATTCTCTTTTCAATTAACTTAGTTACTGATGAAAAATTGCTTTAAATCGTTTGAATTTATTTACTTGCATGTTTTGTATTTGACGCTAAAAAGTTGTTGCTTCAATACGACACTGCAGACTAGACTGACTGACAGTCGTGAATTGTTCTTATATTTTTTTTCTTTTTTGCCTAGTTAAGAATTGTTAACATACAAAATATTACGGTATTGTGGGACAAGTAAGAAAATAAAAAAAAAAAACAAAAGGCAAACCCTTTAACCTTAATCCATTTTAATGATTTGTAGTCTTGTTTTGTTTCAATTGTTTGGTTCGGTTCTTGTCTCTTTGTTTTGCTTTTTAAGATGGTTCTTCTTTGTGCCATTTGAAGAAAGTATAGATAGTTATAAAATACTTCAAATGAGGAAGTTGCTTAACATATAAATTGTGTTATGTTTTATGCATAAGCAAGAATTATTAACTTTTAGAGATTTACTTTAAGAGTAGGAAGCAGGTTAATATGAAAGCTAATGGGGTGAATCTATGAAGATGTTATATTCGTATATAAAAAGATTAATTCCATCGTTGCTTTGCATTATTATATTGAAAACTTGTTACAAAATGCAACCGCAAATGACAGGGTACACAAAAAGTACTCGTATAAAAACTATTAGAAAATTAGCTTCACATTACTCATATTGTATTGATACATTGTAAATACACGTTCAGGATTTCAGTCAACTTCTTAAACGCAACGATAAATCAATGTTTATTAGTTTTCGCCAACAATATCACGCGTTGCTTTTTTAGGGTTCTGTACACCAAAGGTGAAAAGGAACCCTATTGTTTTCGCTACGCTGTCCGTCTGTCCGTCACACGGTATTTTCTCAGGAACCGTAAGAGCTACGGACCTGAAATTTGGACACAGTATGTAGAACCTTGGCCGCTACAACAACAAATACATGATAATTAAAAATTAAAGGGTGTTCCAAAACGAGCAACGAAAAATGTTAAAATCCCATGTAATATACATACAATTGTATGAACATATGTATGTATGTATATTGAAACTTGAAATTTGTAAAATTAGTGTATTTTTATACAGACTACAACAATTAACACTAAAATTTAAAAAAAAAATTAAAATTAAAGGGTGGTCCATCAGTTAATGCAATTTTGACTATGTAATTTTGACATTTTGCTATATCTTGGAAACCGTAAGAGGCAAACACTTGAAATTTTCAAAAACGGTAAAACTAAAAAACCAAAAATTATAAAATCGCCAAACAAAAAAAAAAAAAAAAAAAAATCCCCAAAAATTAAAAAAAATTCTAACACTAAAATAAATAGCCAAATTCGAAAAAATCGCCAAAATGAAAAAAAACGCCAAAATGAAAAAAATGCCAAAAATCAAAAAAAATCGCCAAAACGCGAAAATGTCGCCAAAACTAAAAAAAAATTAGATAAAAAAAATCACAAAAATGAAAAAAATCGCCAAAAATAAAAAAAGATCGGCAAAATGAAAAAAACGCAAAAAATAACCGAAAAAAATGGCCAAAACAAGAAAATAAAGTGTCAAAACTTAAACAAATTCAGTAAAGTGCGACTATGACTCGCGTACATAGGGTTCCGTACGAACACTAGATATGTAATTTAATACAAACTTTATCCTATATAATATATAGTTTTGACATTTTTTTAGTTTTTGGGGTCTTTTCGGTTTTTTTGTTTTGTCGTTTTTTGCGTTTTTTCGGTTTTGGCGATTTTTTTTAAGTTTTGGCTCTTTTTTAGTTTAGACACTTTATTTTCTTGTTTTGGCGATTTTTTCGGTTTTTTGTCGTTTTTTTATTTTGGCGTTTTTTTATTTTTGGCGATTTTTTTTTAATTTTTGCGATTTTTTGTTTATTTAAATTTTTTTTAGTTTTGGCGACATTTTCGCGTTTTGGCGACATTTTCGCGTTTTGGCGATTTTTTTCAATTTTTTGCGTTTTTTTTTCATTTTGGCGTTTTTTTTCATTTTGGCGATTTTTTCAAATTTGGCGATTTATTTTAGTGTTAGAATTTTTTTTTTTAATTTTGGCGATTTTTTTCGTTTTGGCGATTTTTTTAGTTTTTGGCGATTTTTTTTTTGGTTTGGCGATTTTATAATTTTCGGTTTTTTTAGTTTTACCGTTTTTGAAAATTTCAAGTGTTTGCCTCTTACGGTTTCCAAGATATAGCAAATTGTCAAAATTACATAGTCAAAATTGCATTAACTGATGGACCACCCTTTAATTTTAATTTTTTTAAATTTTAGTGTTAATTGTTGTAGTCTGTATAAAAATACACTAATTTTACAAATTTCATGTTTCAATATACAATTGTATGTATATTACATGGGATTTTAAAATTTTTCGTTGCTCGTTTTGGAACACCCTTTAATTTTAAATTCTTGTGTATTTGTTGTTGTAGCGGCCAAGGTTCTACATACTGTGTCCAAATTTCAGGTCCGTAGCTCTTACGGTTCCTGAGAAAATACCGTGTGACGGACAGACGGACAGACGGACAGCGTAGCGAAAACAATAGGGTTCCTTTTCACCTTTGGTGTACGGAACCTTAAAAAGAGCCAAAACTTAAAAAAATCGCCAAAACCGAAAAAAACGCCAAAACAAAAAAACCGAAAAGACCCCAAAAACGGAAAAAAATGCCAAAACTATATATTATATAAGATGAAGTTTGTATTAAATTACAATTCTAGTGTTCGTACGGAACCCTTCGTGCGCCAGTCAGAGTCGCACTTTACTGAATTTATTTAATTATTGTAAATACAATAACATTTCAATTTATAGTTGTTAAACATAATCCGGTAATCCTAATCAGCAACTTGTTTACATAATTTGTAAGTACACAAGTATGGCCAATAGTGATTTTTCAAATTACCACTCTCACTTTAATGACCCCCCAAAATATTATCTAAAGTTATAATAAAAAGCACAATTCAATCCACTTTACTTACAAGTGCCACAAGCAATTGCAGCCAACCAAACATGTAGTAATTCTTTGTTTTTCCTTCCTACTACTACCATCGTCATCATAATCATCATCATCATCATCATCACCATCCTCATCATCATTATCATTCGTTATTTAGTTTTTCACATAATTAAGCTGTTGCCGATGTTAACGGTGTATGATGTTGTAATTAGCTTCTTTAAAAACCACGTTCATACATTACGGAATCTTTTACCAAAATTAAAAAAAAAACAACAACAACAATACAAAATTATGTTTGTATGTTTTAAGAGATCATACAATACATACTTAGCAACAAAATAAAAAAGTATGTACGAGGGTGGATCATTAACTCAGTGTCTTTTTAAATTTCCCGCCTCTTGATTGAAATGCTAACATTGCTCCAACTGTCACAACTACTGTCTAAATTTGAACAAGCTGTGTCATTTAGTTTGTGTTTGGCAGCCGTTGATAACAGACTACCTCGCCTTTTGAGAAGAAAATTGAAAATAAAAGTGAACTTCGTGTGCTTATTTAACATTATTTTTTGCGAAAAAAAAACCGTCAATCAAACCAAGGAAAAGCTCGATAAATACTATAAGGACTCTGAACCATCGATTTCAATAGTAAAAAAGTGGTTTACTAACTTTCGTTGTAGTCGCACAAGTACAAATGACGCTGAACGTTCTGGACGGCCAATTGAGGTCATTACACCCGAAAATGTCTAAAAAATCCACGATATGGTGTGGGCCGATCGAATAGTAGGCATTTCATATGGCAGTGTGGTTTCGATTTTAAATGATCAACTGGGTTTAAGAAAGTTGTCTGCAAGATGGGTGCAGCCTTTGCTCCCAATTGACCATAAACGTAAACGTGTGACAACTTCAAAGGATTGTTTGGAGTTGTTTTGGATCCATTACTGTACTCCGGAGACCAATCAGCAGTCTAAACATGCTCCGAAGAAGGCCAAGGTGAGTTTGTCGGACAATAGGAGGTGATGGCAACAGTATTTGGTATGTACGCAGGATAATCCACATCGATTGCCTTCAAAACGGAAAACAATAAACGGCGAATATAATGCCAACTTATTAGAGCAATTTAATGAGGATTTAAAAAGAAAACGTCCCGTATGGCCAAGAAAAAAGTTCTTTTTCATCAAGATAATGCACGAGTGCACACGTATGCAGTCTCAATAGCAGAACTCTATGAATTGGGCTACAAATTGGTACCCCATCCGTCATATTCTCCGGACTTAGTCCCTAGTGACTACTTCCTATTTTCAAACCTAAAGAAATGGCTCGGTGGAAAGAGATTTAGCTCCAACGATGAAATTATTGCCTATTTTAAGGACCTCGAAAAATCCTATTTTTTTTTTGCAAGGGATACAAAAACTGAAGAAATGTTGGACTAAGTGTAAAAGACTAAGAGTTAAAAGGAGATTATGTTGAAAAATAATTTTTTGTTTTGCAAAAAAAAAAAACTGTGTTTCATTCAAAAAGTCACGGACTTATTCATTGCCCCTCGTATCTCAAAATAAGAAGCTGTTTTCCAATGTAAGCAAACGAGAGAGAAAAATGTAAAAAATAAAACAGAAATAAATGCTTTAATAGTTTTGGCCAAAATGAAAGACAAAATTGTTGCTGCTTGTTTTTGGCTTAAAATAGATGGGGCCAGCTCTCACTTGATCTAAATAAGTGATTCAATTGCATTCACGTTTTAACTTTTTGTCTAAATCACAAACATTAAGAGCCTATTTCACCAACTTATTTAAATATCAATTCATATTTAAAAGCTATTTTTCCATACAAAAATTAATGAAAATCGACATTTAAATATGAAATTGGCCCCAAGTCTGCATTTTTGCACATGATTACATTGTATCTACATATTGAAGGAATAAACAGAAATATATTCTTTTAATAAAAATATATATTTTCTATAAACTTTCAAAGTGCTATAATGTATTTCTAATCATTTTCTAAACCTTTGACTATTATAGTGAAAACTTGGTCACGATTCCATCTGCCCTACAAATATGTACGAAGGAATTTTTTTTGGATTATTGAATTTTTTTTTTATCGAGAAAGCATTAAGCTTGGGTTACACGATTGGCCCAATGTACCGATTTTCGTCGGCTCACTGGAATAAATTTATAAGTAACAAGGTAAATTTGCCTTATTAATTGAAATACATACATATAATTACATAATTGCACCACACTGCATTGGTAATAAGGCCATATTGACTTATTCAAAAATTAATTAATTAATAATGTAATTTTGGCTCATTACTTATGACTTTATTGCAGTGAGCCGACGAAAATTGGTACATTGTGCCGATCGTGTGATCCAGGCTTTACCTTTATATAATTTTAATGATCATATTTCATGTTTATATGTATGTAATTCGATACGAATAGGTAAAATTTATGAATTCGTACAAATTGAATTATAAACTACGATCATCGAAATTTTATTTCCGAGTGCTAGCAGATTTACTATTTTTCGATCAGTACATATTTTACGGAACCCTAAAAACTACTGACATATTTTGAGCCCTAAATTTCTCTCGTAATAATTCCATTTTAAAATAAAATCATAAAAAACCTTAGTCAAATGTTATAACAAGTTACAATATAATTTAATTAAAATTTTAAATTATGACCCTCTTTTCATTTTTCAATTAATTCTAGTCGTTTAACTTTTTTTTTTGACAACATCAAGAATGCCAAAGGCAAAATAAGAAAATGAGAATATATGTATGTACATATGTATGTATGTATGTATGTATGTATGAGATAAAATAGTAATTGTTTACACACTCAACTATAATTTACAACATGCATATGGAAACATTTATTCATCTTAATGCGTTGCACTCACTAATTTATGCGTTTACACTTGCATAAATAAATTGAACCTTAGAACACATGCAAACGATCAGGAAAAAATGAACACTGATAAAGAGACAGAGAAGATATATTCATATGCATTAGACCCATGCACAAGACCACTCACAAGAACCTTGAAGACATGCGAGATTTTTCAAATGCTTTACTACAGCGGACTATTTTGAAACAAACGCTAAACAACACGGTTTGCAAGAAATTTGATTCATTTATTGCGGGCGCGTATACAAACGTCATGCATGTACATACCCTGTCGGAGAATGTGTGGTTGACTACAAAAATAGTTAAATTATTAGTTAACTTTTCTTAGACTGAATAAAAGCTAACTGAACAAATCCAAAATTAATTCTTTAATTGAGTACGTAATCGAATTTGATGAGAACCATCAAATTTATTCTCAAGTACTTTGAAACTCATTTCAGTTTTATATTAACATTTTGCTGTTGTTATTTTAGATGTTACATTAGTGGTAGCGCGTTGAGTACACGACTTGTGATGATAAACGGTGTTTTTTATTGAGGTATAGAACTTTAAGTTGGCATCACTTTTTTAACTGGCGGCCATTTTGTCAGCTGTCAAGTGATTAATATTTAGTTTGGTTTGCCATTTCATCATGAACAGGTTGACAAAAGAACAACGCTTGCAAATCGTGCAAATTTATTTCGAAAATAATGGTTCAGTTCGCGAAGTTTACCGCAAGCTCCGTCCATTTTATGGTCGACATAATCGTCCATCAGAGCAATTAATTCGGTTAACCATGGATCGTTTTCGCACTACGTTTACTCTATGTGATAATACGCATCCGCAGAGACGTCGAACAGTGCGCACCGAAGAAACAATTGCCGCTGTAGAGCAAAGTGTTGAAGAGGACCCGAATGAATCGATTCGCCACCGTGCACAGCAATTGGAGCCGACTAACCGACTATTTTGTTCCCGAATTGGATGGCATGAATGTGGATGAGTTGTGGTTCCAACAAGACGGCGCTACATGCCACACAGCGCACGTCACAATCGATTTATTGAAGGAAACATTCGATGAGCGCATAATTTCGCGGAATGGACCTGTCAATTGGCCACCAAGATCGTGTGATTTGACACCATTGGATTATTTTCTTTGGGGATATGTGAAGTCGCTCGTCTACGCCAACAAACCAGAAACGTTAGGGGACTTGGAAGCCAACATTCGTGGCGTTATTGGCAACATACGGCCCCATATGCTCGAAAAAGTGGTTGAAAATTGGACCTGTAGAATTGGCTTTATTCGAGCCAGCCGCGGCGGCCACATGCCCAAAATCATATTTAAACATTAATGGCATAAAATTATCCTTCCAATAAAGCCAAATTGATGGACATTAAAACGATTTTCTTGTGTTTTATTTCAATTCGAAGTTTTATACCTCTAAAAAAAACACCCGATACATGTACGAACCATAGAAATTTTTTTTAATTTACTGACTACCAGATGATTTAAAAAAATCAACTTTAAGTTAGCTGAAAGTAATGCAGGGTGAGACAATTGGCTACCGCATGGGACATCGCAATGTTAAAATAGTCAGTTCATTACATTGAAGAGTTATCCAAGTGTCAGTCAGTACTAGTTACGAAATAGTTAGCTTAAAGTTAGTTTAAAGTTAACTTAATTTCCGACAGGGTGTACACACACGTTGTGTGTATGATCTTTTATTTTTCTGCGCACATGCATTGACATTACTTGTGTGGGCTTGCTTTAAAAAACCACTCTTAAACACATAATAGCTTACCATCTACATCTTACACACACACTCAAACGTACAATATGCAAAATAACAAGCATACACGCATAAACACTACTTCTTTTGAGTGTTTGTTACGAACAAGAAGTCTTCACCACGTCGCTTGTTAACACTCATATACAGTGATGCCAACTTTTTTGGCTCTAAAATCACATCAGAACTTAAAAAAAGCATTAAAAAGCGTAATTTTGAGATCTAAAAAGCACTAACATAAAAAACGAGTGAATATTCAAACGAGTGAAGTTTAATTATGTTTAATATTTTGTAAGTTATTCTCTATTTCGGTAATAGTAATTATCATCTATAATGAAATATATCAGACGAAAAAGGTATTCTTTACACTGGAAAAATAAATACACCAAGTTTTTATTAAAGTAATTTTAAGAAATACACAAAGCACTACTTAGTGCTTTTTCTTAGTTTGGCACTAACGCTCAAAATTTTGAGTCCTTAAAAAGCACTAAAAATAGTGCCAAAAGCACTAAAAATAGTGCCAAAAGCACTAAAAATAGTGCCAAAAGCACTAAGCACCATCAATACATCCATCAATACATCCATAGTGCTTTGCTTATTAAACGACATCATTTATTATTGGTTTAGTATAATACATGCTACAACAATACATTTAAAAACCAAGATCTATTTACATTTCAAGACTGTTTACGCAGCTCTCTAATATGTGTAAACTTAGAGAGCAAAAAAGAAACATGTGCCAAATATAGGTGTGTAGGTCGTCGGCTGCGTTGAACTAAAGTTTTCTTTCTTTTTTGTGCCTCTTTCTAGTTCACTAAGAAGATAAATATGAAGTACTTCAGACGTGAAAATATAAAAATTTCATTTGGGTTTTTATTTCTTATTTTTTTTTATATTTCTTTAAAATCATAAAGGTTCAAATGCACTCGAAGAAATGATTGTTTAGATTTATTAGAGGCAAGGTTAGAACAATGAAAAAAAGGTTAAAGAAGTTTCATTGCTGAAATGTATTACAAAAGTAGTTAAAGTTTGATGGTTTCGTAAAATAAAGTCTTAAAGGAAGACTTAGGGCTCAGGTAGCCGACAGTAATGAAATATAACCGCGTAGGTTACGTTACATTACATCTCTATAACCATTTTCATTACTTTTCACATAACAATATCGATCAGCTGTTTCTTACTGTTGCAGTTACATTCCATTACTGTCGGCTAACTGAGCCTTTACATTCCGGTTACATCTCTATAACTATTTGTATTACTTTTAACATAAAAATATCCATCAGCTGTTTCCTACCGTGGCAGTTACATGCCAATACAGTCGGCTAACTGAACCTTTAGATTTTCGTAAATTCAACTCCCTATCTACCACCCTGTTGATTTAAATCATCCTGCTTATATACCACCTTGTAGATAAACTACAGAATGTGAAAGTCGACCATATTGAGCTCTTTAAAAATTACAGAGTTGACAAATTTTTGTAATTATGAATAAATTTGGAAGAGCACGTGAAACATTTTTGTACCAAAAAGAAAAAGTATTATAAATTAAAAACACATTACCAGCGAAAGCCAAATAAACTGATAATAAATCAAATATGAAAATTGTATGGTAAAATGTTCCCAAATTTTGGCACTTTCTATCTGTAGGTAATAAAAATAGTTTTGTTTCCAAACGAAATATTAAAAGTATATAAAATAATACTTTTGACGGTCACCACATTTTTCTTTGTTTTTTAAAATTACAAAATCATTCCCTTTCGAAACGGAAATTTTCAATTAGCTTATTTCTTTTTAAAAGTCTTAAATTACTCTGCAGTGCACTAAATGTGTTTTGTAATGATGTACGAGCGAGCACTAATACTCCAAATAAACTTATTATTAAATAATAAATTGATCATTTTTCACTATAATAATACATTTTTTTACTATGGACATACTGAGGAAAGGAAAAAAGCCTAAATTCATAACAATTGGTTGGCTGCTAACCTTTTACAAAAAAAAAAAAATATATATATATATACATATACATTAAATTTGTTATAAATTGAAAAGAAAAAAAAAATTAAAAATCATAATAATTTTATGGAATGATTATAAATGTTTTTGTTGCTGTTGTTATTTGGTTTAATGGCTTCAGTTCAAATGCTTTGTTCATTCCAAATCGTTCATTCATATTTAGTCAAAGGAAACAAAAGACCGAAAAATATATTAACGAAGAAAAAAAATTAAAACGTTTTGAAAAATCATTTTACTACTTGTCTTTTTTTTTCTTGTTGTTCCATAGTTGTTGTGCAGTTGCAGTTGCAGTTGCAACAATTCGTTGTAGCTATTGTTGCAAGGCATGCGCCAATAATTGCTTAACATTATGCACTGGCATGCATGTCTCTTATGCCCCCCCCCCCTCTCTCTCTCTCCCTCTCTCTGTGGAACTGTTGGATTATTTTTGTTTTGTTTGTTTTTCTTCTGCTCCAAAGCATCCAACCAAGAAGAAAAAAAAATATACTCAGACTTTTAGGCTGACTTGCCGTTATTTGTTATTGTTGCCGTTGTTGTATTTCTAATACTTTAAAAGAGTTTATTAAGAGCCTTTTAGTGGAAGGTATGCTTACGGCAAGATATACTTTAATTTTAAATTATGCATAAGGGGGCAGATATAAATAAAAATAAAAAATATATGAAATAAGCATGCATGTGAGTTCATAGTTAAGGTCGTGATACACTATCATATACCGTTGTATGATTTTTGAAAAAATGCAACCCTAGTATAATGCAGTTTATGAAAAGTTTCAAAAGACAATAACAATTCATCAGATCAGGGTTGTATTTTTTTTTTGTAGATCTTGTGATTGTGTACAATAGTGAGTCACGACTTTTAATATTTAGACTTTTTTAGGACTCCGTACACCAAAGGTAAAAAGGATCCCTATTTTTTTCGCTACTACGCCCATTTGTTCGTCACAGGCTGTTTTCTCGAGAACCTTAAAAGCTACGGATCTGAAATTTTCACAGAAAATTTAAAACATTTGAATTGGAATTGGAAATTATTAAATTGGAATTTGTGTGTCCTCAGTTTTGCGGTTTACTGTATGTATTTAAACAAAATTGATGACTGTGAATGAGCGTACTTCCCCCATTACTTTATCTTAAAATAATTTAAATTTTTGTAAAAATATATATATTTTCTTCATTATTACTAAAAGTTTAAGCTACACAGAAAAAAATATACAAGATTTATGTTTAACAAAACCATGTTGTTGAATAAAATTTTTAAATTCAATAATATTTGTCATTAACTTGAATATTGTATTTATCGATTCCGCGAATTTTAAAATATCATTTTATTTCATTTGTTTGTGTTGGTGTTTTCCTTGCTTGTTGATTGACTCAACGTGGTCATGTGCTGATGTTGTTGTTTATTTTGATTGTTGGTGTTGCATACGTGTAAATTCCGACAAGAAGCCGAAAAACGTCGTGGCTTGTTTTTTTTAATCAACAAAGTTATTTTTAGATTGTATCAACGAAATGCGCCATGCAGAAGAAACATAAGAAATCATGTTTTGCGTGTATTCATTAGGTGTGTTCCACAAGATTTTGTACAAGTTCTGACTAATGCAAGAAAAAAGAAAATTACTCTCTGAATATGTAAAAGTTATCCAAAATTGCTGGAACGCAAAAAACCATAATTGCACATCTTGAAATATTAATGTTGCTTACCTTTTACATTACATTTAATTCAAGTGATTTTAGTCGCTTAAAACGCATAACATTATATAAACAAAAAGTTTGCATCATTGGCAACAGCTGTAAAAAGTAAATGAAAATGAGTTCCAAAAAAGTGAATTATTTAAAAATAGCATTTTTTATATTAAAGAAATGGAGAAATATGCACAAATGCACTTACAACTTCAACTTTGTTCCAAAAACCTTAAATTTTGCAAATTTTCTGAATAATTTTTCAGTTTCACATGTAAACAAAAAACAGCTGATTATTCAATTATTGTCCGAACTTATCCAGAAGAAAAAGTTCGTATAAGTTTGTACAGGAAATGAATAAAATTACTCTCTCATTCGCTCTCAAAATTGCACAAAAATTGCTAACTGGAACGCTTTCGGATAACTTTGTACAAGTTCGGACTGTTTTGTTATGCATCTGGAACAGACCTATTATTTGCGTACCTAATACCGATTTGTTCTTTAGCTGAGTGGTAAGTACGTTAGTCTATTAGTCAAGAGGTTGCCGGTTCGACTCATCCCAAACATCTTTAAATTAAAATTTAATAAAAAACCAATTTGTAAAAAAAAAAAATTAAACAAACAACGAAAAACAACACATTAGAATTTGAAAAACAAATTCATTAAAAATTGTTTGTTTTCTGTTAACAACTCAATTGTGAATAACACAATAATTTTAATTGGAAATAATTGAGTTGATTTTGTTTTCTTATGTTACAAATGTGTGTTTGTATTTACAAAAATCGTTGTAGGTGCATTTTTAAATAATATTTTATTTGTATTCACAAATAAATTAGTTGTATTTACAATTATTTTTTTTTCTGTGTATGAAAACACAATAGCAGCACATGGTCGATAGTTGTTGTACAATTATTATTATAACTAAATTTTGTTAAGCCGTTAGTTGTTACTCAGTGGCTAAGTAACCAGTCATAAAAAAAGTGAACACAGTTTAGAGCGTAACCAATGAATGAATGCACTTAAAAAAACTTTTGTTAAATGTATTAATTAGAAATACCTCGGCAAAGACTAGATAGAGGTATACTTTGGACTACGAGTATTATGTACGCTACTTTTGACTCAATAATGTTTTCAAGAATGTTATATGCTAAAAGCGTTGTCAGTCTGTGAAATATCTTTACCAATAACATTAATACAACAAAATTAAACTTTTTCCAAAATAACTAGATTCTGACGGATGAATTGCTACCGAAGGCAAAAAAAAAAAAATAACTGTGAACAGCCGCTATGAAAGCCCAGGCCTGGGTCTTGTTTAAAAAAGAATTGAAGTTCCCCGCTTTTGCAGATTTTTGTGATGAATCGTCATCAGAAACCAGTACTTTTCTGGAATATTTTAAGGGGAATCAAATATCTTAGCCTTTGAGGTCTTCTCCGTTTGGTCATTTTCCCTCTTAAAAAAAAACACATAATTTTAAATGGGGATATCACGAATTAAAATATGCTGTCAGACATTCTACTATAACTCACTCAAGATCAAGACACCAATAGTATAAATTAAAATTTCACACCACAAATTTGTCAAAACTTTAAAGCTTTAGTGGGTTGCTTTCGTATCTATTCACGATTCCAATTCACAACACTAGTAGAACGGAACAAAATGCTATTTTTGAAGGCCGCCACTCATCATCAGCGTTTTTGTATTTTGGGGTCACTGTGTGTGATGTCAGTTGATGCAAATTTCAGCTATAAACACAGGGTGGCGCAGAATGAGCTATATGGTTTAAATGGTTTATAACTTTTTAATTCATGCGATTATTATATATTTTTGAAAATACAGTATATTAGTGGGGAATTTTTTGCAACTAGCTTTGAAAAATGATATCCTATAAATGCTATCCATTATCTGCTCCGTACATACGTGCTCTTTTTATCATATTTTCCATATTTTTTCGCTAAATTTCGGCTGTAATGTCCATGATTTCATTTCGCATGTTGGTTTTTAGTTGGAGTATGGTTCTTGGTTTGTTATATCCCCAAAGAAAACTGTCAGGAGCTGTTAAATCTGTTGAACGTGGAGGCCAGTTAATAGGAAATGGGCGTCATCGCTCATTACCAAATTGTGAATAACAAATAAAATAAAATAATTTTTATATTTGTGATTTGAACGGGCTAAAGTTCGTATCGCTTTTTAAGCAAAATTACATGTGATAATTATAAATGAAGAAATAACACCAAAGGCTGGCTGTTCCGTTCAACTATGTGTTGTTAGTCAGAATATTTACAACAGACTTTGGTGTTATTTCTTCATTAATAATTATCACATGTAATTTGGCTTAAAAAGCGATACGAACTTTAGCCCGTTCAAATCACAAATATAGAAACAAATGGAGTTCGAATAATAATTAAAATTAACTAAAATAATTTTTGTTCGTTGTGATATAGTGTAATGATTCATAATTAATTCCCCAAGTATTCTTCACAAAATGCTTAGAAAAAAACAAAGAAAGAATAATAATTAAAAAATTTATAAAGAATTCAAACCACCCTGTACACATTTTTTTTTTAAGTGCAAATGGAATATGCGAATTGTTTTGATTCATCGCATTACAAACTTCTGAAAGCTTTTTTATAACGAAAGCTAAATTCAACTCATCTCTAATTAAGAACAGCCATTGCTGTTTGATAGTTGTAAAAATATTGCGAATGGCGTCGTCGACGTCACAGCAAATTTTGTCACTTGTATATTCTTTACCGGCGAAAATTTTATCTTATTGACAATCTCTTACTAATCTCTAAGGCTTTGTAAATTAATGGAACATGTTAATAGTAGAGTAGACAAGTGACAAATTTTAGTGTCGTCTTAATGTGACGTTGACGACGCCATTCACAATAAGGGGCATTATTGTTACTGACACCATCGATAAAAAAATTGCAATTTCTTTTTTTATTTATTCATTTTTTTCGATTTTATCATTGCAAAAAATTTCTTTCATTCTTCTATGGACTTTTTTCAAGTTTATCGATTGGTTGTTGTTCATCAGACTATGTTTTTCATTGTCTATTTCTTTAATTTTTCATCATTATCCAAATATTTATTTAAGGTAATTTATCCGACTGAATTGCTAAATATTGTCAATGGGTATGAAAAAAAGGTGATTACAGGTGTATTTGTATTGAACAAAAAAATACTTCCATTTATTTGGCATCTGTAAGCGGATTTATAGTAAATGATTTTGAATTAATTTGTAACTAAAGAGTGGGGAAATGTGTGTTAAAAAATTAAAAAAGGTCATGATTGTAGTGTGAAAAATTCAAACTTTTTGCAAGGTTGCAAGTTGCAGGGAAGCATAAAGCAATATATTTATCATTTCGAGAAATAACATCTGAGTATTATTTTTTTTATAAGTCCTCATGCAAGAAATAGATAAGTATACATAATATGATCTGCTTAGGAATCATGCTTAATTATTAACTTTCATTAAGTTACTGACACCCCGTTTCCACACGCAAAGTTTACTTTGCAAAGTCTTAATTCATTCTGTCTTTCACACAGCGATTGGCGATATTTTTGGCTATATTTTTACGATTTCAATAAAATAGAATAATCTTAAGAATATGAAATATTTTGTAAGGAATTTTTTCTACGACATAAAATATTTCGTGACTCTTTCTCAAATAAAATTTTCTGAAATTCAAGAAGTTTAAACAGAGAATATGGACCACAAAATGTCATTTGGTGTTTATGAAACATCCCAATAAGCACTCAAAAAATTAAAATTGAAGCACTTGAAATTGAACTGGAAACAAAGTTGAATTCAAGCATTTTTTCAAGTAATTTTCAAGTTTTAAAATATTTTTAAATAAAAAATTAAACAACATACATATATGCTCAAACCTTGTCAAATACGTAATTTATTTATTATTAAAACTAAAATTGTGGTGAATATATCAAAAACAAATAAATAAAAGTGAATTTGGAAATCAAAGCTGAGTAAAACGTGAAAACAATAGCGAAAGCAGATGTGCAGAAAATAATTATTAGAAAACAAAGGAATTGCATTTTGCTTTCCATTTTAAAAGCCTTGTTTTTGCAGCTTGAAATACACTTGAATTCAATTGTAATAAAAGGTTGAATTACAGTATAATTCAAGGCTTGAATTAAACTGTACTACAACTGAATTGTTCGCATTGAGTTCAAGTTCCCTTTTCACTGGAGAATGCTATTGCATTATAGTGTGAATCAAGCATAATTCAACCCTTGACAATTGATTGTGTGGCTTGAATAACACTTGTTTTACACTTGATTTCAAGCAAAATTGCTTATTGGGATAGTGAGGAAAACTTTCTTTTATAAGTTATGTATTAAACACATTCACCACAGCAAGCTACCAACTACCAAATGTCAAGGATAGAATACAAATGTTTATATGAGAATGATTCTTTTGAAGACAGCAAGGCAACAAAGCAACATGGCGACAGGTTGTTATCTATGCTGATTTTGTCGTTGTAGTCCAATTAAACTAATTTCTATTTCTTTGGCTACAATGATCAAATTCAGTGTTGCCAGTATAATACAAAATGTTGAATGAATGATTTTCTACAATTATTTCATATTATTTAACAGAAAAAATATACAAAAATTGATGTAAAGAATAAATTGATTCATGTTTGTACTTTTACGTGAAATAAGTACATTTTAAGGGATTAATTAATTTTTATAAATGGAAAATATATAAAAGTGGCAATACTGAACTATGTATTTGTGCTTGAATATCAGCTGCAGATGGTGGTGCTGCCGTCTCCAAAATAATTAAGTAGCCAGCTACGAGGCGACAAATGCTGTTTGCGGCATTAGAAGTCGTGTGTTCGTGTAGCCTGCTGTGGTGAATGTGTTTAATGCTTTAGAACCAACATTTTGATAATGAAGCACTAAAAATTCTATACGAGTTCTCGCCTAGAGTGTAAATACGACGATGCTGCTGGTACTTATCATATCAAGGATACTTAAATACACATTTAAGTAAATGTTAATTCAGTTGATATCTCACAAGAATTAAATAATAATTTTTATCTTGGTGCTCAAGTTAAATTTTTTCTATTTAGATTGATCTTTTGGAATGAGTTATTTTTAAGTACTTTTTGAATGTAAACACTTTTCTTAATTTTTCTTAAATACTATAATTTTTATATATTACAATAGGCGTTACCTACTGAATTTAAAATTTAACATTATTTGTAATGTAATTAAAAAAATATAATATATGTTTTTAGCTATAATTTAATCATTTATTATATTGGTGATATTTGGCGATATTCGACAAGTTATTTGGCGAGGAGGCTGAAAATAAATCTGCCAACACTGTCTATGAGGTACACTAGAAAAAGATGTGAAAGAGACAGAGACACATATGTATCTATACTTCACACTACAAAGCGGAAAAACTTTGTATGTTTGTAAGAGGTAATCTGAGGAACCATCCGTCTGATATCTAAAATTCGTTCGTAAAATGGAGTCTCTAAACGGATATAGAACATTTATTGTCCTGTTAAAATGCTTAGGATAGGATCGTGCATCGTAAAGTCTCGTACACAGGCAATATTTACTATCGCTCTAGTAGATATTAAAACGAGAAGTTTTAAGGCTCCGTCCCAGAAGAAAAATAGTTCGCCCTCCAGTCCGTCTGTCCGTCAACTGTCGGAATTAAAAAGTAACTTTGTTTGTTACTCTTTATCGGCTAAACGGTTGAACTGACTTTGATAAAATTTAAAACAAAGATAGAAGTGCATCTACACAGAAAAAGTATATTTTTTTTTAATTAAGAATTTAATTGATTCAATTAAATTTTTAATTGCATTAACTAATTTGGGTGGAAACACTTAATTGATATTATCAAATTGTTTATAGGTGAAAAATTAATTAATTTTTTAATTGATATTACAAATATTTTAATTGATATTACAAAACTATTCATATTATTTTTTTGTGTGTAGAAGAACACATAGACCACAAAGTGGGGCAGAGGGGTAATAAACAGCTAAGGGAGCACATAGACTTCATTTTTTTTTTTTTGATTAAAAATATTAAAAAATTTAATTAAAATTTGTTTAAAAAAATTTTGAAACGATTTTTACAACTACCCGGTAAAGAGACAGACAGACGGACATAGCGGAAACAATAGGGTGCCTTTTCGCCTTTGCTGTACGTAACCCTAAAAATCCAAATTAGCTTTTTAAAGTGTAAATAAAAATGCTGAGCTGCATTTAAAATAAAGTTTAAAAAAGTTTAAAAGTATACATATGTATATAAAAAATAAAAATAAAAAATAAAACACTTACTGCGAAATGTTTTTAATTATAAATGTCTGAGCATCTTTTTTTTTAAGGTAAATTCATTTTTATATTTTGATTTTAATCAGCAACAGCAGTTTTAGCAGCAGAAGACTTATTTGAAGTCGAGTTTAAAATTTCAAATTCGTTTTTTAGATTTTCTGTATTTAATGTTGATTTTTTGAGAGCATTAATGGATTTTTTTCTTCTAATTTCTTGCTGTTGCTGCTGTTCATCGTTGCTTTGTTTGCTTGCAACATTAAACCGAATAATCGTTCGTTGCTTACAAATAATGCCGTCTGTTGTTAGCTTTTTTTGCTGCATCTTCTTTTGAAAAACTAAAGCCACATGTTTGATTTTTGTATTCACATATCGCACACTAAATCGTAAACAGCCACAACTCAAAAAATCCCAGGTGTTCAGAAGTGGCAAAAAAAAGACTGTTGATACACAAATGGTGCAAGTCATTTGTTTCATTTGATTATGAAAAAGCAATATCATTTCTATCATTTTGAGTTGCGACTGTTTGTGGTTCAGTGTGCGTTAAATATTTCTTTTGCTGTTTATCTTTTTTACTTTTTTCTTGCTATTTTTTCTCTGATATGAATTTCTGTTTTCGTGCCGCATCATAACATATGCTTCCGACTTTCTCCCTCAGTACTTTTGTGTGCATGTATGTATGTATGTATGCACATATGTATGTATGTATGTGTGCATGTGATTTGGGGAGTTGTTGGTGTGTGCTTCTGGGCGATAACGAGGTTTTATTGTTAAGTAATTTTAATAATAAGATGTACATATGTTAATTCTGTTTTAGATAACTAAATACATATTCCGGGTAACAGATAATTTTTGTGAAAAATTGTTACTATGATAAGGAAAAAGCCAATCGCTTTAATGCCACAAACACAACTGGGACGGCGACGAATTCGTCGTAAAAAACCGCTGCATAAATTCGTCGAGCAACGAGGAAAAAGTAATAGCTTTTACAATTAATAAACTTGGTTACTATTTGTACAAAGCGAGAAGTAATGGAATAGAAAATCTATTGCAGAGTTCGTCAAGTACGACGAATTTCGCTCGACAGCGGTCTTGTGTTAATTTTTATATGCAAAAACTTGATTATTACCTATCTCATGACGAAAGTTCGCAACGAAAAATTCGTTGTTCGTTCCAGCATAAGATAGAAGACAATCATCAATATGTGTATGTTTCGTTTAGGCTAAAGTTCGTAGCGCTCTGTTAGCCAAATTACATGTGATAATTTATAAGGAACAACTTGTACTAAAGACCAAACACAAAAACGCTGATGATGAAGGAAGGTGGCGGCCGTCGAAAACTGCATGTTGTTCCGTTCTGCTAGTGTTTGGCATAATAATTTTCAATTTGTGTTTAGTGCAATTTGCTCCTTAAAAATTATCACATGTATTTAGTCGAGCTAATAGAACTTTTTTTTACAAATAGTAGATCGTGGTTTGCATATAAAACTGTACCCTAATGAAATTGATTAGTTTTTAATTAACAATTGGTAGAAACGGGTAAAAAAAAAATTTTAAGTGAAGCAGAAAGATATAAAATCAATTTGTATTTGTCGTTAAACCACAAAACCGTGCTCAGATACCTGAAGGACAAAATTACAAAGCAATAGTTGTAACAACTTTAACTCCGGCAGAAACAAGAACATTTTTCAGAATTGCGTCGAATTCAATACTTTCAATATTAAAAATTAGATCGCAAGCTCTGGC
Source organism: Tachina grossa (assembly GCA_949987645.1). Classification (NCBI taxonomy): domain Eukaryota; kingdom Metazoa; phylum Arthropoda; class Insecta; order Diptera; family Tachinidae; genus Tachina; species Tachina grossa. Next base: position 172,703,506 of record OX465274.1, read on the forward strand.
ATAAAAGCAAGTATCTCAACAGTACGTAGAGCGGGGGGAGGGGGAGGGGGAGGGGCGGTATTGACGTTGAGTGTCAAAGAAGGAGTCACCTTATGATTGAAAAGTGTTGAAAGGTGGCTTTTACTGATGAGAAAAAGTTCAACTACATGGTCCGCCTAGGTTGAACCTTTTGTCATTAGCCTCTGACTGGCAGCCTACACACAGAATAAAATATCAAGGTAAAATCATAATGAAAAAATTTTCATTGGAAATCATATTCACCCCTATCGTGAATAAAATTTGAAATTTTTGTTCCCATGAAATTTTCATTCCCCATGAAGGGAAATTTGAAATCGTGAATTTAATGGGAACGTTTGTTCCCGCTATCAATGCGTAGTGAATGTAAAAAAAGGGAAGAAGACTTTTAAAGCTTCAAAATTAATTGAAAATCAAACAAATTACGTTTAATAATAAGAAATAAACATATTTTGGGTTTCAAATGAAATGTTATAATAGAGTGTTTAGTTCTGTTTTTAATTGTTTCCGGCGCCGTGCAAAAAATTTTTTAGTATACAACAGCCATAAAATTTACGGTATGTGAACCAAAGATATTCATATTCAATGAAAAAATGTGTTCCAAAGAATTATTGTTATTAATCGTGGACATTATTTATTGATCTTGCCCTAAAAATAGTTATTCATAAGTTTTAATATATAATTGCTAGTATAATATTAAAACTAGGCAGTGTATTAATTCAGTTCGCCTGCAAAAATAAAGTGAACAAAACGAAGGGAAAAGTGAAAAAATCCATGTGAAAAATATTATTCACGATAAGGGGAATCAAGAAAGGGAACACATTTTAGGGGGAAAATTATTCACGATTGCAATTTGGTGAAAAGGGAAAATATTTCGAGGGAAAAACTTTTCACGATAGGCGTGATTAAATTTATTAGAAATAATTGGGGATTCAGACAGTAGTCTTAAGTGTCATAGTGTCCTAACGTTTTAACATTTTTAATTGAAAGAAGAAACAAAAGTAAAAACATTTGTATTAAAATAATTTAAAAGATTATGACTCTATATTGTAGTCGGAGGGTCGCAACTTTGAATCCCGCAGCTTGTGTTTTTTTAAACTAACTTTAATTCCACAAAAATTTTATGTTACACTATCAATTAAAGCATATTTAATTAAAAGTTAATTCATTCATGATGAGATTTATGTTGTGTGTATGGAAAGAATATTTAAGCTACATAAATGTGGCTACAGTGATAAGTGCGTTGTCTACCACGCCTTGAATTCGAGTTCAAATCTTGGCCGGGGAACCCAACTATACATACAATCAGCCCAATCATGAATATTTCCTCGGAATTCATTTCTCACGGAAAATAATTTTCTCGAGAAAAAATTCCTCCAATCATAAATTCCTTGGGAACAAAAAAGAGTGATACGTGGCATCACCGCAGTACGAAGCTCGTTGTTTTGCTTGTTTGTTGACATTTTGTTTCTCCCTTTTTTTGTAGTGAGAGAGTAAACAAAATTATTAACTCACCAACTTGTAAAAATATGTAAAAATAAAGCATTAAGCATTAAACACATTCAGCACAGCAGACTACACGAACACACGACTTCAAATGCCGCTAGCAGCATTTGTCGCCTCGTAGCCGGCTTCCTAATTATTTTGGAGACGGCAGCAGCACCATCTGCAGTTGATATTCAAGTAAAAAAAAAATAGTTCATTATTGCCAATTTTATATGTTTTGCATTTATAAAAATTAATTACTCTTTTAAAATGTACTTATTTCACGTAAAATTACAAAAATTAATCAATTTATTCTTAACATCAAATTTTGGATATTATTTCTGTAAAATAATATGAAATAATTGTACAAAATCATTCCTTCAACATTTTGTATTGTACTGGCAATACTGAATTTTCTCATTGTAGCCAAAGAAATAGAAATTAGTTTAATTGGACTACAACGACAAAATCAGCATAGACAACAACCTGTCGCCATGTTGCCTTGCTGTCTTCAAAAGAATTATTCTCATATAAACATGTGTATTCTATCCTTGACATTTGGTAGTCGGTAGTTTGCTGTGGTGAATGTGTTTAATGCTTAAGTTTATAAATGATTTATTTGGGCACTATTTGTATTTTTCCACACACAAGAACTATAAAATAGAAGTTTATGTATATAAATTCTTGTTTAATTGAGTATTAGTGTATTTTTATGTAGACTCCCTTCTGTTTTGCAAGCGAAAGATTTTTAGTGAAAAAAGCAAGTTTAACTGCGTTCATGATACATACTTTATTCCCGCATTTGGTAAACAAAGGGAAAAAACAAATTCATAATAGAAGAAAAGGGAAAAGTAAAAAAACTCGCGCGGAATTCTTGTTCATGATTGGGCTGAATACACAATTCTCCTGATGGTTGTGCCAATGCACGTAAGTTAAATAATTAATTAAATAAGATGACTATATTAAATTAAATCCATGTTGTTTCAAATTGAACTAACTTTGATTCAAAATTACTCTTCATTTTGATAAAATAGTACTGTAATGTTAAATCAACATGAAATAATGTTAGTTAAAGAAAAAAATTTCTTTGAATATTACTGAAAATTATGTTGAATTAACAACAATCCGACAATCATTGCCGAAAAACTTTAAATTAATCTTGTTTTCGTAGATTTCAATATGAAATTTTTCTGTGTGGTATAGCCCTAATTATTAATTTTTGTGGAGATGCACCTGTCCTTGTGTAAAATACGGTGTATTAGTGAGCTATAAAAATCGAAAGTTTAGGATAGTGACGAATTGGCCTGTTTAACTCTTTGTACGTTTTAAATCATTCTGTATGATCTTGGTTGTTCTGATTTCGGCTTTTCCTGTTTTCTCAAAACGTACACACATGTGTTGTAATACAAGTAAAATGGTAGTAAGTTTTTAGAAACAAGATCCATTTTTAAATGAAGAGTATGTTCGGGAATTCATTTACATGATGCAAACCTCTAATATTGTTGAATATTCTATGCGCTTCATTTTTTTTATTTTAAAGTAAGGAAGTGATTTATGCCACTTTTAAAGTTAAAAGCTAAGATATGTTGGGATAAAGTTGCACATATCGCTAGCTCGTTGTATATTTCAAATTAGTTATCGTTTTCCAGCCACACCATTTTCACTGTTTGTCGTATTTGAAAATTAATATCACTAACCACTTTGTTCTTAAGTTAAAATGATTTTAATTAAAATGACATCAATATCTATTGAAAGTATTTTGCATACATATTTCTTAAGTGAATCATTGAATTTAAATGCATGTGTATTTAATTATCAAACTAACCACTTTCGTTATTTTATTGAAAGCAACGAAATTCGTGAGTATAAAATTCCACCTGTTTATTTGAGTTTAAAATCATGGTGCTGGTTGCTGGGCATATTATATATTGTACATATGCGTACATACATATGTGCATATGTATGCTTACATATTATGTATGTTGTTGTATTAAACAATTCCTCCACCCGTTCCTCTGAATGGGCTGTGATCATACGATTTCGTTTTGCCTCATTGTTTTACCATCTGCCACTACATGTTGACATTTTTAACACTTTTTGGCATTTGTGCGTTGAAAAAATAAAAATAAAATAAAATTAACAGAATTGAAAAAAAAGACAGAATTAAAATTGTTACTGCAGCTTTGCTTTTTTTTGTGAATTGTTGTTGGTGTTGTACAACCAACACGTATGTACATATACGATGCATGACACAACATACGAATATATGCATTGAATGCATTGAATGCCACAACCACCACCACCACTTGTTATCATGCAACTCGATGATTGCAACTCAAGACTGGCAACTGCTGGAAAAGTAGTCGTCGGTTGTAGTTTTTAGCTTATTTATTATTTTTCCCACTAGTTTTCCCCCTATTTTCTTTTTTTTTTTAATTTCAGTCAACTGTTAATGTTTCGCAACAATAACTAAAAATATTAAATTGTTTTTATTGTTGCATTCAAATTAACATAACACATTTTTCTTAACTTTAGTAGTCAATTTAAAAAATAAATTTTTAAATAAGACTCAGATGTAAACATTGAAAATGCCGATAAGCTTATGGAGCCTGTTCAGCAATGTCGAATGAATGTATTCGTTCTATAATTTGCATTGAAAACAACAATAAAATAAGAAAATATGTTTTTGTTTGTTTTCAACGTAAGTTGTTTTTTCGATATCCTGAAACAGGCCCATATCCTTATGGTCTTCTATGCCAGAATCACACGTCAGTAAGTTGATAATTTTTGTGTTTTACCTGTAATTATATATACACTAGTGGCAAAAACAAAAGCAACTGAGCTCGTATTCCATGGCATTATTGTAAAAAAAAATATTTAAATAGGTTTAGCAGTTACTATTACAAACTTTTAGCGCTATATTGACCTTTTACCACCAAATTTTAAAAAAAAAATTTTATTTAGTTGGAAAAAAATAACACGAAAATAAAAATAATTCATATGTGCATGACAAAAAAATTAATCACTCACATTAACTTATGAAAATGTTTAAATCTATTTTAATAATTACTTTCATATCCATTATTTTTCAAAACAGCAGCGCATCTGCTGGGCATTGAGGTGATTAATTTATCAATGTGGCTTTCAGAAATGCATTCCCGAGCTTCTTTTCTTTCCTTGGTCCCTTCTTATCGTTCTGTTGACCATATCCCACAAGTTCTCTATAGGTTTTAAATTAGGTGATTGGGCTGGACATTTAAGTGAATTAATGTTTTGATCTTTAATCCAGGACTTTACACGTTGAAAGATCCAACGAGCGGGCATTTTATCTTTTGCAAACGGAAATATGACAGTTTCTAAAATGTTTTTGTTTGAGGTAGCTGTCCATGCAAAAACCCGATTCCATTAAATGAAAAACTCTTCCTTCTAACAAAGTTTGCCTTTTGAAATAACTTTATTTAATATTGATTTAAAATTCCAACAGTGTTAAATAAAAATGAAAAATCATATTGAATCAAAGTTATTTCGAGTTGTAACAACGAAAATTTGATACTGAAATAAAATGAAGAACTATGTTGAATAAAAGTTATTTCCAGTTGAAACAATATGAATTTAATTTAAAGTTTTTTTTTACTCATTTTAATTGACTTTTTGTACTAGCACAGTCATCAACAAAATTTTTTTTTTCTTGTGAATATAATTAACTTCCCCGGCCAAGAATTTAACTCGAACTTATCGTGTGGTAGTCAACGCGCTTACCGCTGCAGAAACAACAACCTATAGATACACACTAAATAAATATTAGCATTATGTTAATTTTAATTTAACATGATTAACCATGATTTCAAATCAACATTTTTGCATTTTGATTTTACATTGATAATTTTTCTGTGCATAGTGCCATCTGCAATAATGATAAGATTGTTTTTGGTGATCTATGCTAGGAAGGCGTGATCTATAGACCCTCTTATATAAATTATTTGCTCTTAGATGGTGTATTAAGACACAACCGTAGCGGAAATTACTTCTTGCTTCCGTAAATGAATGCCATGTCCTTCCATAGTAAATTTCGCGGTATCATATGTACTCGTGTGCTTATCGTTAAGATCAAAGTTTGGCACGATTCAGCTTTATCCGGCAAAGCTATTTAAGTATACACATTCATATGTACGTGTGTATGTTTAACACCAAACATTTTGTATGTAGTATTTTGAACAACCAGTTAGTTGTTGGTTTGTTAATTTATTTTGAAGGCATGAATGCATGATTGAATTGATGTTATTAAAGTTGTATGTGGTATGTATTTTGATATACCTCACCTTTTTTTTTTTTTTTTTTTTTTTTGCTAATTTTGTGATATTTATCTTTAAAAATATTTTCAGTTGCATAAAATTATTTTTGTCTATTTATTTAGTGTCATACGATTAAATGCCACTTGACAAGTTGTTTGCAAAAATCATTATTTTTAACTTATTTAATATACTTTTGTCTTCAACGAATAAATGAATAATTGATTTTCTTTCTTTTATTTTAGGTAAGACTCTTGATGACAAATATTTCCTAAGATTGACTGGTAAGTTGTTGGCTGATTATAATTGAAATATTTGTAACTATGGTGGCCAAAATGTCTTCAGTTCTTGTAAATAATCTGCTGGTTTGTTTGTAAAAATTTCAGAGAAAATAATCCAAATACGCAAAAAAAAACTTTTCTCGAATTAACACTTTTAATTGAAAAAATTGCGGACAATCAATTTAAAATTTAATTGTGTCAATTAAACGTTTGTTTGGAAATTTAATTGATTTTAAGTTTAATTTAAAACTTAATTGAGAAAGTATAACTTTTCATTTTAACACTTAAGTAATCAAAATGTTTAATTGATACAATTAAATTTTTAATTGATATTTAATATTTATTTTCAATTAAAGGTGTTGCTTGTACAGGGTAGGGTAAAAGTTCTTTTGTTGTATTTTTTTGCTGTAATTTTTTTAAAATTATTCGTAGAGAAGGCCGGATAATTCCCAATTGCGTGGTACGTGGTCTGGTCGATGCTCCGGCCAGACTTGCGAACATTTCGTGTTGTCCCAGTCTCTTCAAGGCGAGTGGCCAAACGAAGTACACTGGGCCAAACTAACTTTTTCCGCGGATTAATTCATATCTCCACAACTATAAAAGTGAAGGTCACTAAAATTGATGTGAATAACTCTTCAAAAAAAGTACATGCTTCGAGAAATTCTTGGTGGTATATGAGGGTGGAAAGGGGTATCCTTTTTATAAAGTAATTATTATTTTTAATATAATATAAGGCGCACTAAATTTGCTGTGAATAACTCTTAGAACAAACTGCATGTTCCAACAAAATCTTGATGAAATAGGGTGGGGGTGGGGGAGTAATCAGGTACCGCCCATACAAATTTATTAATTAATTATGGCTAATGATTGTTTTTTATATAAGAAATAATAATTAATTATGGGTAATGATTGTTTTTTATATAAGAAATAACAAAGCGGCAACGAAATGCATGTAAACGGTGCTTACCCACAAAAAGCCAAAATTCATATATTTTTTTATTCACGCACGCTCCTGATGAATTGTCTTGTCTGCCATATACTGACTTCGAATAGGGATTATAGAAAAATAGATTCTTTAATAAAACTAAGAAAGTGAGATAGTCACACATGTTTTTAAATTCAGAATTACATCATCACTCACGCGTGACTAATTCGTGGCTCACGCATAGCAAATCACGACATTTTTACATCTCTAATAAAAATACATAAAACAATAACAACAACAACAACAACAATAAAAGTATTAGCGGAAGTCGCTGAGAGCTTATTGTTGATAAACTCAATGCGTGATGCTATTTTACTCATTCGTGCATAACTTCTGAGTTGCACCGATGGGCAGCATAAATTTATTTAGCTTAAAAAATAGTTTAATTTAATATATAAAGAAAGATCGAAAAATTCGATTAAAATTTTTCCAATAGGTTGATTACTTTTGCCTCACTTTGTAGAATTGCTTTTATAGCTATGCTAGTTATTGCGCAATATAGGAGTTAAGACGTGATTTTCGTAACAAAAAAAATCGACACTATTACAAGTTATAAAATAATTTTTGTTTTGATTTATTTGTACTTAAAATAAGATTACGAAAATAAACGAAACAAATTGTTTGACTTTGTTTTGTTTCGTTCGTTGAAGTGATTGAAACAAAAACAATGAGAACGATTGCTCAATTTGTTTTTGTTTTGTTTTTGGACGTGACCACAAACCAGAGAATTCAGCCCGTCGGCCATAAACAATATATTAATTTAATCGTACGCCGCTAGAAAAGAAAATAATGGAAAATAAATGGAAATGTTTTGAAATATTTGCAGAGAATTTGACATCATCATATGATGCAATTTTATTGCATTGTTATTTCACACATGAATTTTGTTTTTTTCTGCGTATCGTTTAAAAAAGAAAACAAAAATTATATGAATAATGAATATGATAAACCCTGTAAAAGGTTTTACAATAGTTGCGATAATATTTCCAAAAAATAATCCTCTGTTTTCTCATTAAAATTCTCTTTATCACCTTTACCGCCTTAATATTAATATTATGGCATTTTTAATAAACATTAAGTCCCTATTTACACTATGCAAGTCTTAGCAATAAGGAGAGAGAGACGGGGGGAAAAATGTTTCTATTCCTCTCGTCTCTCTCTCCTAATAAACTAATCAGCTTAGCAATAAGACTTGCATAGTGTGATTTGGGACTAAGTAACATAATTTGAGTTTTCACTTACATCACGTCTGACTTTTCATCCTTTAATACCAGTTGACCTGGGCCCCAAGCTAAATCAACTCTACTACTACTACTGCAACCAACTACTACTTACCAATCGTAAAAATACTTTGCAATAACTGACAGAGAATCAAGCAGCAGTCAGTCTTATAAGACAACTAACTGATTGACAATCAAATGCATTGCATGTTTTATATAATTCAGCCTTAAGCCAAATGCAATCCGGCTTTTTTTTCTCCCCTCTCTCTGTGTGTAGAAGGCAACAAACAACAAAGATTCTTTTAAAACTCGAAATAATGAAAAGTTTCACTTACGATTTCTTTTCGTGAGGATTCCATAAAACAAAGAAAAAAAAACACATGTTACTGCTGCATTTTTCTGAGCGATTATTTACGCATATTTGTCTCTTTGTTTTAACGTTGAGTGGAGTAACAAAAGTTAAAAGTTGAAATCCGATATCAAATGTTAAGTAGTTTGACAGATTGAAACAAAGCCAAAGCAAATTTTAATCCAAAAAAAATGCAGCCATTAATAACTTAAGACATGGATATTGTCGTGGTAGATACGACATGCGTAGAAGTGTGAAAACATGATTAAACAAGGCTCGGCTTAGATGAATTCATACGAGTACTTAATTCATACGAGTACTTAAATAAGTATGTCGTCTGCCACGATAAGTGTCTTCCAAAAGCAGGTTTCATTTTGATATGTAGAAAAACAATTGTTGTTTTTTTTTATAGCGAAATCCACCTTTGAGGACTTGAATCGATTATAGGCCTTATCTTTTTGGTATCAAAAGTGCTGCCAACATCAATATCTACACACAGAAATATTTCAACTTAAAATCTACCTAAAAAAGGTGAATCTAATCTTTTTCGGCAATGATTTTGCTTCATATGTGTTTCATGTTAATCTAACATGATTTACAGTAATTTCCAAAGAAAATTAGTCCTTCTGAAATAACTTTATTTAACATTTACGTACTGTTAAAATCAAAATGAAGAACCATGTTGAATCAAAGTTGTTTCAAGTTTGAACAACATGAATTTAATTTAAGGTAGTGAATGTGTTTTATTTATTATTTAACTTACGTGTGGTTAACAAAGACATTAGAACAATTTGTGTTTGTATATAAATTTGCTTCTTCCCCGGCCAAGATTTGAACTCGGAACCTCATCGCGTGGTAGTCAACGTGCTTACCCCTGCAGCCACAACAACTTTAAATATTCTTTAGATATACACTAAATATGTACCATCATGAATAAAATTTTAATTCAATATTAATTTCATTGATCATTTAACTTACAATTTATTTGAAAAGTTTTAGTTAAAAAAAAATGCTTTGAATTGACTCCATGATTCGAACCTGTGATCCTTCGGCTGCAAGACTAGTACACTGCCTACCAGCCAGCAGCAGTTTGTCGGCTGTTTACAAACATAAAAAAAAATAACAACAATACAAAAATAACTCACACAACTAAACACAAAAGTGTATTGCAGCTATGAACAAAGAAAATAAACACCATCGCACTGAAACAACATATTATTTCTTGTAAATTTAATGTGATTTGAATGAATTTGAATCAAACTTTTTGCATGGTGATTTTACATTGGTATTTTTTTCTGTGTGTACCAATGTCGGCCATACAAAGTTATAAATATTCGTTCGATACTGGAATCCATTGTAGGGTGAAAGTTCCTCCAGCCTCATTTTCGAAAAGGTAAGGTCCAATGACCCCGCATTAAAGAGACAATTTATTTCCAATAAATCGAATTACATAACTCTTGTCTCATTCGCCTCTGAAGTACACAAAAAAAATACTTGGAACAAAGTAGATAAAAAAAAAATAAAAGTTGACGGCGATCCATATTTTTCGAGTTATGGGGCTCTGAACTTTTCATAGGAAAGTGTGAAGAATCTCCAGAAATAAATTTTTAAATAGCTTAACTGATAGGAACTTGAAAAATAAGTACAAAAATTTTATTAAAAAAAAAAATTGGCTGTGACCCATATTTCCACAAATTATTGGTCTTTAAACTTTTGATAGAGAGTGTAATCCAGTTTCCAATTTCTTTTTCATACGAGTACATATTCGTTTCTTTCCTTAAAAGTTTTGTAATATAAAGTAGCTTGAATGTCGCGAAAAGCATTAATCATCATATTATATATTTCGCACATTACTTTTTTTTCTTTCAGTGTACCTATAAAGAATTTAATGCTCCCGGTACGCATGTGTTATCGTCGCTGTCTCATTGACGACTATATGAAAAATAACAATTTAACCTTTGTGCTCACTCAAAATCTTTTCATTTCAAATGGTTAAATGAAAACGTTGGTAGGGCATATGAGATTCGACATTGCTGAGTACAATAACAAAACATGCATATGCATGTATACATGTGTATTCGATCTAGACTTCAAGTATCATACTTTCTGTAATAAATAAGAGTGTGAATAATTTGCTATATCAAATTTAAGTAAACCCACCCGCTTTAATGATTAAGTATTATGTACCAGCAACTTTGACAACAGAAAGCCATTCAGCAAAAGACATCTATGTTGCAAAGAAGTGGCCATAAACTTGTTGTTTTTTCTCTTCATTTTACCAGCAAATTTATTTTAGAATATGATACAAAAATTATTTTAATTAATTTTGCTTTTTTGTATCATATTGCGGTAACGATCATGTTGACGATAATTTAAAGTCATCTTGATTCTGAGCCAAGCTGTCGTTTTGTTGATGTTGCAAACTCGTTGCTTAAATTGTATATGCATTTCGTTGCTACAACTTTGAAAGCGTCGAAGAAGACACCACCAACCAGCCGACAGACACATTTGCAGAATAAAAATGACCTTGGCTTGATAGCAACTGTTGGATTTAAAAGGCGACAGGTTGTCGTTGGTGTGCTAGCTGCCCCTGCTGTGTTCTTGTGTTTGCTTAAGCAACTTCAATTTCATGCAGAGATTATTTTTACTTTTAAATGCAGATGCTGCTCTTCGTTGCCTATTTGCTGCTGCACCTGATGCATAAATTCTTTCTTTGCATTTTGTATTTTTTATTTTTTTGATTCCTTTTAATTATTTTCATTTGAAATATTTTGACTTGCATTTTATGTCACAGCATAAGGTAGGAAAACAAATAACTGCAGTTGCCTGCCATACAAATTAATTTTTCTTCTCATCTGTTGTTTGGTGATTATTTCATGATTTTTTTTTTGCCATTAAAGTTTTTTGTGTGTTAATATTATTTTGTTTGTTTTTTACTTTAAAATCTTCTCATGATTGCGTTCGTTGTGCTTTTAGCAAAAATTTAGGTCGCCTGTCTACAGACTGAAGTTGCCATCCACAACCATGCGAACATCGAACTTTTTTGCATGGGCAATAGAGTCCTGCACAAGATCATTTAAAAGAACTTTCAAATATCGCTTTTATATTTCATATGCTGTACTGTAGCGAAGTCTTCAAAAACAAACAATGAACAACACTACTTGCAAGACATTTGTTTCAGTTATTGTATACCTACAGTAAAGAAGCAAATACTTCGTGATGGAAGAAGTTGTAATGTTTGCTTTTTACTACGCATGGGCGCGTATACAAACATCATACATGAAAATCTAAAAAAATCCGCAGTAGCAACACCATCATGCAGTGATGGGAAAGTTGGTTCGATTGTACTTTTTTTTGATACTATTTGACATGAAAAAGTACTGTAATACTCCCGAAACACGTTTGATACTCTCACGGCCTACTTAGAAATATAGTCGGAAGACGCGCGTATGCATATATTTTTGCGAAGAATTAAATTTCTTTTTCGACAACTGGTACGAAACTTTATTAGTAAAGACATTTTAGAAAAGTGTACCAAACTAATCACAATTAAATATAAATGAAAACTCTAAGATTTTGTACAAGTTCGGACTAATGAGAGAAAAAAGAAAATTACTCTCTGAATATGCAAAAATTATTCAAAATTGCTCGAACGCAAAAAACCATAATTGCACATCTTGAAATATTAATGTTGCTTACTTTTTACATTAAATTTAATTCAAGTGATTTTAGTTGCTTAAAACGCATAACATTATATAAATAAAAAATTTGCATCATTGGCAACAGCTGTAAAAAGTAAATGAAAATGAGTTCCAAAAAAGTGAATTATTTAAAAAGAGCATTTTTATATTAAAGAAATGGAGAAATATGCACAAATGCACTTACAACTTCAACTTTGTTCAAAAAACCTTCCATTTTGCTTTTTAATAAATTTGTGTGTAAAAACTTTTACCTATATTTGCAAATTTTCTGAATAATTTTTCAGTTTAATATGTAAACAAAAAACAGCTGATTATTTAATTCTTGTCCGAACTTACCCAGAAGAAAAAGTTCGTACTAGTTTGTACAGGAAATGAAAAAAAAATACTCTCTCATTCGCTCTCAAAATTGCACAAAAATTGCTATCTAGAACGCTTTCGGATAACTTTGTACAAGTTCGGACTGTTTTGTTATGCATCTGGAACAGACCTTATATTTGATTCAATGATATTTTCTGTGGCACAGATGTTGATCTCTATGTAAACAGAAATCATGTTGAAACAACTGTTTCAGTTTTAAAAAGAAAATCGTAAAAAGTTTATATTACATTCTGTCAAGTTCTTAGAGCAAAAAAGGACTTTGACAGTTTGGTTTAGTAAGTATCCCTTTGAAAATGTTTTATTTGGTAATTATACTAAATACTTTTAATTAAATTGTTTCCCAGCGAAAAGCTCAATTTTTAAAATATTAACAACCAATATACAGCATACTATGGAAGAACTGAAGCCATTAACAACAGAAAATATACATATGTATGCAGTTTCTGGACTTCCGTTGCTATAAATAAAAACGCATTGGACGAATACATGTTTTCTGGTAAATCGAGAGTAGCTTACGGAATTTTGTCCATACCTCACTCCTCTTTTAATATCGAAAGGATTTTCTCTTACCACCACCTCATGAAAACAAAAGAAAGGAACAGGCTTTATATTCCAACAGTATAGTCTTATCCAGGCCAAAGATTTATTGAAGTCTAAAAACTGTTTTTGTTATAACTTTAATATTATACCCACCCAGACAGAAAAAGACAATCAGCACGATGTATAACATCTATCTATCTATATCAGTATAACATCTGTTTAATTTTAAGGAACTCATAACATTAAAATTGTAACGCCGAATGACCATCCTCCAACTCTTGTTTTTAATGTTGGTGCAATACTCTAAATACAAATTTATAAGGTCGTCACAATGGAAATTTTCAAACTTAAGTCAACTTTTTGTATTTACGGTGTTGTAGTGGTATAGGACTACTAAGAACACGGTATTTGAAAACACAAACTAATATTTTTGTGCTTGTAGTACTGTGGTGGTACAAAATTTTTGGAAGAGTCGTAATTTTGTATTTACAGTGTTGTGGAGGCACATAATTTTTGCGCAAAATCACAATTTCTGTCTGGTTATGTACATATGTATATGCTTTGTGTTCATTTTCTTATTTATTTGTAATAAATTTTATATAATTTTTTGTTTATAAAATTAAAAAAAAAATAGTTTTTGGTACTCTCGGGATCAAAAAAGTACTCAAAAAAATTTTTTTTGGTACCGAAATGCAAATCTCATTTTCCATCACTGCCATTATGTTATTTAGTTGTTACTAGTAAAGGGTGTTTTTTATTGAGGTATAGAACTTTAAGTTGGCATCACTTTTTTAACTGGCGGCCATTTTGTCAGCTGTCAAGTGATTAATATTTAGTTTGGTTTGCCATTTCATCATGAACAGGTTGACAAAAGAACAACGCTTGCAAATCGTGCAAATTTATTTCGAAAATAATGGTTCAGTTCGCGAAGTTTACCGCAAGCTCCGTCCATTTTATGGTCGACATAATCGTCCATCAGAGCAATTAATTCGGTTAACCATGGATCGTTTCCGCACTACGTTTACTCTATGTGATAATACGCATCCGCAGAGACGTCGAACAGTGCGCACCGAAGAAACAATTGCCGCTGTAGAGCAAAGTGTTGAAGAGGACCCGAATGAATCGATTCGCCACCGTGCACAGCAATTGGAGCCGACTAACCGACTATTTTGTTCCCGAATTGGATGGCATGAATGTGGATGAGTTGTGGTTCCAACAAGACGGCGCTACATGCCACACAGCGCACGTCACAATCGATTTATTGAAGGAAACATTCGATGAGCGCATAATTTCGCGGAATGGACCTGTCAATTGGCCAACAAGATCGTGTGATTTGACACCATTGGATAATTTTCTTTGGGGATATGTGAAGTCGCTCGTCTACGCCAACAAACCAGAAACGTTAGGGGACTTGGAAGCCAACATTCGTGGCGTTATTGCCAACATACGGCCCCATATGCTCGAAAAAGTGGTTGAAAATTGGACCTGTAGAATTAGCTTTATTCGAGCCAGCCGCGGCGGCCACATGCCCGAAATCATATTTAAACATTAATGGCATAAAATAATCCTTCCAATAAAGCCAAATTGATGGACATTAAAACGATTTTCTTGTGTTTTATTTCAATTCGAAGTTCTATACCCCTCAAAAAAACACCCTATATTTGTAACCAGATGAAGACACTTCTTCTTCTTGTGGTATTTGGAGTGTTTGTCACGATCAAGAAGTGTTCGCGACCAGTGATGGGAAATGTGGCACAATTGTGCCATTTTTGGCACTATTAGATGTTGCCTGGCACTGCGGCACTCTCGCTTCTTTTCTGACACTTTTTGCCCATTAAATATGGAAACTTTTCTTATTGCATTAATAAGTACTTTTCTTGTACTTTTTACGTTCTTAAGTAATGAAAACTAGGATTTGAGGCTGACAACTGTTCGGTTCTGATAGTTAAAGGTAACGGTTTGTCCAGAGGCATTGACGATCTATTAAAATGAATATATAAATTTGTTTGTAACACTTCATGTCGTAGAGATGATTTTATAAATTTTTAGATATATTTCAACTCTGAAATTTATGAAATTCTTAAGTATTCCGCAAACCGTTGGTTGTCTCGTCAAGTTGTTGCGGATAGACTCTTTAAACAGTGGGAGCCCATGAAGTAACTATTTATTCACAATATAAAATTTTCAGTCATAATGCAATGATTAAACCTTATTCATATTAAATAGTTTAACGGATAATATAAGCAAAATGTATGTATTTATAATTTATCTTGTCCTTGAAATGGTAAATTATCGAAATGCAATCTAAAAATGTGAAACTACATTTAATTTTAAAGAATCTTTTTTATTTCGTCATTTATGTCAAAATTTTTTGAACAAAAAATATATTAATGATCTTTATGTTGACAATATGGATCGAAATTCCCACCATCTTCCAATGGAAAAAAAATTATTGCGGCACTGAAACTTAACTATTAATAATCAAAAACTAATTTTTCCAGCATAAAGTTGTAGAATTCAAAAACAGAATTAAAGTCTTCTTATATTTCTTTTGTGTCATATTTGAAAACTAAATATAACTTCAAGGACTATTATTTAATTTGATTTCTTTGTTTGATTAAAATAAACAGCTAACAATTATTAATATTTTTAACGTGCACGTGTACAACTCGACAGTATATTAACCATAAAAAAGCTCAAACTATAATTGCCACTAAGTATACACATCTAATAAGAAAAAGTTATTTTATCATTTAAATTAGTTTAGGCTTATTATAGTCTTTAAGTATGTCCTTTAGAGTCGTTACTATAAAGTAAAAAATGTTTTTATATTTGTGTTGCTTGTAAATAAGTACAAATTATTCACCCTTATTCTATTTGGCGTCGGCAACATAAGACGACGTCGTTTTTAATGGTTTTTGGCAAATCGGTATTCCTGTAGATAGTATTGCCATTTATCGATGACTGTCAGCAAATTTTTAGTATTCTGTAAGAAAAATTGATGTTGATGTTGCCGTTCATTTTGTCGTCAGTGTTTTTGATGTCGTGTTCTGTTGTGTGCATGCCTCAACGAATTTGAAAAATAATTTAAATGTTAAAAAAGTGAAATATGAGAAATACCAAAGTAGATATAAAAATGTACGTATTTATTTAAAAAAAATTCTTAAAAAAAGTGAAAAATATATGGACGAAATTAAAATGACTATCCCCAACCAATTTGAAAAGCTTGCGGAAGAGTTGAAAAAAGTCCGTATTTTGCTAGTGGATTCCGCAGAGGTAATGTTCCCAATTATTTCAAGGTACAGTGGGGACTTGAGGTTTAAATTAAAAAAGGCTGCAAACAGTACTGAGTGTGAAGCAACTGGAGGTGGAATATATAAACAATTAGCACTGAACTCCTTTGGAGGAAGCTCTAATCTCCAATAAACGTTGATCTGATCCCTTTTGTTTCAAAAAATAGGCTATATGTATTTTGTCCAATACTTGCCTAAATGATGTTTTGTTCAGCCTAAAATAACTTGAAAATCTTAAAAGGATGAACATTACTCATTATTTTCCAAAAACATGACGGAATTTATCACTTACTTTTCCTTGGGTAACTGGCAAATGCATGAATTTTGTCTGATAAATCTTATTTTCACTATTAAATTTTTTTATTTTCATCGTCCCAATAGGAAAGCAAACCCTTATTCCATTTGGCGACATCGACGTCACTTTAACAACAACAAATTGGAGCTTGTGTGCCTGTCGTCGAAAACAACTGACTCCTGTTGGCAGGTTTATGTTATTTTCTAGACTTTAGGTAACGGAATAGGTTGTCAGTAGCACAACATTGTTCTCTATAGCGAGTAAATAAATCCCAATTTTTTGATATTATGACGTCGATGTCGAGAACTGGACGAGTACATACGTAAATTGTCGCTCACGATAAATTTTATAGCCTGTATTTTAAAGATTAGCACCAATTTTGCAATTTTGATAATAAAAAAGTTAATTTTTTAATTAATTTATTTAATTTGGCACTATTCAAGTGATTTTGGCACTATTTAAAAGCAGATTTGGCACGAAATCAAGATTTCCAATTCCCATCACTGTTAGCGACATCACTTGTAAACAGTTAAATATATACACGAACATCAATACATCCATAGTGCTTCGTTTATTATACGACAGAATGTATTATTATAATAACTGCCACGACAATAAATTTAAAAATCCAGAACTATTTACATTTCAAGAATGTTTACGCAGGGCTCTAATGGGCAACATAATGTTAAAGAGAATTTCGATGCTTTGTCGTCGTTCTTTTTTTACTCTTCCTTTAAAACAACATATGCTGGGCATATTAATTTATTTTGCTATTTTTAGTGCATAAGAAAATAGAACAAAATGTAATGGTTAACAAATTTTACCGCAAAAATAATAAATATTTTATTAACAGTCTTTAAACATTTGTCACGATAGACATACTTCCGGTGACGTTGTATGCACAAATTTTTTTTTTGTAAAATTAGATTTGAAAATTTAAGCGGAAGAAAGTTTTCACAGATATTTTAAAATTGGAAACTAAAGTTCGTATCGATCTGTAAGCCAAATTATATGTGATAATTATTAATGAACAAATAACCTCAAAGTTAATTGTAAATATTCTGACAAACACTTAGTACAGGGTGGGCCAAAAGAAACCAAGGGGTGTAAAAGTTTAATAACTTTTTTGTTTATTAACTTTTTTTTATTTTTTTCTTTCAGATTATATAATATACAAAATGGAAATTTTTTTACACTAAGTATGAAAAATGATGTCTCTTAAATGACCACCGTTTTCAGCTTCGCACTGATGGGCTCTTTTTAGAGCATTTTCCATAACATCTTTCAAAACTTGTGGCTGTAGCGTTCGAATTTCTGCAACAATGTTTGCCTTGAGTTCAAGGATTGTCTCTGGCTTGTTCACATACACTCGCTCCTTCAAAAAACCCCAAAGAAAATAGTCGGGTGCTGTCAAATCTGGCGATCGCGCTGGCCAAATAATTTCCGAATTTCGAGAAATTATTCGCTCTCCAAAAATTTGACTTAAAAGTGCCATTGTGTCTCGGGCAGTATGGGCAGTGGCTCCGTCCTGCTGAAACCACATCTGGTATGTGTCTGTTTTCAAGAGCAGGACGTAAAAAATTTTCTATCATAAACCGATACCGCTCTCCATTTACGGTTACAGCACTTCCATCTTCATTCTCGAAGAAGTAGGGCCCAATGACATTTTCAGATGTGATCCCACACCATACTGTACACCTGATGGGGTGCAATTGGCGTTGATGAATGGCTCTTGGATTTTGAGAACCCCAGAACCAGGGCGAAATTCTGACGTTAAAATGTCGACGATATGCTCTTTGCGTTAAAATAATTGATCTCTGGTTTAAATAATAAAATTCTATTGTTCTGGTTCTCTGTTCAGTTGTGAACCTCTCCATTATAAATTCTCCAAGTGTTGTCTATATAATCTGAAAGAAAAAATAAAAAAAAATTAATAAACAAAAAAGTTATTAAACTTTTACACCCCTTGGTTTCTTTTGGCCCACCCTGTAGAACGGAACGGTTTTCGAAGGTCGCAGCATATTTATCATCAGCTTATTTTTGTGTTTGGTCCACTGTGTGTTGTGTCAGTTGATGTAAATTTCTGCCTTATATACTTAAGTTTTTCAGTGAAAATGGAATATGTGAATTATTTTGATTCATGGTAGTACAATTCGCTGAAAGCTTTTTTTTTTTTTTGTAAGAAAAGCTCAATTTTACCATCTCTAAATTTACAACAGTGTTGCCATTGGCAATTGTTCTTTACTAACTATGCATATGTTAGTTAATTTGCTTATTTTTTGTTCTACTTAAGATATTTTTTTTAATTTTAAAATAGGTATAAGAAATTAAAGTTTGTAGAAATTGACAGATTTGAGGCCTGGAGAGTCTTTTCAACTTTAACAAAATCTGTCTCACCCTCTTTATATATAATTTGTGTGTACACTGAGAATTCACTGTTGCTGTCGTTGCCAGTTAAATCATAAAAGTAGTTCTCGATGGGTCCACTCATACTCGACAAAAAGAATTTTCAAGGGATCCGTGCACAGGAATTTGGTGGGAAACAAAACTCGATTTGTATTGCATGGGCGGTTGGTGGTAGTTTTTGTGAATTTTGATGAAATTGCATTTATTAAAGCTATTAGAGCTATGCTCTTAACGCCACACACACGACCTAGGCAGTGATTTCCCTAACAAAAATAATCGACACTATTACAGTTATAAATTTATTTTTGATTTTATTTCTTTGTACTTAAACCAGTGTACGAAAATAAACGAAATAAAATGTTTGATACGGAACAAAATGTTTGATGAAGGTGACCTTGTCCCTAGAACAACTCAACTACACAAAAAACAACATGTAATTTGCTGTGCTACAATTACCAATCTATCAAAAGATGTTTACAACTTTTAAACAAATTTTCACATTTTGGTTCGAATTGCTCAATTGGGTATTAACAGCTGAATATCAGCCGGACTGAGGAGGCCACCTGATAATGAATTTGCCTTCTTTTTGATTCTGTTTTGTTTCGTTATTTAAAGTGAGGGAAACATTGAGAAAAATTGCTCAATTTGTTTTTGTATTGGTTTTGGACATGAGCACAAACAAATCGTACGCAGCTAGAAAAAAAAACAATGGGAACTAAATGGAAACGTTTTGAAATATTTGCGGCGAATTTGACATTATCATATATATAATTTAACACATGAAATTTGTTTTATATAGCTAAGCAGCATAGCTCTAACCGGGTGTCCTAATACACCTCTCTTCATTTTTCTTCTTCTTAATTTAGTCAATGCAATAAATACTCGGTAATATTCAGTCCGAACTTTCAATGATATAAAAACACTCCTTATAGTTTATGCACAAACATGTATGAAGCCATCCCACTGTGAGCCGCTACAAAAATCATCAGCTTCGAAGGTTTAATATATTTTCCATTCAGAACGTTATTTTGTTTTCTTTATTGGTAGAAAACAACTTTACAGCAAAAGGTATATTCCAAATTTAAAATACTACCCTGCAGGAGAACGAACTAGTGTTCAACTAATATTTTTCTAGTACAGAAATCACCACCACTAGTTCCCAATTGTATTCTTTCCTATACTATCTTAATGCTCAAATTAGCATTGAGTGTGTTTAGAAAACTACTAGTACTATTGGTACTAGTTTAGGACTAGTTTATTACCAGTTCTTTTGTAAAGAAAAATTATATAAAATTGGTGGTTTTATTCCTTTTGTTACCCAGTGACAACTGCTACTTAAAATTCGCAATTATTTATCAAAAATTCAGAAATACAAAAGGGTAATTATAATTATTTAATTATAATTAGTTTTAGATCAAGCTAAAATTTTAGTAATTATATGATACCAATTTTCATACACTGCAAGGGCTCTGTTAGACAGTCAAAATTTATTTTGCAATGTGGTGCCTTGGAACTACTTCATATACTAGTACTCATCAGCACTAGTAATTTTACACAACAACTTTAACCCTTTTTGCACTAGTTCTTGTTATTCTAGTAATTATACTAGAAGCTTTTAGAAAATTATCGCCTATTCTCCTGCAGGGTAAATACTCACTTTTAAATTTATTATATTTTTGTATGTATGTATTTGTATACAATAATTTCTGAATTTAATATCTTCCAAAACTTGGTTTTGTTTTTCAATAAAAAATGATAAAACAAACTTTGATGTAAAAGAACTGTTGGATTTCCTTTATTTGTAGAAAAAAAAATTATATTCAAAAAGAATTAAGCATAACGTTTTCATAAATTCAACGTCATTAAAATTATCACCTCATTACTAGAGAAGAAGAGTTTCATTAATTTTGTTTCATTGAAATATATTCTATCTATTGAAATTCCATTGAAATATCTTCCATCTGAATTGCATCCGCAATAAACATACTTTAAAGAGAACGAAATTTTCAATAACTTAATTTTAAAGCACGCATCAGCCAGCCAGTGTTGCCATAACAATTCTTCAAAAATCTTCAATTGGACCAAAAAAAATCGTTATTCCTTTTATTAAAACTTGTTGCTTTGTGATTTTACTCAAAGTTTATTTTTATTTATTTATTTATTAAAGTCAAATGCAATTAAAATTTATTATGTTTCCAGTGAACTGTTAAACATAAAGCTAAATAAAGCTAAATATTTACTGCTTAGAAACAAATCAGAAAATATTTATGTGAGTAGTTTAGTCAAAAGAAACCTCAATTATATATTAAAAGTCCCAAATATCATATTTTTAAAAATCTAATTTTTAGCTAAGAAATCTTTTAGATCGCTTTAACATGCCTAGAAACTTCAAAAAATTAGAAACATCTGGTAACACTGCCTGCCATTAGCACAAAAGGGAAAACCCTTTAAAAATACGAAAGCGAATGGCGTTGTTTTTTTTTCCTTTGATGATGATGCCTTTCCCTGAGAAGATGCACATGCTTTGTTCAAAGCTAGTGGCGCGCACTACTGTATCAAATTTTTATTGTTTCCTTCTAACTGAAGTGTTTACGGGGCAATAGTTTTATGTATCCGAAGAAAAATGCTTATGCTTATCAGCTCTCCCGTGGCTACGGGTGCCGATTGCTGTGTTGTAGCCATCATTATAAGCAATTAATTTCATTTATAAGTGTTTAAATATTCTTTTTTTCCCCTAAGTTTTGTGTTGAGTAAATGTGTTAAAACAATTTTATAGCTTTTATTTTATTGTTCATGTGGTAAATTCGTTATGTAGCGTTTAATAGATTTTAACAATCTTTAATGGATTTTTTCCAAGAGCTTTTTGTTTTCTGATGTTTTTTTTTTGAAACAAATATAAAGATCTTCCATTTTCATTGTAAATAAATTTTACCATTTGTCGCACTGCAAAATCTTCACAGATGGTGTAGAATATTATTATGGTGACCAAAGACAATAGTTGAGCGTGCAATGTAATCCCTACATAGTTGGCAAAGTCACCAAACGCGACAATTGCAGTTATGGTTTATCTGCGCTATTCACTCAATTTTCCCTGTGGAGCTAAGCCGACCTAAAAGTTATGAAATGCAGCGAAAAAATCGGCAAAACCCGAAAAAAATCGCCAAAACGAAAAAAGCACCAAATAAAAAAAATTCTTGCACTAAAATAAATCGCCAAAATTAAAAAAATTATCGCTTAAGTAAAAAGCACCAAAAACCTAAAATATCGCTAAAACGAGAAAAAACACCAAAACGAAAAAGCACTAAATTAAAAAAAGCCAAAAAACAACGCCAAAACTAAAAACCCCATATTAAAAAAACGCTAAAAACCGAAAAAATCCCAAAAACGAATTTTTTTAAAACTATATGTATATTATATGGGCTAAAGTCGTAAAGCATGGGTGACCAAGATAAATTTAAGGTTGTGTAAGTAAGCGAAAAAGATAAACACACAGGCAGAAACAATTAATAAAAGTAATTCTTATATGATTTTTTATGAAAGAATTTTTTTCTAGAAACCCGTTTCAACAAAAAGTAATAAATAAACCTTATTATTCACTTAAATTCTGAGTTTAAAACTACTAAAAACCAATTTGTAAGAGAAAATAATTTTGAATTTTCACATAAGCAATAACATTTTTTAACATAAACAGCATACACAATAAATTTCTCGCAGTGCGTTTGAGAAAAATGAGTAAAAAGATAAGCAAAAATTTATCTCAGATAAGAGAAAATGAAAGAGAATAAGAATACGTGTGAATTCGATTTGCAAAAATTTGCTACATGATGTTCACCCATGTCGTAAAGCATTACATCATGGGTGAACATCATCTAGCAAATTTTTGCAAATCGAATTCACACGTATGCTTATTCTCTTTCATTACGTATTATCTGAGATAAATTTTTGCTTATCTTTTTACTCATTTTTCTCAAACGCACTGCGAGAAATTTATTATATATGCTTTTTATGTTAAAAAATGGTTTTGCCTACATACAACAAAAAATTTAATTTAATCTTCACTGAAACAGCGACGAATGTACATGCATAGCGTCTGTTATTGTTCATTATTCTTTCAAAAAATTCTTTTTTATTAAAAAAATTCTTTCATAAAAATAATCATATAAAATTACTTTTATTAATTGTTTCTGGCTGTGTGTTTATCTATTTCGCTCACTTACACAACCTTAAATTTATCTTTCTTGGTCACCCATGCATTACATATCTAGTGTCCGTACGATTCAGAGTAGCACTTTACTGAATTGTTTACATTTGTTATCATTACATACTTCTTACAACTACAATTCCAGCTGAAATAAGTCAGCCAATGCGGCAACGGTAAAGTAAAAAAATAAAAAAACATGTTGATCGCTGAGTTCTTGTTTCAACTTTGATATTAGTTGAACTTCTCATTTGTTTAAATGGAAGTTCAACGTAAAGGACCTAATTGCGAGTGTCGCGTATTACGATTTCGACAATGTTCTTTAGTCTAGTACAAAATCGACGTAGTCGAAGTCGAAATAAGATACTCGTAATTAGGCCCAATATCTCTAGTTGTTCTAAAAAATGTTTGGGAAAAAAGTTCCCTGAAGTGAAATGCGCATAAGCTATATCTATCCCCCCAATAATCAATTTCAATGTATGTATTTTTAATAAAAAATATTTTATTAAATAAGTGAAAAAATAATTTGGGATTATTAGTGCGTTAACAATAGTTAAAACTTAAGAGATGTGTTTGGTATGTTTTTTTATTCCTATAAAAAAAAAGCAATGTGAGTCCGATCACAGGGAGATGTGTAAGATGTGTAATCATCTAGTAATGAAAATTTTTTTAAAGTTGGAAGTACTTATGCTTTTAGTATATTTTTTTTAAATTACCCAGTTAAAAGTATCAAAACTTTCAATATTGTAAATACATAGAAATTTGCTGGTTTTTGTTTGTTTTATTTAACTTATTTAGTTAGTAAATAGGCACACTGCAGTATATGTATATGTACTGCATTAAAAATTACAGTAAGCAGTAAATTTACTGATTACTGAAAAAGTTTAGTAAATTTTTACTGATAATGAAATTAAATTTGCATTACCAGTAAAATCGTAGGGCCGTGCCATATTCATAATAAAATTGTAGCAAGTGGCAAAGTTTTTTTCATTCAAATTTTGAAATTTTTGTATGAAAAAAATTTATCCACTTGGTAGAATTTCATTATGAATACAAGCATTACTGATTACTGAAAATTCAATGCACCTCATCATATAATAAATCATTTAGGCACTTTATAAAAATTGCAGAAAAAAATTTTAACAATCAGAAAAATTTTACTGGTTAAAAAATTATTTTTACTGAAATTTTAGTAGTACTGCAAAGTGCCCATCTATGGTAAATGCCTTAAGTACAAATAATTAATATTGGATGGTAACTAAAATAAGATAAATAAATTTTTGACTCTACTGTATTAAAAATTAATGGAAAACTGCATCTATAGTAGTGTTATTATTAGTTATGGGGGTTTGTGGAGAATTGTTCATATGCAAGTGGAAAACGTCAAATAAAAATTTTGATAAAGCTTGCGACTGTGGGTTTGCAAAATTTGTATTAAAATCTCCACCCCATAATAATTGGCATGCGATGGAGATTGATACCCAATTGTCGTGCACCAGCTTCAGTGTAAGACAACAGTACGTAATCAAGATATGTTATAATATAATATTATAAATTCTTTATAAAGACTGGTATATATCTTTTAAACAAATATTTGACATTTAAAATGCTCTTTTATTTAAAAGTTTATATATATATATGTATATATTTTATTTATTTTATATTTTTCAACTTTTTTAACAAAATTATCCCCACTGGCAACACTATTACACTTCACAAGCAATTTCTATTAAAATTAACTCCTGAATGTATGCTTTAAAATTCGGATGAGTTATTTCTATGTAGCTGTTAAGTTTCTTTGTACTTCTTTTTCGTATGATTACACTAATACAATCATACATATTTAGCTCACACCGATTTGATCTTACTCAAAATTTGTGATTGTATTGTGAAAAAGATTTTTACCCCCTAGCGTATAGAGTTTACTAGTGTTCTTAATTATTCGTCTTTTATAGTTGTTCGAATAAAGTTTCATTATTTTTTTCTTGTTCGAACAGACGAATAATTTTGAACTTTTGTTCGAATATTCGAACGAACAAAGAATAAAAAAATATATTCGAATAATCTTTAAAAAGTTTGCAAAAAACGACACGCATGTGTATTAGTTTAATTTTTTTTTTATTAACAAACGAAAAATTATTCATTACACAAGAAAAACACATGATTTTAATAACAGATTTAGAAATATTAATAACAAAACTTAAAAATGTTAAAAACCTTTGCCGCAGTTGACGCTGTAGTATAAGTTAAGAACTCTGTGTTCCACTAATACTATTGAAGTAGCAGAATCGCAAAAAAGAAGAGAGTAAATTAACATATAGAAAATTTAAGATAACTTCCAATCGACTAAACAGATTTTCTTCAAGTATAAATTAGAAGATATACGATCATGTCACCTTTCAAACGAAAACAAAGCAAATTAAAATCGGTCAAGCAGTTCGGGAGCTACGGCGTAAACGACACACAGATCTAACAGAATATATCTAGAAACGATGTGATACCTTCTAAGCGGCTGGACCGATTTTCTTCAAACATAGCTAAGAACACTTTCGATCAAGTCACCTTTCAAACAGAAATAACTAAATCAGAATCAGTCCAGCCGTTTGGTCTATACGTGGACTCGTAAAAACAAACAGATACACAGACACGCACTACAAAGTCCCAATTTAGACGGACGAACATTTGGAAGGAAAACATCTGGAATTCTCTTTTGTTGTTTCCTTCGCGTCCACACAGGCGAAAATGTTGCCGGCGACATTCCAATATTACTGCATAAAAGCAAGCATATTTGTAAATGTATGCGTGTATATGTAGCAAAGAATATGAAAACAAAGCGTGTCGCCGATTACCGAACACAAAAATGATTCTCTCTTCCCCACCCGTAAATTGCTCACAAACTAAATGTTTTCGTGTCTAAATTCGGTCAAACTTATAAATTTTTTTCTCTTTTTGTGACGTACATATTTTAAAAAGTTGGTATTTAATGCTTTTTTTACGTCGTTCAATAATTCGATTTTTAACGCTTTTGATTAGAGAAAATCATTTTTTTTCTAATCTCTTTATCAGAAACTATAAGACACCTTATAATTCAATGAAAGAAGCATTACCTTTTCCCAGAAAGAAAAAAAGATGAGTTTAGCGAACATATGTATATATACATACATATGTACATACAAACAAAGCTTACACAAGTATTTATAATTTGTAGTAATTTGATTACTTAATATCATATTGTTAACAAATTAAAAAGTAATGAAATGTAAAATACTTTTTGTATAAAGTAGTTAAGGAAATTGTTCGAATATTCGACAAAACTGATTCGAATAATTTTTTATTCTAAATTGAATATTTTTGTTCGTTCGAACAAAAATGATAAAAAGTTGTTCGAATATTCGAACAATTTTTGTTCGAATGACAACACTAGAGTTTACACATCAAAAAGTTATTTTTGTATCAATTTTTAAATGCATTAAAAAAATGTTTGCTCTCAAAATATTAGACGTTTAAAAGAAAAACAGTTTTTTTTGTGTAAATACGTTAACTTAAAGACCGGCTGACATAAAAACATCATTCATATCAAACAACAACAATTACACCAGCAAAACAAGATAAACTAATTTCATCAATTGGCCAGTTTAATATTATTAAGATGAAAAAAAAAAAACGTGTAGGCGTTTTTTTTTAGCAATTTAAAATAAATATTGGCATTCGAAATTATTCGTACATGTGTTGTGACTTAGTGTTGTAAAAGTATTGAGTATTTGAGTACTGAGTACTCAATACCTGGAGTTTTTTCCGGTACTCAATACACAAAAGTAACTACTCAATACTTTCAGGGTTGCATTTTGTAGTATTCAAGCGAAAGTCTGATGTATTTTATCAGAATAATACAACTCTATGAGTTTGATACAAACAAATATGACTCTGAACATCATGGAATTAGTGTAACAAATACCAATTCTGTTTTGAATTATTTTGATACGAAAACAGCCGCTAAAAAAGTACTACAAAATGCATTATTGAACTACTTCAGTCATTAACAAATACTATTGGACAGAAAAAGTGACCCTTTAGAATAGTGGAAGGAAGGCACGTGATACAATATAACCATCAATTCAGGTCCTCACAAACATGAAAAATATTTTAAATTCTTTCAATGTAGGTAAAATTTTATTTCTACATTTCAACAATAACTAAGTAATAACATCAATTGTGAGAAAAAATTGTTTATTAAAAAATATTTAGAAGATAATTTAAGAGATTAATGCACTAGAAGTGTAAGAGTACGTTAAAAAATTTTTATGTACAAAAAGTAATCTTCAAACTTGTTTATTTTCATTTGTTATAAATTAATTTAAATATACTTGTATTTAATCCTTGTTTTTCCATATTGCACTATCAATAAAATAATATAAATAATAATTTTTAACTTCCCATATACATACATATATAAAGTATTGAGTAGTATCGAGTACCCAATTGAAAAAGAATCAAGTAGTACTGAGTATTCAAAAGTAGCCGCTTTTTACAACACTATTGTGACTATGTGACCAGCAAATAATAACAGGAAGGAAGTGATTTTCATTCCCCTCATAAATTAATAATAATTTCTTTTACTTTTCAATCGCGCCCATATTTGCACTAGATCTGCCTGTATAGGAGGAAACATGAGCAGAAAAATGTTGCAAACAACAAACAACAAACAACAAACAACTCGATTTATGGCCGGCCAGTTTAACCAGGTCTGTCTGTATGTGCATAGAATCTCAATTTGGTCAACTCATTTAGTCATTTATGTGTACACAAATTTACATTTTCATGTTGTTTTTCCCTGGTTTTAGCACCAAAATAATTGTGAAATACTTGATTGTTTATTAATGGATGGCCGGTTATTTATTTGGTTTGTTTGTTTATTGGAAACAGGCCAAATATCTTTGCTATCTACTCGTATATATGTACACTTACGAATGGTTACAGCTTTAATGTGGTTTTAGTTGTTTTGTGCAGGAGCATACACATTTATATATTTAATTACCAGTCGTCGCAAAATATTTACTTAAACGATAAAGCTTTAATTGATACTTTGCAACTACTGTTAAAAAAAAAATCAATTCAGTTTGCTGATACTTTCAGCTAAAACTTGTCTTGGGCTTATGACAGATATTCGGTTTTGTTTTTATAAAATTGGTGATTTTCTCCTCCCAGAGCTGGCCACAAGTATAGATTACTTTCTCACAGAGAAATTGGAAAAAATTGAGAAATATGGTGTTTTGAATTTTTAATAAGTTTTAGTACGGGTTTCAAGAAACCTGCCTTGTTCCATAAAAAATGTTGTTTATTCGGTCCAATATTTCTTTTATTAAGTTGCTATTTCAATAATTAAGTTAATTGAATTTGAATTTATTTTCAATTAATTTTGTGATTCGTGCAACGTAAAACTTTAATGAAATCATTTATATTTTCAATATTTACTTTTTTTGTTATATTAAATATTAAAAATAAAAATTCCATTAATAAAAAAAAACATTTTTTTTTTGCAATTCTAATGACTGAAATCATCATTTTGGTAACAGGCTCAGAATTAATCATTTTTGTTTTGTTTGAAGCATTAAACACATTCACCACAGCAGGCTACGCGAACGACTTCAAATGCCGCTAGAGCATTTGTCGCCTCGTAGCCGGCTACTTAATTATTTTGGAGACGGCAGCAGCACCATCTGCAGTTGAGTACAAATACATAGTTCAGTATTGCCACTTTTATATGTTTTGCATTTATAAAAATTAATTACTCTTATTCTTATTTCACGTAAAAGTACAAAAATGAATCAATTTATTCTTAACATAAATTTTTGGATATTATTTCTGTTAAATAATATGAAATAATTTTACAAAATCATTCATTCAACATTTTGTATTATACTGGCAATACTGAATTTTCTCACTGTAGCCAAAGAAATAGAAATTAGTTTAATTGGACTACAACGACAAAGTCAGCATAGACAACAACCTGTCGCCCTGTTGCCTTGCTGTCTTCAAAAGAATTATTCTCATATAAACATGTGTATTCTATCCTTGACATTTGGTAGTCGGTAGCTTGCTGTGGTGAATGTGTTTAATGCCTGATGACTAAAACAAGTTTTAAATTTGTTTCCTTATTTTCTCTCTCTCTCTCTCTCTCAAAGTCTCAAATAAGTGTTCTTTGCTTGCAACGCAATTAATTATTGCTTGCCACCAACTTGCTCAAATTTAATGCAAGACTCTGGAGTAAAGGAGGTTTAACTGGTAAAAGATACATTCATCATACATATGTATGTATGTATTGCATGTGTATGTAATTCCATTTACATATATGTGACGCGCAAAATAATAAGGGACCTAAGGGTAAAAACCGGTTTTGTTCAGGAGAGCCATTTTAAAGATTTAAATACGTGTATCTTTGGTGTATCTTCAATTTCATAAAACGCTGATATCGCTGGGAGGGAACACTTTTGGGGCATGGGATCGGTCTCATTCGATGCTCAGATGTTGTCCACATCAAAAAAAAAAAAAAAAAAAAAAAAAAAAATTGAAAATTGATTTTTTTTACCCTTAGGCCCCTTTCTCTATGCGCTGTCACATATATAAAGAGTTAAATATGTTAACAAATCGATAATAGAAACCAAAATAAATAAACAAACTGTTAATATATGGTCATATCGAAAAAAAAAAATATAAATTGGCCAAAAGCGGGCAGACAAATAGAGCGACAAAAAGAAACATGTTACTAAATTAGCCTGTTGTAATTGTGTGTATGTATGTGTGTATGCAAGAATACACATGCAATTTGCTATAAATTTAGTTTATTTAATGGTTTGTTGTTATTTTTTTTTTTGCTGTAACTTTTCCATGACAACACCCAACAACGACAAATATTTCACTTGTTGGGGGGAAAAACTATACAAAAAATGAACATAAACATTAATATAAAAAGTATGGTTTAGTGGGTTTTTAGGTGGTTGAGCTACTCATACGAAAGCCACAACTTACATAGGTATATAATAGAGGGCTGCGTAAACGTGGCATGTATTATACTAAACCAATAATAAATGCTGTTGTTTATTAAGCGAAGAACGATGGATGTTTTGATGTTCGTGTATATGAGTGTTTACAAGCGATGTCGGGAAGACTTTTTGTTCGTAACAAACACTTAAAAAAAGTAGTGTTGATGCGTGTATGCTTGTTATTTTTCATATTCTACGTTTGAGTGTATGTTTAAGATGTAGATACCCTGCAGTCAGAATGGGGCCAAGTGTCTCTATGTCAACACTAAAATTCTAGTAGTATTTACATTGTCTATTTCTGGTGGATTTTGCAACAACTTGTCAATATAAATAAATTTGTATGTACGCAATATGTACGTATAGAAATTTGCCAGTAAATGTCTGGTTGATATGCCTCAATGTTCCCATAAGAACTATAAATTCACTACCTAGTCAATTGTTTTACACAGAAAAAACTAAATTTCGTTTTCAGTAACCAAATTCATTGAATTAGTAAATTTTTTGTGTGAATGCGGACCTACAAAGAAATTTGTAGATTCTTATAACAATTTTGTAAAAATTTAACTGAAAAAAAATTTTTATTTTTAGTTAACTTATTATGGCATTAGAGAAAAAAGTTAACTGAAACTCAAAATATTTTCAGTCAAATTTATTAATAGCAACAGAAAAACATTTTTACAGATTTTTTTGTATTATTCAGCAACTTTTTTTTTTATAATTTACAAACACATTCACTAAAATTTGTCGTATTATCAGAAAATAAATTAACTGAATCAATAACAATTCTTAATTTTTTTTTAAATTAGTAAAAATTTTATTTGAAAAAAAAAAATAACTGAATCAAATGAATGGTTCAAATATTTTTTTTTACTTTCAAAAATTGGCTTGTTATTATGGTTAAGCATTTCGTTCCCGCTTTTGGAACTCGTCAGTAGACTTCAATCCAAAAAATTTTTTGATTTAGCTAACAAACTCCGTATGTTTATAGTAAGACTCTTAATACTATATTGAGAATCACAATATACAAACATAATAAGTTTGAAAACCGCAAACAAAAATCTTAAAAAAAAAATAAAATGTTTTTTATATCTATAAAAGAATTTGTAGAAAAAATTAAAAAAAAATCAGACAAATTTTTTTTACAGTATATAAAAATAAATTTAACTGAAAATAACAAATTTAAATATAAAAAAAAATAAATCTAAAAATTTTTTTTACAAATTTTACTTGATATAGATAATTTTCATTCTATACAGTTTTTTTTAGATAAAATAAAATTGGAACAAATAATTTACTGGAACAGTAAAAAATATTTACTGAAACTAAAGTATATTTCAAAACGAACGTTTGCTTGAATAATTTAATAATATATAATAATAATTTTTTCTGTGTAGTGTTACTATTAGATTTTCAATGAGAAGCACATGCTAAATGTCTGTAGAACAAAGTATTGTATGGGGAATAATTGTAGAGTAGTACTGGTGACAAAGTCAAAAGCGACTCAGTACATTTTCACCATCGACATTTCCTTCAAGGTAGTAAGCTTTTAGATCTATCAGAGAACAGAAATGAGTTGTGAAAAAGTGAGTAGAGTTGAATCATGATTTATAATTTTTTGTACTTATGCGCACTCATACTTATTGCATTGTTTTCTATGAATCATATTCACCCGAAAGTTGGAAGTTCTCATCGCACTTATACTTAGCAAGATTTATGACGTTGTTGATTTCGACTCTCCTGAACTCAATGTTTGTAGACAATGTAAAATAAGTATTGTATGGCTAAGCCAACTTCGTATCCGAACATTAAAATACTCATTATGAGGTTATGTGTTTGCTCATTATGCGGTTACAAATGTTTTTTTTATACACTTTATACTGTTGTAGTTGTAGTTGTACTATATGGATGAGTTGTATAAGCTTAATTAATGTAAGTAGCATAAGTATTTTTCTGAAATTATAAATCAAACTGAGGTGATTTATGAGTGTAAGTGTGATATGAGTATGATCTCGACATCTTATTCATACTTATTGCAACCTATACTTACTTATAAATCAATCTTATCGTGAGTGTGCGTAGTTGAATTTAAACGATGCCCTGCAGTAAGACTGTGGCCAAGTGTCTCTAAAGGCTCAGTTAGCCGACTGTAATGTAAAGTAACTGCAACAGTAAGAAACAGCTAATCGATATTGTTATGTGAAAAGTAATGAAAATGGTTATAGAGATGTAATGTAACGTAACCTACTTTTCATATAAAAATCTCGATCAGCTGTTTCCTACGTTACAGTTACTTTACATTACAGTCGGCTAACTGAGCCTTTAGTCAACACTAAAACTCTAGTAGTAGTTACATTGTCTAGAATTTCTCTTTTATTCGTCAGTATAAAATAAAGAGAGAAAACAGATGTAGTGTATTTCTGGTGGATTTTGCAACAACTTGTCAATATACATAAATTAAGGTATAGAAATGTACCAGTAAATTCCTGGTTGGTATGTCTCCATGTTCCCATAAGAACTATGAATTCACTATCTAGTCAATTGTTTTAGTGTTACTGGTAGATTTTCAATGACAAGCACATGCTAAATGTCTATAGCATAAAGCATTGTATGGGGAATAATTGTAGAGTAGTACTGGTGACAAAGTCAAAAGCGACTCAGTACATTTTCACTATCGACATTTTCTTCAGGGTGTCTACTAATTTATATTTAAAATTTCATGAGTCAGTCTGAATAGTGAATAAACGATACATTGCAGATCATTGGTGTGTATGTATGTACATGCATGACGTTTGTATACGGTTCCATGATTAGGAAGAAGTAAGCATCACAAATTCTTTCGTTACGAACTATTTTCTTTTTTACTCCCATACCTGCAATATTTGAAACAAATTTCTTGCCAACATTGTTGTTTAGCGTTTGTTTTAGAAAAGCATGTGAAAAATCCCTCATGTCTTAAAAGTTATTGTAAGAGGTCTTGTGCAGGGGTCTAATATATACATAAAAACATATTTTCAAAAAAGTCCCATCAGACAACAAGCTTACATGACCGGCTGGGACTTCCTACGACTGGACTAATGTCGACATGCAACTTAGCCTGCAGTTATATTTTGCTGCCTTTCGTAAAAAATACGATACAAATGTTTATTTTTATTAACTGAATACGTTTATTTTTATTTTTATTATTTTGTTATATGAACCGACATGGCAGTTTGTTAGAAATTGATTCTTGTTCTTTGCAATAAAATTACGGTGAAGGGTTCAATGGCCTCTTACTTCAACTCTATTATATAAATATTTTACAATTAATATTCTATTGTGTAATGACAATAACATTGTTTTTCTTTTCATACAAAATCCTTGCAAGGTTATATTGGTTACTATTGTCCCAGCAAAAAAAAAAATTATAAGTCGTTCTTGAGGAAGACAGAAATATGAAAATGAAATTTACCTGAAAACAGTGTTTCGCATTTAAATTCGTATAAAAAGAAACTAATTTGCGCAAATGGGCAATTTTTAACCCTTTTTTTCACAGAGGAAAATACTCGTATTGTTATAGTTACATAGATCGTTGGCTGAAATAGAAGGTGATGGGTTCGATTCCGGTCTCCCACAGTCATTCAAATAACAACACCACGTATTTTTCTGATGTGCATTAGAGTCCTTTGTATCAGTTGTTGTAGGAAAAGTTCTAGAGATGCAAGCATAAGGCACTAGCCACTAAATTATACCGGCTTCAGCCGAAGCTAATCTTAATGTAACATCAGAGCGGTATCCTACGTAGGTATTGTTTAGCAGAATCATCGGCAAAGTAAAATAACTAATAAAATGGCTACTAAACACAATTTAAAAATTTAATACGCCTCATTAACACCAGAGGCGCTGAAACACTGCATTATTAAAAGCGTTCAAAAAAGCAGAAATGTAAAAAAAAATAATGAAGCTTTTCTCTATCTCTTCCTTCAACACATGTCTTCCCTTCCCTTCACTCTTGCTTACCAGCAGTCTGCTAACCTAACCTAAATTAGCTAGTTCAAAACGAACTTTTTTCTTAACATTGCTTCCAATTCGGTGATTAGGAATCGAAAAAGAGAACGTGCATTGACAAGCCCATATAAAAATCATTATAGATGACCTAATTCTCACTACTTCCGGAACGTTAATTCTACATTTTCACGACTTCTTTAAAGTGTCTTTTTTAAAAGGGTTTTGTGACCCAGAGTTTTGTTGATAAATTTGTTGCTTTAATCTTTTTTACCCGACTGCGCAACGCAAAAAAGGTCATTGTGTTTATCAGTCTATGTATGTATATATGTATGTATGTATGTATATGGTTCCTTTGCGGCACTATATAAACCGAACCCGTGGACCGATTTTGATGATTTAATCGATTTGTCATAAGCAGGGACAAGGACTTCATGCATTTAAAAAAGGTGTTTTAGGCGCCTAAAATATGACATTAAAAACGCAAAATATGCACTAAAACAATAAAATATGCACATATTTTAAAAAAGTTTTGTTTAAAAAAAAAAAAGTTTTAAATTTACATAAACTAATTAGAGATATAAAAATATTTTATTTTCTGAAATGGTGCGAATACAAGCCTTTTATATTAAATTTGTACACAAGATTTAATATGACAACAATTTTTTCTGCATTATTTACTCCAAATAGACATTTTTCGAGATATGTTTATATTGCAGTAAAGGAGCGATACGTAAATTGAAAAAAAAGTGTTATTTATTTATTTTTATTTAAAATTTTTCGAACGTGAAGTTCTATCAACTTGTTTTTAGAAAGATTTGTTGCATTGAAAAAAATCCTTATAACGTCTGTAGATGTAATCAGATCAAATTTAAATAATTATTTTTATATAGAATGTTACTACTTTCGGCTTTAATAGAAGAAAATATCATCTTGAAATCACCAAATGACAATATTTATTAAATTTGGTACGTGTTTATGCTTGTACAGTCCTTCTACAACAATGCTAGCGAATTAATTTGTCAAAAAACAGTCTTGCATTACTAATTTTTCATTAATAATATATTTTGAAATTTGAGTTTTTGACTAAATATGACACAAAACTTTTAATTATACCAAAATATGACACAAAAATATGCATTTATGACCAAATTATGCAAAAATATGAATTTTCAGCAAAATATGCAAAAATATGCACTTACAAATCGATGCCATTTTCACTCAAATTTAATGTTTCGTAAAGAAAAAATATGCATTTGCATGAAACCCCTGTCCCCGGTCATAAGCTTCAATGTGACATAACCATAGCCATAGAGAGCAGCCGTTTGAACCAAACTAACGGGCAACACTGCATTCGATTATACGTGACTCGCCATAACGCCATAACTCTCACCATAGAAACCAATTGAATTTTGGTTTGGTTATGGTTATGGCGTTATGGCTATGTCACGTCTAGTTTAAGCTTTAATCCCGGGAGTGTCACAAAAGATATGTCAGTTGTCCAAATTCATTATGGCGGCCAAAAGACATTTTGTAAATGCGAAAAAAAAATAAAAATTCGGCGAACTGTATCGAAATGGGCATCATTCAACAGATATTTTAAAATCATCTTTAGGTTTTTATTATGATATTT
The DNA here is from genome assembly GCA_949987645.1 of Tachina grossa. NCBI lineage: Eukaryota > Metazoa > Arthropoda > Insecta > Diptera > Tachinidae > Tachina > Tachina grossa. Next base: position 172,739,595 of record OX465274.1, read on the forward strand.
AATTTTAAATAACGATTTAGGATATTTAACTGTTCGGGTTTTTTTTGATTTTTTTGTGTAAATACTTGTTATTAACTGTAGCCTTTTCATCTGGCAGATGTGAATAGCCCTAATTATAAATTTAAACTCAAGCGCGTGCTTTTAAATGTCATGTGTTTTAACGTATTATCTGCTTTTATTTCATTTCATTTTAAACCTCTATTTTATTAACTCATTCATGTAATTTCCTCAATCCATTCACATGCAAATTTGTTATTATTTTTTTTAAATCTTTTTCAATTCATTTGATTGTCCAGGCCATTGATTTGAAACAATTTTCGAATTGTTTTATTTTATTTAATTTTGTATGAAAATTAACATTGACTTTTTTTCGCAAGTTGTAAATGGTCAATAAACTACAGAGATTTATAATAAAGTTGTTAATTAAAAAAAAAAAAAAAAGAAAATACATCATCATATTATTATATTGCAAGTTTATCTCTCAAATGAAACAAATAAACTGAATGTGCACGTATACATGTAAATATTTTATGAGTTTCAATTGTTCAAACGAGTTTAAGATTTAAACAAATTATTTGATGGATAATCTTAATATAATTTTTTTTTAGACCAAAACTTAACAAACGCTAAAATAAATGCAAATGTAGGGAATACATAAGCCCAATTCACAATCAACATTGCAAATGGTCTTGCATCGTAGCATGTGCAAAATGGTATAGTATATTGATACTCACCACTAAGAATTGCTAGGTGGTGAGTATCAATATACCATTTTGCACATGCTATGATGCAAGACCATTTGCACAAGATTGTGAATTGGGCTATAGAGGTTTATAATATTCTACAAATACGAGTATGTTCCTGGTAGTATTCTGCCTGAAACGGCTCAACACAACATTAACCTCAAATGGAAGCTTGATTGATTTCTGTTTGGTGTATTCCGAGACTTATATGTACTAGAATTATATGGCGAATATTTTTATAGAACATTTTAATCCAAAACTACGTATTACGACCATTTTTAATGTTAAATTGTATAGAGGAACTCGTTAACACCCAATTCAATTTCGTCACTTATGCTAACTTCATGCCAGTTTTTGCTTAAACATAAGGCCGTATATTGTTAAAAACATCCTATATGGACATTTCCACAAAAAAGTTCACTTTTTGTCACGTTATGCTACTTAGTGACCTAGCTTGTTTTATATTATTTTTTAAGAAATTGAGTTAAAACTTAGTTAGCTCTACATTTAGTAAAAGATAGAACAAATCGAACAACAGGGCTCTAAATTACAAGCTTGATTGATTTGTGCCGTAACGTGACAGTTACTTAACGTGACTGGGGAAGTACCCACATATATATTCCACGGTTTCCTTTATCGAAATCTCCATAAAAAAACACCGAAATACTTACTTGTTTCTTACTCTACTGAATCAACCTTTAAAGCTTTTTATATATCTTTTTTTATTGTTGTGCCGGGTAATTAAGTTGTGCTTTGTGAGTGGTCCTTTGAGCCAATACCGAACGAGCCTGGATATTTTAAAAACTAAAAGGCTAATTTAATCATCGCTTTGCTTGAATCAATAAAAAGTTATTCCAGTTAGTTTTAACTAACTACATGATAAAAGACAAACAAAATGATCCGTGTCTCCCAGTTTTGTTCAAATTCATCTACTTTTTTTTTATGGGCCAACAAAGATTTGGGGCCTCGGTGTATTTTTGGCGGTTTCTCAGGCTCATATCTTGCAAACCGTTAGGAATTTTGTATTTATTCTGTGAGACAAAGTAGCTCTTGTCATAAAGAACATATAAAATAAAAAAACTTCATCTTCAAGATCAAATTCGCAAAATATTAAAAAAAAAAATAGATTTTTTTAAACCTTTTTTCGCCTGTTCAGGTCCATGGGTAGCAAACCGTTCAAAATTCAAGGAAACAATCAACTACAAAATTGTACCTAAGATCTCAATAAAGAACTTTCTAGAACATATAAACTTCCTAGGAATGATTCTTAACACATTTTAGGTAGCGCTTAGGTAGCCGCAATTTCCCGAAAATTGGTTAATTTCATTTGTTTGGAAATTCTTCACTTTTGCGCTTAAGCGCTACCTAAACGTTGTTAAGAATCATTCCTAGGAAGTTTATATGTTGTAGAAAGTTGTTTATTGAGATCTTAGGTACATTTTTGTAGTTGATTGTTGCATGTGAGTTAAAAAATTAAAGTAAAAAAACAAATAATTAATTAAAAATTTAATTGTGTCAATCAAACTTTTAATCAATTAAATTTTCAACCAAAAGTCTAATTGATTCAATTAATAGCCTACATTTTGATGCTGCTAATGCCCACTCATCCAAGGAACTTCAAAAAAATTTAACTTAAAAAAAAAACAATTGTTGAGAAATAAGGCCAATTTGGCGTATTATTTATGACTTTATTATAGTGAGCCGACCGGTACATTGTACCGGTGGTGGGACCTCAGCTTTACTACTCATTTTCAAAGTCGATTAAATTTATTTTTAAAAATCGTTATTATACTCGTTTTCAAAAACACTCGAATTCGGTGCTTTTTTGTACCTTTTCGATTAAATGGCATCTCTGTCATGTGTAGCCAATTTGCTTACCAGTATCTTTTAACAAACCCAACCTTAACAAAATTTATCGCTCAGTTCTAATTCATACTATGCAAGTCTTATTGCTCAGCTGATTAGTTTGTTTAGGAGAGTGTGACGAGGGGAAAAGAAACTTTTCGTTTTCCCCTCGTCTCTCTCTCCTTCAAACTAATCAGCTTAGTAATAAGCAGGGACAGGGGTTTCATGCAAATGCATGTTTTTTCCCTTAACTCTGATAATGGCTAGAATGAAATATCTTTACGAAACAATGAATTTGCTTAAAATTTTTTATTTTTTTTTATAATGCATGTATTTATTTATTGTATCTTTATATGTGAACTAACAATAAGTATTCAAATCTTAAATCTATAAAAAAAAAATTATTAGGCCCGACCAGAGTCGGACATAAACTTAGTGGTAGTTATAAATAATACATTAGTAGTGATAATCAAAAAAAAAAAGGGGGGGGGGGAAATATTTTCAAGTAGTCCCATCTGGAGTGTTAGGTATAAGAGCCCGTGTGTCCCTCTTTTTTAAGCGGATGTGTCCAGTAAAGTTCAAAATATTACGAGCAAGCGGATTAGGATGTGATTCGAGTTTTGTTAAATATTTGCCTGTGTATTTTGCAATTTCTTCATTCACTAGTGGCATATTTAAATCACGATGTATAATAGAATTTTGGATGTACCATGGAGCCGATGTTATTAACCGTAAAATTTTGTTTTGCCTTCATTGGATTCTCTCGACATTGGCTTAAAAATGGCATCAATTTGTTAGTGCATATTTTTGCATATTTTGCTGAAAATGTCTCATATTTTGATATAAATGCTGATTTTCTCAAAAATTCAAATTTCAAAAAATATTGCAAAACTGTTTTTGGCAACTGTATTCGCTTGCATTGTTGTAGAATTGTGGAACGATTGTACAAGCACTCACACGTACCAAATTTAATGGAAATTGTACTTTTGATAATTTCAAATTGTCTGCTATTAAATCCGGGAGTAGTGAAACAATTATGCTGAAACTTGATATTGTTTTTTAAAAATTATAACGGATTCAAAAACCAAATCTAATAGCTAGTATCCAATTCATTGTAATGGTTGAGTTAAATAAATATACAACATAATATAAAAAGAATCATTTAAATTTGAGCCGATTACATCCACAGACGTTACAAGGCCTTTTTCAATGCACAAAGCTTTCTAAGAACATATTGATTGGACTTCACATTCGATAATACATATGTATGAATAATAAAAAAAAAAATAACGGCCTGGCCCACAATGTCGACAAGAAATTGGGTGCATTCATAAGACGTAGCTGTTGCGCAACCGTTGAATATTTGTCTTAGAAACGCAAAGTTGAGTAATTCCGCTCCACTCAACAGTTGAGTAATTTTCCATCACAAATTTTTTTCGCTACCTGTAGTCAACATGTTTTGCTCAGCATAAACAGCTGATCGAATAGAGCTTTGCCATTTATATGCTTTGTTAGGTGACAGTAGCAAATATTTGTTAAATTTTATATTACAAATGCGACGAAGTAGCGAAATAAATATATAAAATTAAATTATATCCATCAAGCCGTTTCTAAGACGTAGCTGTTGGGGCCAACAGTTGCTAGCATTTGCACAACTGTTGAGCTCAACAGGTACGTCTTATGAATGCGCCCATTATCTCTCGCTTAGTTATGTTGAAAACAAAAACAAATTTTCTTATTTTGTTTTTGTTTTCAACATTACTAAGCGACAGATGATTTCTTGTCGACATAGTGGGCCAGGCCGTAAATAAATAACAACACTTTTCTTTTTCTATTTACGTATCGCTCCTTTACTGTAATATAAACATACATATCTCGAAAATGCGAATTTGGAGTTAATAATACCATATTTAATCTTGTGTAAAGATTTAATATAAAACGCACCTCTTGAGAAAAGAAAATATTTTTACATCTTTATTTAGTGATATGTAGATTGAATACTTTACTTTTGAATAATTTTTTTTAAAGATATGTGCATATTTTATTGTTTTTAGTGCATATTTTGCGTTTTTGATGTCATATCTTAGGCGCCTAAATACCTTTTTTAAATGCATGAAGTCCTTGTCACTGGTGATAAGTCTTGCAAAGTGTAAATTAGGACTTAGTTTCTCATATTTATGATTTGATGGTTAAAAACGTGTCTAAATGGTTATTTGGTCATAATATTTATCAGTTTTTTTCTTTTTTTTTTAATTTACTGTTAGCAAAAAAGAAAGAAAAGAAATAAAGCAAAGCTATTTTCAACAATTCCTAAAATGTTTGCCTTTATCTTGCTACAAGATCTTTAATTTAATATAACAAATTGCTTGGAAGTATTTGTGTTTGTTGTGCAAATGTGTATCTAACCAAGTCTCTCGTAAACTTGACATGGTTTTGTGGCAAAAAAATAAAAAATAACTTTTATCATTTTGATTAATGTTTCTAATTGTCGGAAGATTTATTTCTTTGCCTGGGTATGAGTAATTCACTATGAGATGATTTTTATTGTTTATATTACACATAAAGAACGTTTTGTAAATAAGACGCCTTTCTCACACACAAATTTTACTTTGCAAAGTCTTGAGTTTTGTTGAATGAGAAGGAAAAATGGAGATGAGTAAAGACTTTGTTGTACTCGGAAAGTTGTTTTGTTCTTTATTCGTTTCATAAAAATTTATCAAAGAAGTGAAGCAAGGTTGAAACGCAAAAGTTGGAAAATTTTTCACAGCAAAATTTGCATGCGGGAAAGGCTTGTACTACTACTAAGTCTCAATTTACACTATGCAAGTCTTATTGCTAAGCTGATTAGTTTGTTAGGGGAGAGAGACGGGGGGAAAAGAAACGTTGCTGTTCCCCTCGTCTCTTTCTCCCTGAAACGAATCAGCTTAGCAATAAGACTTGCATAGTGCGACCTGGGACTAAGCAAATTATATTCGACTTGATCTAGTGTGTGTAACTTTTTATGCGATAGGTAAACCTGTATATACATATATTAATTTTATATAATTTCAAAATATTTGATGAAAATATTGTTTTAAATTTTTTAAGCAAACGAAAGGAAAATATTTCACCAAAATCAGGTGAAACATTTACTTATATTTCATGTAATTTTGTTAAAAAAATTATGTAAAAAATTGTTTATGTTTAATATGCACATAAATAGCAATTTACAAGGCATTTTACACAACAACTAAAATCGTCTCAAATTTTATAATTTATTTCAAACATAAAAAAAAATTTTATTGTTTGAATTTATCATTTACAAAAAGGTCAGGGCTAAAAAGAGGAATTTTAGTAAAAAAAAAAATAAAAAAAACATTCTTTCTTTTGAAATAAACTAAAAATAGGAAACTGGATTTTTTCCCAGTGGGAAGCAAAATGATTAAAAAAAAAGAAAAGAAAAAGATGGAAAGATGACAACCATAAAAAAAGAAAATTTGGCAGCAAGCCAAATAAACAAAAAAAAAAATTCTCATTTCAACAAGTAGTAAAATGCTGCTTTTGGTTTTAAATTTATGTTAATTTATGTTAAATATTATTTTTTTTTTAAAAATATCGGAGTTTCTAGTCAAAATTAACTTTTTCATGTTTTTGACTGAATGTCTTGTATTTTGAGTTTTTCTTTTTTAGTATTAATTGAAAATTTGATTTTAGCTTCAGGGAGTTCTGATTTTTTTTTCTTTTATTCCAAACTTGGTGTTTCGTTAATTTAAATGGAAAACAGTTTGTGCACACTTAACCCATATCGAGCTGCATTTTTCTCGAAATATGCAAATTTTATTTCCTAAATTTGCATACAAATTAGTTAAACGTATTATTAAAAGCAATTACCGTGTGCGGTGTTTGGAGGAGGTCTAGTTCAAACACAGTCAGATGTAAAGTTAAATAAACACAACAAAAAAATCGAACGGCGTCAAATTGCATAATCTTGGTGGCCAATTGACGTCGCAAAAACGTGAAATTACGCGTTCTAGAAACTTCGCATGCAATAAAGCTAAAATCGATCGTATTGTATGACTCGTGGCACACCGTCTTGTTGAAACCACATACATATGTTCCAGTTCACAATCTTCAATTGCATTCCAAGAAAGTCTCTTATCATACGCGGATAGGGCTCTGAATTGACGGTAACTTTCATTCGGATTATCCACCACACTTTCGGTAATAGATGCGATATTTTCGGTAGTGAGCACATTGCGATGCTGCATATGCTTGACCACATCTATAACGTTTCCAGTCTCTTCAAATTTCTTTATAATCTTGCCGATTCCTTGCACATTAGGTCTATTATGACGACACATAATCACCCCGTAATGCTCGAAAAGTGGTCACCACTTCTCTAGTAAGTTTTAACAATTTTTACACATTATTTGGTAAATGACACTTCAGATTATAACAGATGACAGCCTTGCCAGTCCGGCTGTAGCGAAACCATTAAACAAGGTTGGAAACCGAAACAAATAACGGTATCGGTATTGATACCGGTACAATTATTTTAAAAATTTCGGTATCGGTAACGGTAACGGTATTTTTTTTATGTCGGTATCGGTATTACCGGTACATACCGTTATCGAGTTTAAAATACCGGTATACCGACCGCTATTACTGTGAAGTTTATTGATTCAACCAGTGTATATAGCAAAAAACATCTTTTTATTAAGTTAAAAGTAAGTAATTTTACATAAAGTCTTTAGTAAACAGTAACATAAAAAAACTAAGTTTAGTGTAAACTTGTATGTTTGTATAAACATACATACATGCATAAGTATGCTTAGATCAGAGCTGCCCACAGAGAGAAAACCGAGAGAAAGGTACAGGTACACGTGTATTCATTTCTATAAAAATCCGATTGGTTTTTGAACTCTGACGCATCTCTTGACAGCCTGGTTATAAACGTTTATACTAGTGTTTTTCAAACGGTATTTCCCGGAAAATGTACGAGAATTCCAGGGATTTTTTTGATATTATGGCAACTTGATGAGTGTTGTTATTCATTTTATGAATGCGATGGCGCAATAATAAGGTCATGTCACTAGCACAATAGCTAAAACTTTACAACAATTAAAGCCGAGTTTACATCTGGCACGCATGTGCTCTGAGACTAAGAGGCCTTTATTTGCCTTAACCAGAACGCGACGTTCAAAATTTAATTCTACAATTCATAAAAGTAAAAACGGAAATGTGCAAGGAAATAAAAGAAAAATTACAAAATAATTTCAGATTCTCTTAGATAAAAAGAACGATTCTATTAATGCTTATTCTGTACTAGTGATGGCCGAATATTCGGCAATTTTTAAATATTCATATTCGCATTAGTATTCATCAAACTCAGGCGAATACGAATATTTTTCCAAAAAATTAAATAAATAAATGCATAAATCCTAAACCAAATTTAAATAAATGGATAAAAATATTAGTTTATACGAATTTAATTAAGTTTTTTATAGAAATTTTTGCTCATTTTGAAATATTATTTACTGACGATCATTAAAATTTTTGGATAGTTTTTATTAACTTTAAAGTGCGCCAAGAGGAGGAGTATGAAGTTCTTTTTCATAACAATTTTTTAATATTTCATATTGCATGCGTAAATAGAACCCTAATTTAATGTCTATAAATTTCACATTAAATACTCGTATTCGTATTCGCGAATATCGTTTCAAATATTCGTATTCGCGAATATCAAAAATTGACATTCGTTACATCACTGTTCTGTACTAAAGTCCTATTTTGTAATATTTATTTAATAATATATTTTTTTTAAGTGCGGTCAGGCTTGTATGTATTGTTTTGCCTTCGAGAGTTTTTCGTCCGTATAATCTTGCGTTTTTTTGTGGAATTTCTTTAACAACCACGTTGCTACTTCCTATGTGAAGGCATACGTCGTGTACAGTCAGTCACAAAACTTTTTTTAAAATACTGTTAATAACATCCTGGGCATATGGTCTAGTTACTCCACCCATGTTTGTTCAACACAATATTATGCAAATTTACTTTGTATAATATGTATCAATAAATAAATAAATATTTTTTTTTTTTGCATTTACATATAATATTGGTATATATGCACCACTATTATTTAAAGAACTCAAGCGGTATTTTTTTTTTACTAATGTGCTTATAAAACGTTTTATTTAATCGATCTCATGAATTATATTTTTTTTTTGTTGAAATAATTAAATTAAAAATATTTTGTATTGTTTTCCACTGGGCGGGAATTTCCCGGGAAGCCGAAAAGTCGTTTCCGCTTTCCCGTGAAATGAAAAAGTCCGGGAAAAGAAAAACTCTAGTTTATACATATGTATTTGATTATGGTGTGCTTACACTTTGTTGTCGATAAAAAGTAGTAAAAATAGAGCTGAATAAGAATGTCTAAAGGGGGAAATTTTGTTTTTGTAATTAATTCCAAAAAAATTAATTGAAATTAAGTTTTGTAACTTTTTTTACGGAAATCGGTATACCGGTCGGTACGTACCGGTATAGACATAAACGGTATTGTCGATACCGGTATTTTCTAACCGAAATGAGTTTCGGTATCGGTATTGATACCGGTACCTAATTTTAACGGTATTTGAATCGGTATCGGTATTTTTACGATACCGTTTGCCAACCTTGCCATTAAATGAATAAGACGTTGCCACCAAAAAATTTGTCTCTCTTCATAATATGTTACAAAACATTTGTACATACTTTCAATTTAAGTGAAAAAAAAAATTGTAAATATAGTCTTTGTACGAAATGGCAGCGAATGTCCCCGATTGTAGAAACTATCCCACTGAAATAACAAGCTGTATTCCGACCGGGAAGATCGTGTGTTGATCATATCATATGCATTATCATCGAGCAATCCATTGAATGCAACAGCAGCCTTTATTTAGTATTTGTAGATTTTGAGCGTGCCTTCGACACGGTATCCAGACCAGCACTCTGGAATGCTCTGAGTAGCAAGGGAATCCCGGCAAAAATAATTCACCTCATTCGCGAACTATATAGAAATGCCAAATGCAGAGTGCGATATACATTCGAAGAAAGCAACTGGAGCTCAACTCAGCAGAAAAGTAAGGTTGTATTCTGTCCCTCAACACTATTTATACTGCTGTTGGACTGTGTGCTTCAGCAAACAAACTCCGAAACACCGCAGGGCATCCGCTGGAACAAGAGTGAGTTCCTCAATGGCATCGACTATGCTGACGATATACATATGTCTCTTTGCACATCGCTTCGATGATATAGCACACAAGATCCAATGCCTATCCATCAATGCCAATACAGTCGGCTTCAAATTAAACGTGAAGAAAACCAAACTGATGCGGTTTGGCACCAGCAATACGGTATCCTTAACACTACAAGGACAGCTGATCGAAAATGTAGATTCCTTTTCTTATCTCGGCAGTACAATTTGCAAAAACGGAGACTCCAATGCCGATATCACTGATAGAATAAATAAAGCTAGGACCGCTTTCCATTCCCTGCATATAATATGGAGAGCAAATAATATAACTACCACCACAAACCTAAAAATCTTCAACTGTAGTGTCAAATCCGTACTACTACTGTATGGTTGCAGCACCTGGAGTACAACGTAGTCTTCACGAAGGAAATTGCAATCGTCCTACAATAAGTGCCTGAAACAAATTTTGCGAATATTTTGGCCGAACTGCACAGAAAAATATATTAATGCAATAAACAATTTTTATTGAAAATAAAACCAAAAAATTAATTAAATTTTTGCTTAAAAATAAAATATTTTTGCAAAAAACAACTTTAATTGAACATAAAACCGAAAATCAATAAAAAATATTATTTAGTCAATTTTATCATAGTGATTAATAACATTTTTAAACAAATGTTTAATTGCCTTAAAAACATTTTTTATTGCTTTTTGGTTTTATTTTCAATTAAAGTTGTTTATTGCAAACTTATTTTAGTTTTGAGCAAAAGGTTAATTGACTTAAATACGTTTTTAATTGATTTTTTGGTTTTATTTTCAATTAAAATTGTTTATTGCAGAAATATTTTTTTTTTGTGTGGGTAATCAACGAACAACTGCTTATATGATGGCTAACTGCGAGCCAATTGATTCTGAATTCACATACTAAGAAGGCCACCTGAAGAAATCTCAAGGCAGGCATTAGACTGGAATCCTCAGGGACATGGGAAAAATGAATGCAAATCTCGTAATCTGACTTGGAATCAAACAAAGAGTCTACCTTATGATCGAGTGCGGTGGAGGGAATTTGTCGACGCCCTATGTTCTTCTTAAACTTTTTATATACTTTGCGAAATTTCTGTAAATTTTGTAAATAAAGGAATAGATACATACGAAATAGCAGCAGCAACCCAGCCTAATGGGTAAATTTTATCCGATTTTATTTCAAAAGCAACTAAAGTTCAAGCACTTTTTGAAACTATTACACAGAACCAAGAGTTTTAAGTGAAGCAAAATTATCTTGCATCCAAACACTGAAAAAAAACCTTGAAACTAAATATGTAATTCTGACTTTAAATTACATGCACAACAAAAACTGATGATACTGATGATACTTTTGTTGTTGTTGCTTTATTGGGGAGCTGGAAGATATAAAAATTAGTGGAACAGAGAAACCATTTTCTAAATTATTCCCAGAATTAAAACATAAAATCTTTCAAAAGTAGCAAAAAGAGCGATAAAAAACAATTTATTTTTGCTTCTGCCACATCCACATCTTTCACAAAATTTGAACTCGTTAACTTTTAATTAAAATGCTGACGGAGTTTTTTTTTTGTTAATTTTTATTTTGCTACATTTCTAACATGATTATAAAAAAGAAGTACATAATTATATAAATGTACAATATAAGTATATAACGATTGTCTTGTTGGCAAAATTCAAACACAAAAACTAAAAATATTTTAGTTAAAAATAAACTTATAATCATGGACAAAAAAAAAGAATACATTTTTGCTTGTAAACCTTGAATTAAAAAAAAAAATAACAACAATCAAAATTTGTGTTTATAATCATTTAATAATTTTAACAAAAGCTTTAACAGCAAATGTGTATGTATGTATGTATGTACGTGTAACTATGCACGTATTTGCCTGAATAGAAGTTAAAAATGAAACAAAAATTCGCAATTGTTTGTGTGTGTGTGTGTGTTAGTGTTGCCAGGAGCTGGAAAAAATAAGTCTGCTGTCAATGTTTATTTTCCTGCTTAAGTGTATTCACAGACTTATACTAAAATTTTGTAGCGAATGTTTTTGCACTATATCGAGCCATAATCGCCAAAAAAGCTTAACCGATACATATTTTGAACTCGTTCTTTTATACGAAAATTGATTATTTACAATTGCAAATAATCGATTTTGTTTAAAAATTAAGTTAGAAAATTATGTCGCTGCTTAAGCTTTATTTTGGCTGTTGTGGCACGATGTGTTAAATCGTGACATTTCTGTTTGGGGCCCTCCTTATTTAAAAGAGAAAATAATATTCCCTCTAACCCTAAAGTTTCTTGGTTTTTTTATTACAAATCCTATGAAAATTATGCCGCTGCAGGCTGAGGGATTATTTTTTTTTTATTTTATATTTTTAGGCATCAATAGTAATCATAAATAAGTCAGATTTAATTTATCCTATCCCGATCGTTATGGCCGTTAAAGGATAAACATGTTCTACAAAACGTTCCTTGTAAAATTCTAGATTGTAAGTATATACTAGTTTTCTATGCCGATTTAACATAATAAAGATCCAGAGATCAACTCTTTTTAACCGACTTCAAAAAAAGAAGGAAGTTATGAATTCGTCTTCATCGGCCATGTCACAGAGTTCAATTCTGTTCGGAAACAGAATTCAATCTATATCAGGATGTCAAGCCTTAGTCAGAGAACTCCCCAGAAATCAGCGCCCCCAAAAGTGTGGACTCACTTGACAATATGGGAAATATTTAAGTTTTCTTTTTAGACTCCATCTGTCACAATCTGTCACAAAAATGGGGTGGATTGAATTCTGTTTCCGTACGGAATTGAACTCTGAACTTCAACTTTTGGGGTTTTTTTCGGTTTTTAGTTTTGGCACTTTTTTCCACCGTTATGTAGATATTTTCGGTTTTTAGCGTTTTTTTCATTTTGGCGATTTTTTTTCATATAGGCGATTTTTTTAGTTTTGGCGCTTTTTCGCGTTTTGGCTTTTTTTCGGATTTTGGCGTTTTTTCAATTTAGCGATGTTTTTTTAATTTTGGCGATTTTTTCATTTTGGCGATTTTTTTCATTTAGGTGTTTTTTTATTTTTGGCGCCTTTTTCGCGTTTTGGCGATTTTTTTCGGTTTTTGGCGCTTTTTCAATGTGGCGATTTTTTCATTTTGGCGTTTTTTTTCATTTTGGTGATTTTTTCAGTTTTGCCGATTTATTTTAGTGTTAGAAATTTTTTTTAATTTGGTGCTTTTTTCGTTTTAGCGATTTTTTTGGTTTTTGGTGATTTTTTTTAGTTTGGCGATTTTATAATTTTCGGATTATTTAGTTTTACCGTTTTTGAAAATTTCAAGAGTTTGCCTCTTACGGTTTCCAAGATATAGCAAGTTGTCAAAATTACATAGTCAAAATTGCATTAACTGATGGACCACCCTTTGATTAAATTTTTTTTAAAATTTTAGTGTTAATTGTTGTAGTCTGTATAAAAATACACTAATTTTACAAATTTCAAGTGTCAATATACATATGTACACACAATTGTATGTATATAACATGGGATTTTAAAATATTTCGATGCTCGTTTTGGAACGCCCTTTAATTTTTAACTCTCATCTATTTGTTGTTGTAGCGGCCAAGGTTCTACATACTCTGTCCAAATTTCAGGTTTGTAGCTCTTACGGTTCTTGAGACGGACAGCGTAGCGAAAACAATAGGGTTCCTTTTATACCTTTGGTGTACGGAACTCTAAAAACCACATAAAGTTCATGCTGGCGACTTTTGGCGATTTTTAAAATCACTTTGAAACAAATCTAACAACCCTGTGCTCCTTTAGAAAAAGTTTAACTTTATTGTCCTGTGTAATTATTTTATACCATGTTCTAAAACAATTTTGATTGCAATATCTCCGCTGAAATGTCGAGGATATAAAATCAAATGATTTTAACTATATAGCATATTATGCTGCATTTTTCTAACCTTCACTTTACTCTTCTTTTCTTTTCATTTTAGGTAAGTGTGCGTTAAACGCTTAAGGAAATAAAATAAGAAAAATAATTTCCCGCAACGTACGTTAATAAAATCAGTGAGTTAAAATCTTTAATAGAAACAATTAATCAATAATTTTATAATTGCTCATGGAAAATCCCAAAATAAAGTATTTATAATTTAATGTTAAACTCCAATCCAGATATTGGCTTTTATACTTTGTACGCCTGCCTCTTCGCATACAAATTTCCCTCCAAAAGTGTTAAAAGGCCAGTAATAACTGAAACCCAACAAACATCTACTAGTATGATAAATAATTAATCAAGAAAATTAAAAAAAAAAAAAACAAAACCACAGCTTTCTTTCCTGTAGTTCGTTCAATAAAAAAAGGATGGGTGTGCTGCTTCATATGAGCTTTTGAAGCCTTTAAACTTTATTTTTTCTAATTTCATTTAAAATAATTATAAACTTAACCATATGGGAGTTACTCTATTGGGGTATTCACAAGGGTGTCCTAAGTGTCATAAAGTCATAAAGTCCTAACATTTTAAACCAGTTTAAAATTATTTTTATTTTCTTTCAAGTAAAAGGAGTGCTATATTAATACAATTCTTTACTCTATGTATTTGTTACTGTCATAACTAATTATTTTGCTTTTTACTTCTCTTCTTCGACAAAATGTCCATTTACGTTTAAATACGTGGCATTTTTCTTTAGCAAATTTCTACTCAAATCATTATATATTGCAAAAAATATAAAAATTCGCAATTGATTAAAATAATGGGAACAATCGCTAAAGCTGATTATATAGACCGCAAAAAAAAGTTATAACTCGAGTATAGACTTACAGCATATAAATCGCGAAAACTTGCAAAAATGCGAATATCTTTAAAAAATTTCCAAAGCCTCAAAAACTGTAAACGAGCAAACTCAGTAGATTTTATGAATCAAAAATTATCTCACGTGCAAAAAATTTGCGAAAATTCGCAAATAATTTTTAATTGAAAAAAAAACCTAAAATTTATTTAAAAAAATTCTTAAATTGTAAGGAATGAAAAAAAACTTTTAAAAATCCGCAATTAGGAAAATTCGCAAAAACTTGGTAAAATCAAAAGTATATTAAATTCTTATACTTATTAAAAAAAGTTTAAAACTGTTAAAAAAAACAGAAAGAATTGGAAACAATCACTTTTATTGCAAAAATTTGCAACAAATTGCAAAATTGCAAACAAGCTCCAAAATTACTTACAAATACCTAAAGATCTAAGAAATTCCAAAAATCGCATAAAATTGACATAATTATGAAAATTCGCACAAATAGATAGATGTACTAAAAATCGGTAAAATGGTTAAAAGGCAAGCCCTAAAATAACACATAACACACAAATACCTAAAGTTATAAGAAATTCCTAAAAATCGGAAAAATTCGCGAAAATGAAAATTTGCAAAAACTTGCTGATACCAAAATGATAGCAAAGTGTGATATAAAATAAAAGTCGTCAAATGTGTAAAAAAGGCAAAAACTGCAACAACAAAAATACTTCATTCAGACAATGATGTGGCTTGATTCAATCCTAATTTGTTAAAATTAAACACAAGAGCAATAAGTTTTAAGTTTTTTTTTTTGAAAATTTGCAAATAAATTCCAAAGCCTTAAAACTTTAAAAGGTCAAATGTTCGAAAAAATTTTGTTTTACATATTGCAAAAATTCGCAAATAAATTTTGGAAACAGATAGAAGCCGTTAAATAATTTTCTTATAATTTTGCAAATCGGTATCAAATATTATTTAATTTTTGTAATATTTTTTCTCATTTGTTTTGTATCATATTGTTTATGTTTCAACTCACACACTAAAATACGAGGGGTTGCTCACCACAGCAGTCGTATTTTAAACAAGTTTAAAAGTTTACAACACTATGACGTTATGACTTTAACACTACGGTTTGAATACCCCATATGTGTTTATTTATTAATTATAACTTTATGTCTTGAAATTAACAACGACAAGTATAAAATGAAAGTAAGCTAAAATATGATTTTAATTAATTTCTTTTGAAAGAGAAACAAAACAAAATAAATTGAAAAAAGTTTGTTATAAATTATTTTTAGCTGGTTATCGTACGTAGATATAAAGGGGTTTTCAATAGTTGTGGGTCGTTGTGGGGAGTGTGGTGGCTGGCCATTCACTTACGCCAAATCGCTATGGCACCACGGGCAAATACAGTACTTTTTGCTTATAATCCATTCTGCTTAAAGACCAAAAACGGTGGTAATCCAAAACTGTCATACTCACTTGAAGTTTTTTTTTCGAATTTCATACAAAGTATTTGTTGTATAGTCCACTTCGTTTGTAGTCCATTTTCGTTTAAAAGCCTTGTTTTCTTTGCATGCGTAACTAATACAGTATGGAAAAAATTCGTATATACTCAACCATGTTTTTTTTTCTTAATTTTTCTTAACAAAATGGAAACCTTATTTATTTATTTCATAAATATTTTACAAAATAAATTTGCAAAGTATTGTTGCACAAATATGGGCGCAGTAACCGGACCGGACATGACCTATTGCTTCACATAGGAAGTAGCAACGTGGTTGTCAACACAGAGGATATACAGAGATGACACGAGACGCAAGATAATTAGCGTTTTCGGAGGTCTCGCTCACTCAGTCACTGCGTATTCTTTAAGCTTCTTTCGTGGTGGCATTTTTTCTTTGTGCTTTGTGTTTTTCATTCGCTTGTGATTTTGGTAAGTACAATGTGAAAATTTATTAGTTTTAAAGAAATATGCTTTAAATTTTATTTATTTGCAGATTTTTGTAAAAAAAACATAATCTTGGTTGAAATTAAAGGTGAGTAGTTTCTGCAATTGATAATTTATGTCTGTATATTGTCATAATAGCTAGTTTTTTCTCTATATTTTCTGAAGCACATTTTTTGCAAAACAGAAAAATACCTATGTGAGTAAAAAAAACTATAATTTTATCTAATATACACGTATATTAATTTAAATAGTTTTATTTTTTAGGAGCAACAAATGCATGAAAGCCTGCCCGCCTGGCAGATCTTCCGGATCCCTTGGAACAGTCATTTAATTGTGGGAAAATAATCAGTTAAGGCAGGATTCTTGCCGGAGGCAACATATGGATCCATTAAAGAAAAAAATGCCAAGGATAATCATTTGTTGAGACGCGTAACTCGCCCATTTGTATCGAATCTGATGACGATGACGTTAATTCGACAGGCAGAAATCCTCCTGCCTTATCCGCTTTACTTTCTAATAAGTCAAGGATATGCGCGGCAACATGAGCTGCCGTGGCAAAACTTAACTGAAATTTTTCTCAGAAACACCAAGAGAGTCACTAATTATGGACGTCGCTTTTGTGAACTCACTTGTACGACGCAGCCTGGGAACTTGACAAATTGGCACAAGTGGAAATGCAACGCAAAATCTAACAAAAACATTTGGAAGCCCAACACCAAAGGCAGCAACAAATCAAATCGCTTGAAAGTGCACTTATACAGGCTTTCACCAAAATTGGAGATGCACCTACTACATCGGCAAAAACAACAAAAAAAAAAATTGTAAGTATATTACAACTAGACTTACATACTTATAAATTTTTAAAGTAAAATAATATCTATTTTTAACTTTGACTTTATTTCAGCGGGCACGCAGCGGATAAGATTAAAAAATACTACAACAGCAACTGTAACCAGCATCAAACAGTACACGGCCAACAATGATGCAGAAGACCTGTTGCAGGCTACTTTGATCGAAAATCTTGAATTTAGAACACTAAAATTTAATTGTGTATTTATATTTATAAGTTTTTATTTGTGTTTAATGCAATATTTAACTATTTTTTGTGCATTTATATAACTGCAATTGTACACCCTTTACTAGTTTTAAATTTTTTAAACAAACATTTTGACCACAATAATAAATTATATTAAGTAATTAAAAATTCAAATTTCCAGACAAAATAGAAAAATAAAATGCATAAATTTATTTGCAAAATAAAATATGTTGTTTTTAATTAGTTACATAAAGAAAAATCCAAACGTCTGTACACAAATAATCACCCTTATCGGGAATAAAAGGCGAACAATTTGTTCACCTGAAATATTTCCCATGAACAAGTGGTGGACAAAATGGAAAATACTACACTGACACAACGCAAACATTGGCGATCACAAAGGGAAATGGAACACATTCCAAGCGAACTTTCATTCCCGATAAGGGTGAATAATAGCTCCATCTGTCCATAAATCAATTTCATTATTTTTCCGAAATTGAAAAGTTAGATCAAGTAATGTAGTTATAACCACAATGGACATAGCATAACATCCGGATGTTTAGAACACCATGTTTCAAACGCACTGAATGATGAAAAGAAACCAAATCATTATTTTCTTTAAATAAATAAAATACTGGTTCATTACCTTCGCAATAGATATCGTATTATCATCATCAGATGCATGTCTGGCAGCCAGCAACCCCAAATCCAAATAAGACACATGACGTACGCCGGAGCAAATATTAGTCCTTTAATGATTGAATATATCTATTTGCTCCTCATTTTCACTTTTATTTCTTATAAATTGCATGTTTTTTATATATTGGCCACATTTTTCTTTTAAGCAGGGACTTAATTGTGGCATTTTAATTTTTTATATACACACACACACCATGTACTATTCAAACACAAATCAAATATGTACGTATGTACACATTTTAATGCAAATAATCTTTTCCACATTATATTTTTCCAATTAGAAACAAATAAATACTTTTAATTTAAATTACTTTTATTTAATATTGTAAAATTAAATTTCTTTATTATATTTTCTGTTTGTTTTGTTTGCAATTTTCATAACAAACACACACTATTTGTCCCTTTCTCGCAGTTCCTGTACCACAAATGATTTTAGCTTTTTTCTTACGTCAGTTATTACAACTCTGGTCTACTTTGTGGTTGTCAACGAAATTCCACAAAAGAACTTCAAGGTCATACGGTTATCCGAGGCAACAACACACGCAAGCCTCACCACACTTAAGAAATAAGAAATAATTACGATGACGCGAGAGCTGTTCTTCACCCCAGACCTGATTAACGATTCTGGAAACCTTTTTTATTTAAGTTTCTGGATGCTTTTACAAATGTCCAAATTTTCTAGATAAATGCAAAAGTACATGTGTATGTAGAAGTTTAAAAAAATTAGTAGATGCGTTTTTGAGCGTCGAAAAAAAAAATTAAAATTACGAACAAAATTTGATGAAATGTGGAGAACTGAGCGATAAATATTTATAAAGTGGACAAATCCACAGTTTATAAAATAATAAACAATAGTGCCAAAAATTAAAAAAAATTTTGAATTCCTGAATTAAAGGAAAGGGAAGGGAATCACACTGATATTTTCCAACTTCATACCAGTTTTTCTTATACATAAGGCTGTTAAAATTTATATTTTGTTTGAAAATGTGAATTTTTTTCTCTTAACTTTGCCCATGCTTTTGTTTACCAAATGCAATTTTTAACGTCGGCGAAAGTTCAAACCCCAGGAAACCGTATATGCTATTTTCATGCCCGCTCCTTTTTGCGGGCGGTGACAAAAATATTATTTGCAAAAATAATGTAAATAATAAAAAAAAAGTACTACTTATGCCTTAATATCATAAAAATTAAACTTTTGAGCTTTTATAAGCAGGGGAAAGTATCCCTTTCCACAAATCAAAACATTTTATGACTGACAAAAAGGTCTTTTAATCATATTTATCAATGCAAGATGAACAAAGCCAGAAAAAAGTGAAATTTTCAAAAAATCACAAAAAATGGCGCAAACTTGCGAAAACTTTTTTTGCGTCTAAAATAAGAGATTTTAAATTTTATTGTGGTATAAAATATAATTCTACCTTCACTTTTAAAAACCTTTCTCATTTTTTTTCGTTTGCAAAAAAGGGTATATATATTTTTTTAATTTTTAAACGAATTGTTTGAAGATCATTTTTTTGTTTTAATACTAAAAATAGCTTTTGATAAATTTTTTCGGCGAAAAAAAATCAGCGGCATAACTTTATTTGTTTAGCCGCAAACAAAAATCATATAAAACTTTTGAAAGCGGGAAAAAAACATTAAAAACTCATGTAATTTTCTTCACTTTCTGACTTTAGCAGTATCTCATAGCTACAAATCATAACTTACACACGACCAAACTGTGTTTTAGTATTATGAACCGCAACTGTTTTTTAGTTGAAATTGTCATCGCGTTGCCAACTTGAGAAACAGAAAAAACACATAGTTTTAGAAAAAGTATCGAAAAGTATCATACCAAATGGACACAAATATGTGTAGATTTATTTATTTACGACGAAAAGGAAGTCGCAATTGTAGATGTGCTACGTATCAGAAAAAAAACTCGTGATGATTCCAACCATCTTGAACGACCCAACTGCAGGGTAAGGAATAATCAAAATAGGGAACGAATTCTTTAAAAAATTATTTTTGAAGGTTTTTAGTTTTTCCGGCAGAAAAAAGAAACATTTCGTTATTTGTTGGATTACCTAAAACCATATTTAAATAAACCTTTGTATGTGGCCGCTATACCGCCGATACTGAAATTGTTAAAAAAATTTGTTATTAAGCATAAAAAGTATTTCTAATTACGATTTTTCCACTTTTTCTGCTTTTTATATCGCACCAACCTGTAACTACAAACACCCAACCACAGACCCAACTACTAAAAAGCAGTTGTGTATACTCAACGATTTTCTCAACCAAACTTACGCACAGTTGTAAATGACAGTACCAAAACGCAACTGAAAAGTCAACTGTTAATTTAGTGGAGAATGGCAATGCAAATTTATTAATCCCAACCAAATTATTTTTAAAGTTGAAAACCGTGATACAGAATATGTCATCCAGAACAAACCCAAAATTAATTCTTAAGTTGAGTACGCAATCGAATTTGATGAGATCCAACAACTTTATTCTCAGCTGCTTTGAAACTCATTTCAGTTTTGTATTAACATTTTGCTGTAGTTATTTTAGATGGTACTTTAGCTGAGTGGTAGCGCGTTGGGTACACAACGTGTGATGATACATGTTCGAACCTCAGAATTTTTTAATTTACTGACTATCAAGTGATTAAAAAAAAATCAACTCTAAGTTAGCTGAAAGTAATACAGAGTGAGACAATTTACTACCGCCTAGGACATCGCAATGTTAAAATAGTCAGTTGATTACATTGCAAAGTAATCCAAGTTTCAGTCAGTACTAGTTGCGAAATATTTAGCTTAAAGTTAGTTTAAAGTTAACGTAATTTCCGTCAGGGTAGTTTTCAAGATATCCTTAAATTCATTTTTGCCTTTATGGCCACTTTCCTTCGCTGGTAACTACTCGTATGCCGCAATAACCGGCAAAAACGTCGGGAGTTTAATATGGTGACGAAAAGAGAGAGTGGCTTAGTGTTGCTAAGTTTTTTCTAGAGCTTATCCCCAACTTTTGATTTGTCATCTCCGAAAATCCCCAAATTAAGTTTTAAATTTTTTTTTATATTTAAATTATTTATTTTGCGAAAAAATAAAATTTTTTAATTTTATTTAAAAAATCTCAAAAATAACATATTTATTCAATAAAATTTATTTATGTATGTACATGGATAGCGATATTTACATTTATATTAATTTAATTTGTACTTATAAAACTTGTGAAGAAAAAATAACACATATTTTTTGGATTTTAATATTCACAATTATAAAAAATTGTTCAACCAACGTTTACCATTTCAAAAACTTCAGAATCGAAATCTTCAGCCTCAGTATTTGTATTAAAAAGCTTTAGCATTTCAGCAGAAGGATTAAATTTGTCACAACACAATTCAATTATTTTTAAAGTGTGTTTATTCTAAGAAGTGCTTCCAACAAGTCATATTTCATTTTGTTACGTATTTTTGTTTTGGTAGTGTTCATTATTGGTTAATCTGCCTTGATATTTCTTCTTTATTACCTATAGAAATCATTCACTTTCATCATCATTTCACACATTTTTAGACTTGTCAGACACACATTTCTTAGCTCAAAAATCATTCTTGTTACCATCAGTTATAAAAAGAAATCCCAAAAATAATCCCCTTAAATTTGGTTATCATCCCCAACAAATCTCCAGATCCCCAACACGAAATTTTCATGCTCAATGTCGAAAAAATCCCCAATTCGTGGACAAATCCCCTAAACTGGCAACACTGGAGTAGCTCTGCTTTTATGTTACTGTATCAAGGGTATACCTGCAGTCAGTGTTTAAAAACTGAAGTGATTTTCATTTCATTTTACTACTGCTTTTGCTTTTGAAAAAATACAACAGTTTCAGTTAAAGCAAAATCACAAAACTATTTATGACCAATTGCGCAGTACTTTCAACAGTCGACGATTTTAAAACTTTGAAATTCATTTGCTTTTGCTTTTGGTTAGTATCGCAAGTAAAAGCAGAAGCAGTCTATATGCTTTTGGAAGTCGAAAACAGTCACAGTCGAAGAAACTAAAACTATTGTTTTTAGTAGTTTTAAGCAATCGCAGTAAAGTGGTTTTTGTTCTTGCTTCTTGTCTGATGTGCAAAAACAACAACAACATTATGACAAACACCACAAAATAGTTGACTGAACCTGCAGAAAGCTTTTACCCTGCGTTTACACATGCAAGTACCTCGCATGCAAGTTCTGTGTACGTATTATCAACGAAAATTTCATACAAATGCCCGACTGTCTTGCAACTTGCATGTTTGCCTTGTATTGCAGAGTTGTCCATAACATAAAAACGGTTAATTTTGGGGGAACCAGATAATATTGAACTTAATTCGTGTTATTTTAATGTTATTTATGTCTAAAAAATTCATTAACCGCTTGATTTATGAATATTTAAGAAACTATATATCAAATTAGCTTTTAAATGTATTTAAAATTAGTAAAAACTCATATAACATTACACTGAAATACAGTTAATTTCTACTAAAGTATTAATAGGGCAACACTGTTAGCTAACTTTCCATTTACTTGCTGCAAGTGAAACAAGTCACTGTCTTGTAAAATTCCTTGGCAGCTGAGTTGGAAGTAGACTGCAAGTGCCGAAAGTGTAGTTGTGTTAGTAAAAGAGTTTGAGTGTATTGAGTTTTTCGAACTTGCACTTGCACGTGTAAACCCTAGGTTAAAAGCAAGAGCTTTTGCTTCTTCGACTGTGACTGTTTGGTACTTACAAAATCACACAGACTGCTTATGTTTTTACTATCGAATCTAACCAAAAGCAACAGCAAATAAAATTGAAACTTTTAAAATTGTCGACTGTTGAAAGTACTGCGCAATTGGTCATAATTAGTTTTCTGCTTCTGCTTCGATTGCGATTGTTGATTATTTTCACAAGCACATTTGGTTCATTGGTTCCTTTTAAACAGTTGGAAAAAGCCCAAGCAGCGAAAAGCACAAATTTTACGACTTTTGCTACTTCGAGTTAAGTTTTTTAAACACTGCCTGCAGTTGAGTCTCAT
Source organism: Tachina grossa (assembly GCA_949987645.1). NCBI lineage: Eukaryota > Metazoa > Arthropoda > Insecta > Diptera > Tachinidae > Tachina > Tachina grossa. The sequence goes on from OX465274.1 coordinate 172,762,909, forward strand.
CCGGCTGTCAGCTGATCTTCAGCCGCCTCCGATAACTTTTTTATGAACTGCCGCACCCGACAAAATCTCTCCGGGTAGGTGTCTGATTCTGCTAGTGACAATAAGACACATGTCACGCAGCTGCATCAAATATTTAGAGTTGTGTACTACGAGTATTTAATATATCGAAATTGATCTTATTGAAAAACCCTTTATATAGATACAGCTGTGTAAATAATTGCCTAAATGAAATGAAACGAAAACAAAATTCATATTAATAACGAAACAAATGCCCAAGAATTTTGGCTGATCCCTCATAATGATAAAACACACGCACGCACACAAAGAAAATAAAATATACCTATGACAAATAACTGAAAGTGAAAAAATAAAAAATCTCCCAGAATATTAGATAATTTTTCACTGCCACAAATTATCGAAAATTTTAATGAACTCAAACGCTTAAGAATTTATAATTTTTACAAAATTTGTGTGGACGTGTAGCTGCTGTTCTTCATTGGGAACGAATGATTGGTATTATTAGGGAAAAACATAAAACTCTTCACCATGTGAAAATTGTATGGAAGAATGAAGAAAACAAATTTTAAAAATTTCTTTTTATTTATCATAGAAATTCTTTAAAGCAGAAACAACCCAGCAAAAAATTTCAAAAAAGGTAATCGTGTTTGGAATTAAGCATTTTTGGTGGAAGCTGTTCCTTACTGGATTACCAACTTAATGATTTTAAAAAGGCGTTACACTAAAATAATCGATTCTTGAGAAGCACTTACTTATTTATTTGGCAAACTTGATCCTCCTCATTTATAAACTTGTACATAATTTTTTTTTTAATTTTATGTAATGTGATTTGTAAGCGAGTAATGAAATTTGGTAATCAGAAAAGTAAGTCATTATATGGCAAGTAGTTCTGATGGTAATGTGTAATTTTTTGCTGGGAAGTTGCTTTGCCGTTCATAATTTTTGGAAATCGGTATGAAAAAAGAAATTATTTTGTTTTTGTTTTCGATATTAATTTCACTTTGGTGAGGCGTTTTTTTTATTATTATTTTTTATTTGTCATACCATAATTTTGGCACATTTTCAAGTTTTTAATTTCAATAGAAACAAGTAAATATTTGAGCGGCGCGTGTACTAGTAACTTGCATTTATATTTATGGGGATGGAATGGGGCATGAGTAAACTTAGTAGCTGGACGATAAATCTGCGCTTCAGCGTTACCGTTGTGCGACTAAAGTCGCATTTTGCCCCTTTTTCAACTACCTTGCCACTTTTTATGCCCCTTACTTTTAAATCCCCTTTTAGTATCATTTGCATTATTTTGTGCCCCTTTCTGCCCCTTTTTGTTCAAAGTCAACTTTCGTTTTTATTTTGACAAATAAATGTTCGCAGATTCGTACAGATTCTACCACATTAAACAAGATTTTATTGCCTTTGTGTCAAACTTAATATAAAAACATACACCTTGGTATGCATCTTTTCATTTGTGTAAGGTTTTTAAATATAACGAGTACAATTGCACACTCATACTTGATAATTCTAACTGTATTTTCGATATATATTGTGAAAGCCAAATTTATTTAAAGTCCACAAAAAAAATTCTTCCCAAAAAATTTTTAAACAAATATTTGTTTGAAATCAAACTTAGTTTCAGTAAATATTCTGTACTGTTCCACTAAATTAATTTGTATCAAAACACTGTATAGAGAAGAAACAGGCCACGACGTTTGTCGGCTACTTTTCGGCATTTACATGTATACAACACGATCAATCAAAATAAACAACAACTAAACAACAACAACCGCACAACAGCACGTTGTTCCTATCAACAAGCAAGATAAACACCAACACACTGAAATAACATTTTCTCTCAGCCGAACTGTAATTAATTAAAATTTTTACAAAATTTTTATCAGAATTTACAAAATTATTTGTAGGACCGCATTCAAATAAAATATTTACTGATTCAACGAATTTGGTTACTGAAAATGAAATTTTGTTTTTTCTGTGTATACATACATATTTTTAAAAGGCTATTCTGTAAACCGAAACCGAGTTGAAGTCGCATGATTTTAGAAAACTAAAACAGGCAAACACGTGGCCAATTTCCAAAAGCAAATGATCGAAAAATGTTATCCAAGTTTTTACCACAAAAAGTACTTATTTTCGGAGGAAAGTGACTTTTGCTGATGATAACTTGCAAGTACTCGTTTAAGTCAATGGACAAATTGGCCAAATTAAACGCAAAAATATACCCAGATTCAGCAATTGCAAGGTCGGTGAGTTACAAATTATTTAAAAAATTAAAAAATTTTTAAATATACTGAAAGTAGACACTTGTCTGTCCATGCTGTCTGCCTTAAATTTATTTCAAAACGATTTGAAAGAATAGATTGCAAGTGAAGAACTTATTAATAAATACAGATGTACAATTTCAAAAGAATTGATATTTAAGGTATTCAATAAGTATGCATTATGCATAAAAAGAATACCATAAATATATTATCCTCTTCAGAAACAAAGTTTAAAGTTTTTTATCAAAACTTTAGCGGTCTAATTCATAAAAAATATTTTATGTTTATTACAGGGTTATTTGACAAATTTCCCATAGAAATATGTCAAATAAGCGCTTAATAAACCTTAAATATTTTTTATGAATAAGGCAGTAAATGTTTAAGTACATTTTTTGAATTATACTGGTTTATAAGTAAAAAAGTGATATGCCCCAAAAGATGCCAAAAAAATTATTAATGTATTTTTTAATTTTTTTGTAAATCATAAGAACTGGGGCATATGAGTTGTCATAAAATTAATGTTTGTGTGCTTTTTATACATGAGAAATTTGTTTTTATTACTTGTTTTTAATAAAAATAGGTTGATAAATATGTTTGTTTCTTTAATTTTCTTTGATTTTAAAGTTGCCCCTTTTTTCTTAGAAATCCCCTTTTTGTGCCACTTTTTTTTTGAAAATCCCCTTTTTGTGCCACTTTTTGAAAATTTTCAACGGTAACGCTGCTGCGCTTTAATACACTTTGAAACAAAAACCATACGTATCGCACCAAATTCAGTAGCCTTTGAACTGCACTATGGGTTCATTAAATTTATAAAATATTTTATTTTCCAAGTGTAGATATAATATTTATTATAGACTCTTACATATAAATCTCTTTTGTATATGATTAAAATTTATTATTTTTTCAATTGCCCAAGTCTTTGGCGACTTAAATAAACAACTTTCCGTGGGACTGTCCGTGTGTCTGTCAATCTTAATTGCATGGCCCGTCAATAAGGGGTCTGTCTGTCTGTCTGTCTGTCTTTATTTTCCTCCTCTTAGTTGCTGGTGTCGACACTTTTTTTTCTTTCGTTTAGTTATACTTTCAGTAATTTTTATATATATGTACATTACGAAAAAAAAACTTTCAAAATTGTAAAAAAGATAAGTTTATTATATTATCATCATTAACTATTAGTCGTACTCATATTATTATTTGCTTTGCAATTGCAAATAATTTAATTATCTGTTTTAAACTGGACACAGGCGATAGCGAAAAAAAGAAGTAAAATTATAATTTTTATACCTTTTACGTGTGTCATAGCTTGTAATATGCCAATAACTTTTATTTTATTTTATTTTATTTTATGTTTTCATAATACGAGTAGTTTGATTTTTTTGTTGTTTGTCTTCCTTCAATGAGTGGTTGACTTGGCTTTACGGCTTGTGGTTCCATAAAGAGTCATTGGAGAAGGAAAATAAAAAAAAATTAATTTACGTATGATTTTTTGTTATGTTTTAGTAGATTTTCTTTTGTTTTTAAAAGTATTGGCCACTGTTTTTAATGTTTAAACCACAAAATGCATTGAACTTTTGTTTTATGCTAAAAAGTAACATAAAAAAAAATAAAAACATGCAAAACTTTAAACGTATGATTTTTTGCAGTGTAATATATTTTATTTATAATCCAATTCAAATAAAGAATTTTAATAAGTTTTTCTTTATATTTAGTTACATTGATAACTGAAAATAAATTTTATTAAATCTAAACTCGTTGCTGAATGAATGTTTTTTTTTTTTATTGTAAAGGAATAAAACTTGAGAGTACGGATGAAAGAGTTCTGCTGCTTGTCTTATGCTAGGAACACAATTGGGACGAAAGGCGAATTTCGTCTACGTTGACGAATTCGTCGATATGAGTTCGCTGCGTAAATTCGTCGTGTGAAACACAACGGCGACGAATTTACTCAGCGAACTCCTTTCTAATATTTTATAAAGTTGGTTATTGTCAGTGTAACCATATTAGCTAATTTTGGGCTAAATCTAGCTTATTTCATCTGGATTTAGCTTTAAAATTTTTATTAAGCTCTTAGCTTCTTTTTTTATTTTTATTTTTCAATGGATTTAGCTTTTTTAGCCTTTTTTAATCCAAATTGCGTATTCCCTAAAAATATATTTAAGAAATACGTAATTTAGCTTAATTTTAGTTTAAAATTTGGTCACACTGTTTATTGTGTGTGTAACAGGGAAGGAAAATGACTTCTTGGATTTTGTATCAACTATGAAAACAAAATGTACTTTTTAGACCACGACGGTACCATTTTTTTTTTAATATTTATTAATAAAAACAGAAACGTGAAAAAATGTGTATAAAAATTCAGAAGTGTACAATAAAAAACAGAAACTTAACAAAAATGTGTATAAAAATAATAACATTAAAAAATATTAAATATAACATTCAGAAAGGTACATTCGTAGATTCGACTATTATATTAGAGATTAAAATAAAACAGACACAAAAAAACTAAAGAGGACATAGGCAAAATTAATGTTACCATATAGTGAAACATTGACATTTTTAAATTGTACCAAATAACTCGCGCTAGTACCACGGTACCAACAAGGTAAAAAATGTACCACAAAAAGTACAATTGTACCATGAATTCCATCCGTGGTGTGTAAAGAGAGTGAGAGAAAATTGATTTTTTCGTCGTAATAACATTAAAAAATATTAAATATAACATTCAGAAAGGTACATTCGTAGATTCGACTATTATATTAGAGATTAAAATAAAACAGACACAAAAAAACTAAAGAGGACATAGGCAAAATTAATGTTACCATATAGTGAAACATTGACATTTTTAAATTGTACCAAATAACTCGCGCTAGTACCACGGTACCAACAAGGTAAAAAATGTACCACAAAAAGTACAATTGTACCATGAATTCCATCCGTGGTGTGTAAAGAGAGTGAGAGAAAATTGATTTTTTCGTCGTTCTATCTATCTCAGAGTTCGTCACGCACGACGAATTTCGTTCTACGGCGGTGTTGTGTTCATTTTCATATGAACAAATGTCTTTGTCCCAGTTGTGTTCCTAACATTAGTTAGAACCAGTGATGCCAACTTAGCCCTTTTAGGGCTAGATTTAGCCCGTTTTCAGTCAGTCAAAACGCGAAAAAATTTTTTTTAGCCCCAAACTAAAAAAGGCGCAAACCTAGCACTTTTTACAATAATCTTTCAGCCCTTTTAGCCCCTTTTTAGTTTTTGCTTGATATGGCTACATTTAAACTTTTGCGAACTTTTTCTTCCTTTAATATAGCAAAATAAAATGAGTAAAAAGTCGATATTGCTTTACCAATTTAAAAAAGAAGAATAATATAGAGTAATCTTTTATTTCTTCCAAATTTTTTATGCCTTGAAAGTTATTCAGTAAAGTCTAAAACAGATAATGTATGTTTTTGGAAGAGCGAGAAATCGAAATTTTATTTAATAACGGCCAATTTTAAATGTATCTACTTATGTAAACATACATATGTACATATACACAGAAAAAAGTATTCACCAATTAATATTTTCAATTAAAAATTTAATTCATTTAATTAAATTTTTAATTGTATTAATTAATTTGAGTGGAAAAACTTAATTGATATTATCAAATTGTTTATAGGTGAAAATTTAATTAATTTTTTTATTGATATTACAAATATTTTAATTAATATTACAAAATCTTTCATATTACTTTTTTGTGTGTATATATTTCTATTATATATGTATGTATATGCTAACTATTTAATATACGTATGTACATACCTTATTGAAATGTAATATGAAATGTGAATGATATATGTACAATATTGAAGCTCTCAAGCTATGTATGTGTTGATCTCATGATAGTTATTTATATTCTAATAAATTACTTTACAGAAATTGATTTGATGTTGTTATTTTCAACAGAAACGTTTTAATACTAGCCCCTTTTCGCGCTTTTTCGAAAAATTTTACTATTTTTTGTTATTTTTGAATATTTTTTCAATTTAGCCATTTCTAGCCCTTTTTTCAAAAAATTTTACACGTTTTGAGTCTCAGAAGTTGGCATCACTGGTTAGAACAAACTAAATTTCAATTTCAATTTGCTATAACCACATGTACTTTGTTGGTATAAATTACCTTCTTACTTTTCAAAACAGGGTAGCATCGTCAGATTGCATGTTTCTTATAGGAAATGTCAAACACCATACAAAACTGAATATTCGAAAGGTGTTTATGTATATATACAAATAAAAGCATGCTCTTAGGCGTATACCTACATAATCCAAATTTGACATTTAGAATGGTATAATGACATTAGTCACCTGGTGTAGTGCTGCCACCTGATAAATGCGCCTTGGTTCGGCCCTTCCACGCTCAAAAGCTTCTCTATTACTATTACTTATTTGCAAATAAAACTGTAAATTGTTGCCATATTATTGTTTTTATTGCCACTTACTAATTCAGAAAACTATTCACGATTAACGCACTATTTGCAAATAAAATGATTGAGGTTGCCACTCTTACAAATGTTTGATAACAAAAAACAATAAATGGATGAATATTGCACAAAAAACATTAATAGAAGCAAATAATGACAATTAAAACAAATAATTATTTGATATTTTGTACATTTACAGTATTTTTTTTTTGTCAACATAAGTAAGTTTTCTATAGAAGTGCTACCAAGTTTATGTACTTTTTGCTATCCAGTATAAACAGTGAGTTAATTTATGTGCAAATAGTGCGCGTATAAACGTAGTATATGATTACGGAAAAAATGATATGAACAATTTTGTTATATATACACATAAATAAAATAAATTCAGTAAAGTGCGTCTTCTACTCGCACACTAAGGGTTCCGTACGGACGTAGTGTCTGTATGTAGTTTTTTCCCGGTTTTAGGCGTTTTTTAGTATTGACGTTTTTTCGGTTTTCGGCGTTTTATTTTCGTTTCGGCGATTTTTTTAATTTTGAAATTTTTCCCAAAATTTCAAGAGTTTGCCTCTTGCGGTTTTCAAGATACAGCAAGTTGCCAAAATTACATTACCTTATAGAATACTCTTTAATTTTGATATTTTAAGTTTCATTGTTAATTGGTGTAGTCTACACTAAATTTGAATAAGGAAGAAAAAAGCAAGATAGAATTTCAAATTTTTGAAGTCATCTTATGTAGATGACTTTCAGTTGTTTTATTTTACCTGAAATTTTGTAATATATTTTTCTAACAATTAGTAAAAAAAACACCCTGATTATTGCTATTTACAATAGGGCTAATAGTATTCGGCTCAAAGGAGCTCTTCGCTTTGTAATATGAAGTTAGCAAATTTAATTGATTTTCACTGATTTTTGCATAAAAAACTTGCTTGCAGCTGTAACAAAAATCGAAATTCCAAATATTTTTTTCCTCCCAGTTTACATTTATTTATTTATTTATTTATTTATATTTTAATGGCCAACAAGTTAAATTAAAACCTTGATTTGTGTCTGCCACAAAATGTTAATTTATTTCGTTTCATTTCCAATGAGTGACTTTCTTAATTGTAGTATTCAACACGAAAACGGGTGTTGGATATTGCAAATTTCACAAAATGTTGTTATTTCAGCTGGAAATGAGGGGAGTACTCATAATAAATAAATAAATAAAAGTATTGGTTGTGTTTTGAGTAGCGTGGAAGCTTTAACTTTAATGAAACACCAAAAAAAATCTTTACTTAATTTTATAGCATTAAAATGTGAATAAAAAAAAATAGAGCATGTGTCTGTTGGCAGTTATTTAACTGGAGATGTAACTGGATACATACACGTAAGGCTCCGTTACCCGACTGTAGAAATCGCAGATGTAAGGTAAATGTAAATGTAATGTAAATGTAAACGTTTGAGCGCTTATAGAATACTTAACAACGTGTCATATCCCTGCAGTCAGACTGGGGCCAAGTGTCTCTATGTCAACACTAAAATTCTAGTAGTAGTTACATTGTCTACAATTTCTCTTCTATTCGTCAGTATAAAAGAAAAAGAGAAAACAGATGTGGTATATTTGTGGTGGATTTTGTAACAACTTGTCAATATACATAAATTTGTATGTAAGTAAGGTGTAGAAATGTACCAGTAAATGTCTGGTTGGTAGTGTCTCAATGTTCCCATAAGTACTATGAATTCACTACCTAGTCAATTGTTTTAGTGTTACTAGTAGATTTTCAATGACAAGCACATGGTAACCAAGGGTTTACACGTGCAAGTGCAAGTTCGAAAAAGTCAATACACTCAAACTCTTTTACTAACACATCTAAACTTTCGGCACTTGCAGTCTACTTCCAACTCAACTGCCAAGGAATTTTACAAGACAGTGACTTGTTGAACTTGTAGCAAGTAAATGGAAATTTAGCTAACAGTGTTGCACTATTAATAGTTTAGCACAAATAACCTGGATTTCAGTGAAATGTTATATGAGTTTTTACTCATTTTAAATACATTTAAAAGCTAATTTAATAATTTTTTTTTCTTAAATATTCATAAATCGAGCAGTTTATTAATTTTTTTTTATACATAAATAACATTGAAACAATACGAATAAAGTTCAACACTATCTGCTTCCCTTAAAATTAAAATTTTTTATGTTATGGACAACTCTGCACTAAAAGGCAAACATGCAAGTTGCAAGACAGTCGGGCATTTGTGAGAAATTTTCGTTGATAATACGTACACAGAACTAGCATGAAAGGCACTTGCATGTGTAAACGCAGGGTAAATGTCTATAGCATAAAGTATTGTATGGGGAATAATTGTAGAGTAGTACTGGTGACAAAGTCAAAAGCGACTCAGTACATTTTCACTATTCGCACTTTCTGCAGGGGTGTTTTCGACACAAAAAAAAACTTCTTTGTGCACACACACATACATACTAATTGCATTGTGCCCAGCAAACACGCATTTTTGATTTTAAATTGCGAGTTATTTGAAGTCAAACGCGAAAGTTCATATACTTATGTATAACATTTAAATTCATGAAATTCATTTTGATTGAAATTTACATACATATGTATACGGACATACACACGAGTATGTATGTATGTATTAGAACTTATAAGTAAATAATATATAAAATAGTAATGTTTTAATTAATCCAAGATTTTTTAATAATTTCGCTGAAACTATTTTAATTTACTTTCTTTTGATGGCAAGATTTAGCCTGTTGGAAAAAACTAATTGAGTTTTTGAAATAACACCTTTTAGAACGAAAATGCGCCTAGAGGTTTTGAAAATTATTATTATTATTTTATTTAATTGAACTCAATTATAATAATTTTAATAGCAGCTGTAACGCTCAACCGTAATATTTGTCATTGTATATTACCAGAACAGATTTTGAGCAACTTCATCGGAAAGACGAAGTATTTAGCTCTTTAATTTCCAAGAATGTGTGTGAATGCTTTCAGTAGCACCTTAATAAAATCTTTACTTTCTCGTTTTATCCTTTTCTTATTAATGTTCGTACCTACTCATAATAATTTAGTTTTATTCACAAACAATATACATATGTATATTTTTTAACAAAAATACATACATATGTACACATACAGGACTTTTTGTTTGCTGGGTGTCTATCAGTATAAAAAATCATATAAAATGGAAAACAGCTGTTCGAAACATTGATGAGAGTTCAACATCTTCACATTATTTTTGATTGCATGGAAAAAGTACCAAAATTATTTAAATTGTATCAAATCATTATTTTATACTTACAAACATTTTAATGACTTCGACATTAAGTGAAATTATAATTTCAGCTTCATACCCGTATATACATACATACTTGCATTACAACGTATTATATAATAATATTATAATATATAAAATATTTATATTTTTATTATCATTATAATTATTAAGATTATTTTTTTTTATTATTTTTATTTTTATTGTTATTATTTTTAAATAAAAATAGTTTTTTGTACGCTTGAATGTATGTATGTTATGTACGCACATATGTATGTATATTTTACATATTCATACATATGTACATATACATACATACTTTGTTAGAAAACTAAATTTATTAAATATGCCATGTACGTATACAAATTAACCACTCAAAAGCTTAAATTATTAAAAGAAAAAAAAAAAACCAAATCAGGGCTATTGTGCCACACTCTCATTCAATATACACACATCCCATCACTGTCTACAAATGTTACGTAACGTCGTCATGAAATTCTATTTTCTGCAGGTTCAGACGTTACATTTACGTGCCATTTCAGTCAGGTAAGCGTTTGCATAGCTTTTCATGCAACAGATTCGATCAGCTGACACATTTACATTTACAGTTCTATATTTACAGTCGGGTAATTCTGCCTTTACAGCTGGATTCACACAGACGTACTCACTTGCACATAGGCAAAATTCCTTCTTACCAGAGAATGACAATGAGTATTCAAAAAAAAAAATAAAAAAATAAAAAAGATAAAAACAATAAAATATAAAAATATAAAAATAATATATGTATGTATATAAATAAGTAGTCTTTATTTTAGTAACTGCGTACAATCATAATTGTAGCGCAAACAATTCGTACGCTCACATATTTTCCCTCAAGGAACTAGGACTATAGCCGATACCAATATACCAGAACATCTGTACTTCGTTTATGGGAAAAACTAAAATACGCATTGGCTCTCTCTAATACATAAAGCCTGAGTATGCTTATACCCACAGTATGGATATTTACTCACACAAAAAATATACTCATGATACTTGGGATATTTATTCATCAATCGCCACCGTATACAAAAATTTGTGTATATAAAATGGAATGAAAAATTTGTGGGAATGTGTGTTTGTGTGACATGTGTAGCCAATAGTAGAATATTCGGAGTATTTCTATACTCGTGCGTTCGATTGTAGCTCGCACAATCTATCAATTTTAGTTAAAGTTGTTTGTGGTGCGTACTTAAAAAAAAAAAAAAAAAAAATGTGCATAAACATAGTTGGTAGATTTTTATTTTTATATGTACTTATTCGGTTTAAAATGAATTCTTGTGTTTGCTTACGATCGTATTTTTGATTTTAAGCTGTACGCATTCCTAGTTGTTTGACGACTTATACTCAAAGGGTACTTAACACGATACTTTTGACATTATCTGCTTCTTACTTAAGAAATGCTGCTTGGTCATGTATTTTGATTCAATTGATATTCTTATCGAACTGCTAAAGAATGCGTTATACAAGGCCTCGTCGTCTCTTCCATATAAAATATAAGATATATATTTCACATATTCTTGTTATGGAAAGAGAAAAAAGGAGTAGGTTAATTTTTGTTTTTGCAAATCAAAAGCAGAAGGAATGAATTGAAAGGGCTTTAAGAATTTCTCTTTCGAAAGAAGCGAAAGCGGAAGGCCTTACTCGCAATGGCAACACGTGTAATAGTTATGAGTATGGCATTAAGCGATCTTGTTTATCCAAAAGAAGGAGTACAGAGGACTTCTACAAAGCCTACACTTATTATAACCCACTGTATGTATATCTCTTTTAATATAAACAAAATGAAAATTATTTCATCATGGGAGAATGCTTTTTCTTTCAAATATATTCTTATATATTTTCATATATCGTTACCTCAATACAGAAAGAAATCAAGATTTATGTATATATCGATAGAAGAACATCTAATGTATCTAAAAATGCACAACTCTCGAATTCCAAAAAAATAATGAGTTAGGGCCTTTCTATATTAAGGCAACGATATGTACATATACAAATATTTTTATTTAAAAAATGCATTGAAATTTTTTTATTCAAACTTTTTGAAATTTATATATTGCAAATGAAGTTGTCCCTACCAAAATCACTTTATAGTAAACTCAAAAATTCCTTAAACCTGAAGTAATCTTAAACATAGTGTCCACACCTGATTTATATCATGAGAGAATGTCAAATTGATATCATGATGAAAATTCATCACCTATAGACTCAATTTATTAATATTATGGCAGCGTTATGATATATGTAATCATTAGAGCTCACGTCCTGATAACTTCATTTTGATATCAAATGTCATTTTAACATGTTACTGTCACTTATTTATTAAACAATTTTCATTTAAAAAAGGCGGCACAATAATTATTTGTGACCAAAAAATTAAACAACATGCAAATTAGATATTTTTGGCAAGTATTTTTCTAATATTTGTTTCATTTATCATGATATAAAATCATCAACGTCTACCCCTTTGTGTTGATATTAATAAAAAAATGACAGTTGCGCCGCCGGCGTCATATTACCCTATATCCATACCAGATATATTTTTATCATGACAAAAGTCAAACTTTATATTGAACAATATTTTTTTTATGTTAGCTCTTTTTGCTATATAGAATTTGACATTTGTCATGATAGAAATATGTATATCAGGTGTAGACGTAAGGTTACGATTTATGATAAAAAATCATCAGGTGTGGACACTATGTAAGGTTCAATCAGCCTTAACCGAAAAGTTAGATTCGTTTCATTGGCGTTATGGCGAGTCACCTATGTATAATCAAATACAGTGTTGCCCATAAATTTGGTTCGAACTGCTGTTTTGTATGATTATGATTATGGCACGTTTAATTTAAGCTTAATATTCAATATTTTTATTTTGATAAAATTAAATGTTATTATTTCTGTTATAACTTTTAATAGAGAATTAAATTTTAAATGAGTTCTCCTAAAGTTTTACCCCTGAATATTTTTTTGTCTGCACTTTAAAAGTGTATCCGTACATAGAAAGTCGTCATACCCACATAAATAAAATTTTTACTAATAAATGCCTCTGTTAATGTGTTTAAAATAGTTGATATGCGATGTTGTGGCATTGGCTTCGTTGATAGGAACTAGGGATGCCAATCGGGATCGATTTTTGGAAATCTCGGGATTCGGGATTTTGTAATCCCGATCCCGAAAATCCCGGGATTTTTCGGGATCGCGGAATTTTCGAGATTTCGGGATCTAAATATTTTTCGTAAAATGAATTATTTTTTTAAGTAAATATTACTTTAATAACAATTTAATGCATTTTAAAAGGTTTTATATTCATAATTTATCATTGCACAATTGTCTTTAAAGTGAACAATTTTCTAATACGAGTATGATATAAAAATTGAAAGAATTTTTCTCATCTATTTTTAAGTTGATTAATCACATTTGATGTTAGAAAATTTATAGTGAAAACAATAACTAAATATGAAAACTTGTTTTTGTTTTCAATGTAAATGTTTTTGTATTAGCTAAACCAAAACGATTATCCATATCGATGGACTTTTAGCACTACCGCTTAAGTTGACTTACGAAAATTTTTAGATTCACTTTCATATAAATAAGTTGCAAAAACAATATTGTTTTGTTAAAAATATATTTACTAACGTTTTCTCAATTGCGATTGATCAACAACAAGTATAACGGTTGTTACATATGTATGTATACCAAGCATTATCTAATTTTTCTATCAAGTTCGTTACGAATATGACAACGGTAATAAGACTGAACATGTCGAAAAATTAAAAGAAATGTATACACTATTCTAATCAAATTCGATTAATTACGTCTAAAGATCACATTTTTATAGGCACATACATACATTAAAAGTTTGCCTGAGCACTTGAACAGTATTTTTGCTCTACTGAAAAATTTTAAATTCATACATAAGTTTTTTTCTACAAGTTCAACAGATACAGATGTATGTATGTATTCATACGTTCGCTAAGAGGAGTACTCTGCAATTCGAATACAACTATAATTGAGTCGAACTCATTCAGTCGGTCATTTTTGACTAAAACTATTTATCAAATCCACGTAATTTAAATGGATTTGATCTTAGGTTTGTATCAAAAACGACCTAAACGGTCTAAATAAAAAACAAAATAATTTTGAACTGCTATGTAAAAAACATACATACACACTCGAGCAGTTTTTTAGACAAAATACTCAACAGAAAGTTTTCAATTGCCTTGTATTGTATTCTACTCCAATCGTAAGGAGGTGTTGTCAATAGTACTCAATTGTTACCGACAAGTTGATAAGTGCTAATTTTTTTTAGCGTTGAGGAGTTGAATAAATTTCCGGAAGAAATTTCTCCCTTTTCCAATTAGATTTTTTTGTTTTCCCTATTATTTGCTACTGTTTGAAATTATTCCCCGGGAAAAATTTCTCGTGGAATTTAAATTATAATTGCCCTCATAATATAGAATAAGACGGAATAAATTTTTCAAACTTATGAATTTTTCAAATGTTATTTTCCTTCCAAAGGTAATATGTTTTTTTTTTTAAATAATTCTAAAATGTACATATATTGTAGCACTTTTGATGAAAATAACCTTAAGAATGTAGTTTATTTATTTTGCTCTTGTTAATTTATAAGAAATATGTCAAATATGTTAAAACTGTACGTATAAAATTGTATGGGACTTTTAAATATTATAAAAAATACCTTAAAATCAACGAAAATTTTAATTTATAAAGTTTTTATATAAAAATTGCTAAGAAATCCCGAAAATGAAATCCCGGGATTGAATTTTACAAATCCCGGGATTCGGGATTTGCCAGATCCCGAAAATCCCGCGATTTCCGGGTTCGGGATTTCCCGTTTGGCATCCCTGATAGGAACCAGCATATAATATGATCGATAGATACAAGTACCTGTATACAAACAGTTTATTGAACTGCACGCATTAAAAACTGCAACTGTTCAACTCTAATGTGGTCAGTTGAAAATTCTGAGGCAGAACGTGACTAAATGCCATCCATACTGCACAGTGTAACAAACAAAATGTTTAAAAAGATTGCTATAAAATTTAATATGTTATTAATTAAAAGAAGGAAATATTCTTCGTTGTGCTAAGAAGGTATTTTCCTATTGTTGTGTTTTCATAATAACAAAAAACATACCACAGATTCTAAAGTTGCTTAGAAAATGTTAACTATTTTAATTTCTTTAGAGTTTCATGAACGTGTTACAAGTTCAAGGCTTCTTTTGTGTGTGTGTCTTCTTAGTATGTTTTCTTTGAAGGTTTCGTTACATAGAACTTTTTTATTTCATTATTTTTTCATCGCCATTTTCACACTTAAAAGTAATAATTATATTTATAAATCTTAATGACCCTAAAAAAAATTAAACTTAATTGCTGGCACTATTATCTACATACTTTTATTAAAATCATGTGCCAAAACTTATTTGTGACAATCGTAATTATATGTATAATTTCCATTGCAATTTAATTCGCAAAATTCATTGTTTTTTACTTCTTCAAATTCAGCATGAGTTTGGAAATAGTTACACTCACAAAGTCTACATACAATGCAGCGAAATCAGTAAATAATGCAAACGAAATATTAAGTCGAAAGAGAGCAAATAAAGCAATACAAAAATCTATATGATACACACGCAAATATACACCTGAAGTTTTAAAGCCGAATATTGCAATAAATTAAAAAAAAAACAAACAATTATTATTGCCATATGGCAACACAACGCAACATTTGTGAAAAATAGTGTGACCAAATCTAAAAAAAAAAAATCACAGCTCTGAAATAATGCAAAGAAATTTTCAAAAGAATTCAAAACCGTTAGAATTGAGATCTAACTTAAAACAAATTACAGTTCTGAGCAGTCTTCCTACTGCTTGAATTTTTTTCTTTTCTTTGAAAAGGTCCGTTTTGAAAAAAATACTTTTTAGAAAAACATACTTTTCCAAAAAGTACCTTATTCAAAAAGTCCTTTTTCCAAAAAGTACCTTTGCCAAACTTTACTTTCTTCAAAAAGTGCGTTAGAAAAAACTTTTCCAAAAATTATTTTTCTTCTAAAAAGGACTACTTTCAAAAAGTACACTTTTCAAAAAGTCCTTTTTCAGAAAAGTGGCTTTTCCAAAAAGTTCGTTTTTCAAGAAGTACCTTTTCCACAATTACCCTTTTAAAAAGGTACTTTTTGAAGAAAATAATTTTTTGACGAGATACTTTTTGAAAAAAAAAACTTCTTAGAAGAACATATGTATGTACTTTTTGGAAAATTTACTTTTTGGAAAAGGTACTTTTTGAAAAAGTTCCCTATTTAAAAAGTACCTTTTTCGGAAATTACTTTCTTCAAAAAGTGCCTTAAAAACTTTCTTCAAAAAATACCTTTCTCAAAAGAACTTTTTCCAAAAAGTACCTGTTCAAAAAGTACTTTATTCAAAAAGTATCCTTTCCAAAAACCGCTTTTTAAAGAAAGTACTCTTTTCGATAAACTACCGTTTCAAGAAAGTATCTCATCATTAAAGTACTTTTTTTGCTTTAAAGTACTTTTCTCAAAAAAGTTCTTTTTTTAAAAAGTACGTTTTAGTATGTATATAACTTTTCTAAAATTGGAAGAGTACTCTCTTTATAAAATACCATATTTAGAAAAATTTCAATTGTTTTGATTGATTTGAACTTTATTAAAACCGAAAATGAAAAAAATTATTTGCAACTACTTATACTGAAATAATAATTTTCCAAAATGTGAGTACTTTTTTTTTAGTTTAAAATAAATAAGTAAACAATTTTAAAATGTATGTATATAATTTATTTAAAATATCTAACTACACTTTCACGTCATCTTTTAAAACCCAAATAATATGTTCAACTTCTGCTTCCTATTTTTAATATTTTACGTAATGTGATTTGTAAGTGAGTAATGAAATTTGGTAATCAGAAAAGTAAGTCATTATATGGCAAGTAGTTCAGATGGTAATCTCTAATTTTTGCTGGGTATTTGAAAAAAAATTTCCTACCCTGGTTCTGAGAGATACATAAGCGATTTTTAAGAAGAGATCTAAATAATATTAAAATATCGTGACGACCAGGCTATTTTGATTTAAAAATAAATTATATGTAAATAATTTGAAATAAAATAAAAAACTTTGAATTTAGCAATTAATTTTTTGGGTGTAAAAACACGATTTTCAAGTAATATAAATATGATGGTACATATGTACATGCGAGTAGTTATTTCTATGAGTATTAAAATTTATCTTCGTGCTTACTATATAAAACGAAATGTGTGTTAATTAATTTATTTTTTTCACTTCAGTTGAAAGAAACAATACCTTTATATCCATCAACATACATAAATACATACTATACTCGTATATTTAAAAAAAATAAAATAAAGTAAAATAAATAAATCAAGTTATCATATAAAAATCATAACAACAGTCACACAATTTTATTATTATTTTTATCAAATCGCAGAGCAGAAATTTTATTATTATTATTGTGACTTGATAAAATAGACTCCAATTTATAATGTCAGTAGAAAATAATAATAAAAAGTATATGTGCATGTAAATTTGTATGTACGAGTATATTGCGTCTGTGTGAAATGATAAATAGAAATAATTTTGAAGAGAATAGTGTAGAAAAGTATAAAAAAGTGGCAATAAGATATATATTTCCTGCTTAAAATTTTGCGAATATACATCTACATACATACATACATATGTATCTACATAATACACATGTACATATGTATATAAAATTTATATTTTTTAATACTAGATGACGGCAGTATGTTTTAAATAGTGACTCAAAAGTTTAAAAGAAGGTTTAAGAATTACAGTGGACAAAAAAACTATTCGACATTTACCAAACTTTTTTGTTGTCCTCAATAAAAACCGATTTACTGTCTTACTATATACATATGCATACAGGCGAATACATTTTAGCGCAACACGCCTTATTGAAAAAAAAAATCGGATTACTGAAAGCGATACAAATCCCTGCAGTGGGCTCAATTCCTAACAACCGTGAACGTATCGGCAATCGTACGAAAACGAGTTAAGTGCTACGTCAATCGTATAAGCTTAATGGGAATTCAGTACGTTCACTTATGACATAATCCGAAAATGGTGTTTTTTCGTGACGAGTTGTACGTTCACGGATGTGACGATTGGACCCCTGATTTTAAACTGTAAGGTTTATAAAAGTCTGCCTACCCGGTTATGCCGGCGCTAATGAACGCCACTGGCTCTAAAAAGACTTAGGCAGATTTTATGCCTGAGCAGATGTATGCTCTTAGATTTAATTCAAGCAGTAGAATGCTTTTAAATAAAACAGCCGATTTAAAGGCTAAGCAAAAATTGATTTTTATTCCAAAAATTTCTTTCTTTTATACTTAACTAACGGTATCCTTAAAACTAGAATAATACAATAATATTTAATAATTGTTGCTTTACAAAACGGATAGTTATTTGTTGTAACAAGTATTATTTATTATTATTATTGTTTTGAGTTAAAATTGAGTGACATTCTTATGGGAAAGTGCACATACTAAATTGTGATATTAGGAGTGACTATAGGGGTACACTACACCCTACCCCTTAAGAAAAATTTTACAATTTTATGTTTCTTAAAATTCAAATTTTTTTTTTTTTTTTTTTTTTTTTTTTTTTTTTTTTTTTTATATATATATATATAATTTTACAATTATAACATATTACTAATATTTTTTTAAATTATTATTATGTATTTCTTTTAACTTACTTCCTAGATCTATGACAGAGTTTACTCCTTTAGTTTGTACTATTCTATATGGACCATGGTATGGTGGTTGATTCTTTTTCCTATTAAAGGTTTTTACTAAGACCATATCTCCTACATTCAAATTTAACGGATTAAATTTTACACATTGTTCAATGCGTTTCTTTTTTGATATCTCCAGTAACTCTTTTGCTTTTTGCAACGAAAATTTTAATCTAGCTTTCAATTCTTTCGAATAATTATCTATATTATAGATTGGTTCAAAATTCAATAAGTTTTCATTAGGCAAGTTTGGTAATCTACCGAATATTAACTCGTATGGAGTGTAGTTTGTGTCTATATGCGGTGTTGTGTTATATGCAAAACAGAAATAAGGTATCCAATGGTCCCATTCATTATCTTTACAGAAGCCTAAGAGAAATTCATTCAGTACTCTATGACTTCTTTCAACTGATCCAAGAGTTTCATGGTGGTATGGAGTGCTGAAAATCTGTTTTATTTCCAGTAGCTTACATACTTCCGCCATTAACTCGTTTACGAACTCGGTACCTCTATCTGACTTAAGAACTTTGAAGTGCCCGTATCTTAAAATCAAGTTTTCTACAAGAGCCTTTGCAACGGTCTTAGCATCCTTCGTCTCAATGGGGCATGCAATAATATACTTTGTTAAATCGCACTGTATTGTTAGTATGTATCTAAAATTATTTGAGAATCTAAGGGGACCCACCGTGTCTATTGACACTGTTTCGAAACTAGTCCCTGGCGTATCGGTTAGTGTTAGCTTTTCTTTGGTGTGTTTCGTTTGCTTGTTAATTTTGCATTCTTTACAATTTAATATATGCTGCTTAATCATCCTACCCATATTCTTCCATATGTATTTTTGTTTAAGTTTTAGCGTCGTTTTCCTGACACCTAAGTGTCCTCCTATAGTTGAACTATGGTACTCATTAATGAGAGTATCCTGTACTTTCCTATCATATACCCTTACTGGTTCTTTATATATTAGTATTCTTAAATTTGCTTTATTTTTACCTCTTAATGCGTTGAACGTGTCTTTAAACTGTTCCTTTGTTACTAATTTGAAAATTTCATCATGAGCATTTAATGCTAGCTCTTTTACATTTTTTGATAGTAATTTCAATAGTAGCTTCTCCAAATACAGCTTTGTGTTTATTGGATTATCACCACATCTCACTACAACTTCTAAATCACTTGCTACAATTTGAGGTGTTTTAATTTTACTCATTATTTCAAACCTAAGTTTTTTCATCGATTTAATGTCTGAGATTGAAGTACATTCCCAAATAAAAAGTTGATCAGGCTCTTTACTGGAGATGCCACCTCTATGCTCGACATCTTTTTGTGCATCATGTTTATTTTTCATGTTTCTAGTCATCACTAATATATCATTACGCTTTTGTAAATTTTCGGTAGGGGTTAACGTTTTTAATGCTTCGCTGTCCAATACTATCCTTGACAACGCATCTGCATTGCTATTCATCTTACCTTTCTTATACGATATTTCGAAATCGTAGTCACATAAATCCAACCTAATTCTAGTCATTTTTGATGATGGATTTTTGTGAGAAAATAACGATACCAAGGGTCTATGGTCTGTCACTACGTAGAATTTTCTGCCATAAAGGTACGGACGGAAAAAGTTTATAGCCCAATGTATAGCTAACAGCTCTTTTTCTATAACTGGCTTGTTTATATCATGCTTACTCAACGATTTGCTCGCATACGATATGGGCATATCTGACCCAATTTCACCTTGTGATAGGACTGCTCCAAGTGCATAATTAGATGCATCGGTAGTTAATATAAACGGTTTCCTAAAATCAGGATATTGGAGTATTGGTGGATTGATTAATTTTGATTTTAATGTTTCAAAAGACTTTTGACAACCTTCGTCCCACCTAAAAACAGTATTTTTTTTTAACAGTTTATTTAAATTTCTAGCTATTTCAGCAAAGTTTTTAACGAAACGCCTGTAGTAATTACAGAACGCTACGAAACGTCTGACTTCATCTACATTTTTGGGAACTGGATAGTTTTCTATTACTTCGTGTTTAGCAGGGTCGGTACGTATACCCTTATCAGTTATAAGGTGACCTAGATAAACTACTTCTGTTTTCAAAAAACGACATTTACACGTATTCAGTTTTAAATTATACTGCCTCAATTTTTCAAAGACTTTTATCAAGTTCTCGTGATGGTGTTGAATACTACAACCAAAAACAATAATGTCATCGACATACAAAAACGCTTCTGCATCTAAGCCGCTCAATGCAATTGTAAGCATCCTTTGAAAACTATTTGACGATATCTTCAGTCCAAAGTGTAACCGAGTAAATTGAAAATGACCATTCCTGGTAGAAAACGATGTAATCGGTCTTGATTCTTTATCCAAACCGATTTGATGAAATGAACGGGTCATATCCAGTGTAGAAAAATATTTTGCCCTACCTAATTTGTCTAGGACATCTTCGATTCTTGTTAGAGGAAACTTGTCGCTTACTATTTTTTCATTTACTTTCCGGAAATCAACTACTAATCTCCATTTCTTCGTGTCATTTGCTGATTTTTTCGGTATTACCAATAATGGAGAATTGTAAGGACTCACAGATGGTTCAATGATACCATCTTCTAACAATTTATTTACCTGTTTGTTTATTTCGCTCATTTGTGACTCAGGTAGTCTATAAGCTTTTATGTAAACAGGTGAAGAATCTGTCATCTGAATGTTTTGACTATAAAAATTATTTGTTGTTAATTTGTCACCATCAAGGTGGAATATATCATTATATTCTGTAACTATGTTTTTTAAGGACTGCCTAGCTAATGGATCTATAGATTCGATATTTAAATCTTCTAAAACTTTTTGTACTCTGCCTTTACTTGTATTGATATTGTTGCCGCAATTATATATATTGTAATTTGATAATGGCTTCGTTTCTAACTTCAAATCTTTCAAAACTACATCTTTGTCAGTTGTATTCAACAATTTTATGTGTTGTAGTCCTATTGATGGTATAATGCTATTCCCTACAAAAATTCCCGGACATAATTCTTTGTTCAAAACAATGCTTTCCTGACTTATACATATGTTGACTGGTGTTATCAGTTCTGAGCGTGCTGGTATACATATTTCAGTTTTATAAACGCGTTTTGGGGTAATCGGTAAAATAACTTCTTCATCAGCTATATTGAAGGTTAACGTGTATGTTTCAAAATCAATTTTGCATTTATATCTTTCTAAAAAGTCTCTACCAATGATTCCATTAGTATTGATTGGAAAATTATCTTCAACTATGTGAAATTTGTGTGTTATCGGCTTATTATCGAATTCTAAAGTTAGATATGCGGTGCCAAGACTTTCAATCGTATCTAAAGTAATACCACTTAGTGATGATATGTTACGTTCATTTATGTTTTCTATATTACCTCGCTTGCAAATAGAAATATCT
Organism: Tachina grossa; assembly: GCA_949987645.1. Classification (NCBI taxonomy): domain Eukaryota; kingdom Metazoa; phylum Arthropoda; class Insecta; order Diptera; family Tachinidae; genus Tachina; species Tachina grossa. The sequence continues at coordinate 172,785,208 of OX465274.1, forward strand.
GCTCCAGTGTCTACCAAAAACTTAAGCTCTTTATTTATGGTACTGCAAGTTATTGTTATCGAATTATCAGTGTTATTTGAAATTTTGAAACATTTTTGCCCTCCTGGATAACAATCTTTGCTATCCGGCGCTATTAGTTTCCCTGGTTATGTCTGCCATTACTGGGTCTATACGACGAATTGTTCCTGTTATTATTATTTCTATATGAGGAATTCATATTATTATCATTACTTCTTGTTGCAAAGTTTCTATTCGCATTATTACCACTATTTCTGTACCTATTATTGCTATTGTTACTATTGCTGTCGCCATATCTATTGCGATTGTAATTAGCATTATTATTATACAATCCATTATTATAATTGTTGCTATTTCTGTTACTATTTTGGTTTGGGTATCCCTGACCTCTGTACCCTGTATAATCCCCATACACTCTTTGCGAATTGTACATACGTTCATTATCACGCCTATTAATTCTAAAAATACTATTATCATTTGTTTGCATATTTCTTTCCACTGTAATACATTTCTCTACAGCTTCACTGAGAGTTTTTGGACTACTTGCTACCAATATATTTTTATATTCCACATTAACACCTTTTATAAACACATTTAAGGCCATATTTTCACTCATTTTAGATATTGCGTTTTTTGTTTCCTGCGATGGATTTGCTATTGCCTTAAGTTCAAAATTGCTCAATTGTTCTGACAACAATGCAACTTTCTCTCTAAAGGCTGATATACTCAAATTTCCTTGCCTTATTGATCCTAATTCACTTAAGACTTGTTGCAGAGTTCTTGGGTTCGGGTACGCATCAACCAACAACTTCTTCAATTCATTAAACGTAGTAGGTATGTTGGAACGTCCCAAAACACTCCTGACATTTGCAGCTAATTTAAAGTTATAGACATACTTTATGAATATCTCTCGGTCTTCTGTTCTTAAAATATCATGCAATAACTCTGTTTGCACTATAAAGTCTTCTAACACCTCATATGAACCTTTAAAAACGTTAAGGTTTTTGCCCACAACTCCAATATCGAATTGTGCCATATTAATAATTTCCCTTGCAACACTTGCGTCCGAATTATCTGTTAAATCTGTACTTTCTTTAGTACTTATATTTTTCACTAAGTTCAACACTATTGTGTATAATTCATTAAATTTGATTATAAACGATTTGGTCTCTTCTTCCTGCAAACGACTACAAATATTGTCAATTTCTAATTTAATTTCAATTAAGCGCGATAATTTTTCAATTTTATAGTTAGAGGAGTAAATTCTGTCTTTGCTCTTTTTTATGTTCTTTTCTAATTTTTCTAATTCAATATAATATTGTTTTAATTCTTCCATCTAAAATTATATTAATTTATGTCTATTAAAAGTTAAGCAGTTGTGCGATTTCAAATCATAACTTATGTTATAACATATATTATGGCAAAAATATGTGAATCAAATAGGTAACACTGAACTTTTTTTTTTTTGGGTAAACTTTACAACACTACCAATTCTTCCAATTTGGTAGCACTTATTTCTCAACATCTGTGATTGACATTTGTGTTCTTATTAATGCTTCTTCGCGTTATCTTTTATTACATTAGTAATTTTGTTATAGTTTTCTTCAAATGTGTAATTTTGTTATATTATTTTTAATTAAAATAGATGTAATATAAATTAAGCTGTGTGTTTATTTATAAGAAAATTTATATATTCATTTTATAATAAAATGAAATTAAATATAAAAATGAAAAAATAATAGTGTTTTATTATTTTGGTTTGCGGTGTTCCTCTATCGTCAGTGGCTTTGGGCCTGCCTTCAACGGTGTGGCCGTATATGAGGGAGCTTGTTGGTCCTTGCCTGCAGGTTTGTATTCCTCTACAGGGACATCTTTGTTATTATTTGGCAGGATCGCCATGTAAGGTTTATAAAAGTCTGCCTACCCGGTTATGCCGGCGCTAATGAACGCCACTGGCTCTAAAAAGACTTAGGCAGATTTTATGCCTGAGCAGATGTATGCTCTTAGATTTAATTCAAGCAGTAGAATGCTTTTAAATAAAACAGCCGATTTAAAGGCTAAGCAAAAATTGATTTTTATTCCAAAAATTTCTTTCTTTTATACTTAACTAACAACGGTATCCTTAAAACTAGAATAATACAATAATATTTAATAATTGTTGCTTTACAAAACGGATAGTTATTTGTTGTAACAAGTATTATTTATTATTATTATTGTTTTGAGTTAAAATTGAGTGACATTCCTATGGGAAAGTGCACATACTAAATTGTGATATTAGGGGTGACTATAGGGGTACACTACAAAACGCAGCGAAACATTGCTTTACTGAAAGTGTCGTATTATTAAAAGCAAGCCCACAACTACATTTTGTATGAAACTTACTTCGCTTTAGTGAAAAAAATAAACAATGACAAATTTATTTATTAGAAATCGATTGCATAACTTAGGCTGAAAAAATTGTGCATGTTTTGTCCTTTAAAAAACTAAATGGCAAAATGTATTTGTCCTTTTCGTTCTTACGTACTTTATTGTATTTTTCTATTATATTGTCAATGCAAGTGGCTAGACATTTACTGGTTTTAAGCAGTACGCTTAACTGTGACAAATTTCAGTAATCCAAACTACGTTTTAGAGAAAAAATCTGTTAATTGGAAAAAAAAATTGGGTTTTGGTTATTTCCAGTAAAGCGGAGTCGAAAATTAGCAGCTATTATTTTGTACATGATACTTGACATTTGAGAATCACAATATCACAATATGTATTAACAACTGAGCTGACAAATTTACTTATTACCGTAGGAAAGACACAACTGTATAATTATATTCGTTTGTGCAAAAAAAAAATTGAAGAAACTGTATATGTATAAAACTTTTGCTTCAAAAAAATCCTCTAAAAAGCATTTAGCAGATTTTTTTTTAAAGTTGAATGCTTTTCCACAAAAGAAAATGCTAAATTTAGCAGTGAAAATGCTGAAATGTCATCAGTGATAACAGAATATGATATCATTGCCGTCATTAGTTAACTTTCAGCAATTAATAGAAAAGTACATAAAGCAAGAGAAAGCTTTTATTATCAGCCACTTTATCTAAGTTCATATACTTTTATCTGTCTACAAACAACATCATGGAGGGAAGTAAAAAGTGTTTGTACAATTATCAATAACAAATATTTTTTAATTTTTTTTTTTAAGTAAAATGTAAATATAAGCATGACTACAGTCGTGTATTATTATATGTGAGTTGCACCATTTAGTCGTATTTTTTTATTAAGCCTACAAAGTTATTTACTTTAACCTTTACTCTCCTATTTTATCAGCAGTAATCTGTTGACTGTCTGGCTAAAGTATTTTGTTCATGGATACTTTTATATTTCTATATGCTTTAATTCTTATGTGTTCATATATTTTTTTTTTTCAAAAGCATTTCAATAAAAAGTGCAGTTTCCGTTTATTAGAAAAAATAAATCATTGAAAAAACGACAGGCAGCTTATGCAACCCATGAACATAAACAATTGACTGACAGACTGATTAAGATAAAAAAAATATATAAAAAAATATAGACATCAACCGTAAATGCTATTGACAAACCCATAAAATTAAAAAAAAAGTAAAGTAACTAACCTCTTTGCGTTTGTAATTAAACTTTAACCAAAAGTAATTGTTAAAAAAAAATCGAAATCATTCTTTTTTAATTACTTGTACACAAATTCACTTGACCAAATCAAAACCATTCATTATTGAAATATTGTTTTTTTTTTTTTGAAAATAAATCAACGACTGCAGCAAAAAAGATCAATTTTCAAATAACCGGATGTTCCTTTTTGTTGTTGTTGCTGCATGTGTTTTACTCCCAGCAGCAGCGCACTTTTAACTTTAACACACAACATTAACTTCAATTTACACCGACCGCATTGCAGTTTTTTATTGTTATAAATTTTTATTGTTGCAGCCTATACTCACTCGTACACACACACACACGCCCCTTAAACAAATCAATCTTCCTTCATTTACATTTTGTTTTTATTATTATTTAACTTTTTCTTTTTTTTTTCAATTTTCATTGTGATTCGAAAGTGAAATGAAATTGAAAAAAAGTGCAACGCACCCCGCAAGGTATCGAATGTGACGCTAATTGGAGTATGATTTTAGGGAATTGCTCACAAAAAAAAAAAAAATTATTTATATATAGAGCACACACTATGATTTCAGCATGGCTTCCGGTACGAGGGCAACCTGTGGAAAATTACATTTTATAAGGAGAAGATATAAATGAGTTAACATTTAACTGTATACTTAATTATTTTAAAATTTAAATGGATCCTAAATACATATCGCTCATTTACTTCAATAGTGGCATAACTCAAAAAATGAGTTTTTTGAGTTAATAATGCAGAAAGATGCGGCATTTCTTATTTTATCTTGTGTAAAAATTTCATATAAATAGCTTAGGAAACACTTTCGAATATGTTTGTATGTTATTAACATTGCAAATCGAAAATATTTTCTTTCGTTTCGAGTTACAGAAAACAAACGCTAAACAACACTGTTGGCAAGACAAACAACCGTTACAAATGTCTTGCCAACAGTGTTGTTTAGCGTTTGTTTTAGAATATTTCGCTGTAGTAAAGCATTTGAAAAATCTCTCATGTCTTGAAAGGTCTTATAAATGGTTTTGTGCAGGACAGTAGTGTACAGTGGCGTGAAATAAATATCTACAACCTTATATGCCGTTTAAAGGTCATGCAATTTATGTACTTGTATGACACTCACAACTATTAATTTTTGTACTTGGCCTGCTCACTTTATTTCAACAAGTTCCATTTTTTAATTTTTTTTATACAAGCCCTGCCAAAAAAATTAGCTTGGAATTGTGGAAGTATTAAAATTTGTTTTCAAACCATTTCTATAAAAAAAATCAAAGCTAATACCCATAATTCAAACTTCAAATTCATATGAGCTAAAAGCAACATTATTATAAGAATGTCTTAACATATGAGAATATTTAACAAGCAAATTAATCTATTATGTGGCGAACAGACTTAAGTCATTATTAAAAAAAAAAGGTTGGCAACTAAATGTTAAATGTGCTTGCCAACCAAATTTTTTTTTATTAGGGGATATTCATAACGCTATTTTCCTCCCACAATGTTAAATATTTTTACAAACATTTCAGTAAAAATTCTCCTTGTGAGGTGAAGGGTATATTAAAAAGAATTTTTAATAGGTCTGCAAATTAACCGAGTTAGACGAAACATTTCTCCTAACAATGCTACCATACCTTCATTAAATTTCATACGAGTACTTTTCGTAAACAAAACCATATGTTTTTGAAGTTATGATTAGAGATGCTAATCGGGACAGGTTTTTAGAAATCCCGGGCTTCGGGATTTAGTGATGGTGTCTCGAAATCCCGAACCGGGGCCCCGGGATTTTCGCGACTAATAAAATCCCGAAATAATTGTGAACAAATGTGCGTCTTTATATTAAAAAAAAATATTTTTATTTAACAATTTATTTTTTTGCATATTTAAAAGGTGCATACAGACGAACATATGTATGTATGTCTGTTCTTATATAATTCAGACTTTTAATTAAAATATTAAACACTAATGCCGTTTTCGTTTCTAGAAAAAGTTTCACATTTTTTATTTTTTTGCTATAAAATTTGGCGTTCGCGTGATACAATAATTTCTAATAAACTCTCTGTTTCAAAAAAACCTTTTTATTGCAAATTTTCATTTCATGTAATACTTTTTCCTAGAAAAGATGGCGTTTTCTTTTCTGTGGCAAAAACAAAAAAGTGCTTAAGTCGAGATAAGCTGATTTTGAGTTAAAGGTACCTCCGTATTCCTGGTTAAAATCTCAATCAATTTGTGTAATTTTTCAGGAAGTTATAGCGCTATGCCTTGCGACTTATCTTTTTTAGACTTCTAATCTAATTTGGAACAATAGCTTAATTTAAATTATACTTTAGTTTATTTCAACTTAAATATATTAATTATAGTGTGTACAACGATATTTGCTTAAAAACTAACGATTAACAGAGAATTTCCCGATTAAACTGTAAAAGAAACAAATTTCTGAAAATCGACGTGAAAGTCCAAAAGTTCTCTCCTGCAAAACAGTAAAATATGACTTAAGCACTTTTGTCTTTTTGCCACAGATATACATATACTGACTTATTCATAAGAAATATTTCAGGTTTATTAAGCGCTTATTTGACATATTTTTATGGGAAGTTTCTCAAATAAACCTGTAATAAACATAAAATAAAATATTTATTCAAAGCAAATTTTTTATTTTAACTTGTTATAACAGGGAGTTTGTAATAATTTTTAATATAATAGAAGGTGACAGTCAAAAACATTATTTATGCAAAAACGGGATTCAGAAAATCCCGAAAATCCCGGGCTTTAAAATTAAAAAATCCCGGGCTCCGGGATTTGCATAGTCCCGAAAATCCCAGGATTTCCGGGCTCGGGATTTCCCGTTTAGCATCTCTAGTTATGATATTAAGAAATAAGAATAAGAAAGAAGAAAAGAAAATAAAAAATATTATATAGCATTTGTCGGTTGTAACCGTCGATGTTATTGTGGGCTTTATTAATTTGCTAGCGATTTTTCCTGAAGTTGCAGAATTATTCTGTTCGATAATTAAAATATACTCGTAGCTTCCAGAAGAATGTTAACAATCGATCACGTCACTAATTCGTGTTGTACTTGTTGGCTTGTGTGTATGTGTGTTGACAATAGAACATCATTGCAGAAGCATTATAGTTGTTTTTGTTTTTGTCTTTCTTTTGCATCGGCTTATGTTTTTGTGTGGTTGTATATTTCCCAATAAGCAAAAGGCACAACATATTCAGGTCTATTAGTCTCCTGCACAAGCTATCTTATAAGAACTTTTAAGATATGAGGGATTTTTCAAATGCTTTGCTACAGCTAAATCTTATAAAACAAACGCTAACAACACTGTTTGCAAGAAATTTATTTGAGTATTGTAGGTATAAGAGTAAAGAAGAAAACACTTCGTGACGGAAGAATTTGTTATTCTAGCTTCTTTCTACGCATAAGCGCGTGTACAAACGTCATGCATGTATGTGTGTATGATCATTTATTTTTCTGCGCACATGCAAAGGCACACACATGCATTAACATTAGTTGTATGCGGTTAATCACACAATAGCTTACCATCTACATATTACAGACACACTCAAACGTACAATATGAAAAATAACAACATACACTAATCAACAGTACTTCTTTTGAGTGTTTGTTACAGACAAGCTGTCTTGCGACATCGCTTGTTACAACTGATATACACATACACCAATACATCCATCGTGCTTCGCTTATAGTACGACAGCATTTATTATTGGTTTAGTATAATACATGCGACGTGAATACATTTAAAAATCATGACGTTTTTACATTTCAAGACTGTTTACGCAGCTCCTTAAGGTCTATTCCGGCAGTCACTGTCAAAACAAATACGTTCTTTCCCATTGGATATATTCTTTATAATACTTGCTCAACATGCTCCAGTGCCATTTTTGTTCGACGCAAATTTTAACGCTTACATATCGAGTAAATAAAGAAAAAATCAATACGAAGTGTTATAACATGGTTGCGTCAATCGAGCTTTAATAGTATTCGACCAGTAGCAGCAAGTTTTTGTATTTTTTGGCATCGTAAAAGTTCTCACATAAAGTGTGAAACAAAAAATTTTTTGGTAACGGTTCCCTGATGATCTGCATTAGCAACAGTGAAATGCGCATAGGATCCTGCTAAACCCCTCAATAATCAATTTCAATGCATTTAAAAAAAAAAAAAAATATTTTACTAAATAAGTAAAAATTAAACTTCAAAAATTTTATAGTTTTTCGAGATGTGAGAAAAAAGTATTTCTATATTTGAATGCGAAAACAGACAACACTGATTCTTCTTTTACTGCAATATTTCCAAAAACAAAATGACACAAAAGTAAAAAAAATAATATTGCTGGTACTCTGTACTCATGTAAAAATATTTGGTATGAAATATTTGCGAAATGAATTTGCAGAAGTAGTTCGACGACGTAGAAGTTAAGCGCGTATTCTCGAATAGCCCTGATTATTAATTAATTTCACTTTGACTGTTTATTTTCGTTTTTTTCCACTGCTAAGTTTTGTATTAATTTATTATTTCTTTAAATCCTTTTTTTCTGTTTTCAATGTTGTCTATGTTTTTTTTTTATAAGAGATCACAAAAAATCAATTACCGAAAACGATATTTCTTCGCACGTATTTGCGAATCTGTCGACGTCCAACTGTCGAAAGTGAACGTTCGACTATGAAGAAGTGATGCGCGTATTCCCCAATAGCCCTGCATAGTTCTTATTAGACTTGTAATGTTTACTTCACCATCGTCTTGTGCTAATAATTTCTGTAAAAATATATTTTTTATATTAAAAATTCCGTGTAATAGGCAGTTAGAGCTTGTCCCATGATGTCGAAAACTTTCGACTTGTCACACACTTACATTTGAAACAACAAAAAAAATATTAAAATTTATTTTTGTTTTGAATGTTAATGTGCGACAAGGTGAACGTTGTCGATATCGTGGGACAGGCCGTTAATTTCGAAAATCCCTTTTAACCCCCGACGAAAAAAGGGTGTGTTATAAGTTTGTGTGTCTGTCCGTGTCCACGTGCAGACCAAACGGCTGGACATATTTTGATTTAGTTGTTTTGTTCGAAAGCGGAAGGAAATCGGCCCCGCCGTTTAAAATATATCGCATCTTTTCTAGATAAATTCGGGGGTTTTTTAAAATTTTTAATTTCTGTTATTGTTAAATAGTTCTACAAATTTACCAAACTAAATTTTAGTTGGTTTTTTTTACATCAGTTCTTGGCAGAATTAGCAAGTATGTCATATACAAGTAAAACTCAGTGGCAGCCTCAATAACAAAATAACACGTAGTGTTGTCTACAACATTGTTTTTATTAAAAATCTTTAAAAAAACTCTGCTAATTTTTTTTTTTTGCTTTGTTGAGCTGTAGGAGTATTAAATAAGATTTGTGTAGTTTCATTTTTATAATAGAAGTGAGATTAGATACAGAATTACATTATATTTAGCTAAATACAAAATTACATAAATATAAAGTGTTTGTCATGCCTGAGGTAGAGTATAAAAATTGTTGTTACTCAAAACTTTTAAAATGTTGCCAGATAATAATAACAAAAAGTTGCTACGAGTAAAATATGTGACTGATTGTCCAATGAATAAATACTTTCTTTAAAAGATTTTCCGTAATACAACCAGTTAGTTAGTTAGTCTTGCTTGTGTTTTATTATAACTAATTGACAAAGTCTTGAAATATTCAAGCTTTGATCATTTTTATCATGACAATAACACGGATTTGAAATTTGCACCAACTTGTTAAAAATAAAATAGTGGTAAGATTTTGTAGCTAATTATTTTCAAAATAATATTTAATATTTTAGTTGACAGGCCACAAACAACATTTGCATATTAAAATACTCTAAAACTTCCGCTTTAAACTCTCTTTGTATAAACTAAAATCGTGTTAAACATAAAACGTTTGTGACACAAAAAAAAATGTGAATATGAAATACAAAAGTAAAACCTGAAATTTGTTGCTTTTTTTAATTATAGAAAAAAAAATATATATTTATGGTATTTAGCTTTCAAGTACTTTCTAAACAAAAATTTGCACTATTTTTACAAAACATACATAAATACATACATACGAGTACGTGCATACTGCTATTGCTGCTACTGTTAAATCAATTAATTGATTCATAATATATATATAAATAAGTACTAGTATCTTTCATATTTAATATCGCCATAAATTAATTAAGTTTTTTTATCGTTTGTTAACGAAACAAAAAACAAAAATAATAAATATTGCAAAAATCCACGTTACATGTTATATTTTTTGTTTTGCAATAAAACTTATTGATAAATGAACAGCCAGAGATGGCAAAATAAGAGTTTTAATGTTGAAATCGGGCAGCAGCATTAACAACATAATCTTTATGATTAATTTTGTACAGAAGTACTTTTTTTATCTTGTAATTTAAATTAATATGTACATTATTTTTGTGGTTTACTGTTTGGGCTTTTCCACTAGAGATGGGGTTACTATTCACGTGACGAACGTAAATTGTGAGTAAGTGTACATGTGCATGCTTTGTGAAATGTATAAAATATAAAACTAATTGAAAACTCTGAGTATGAATATAAAGGAATTCAATAAAATTCAAAGATCTCTAGTCTCTGTGCAAAACTTCGAGTTAATCGGACGACATTATTTTACAGGCTGCTCCAATAAGACGTTTCATATTCCATAGTCCGCCATTATAACTAATGTCATGACAAAACCCACAACTACTTGACATGTGACAAATTTATTTCCCTCTCATTGACAGGCAAAACATTATGCCCTTATATTTAGAAAAGAAAAAAAAAACATGAAAGCTATATGATCCCGTGACTTGCGCAACATTGTTAATTAATTTCTTAGTTATGAAATGATGTCTTTACTAAAAATATCTACAGACGGTTGTCAGATCTTACAATATTATCAGTAAAATATGCTTAAAAAAATCCCTACAACCGTGTGAACTGGCAATTTTTGTCTGACATCGTGGCTGGAAAAAGCATTGCCAGTACATTGCAAGACTGCAAACAGCTGGCAACAAATTGTTAGACATCTTACATAGTGTCCACACCTGGTGATTTTTTTGAAAAACCAAAAAATGTTGATTTTCATTCAACTGACGAACAACTTAGCTATCAAATTTGTAGGTTTGATGGCGATTTCTTCTTTCGTTTGTCATTTTTATTCAGACGTTTTGTAAGCAACACCGTGCAAAGTAAACAATATGTGTGATAAAGAAGTAAAAATGCAAATGCGAAATTTTATTGAAGAATAAAAAACATTTTTTATTTTTCTTTTCTTGATCTTCTTTTTCTTTCATCAAAAATTTATTTATGGCCAGTAGAGCTAAAAAATCGGAACTCATGTTGACTCTATAAAAGTAATTTCTTAATGAAGTTTGATAAAAAAATAAGTTGAAAAATTGCAGCATATGCAGTGAACGATCAACTGATATATATGCAACACAATTGTACTACCAATTGCAACGAGTAGGGGTCGCAACTGTGATTTTTTCATTAATATCAACACAAAGGGGTAGACGTTGATGATTTTATATCATGATGAATCAAACAAATATTTGAAAAATACTTGCCAAAAATATCTAATTTGCGTGTTGTTTAATTTTTTGGTCACAAATAATTGTTGTGCCGCCTTTTTTAAATGAAAATTGTTTAATAAATAAACGTTAAATACACATTAACACATAAAATAACGCTTAATATCACGATGAATTTATCAGGCCGTGAGCTCTAATGATTATTATATCATCGTGTGAACACATTTTGGTGCCATTGTAAAATTACTGCCAGATATTTTTCAGACATTTTAATACTGTCAGATGTGCGAAGTTTATGCATCTGGCAATGGCGTCATTGTAAGAGAATTATTTCTATGGGCAACACTGCCCATGTTTGATTTTATATAAAAAAGAAACTGAAAAAATATAATAAAATATATGTAGTCAAAATCATTGCAATTGCTTCTTTAAAGTCCATAATGATTTATATTTTACACTTTTTACATTTAACACAATCACAAAAGATTGACAATTTCTTACAAATAAATCATTTGAGTCTGGCAACGCATAATAACAGATCTGGCAATTTTTGCATATAATGCATATGACAACTCTGTGAACTGAACATTTTTTATCTGACGATTTTGTCAGATAAATTTATTGTCATACAATTGTCTGGCAATAAATTGTAAGATTTTTTGACAAACTTGTTACAACCGTGTGAAATTACAATCTACCAATATTGTAAGATCTGACAATCGTCTGTACATGGCTTAAAGTTTTAATCAGACGCGACATAACTATAACTAGAGCTGGGTCCAACTCGTTCATTCGTTCATTTTTGCCACAAACCTATGATCAAACCCATTTAAATTACATGGGTTTGATCATAGGTTTGTGGCAAAAATGAACGAATGAACGAGTTGGACCCAGCTCTAACTATAACCATAGAAAACAGCTGTTCGAACGAAACTTATGGGCAACACTGTATTTGATTATAGTTTACTCGCCCATAACGCCATAGCCATAACCATAGAAACAAATTGAATTTTGGTTTGGTTATGGCTATGACATTATGGCTATGGCACATCTAATTTAAGCTTTAGACACATTTGTCGTAACTATTACATCGGAGTGTATAAGTTCTTAACATAAGTTTACATTTTTCGTGAGTCAAAAGTAACTCACAATCCCATGTCTAATTTCGATTAAATAAAAACGTAGCAAATGTTTAATAAGTTTATACTTAATTTCCTTTGACTACAAATAAAATAAAAAGTAAACATGAAAACATTGTTCAGAGTCAAAGAAAATTTATTTATACATTTTTTTTTATAAGTACATATCGTAAGTCCATGTGGTTGTGTGTTGTGGAAAATTATGTAAATCTGATATTTTGTCACAGGGTTGAAAACATCAAATAGTTTTTAGTCAGTAAACCATTCGCTAAAAAGCGAATGGGAAGGAAAGCTAATTCATATTTTCAAAAAAGTCATGAAATATTGCATTACCTAATAAGTTTTTGGTTTGCTAAGCTCACTTGATATACGAGTACACATATGATACAACTTAAGAGGCAATTAGGCAAACAAAACAATATTTTAAGGCTGCTTGTTTTATATAGAGGGAGATTAAACAATAACAATTTATTGCAATATAAAGTAATTTTCCCTCCTATAGCTTCATCATCACCATCATCATCAGCTTTCAGCCTGTGTGTTGTCACTTAAATACTTTCAATGGAAGTAGCATATGTGAATTATTTTGATGCATTGCTTCAAAATCTATTGAAAGTTTTTTTCGTAAACATTTTAGATCTAAATAACTCATTTTTGAAAAGACTTTCCTTTTTCTAATATATTTTTAACTTTATTTTCGTTTCAGGTACGTTTCTGCATAATAATCAGTTTAAGTCATTCTAAAAAAAATCCTTATCAAAGTGGTGAGTAGTGCAAGAAATGATACTCAGTAGAAAATCTAATTAGGTGTCCACAAGAACACTGATATTCAATCGTATTACGTATGTCGCGTCCAATATTCGTCTACGAGACTTTTCTCAAAAATTAAAGAAAACTTGTAGACGTTTCCTTTAATCTAGCACAAAATTATCGTAGACGAATATTCGTCTCGACATACGCAATACGTGTGATTATTAAATTTACTCGGTATATTTATGTGTTTTTTTTTTATTTTTTTTAAAGACCTTGTTCATAAAAAATATTTTTGTTTTATAATAGTTTTATGAAATAGTTTTTCCAACAAAGTTATTTCATAAACCCTTTATAAAACAAAATTATTTTTTAATTAATGATGCAGTTAGTTGGTATAGAATAATTTTTCACCAAGTATTGAATTAATACTCCTATTTTTGTTGAAGTTTTTAGACAGAGATGTGTTTGTTTATTTATTGATTCTCAATTAATTTTTTAAAATTTTTAAATTTATATATTTGAGGTTAAATTTATTTAGAATTCAATTTTAATCAAATTGTTTATATATACATATAGAGTAACTTCGGGTAATGTGGAATATGCGGCCAATGTGGAACCCCAACGTATTTCTTAAACTAAATGTTATTTCACATCCACCAGTATCTGTATACATAGTTTACAAAAACTTATTGGCAGCACGTGTTTGTCCAGACGTCTGAATGTACCATTAGATTTCAGTTGGCATCTAAATGAAAACAAGTGCATTCGACTTTATTTTGTGCGCACATTGAAACAAGTTTTTTGCTCTAAGTGTTAAGAGTTTGTCCAGTTTTTCGATACGATAATACAAATAGTGCACCAAATAAAATCTTTACAGCCGTATTCATAAAAAAAAGTTAATTGAGGTTTAAAATTCATATTAGTTAAAAAACGTTTTAAGGCTAAATAACGTTCTTTAAATATTGGTACTCATAATCAGTTTTTTAACTAAAAATCAATTAACTAGATTTTTTTAAATATCGTGGCAACACTGTATTCTTTATTTGTCACTTGCATATTAGTTCTGCAAAACAACGATTGTTAACTCACAAAGTACTCGTGTCTATTTTGTTTATTTGTCGGTTTTCAGAGAAATATTGTTTCTATAAAATAAAAGATATGTTCCAACTTGTATTTAATAAAATAATAAACAAAGTTCACAACAAATCTTTGTTAAAAGTGCTTTTTATATTATTTATTTTATTGCAGATAAAAAAGCACTAGAATAACGAGCTTTAGTTTGTTTGTTTTGAGTGTTTATACATCACTAGTTAATTTTCTACAATTATACTATTTTTGTTAACACATAAAATGAGAAAACAATGACGGAATGGAAACTGGATCGCTCCTTTTCTTTTAAATATTCTTTGGAGTATATTTGTTATTTCGGCAATAGTTCCTATAAAAAAAAATTACATTGTTTTCTTCTAAATAACACTAGCATATGCATACATACATGCATACATAAGTACATACATACATACACACATATGTACATACAGGTAAAGTTCAAAATGTAAACAAAAACGAAGCAAAATTACAACAACGTCACCTTAAAATTGGTTTAAACATGGGGCAGTCAATTTTAAAATTTGCTGATTTACGCAAGGTTTAAAAACCGTTTTTTAAGCTAAAATTCTATTATGAATACAATTTTAGCGAATTTTGCTTAAACAATATTTGAAACGCGGTTTAAAATTTTTATGAATACGGCTGTTAATCTGTAAGTATCTTGATTTAATATGGCAGTCGGGTAATATGGAATACTTGAAGGCGGGTATTGTGGAACCAGAAATTAAGTCTGGGTAATAATTTTAACATTGAGTACGCAATTTGATTTAATTTAATTTTTGTTATATTTTCATATTTTGCCTTCATGTTTTTAGTTACAAATAAAAAGAAATTACTTTTTTATTAATTGAAGTTTTTTTAAATCAGATATATTTTCGTTTCTGGTAATGTGTAATAGTGTTCCACATTACCCACCCATGAGGTTCCACATTACCCTCCAAATTTTCTAAACGAAGCATTTTTAGCTGATTCAGATTTTTCTTATTTAACTATTTTTAAAATGAAAAAAAAAATAAATTTTTGTAAAATAATCAGTTGGGTAACCGACAAGCAAACGTATTGGAAGTCATCTGATAAAAATTTTATTAAAAGTTGTTCAAGAAAACCAAAATCAAAAATTGGGGTTCCACAATACCCGAAGTTCCTCTATACAAATATTTGCAATATTTCGCCAATCTGTTGCGGGGTCTATTCGGCGAATGTTTATTAACTTCCTGCTATATGATTTCTGAAGATCGAGTTTTCACCGTATGCAGGTCGATTATGACTATTATCTGTGTATATGTTTGTGTGTATGTATGTATGTACCCTGCAGAAAGTGCGAATAGTGAAAATGTACTGAGTCGCGTTTGACTTTCTCACCAGTACTACTCTACAATTATTCCCCATACAATACTTTATGCTATAGACATTTAACATGTGCTTGTCATTGAAAATCTACTAGTAACACTAAAACAATTGACTATATAGTGAATTCATAGTTCTTATGGGAACATGGAGACATACCAACTAGACATTTACTGGTACATTTCTATACCTTACGTACATACAAATTTATGTATATTGACAAGTTGTTGCAAAATCCACCAGAAATACACCACATCTGTTTTCTCTCTTTATTTTATACTGACGAATAAAAGAGAAATTGTAGACAATGTAACTACTATATACTAGAATTTTAGTGTTGACATAGAGACACTTGGACCCAGTCTGACTGCAGGGTAAAGATCTCATAACTTAAAAACGGATCGGGTGAAAATTTGCCGCATTCAAAAGATGTTGAGCTAACTCAGATGTCGTAAGAAATTGAAACGAGTCAGTTAAGCAGACTTTGAAAATGATCGAAAAAATTTTTTCACAAAACGGGGGTTTTCAAGCAAATTTTAAACTATTAAACCGAGCCATCTCAAAATGTGATCACTGATCAGGTCTTAACCACAAAAAGACGCGTGCTGGAGGGTTGCCAATTTGACCAAAATCGGAAGAATCGTTCAAGGGATACGTCAACCAAAAATATAGAAAAAATCGTTTTTATCTAATAACTTAAAAAGTCTTCGTCTAATAGACTTTATAAATTCACTATTATAGACTAAACAAGTGTATCAGATGCCGCAAATTAAAAAAAAAAAGAATTTTAAAAATCTGTGAAAAGGGTTCGTGAGATATCGCTGTCGACATTGGTTGGCTTTTTTTGAGCTTCAGATTGTAGTTCTAAGAGTATGTAAAAAGAAAATAAATGTAAATAACAACAGCAATTGAAGAATAGAGTGTTGCCACACAATTATTATTATTATAATTATTTTTGGCCAGATGCAGTCAAGTTAATAACACTGTGCAACAAATTTCGGATGATCGCTCAACAATTCCAATGGGAAATGAAAGTAGACCATTAAGTAAACAGAACTGCCCAAATATTTGGAAATGTTAGCTCGAATTTAATTTTTATAGCCTGCTGAAGTTGGGCCATTTTTGACCATTTTTTTGCATTATGAGTGAAAATTGAAAAAATTTATAAATATATAAAAATATTTCTGTGGCAAAAAGAAAAAAGTGCTTAAGACGAGATAAGCAAATTTTGAGTTAATGGTACTTCCGTAATCTCCATATTTGAAAGTACTACTGGTCAAAATCTCAATTAATTTGTATGATTTGTCAGGAAGTTCTAGCACTGTGACTTTGAACTTACCTTATTTAGACTTCCTATCTCATTTGGAATAATAGCTTAATTTAGGTTATACGTTAGTATATCTTAACTTAAATGTATTACTTAAAGTGCGTAGAACGATGTTTGCTTAAAAAAATAAAGTTAAATTTCGCAATTTAACTGTAAAAGAAAAAAATTTCTGAAAATCGATTTGACCGCTTAAAAGTGCTCTCCTGCAAAACAGTAAAATATGACTTAAGAACTTTTTCCTTATTGCCACAGATTTAATGGAGTGTAATTGTGCGTACTCATTATTGCATTGAATTCAATGTGGAAAAATATACTTTTTGGATTAAAATGTACTACATGACATTCAGTGTCTTTTTCTTCAGAAAAATTAAAAACTATTCTAGATCAAATTTATTACCGCCCACCATTTGTTGAAATAGATGAAAAATATATTTTTACACATTGGATTTAATGCAACAATAAGTACGCACAGTTACACTTCATTAAATAATTTTATATATTTATACTTTTTTTCACTCATAATGCAAAAAATGGTCAAAAATGGCCCAACTTCAGGAGGCCATAAAAATTAAATTCGAGCTAACTTTTCAAAACCTTTTGGCAGTTCTGTTTACTTAATAGTCTACTTTCATTTCTCATTGGAATTGTTGAAGCTGGCGGCGATGACCCGAAATTTGTTGCACAGTGTTAACTTGACTGCAATTGGTCAAAAATACTTTGTGGCAACACTCTATTCTGGAATAGCTGTTGTTGTTATTAAATTTATTTTCTTTCCAGCTGAAAAAAGTCAGCCAATGTAGTAAAGTAAGAAAATAAAAAACATGTTGATTATTGAGTTCTTGTTTCAACTTTATTGTTTGTTTATTTGTTGAGCTTTTCATTTGTTTAAATGAAAGTTTAACATAATAACTCTAGTTGTTCTAAGAAAATTTTTGGGTAAATATTCCCTGATGATCTGTATTAGCAACAGCGAAATGCGCATAGGATACAGCTAAACTCCTCAATAATCAATTTCAATGTGTTTTTAATAAATAATATAAAATAATAATTTGGGCTTATTAGTGCGTTAATAAATGTTAAACTTAAAATGTTGCAATTTTCATTCTTTGCAAGGAAACGATATCTATCCAATCATATTTCCTTTTCTCTACTGTTTCTCAAAAAAAATTGAACTGTATCTGAACTCTTTGTAAATATTTAGTGACCCCCATTATGAGTATAAAAGCAAGTGCGTAATGTTTTCTTGGTCCTTCGAGCCGCACTGTTTGTTTTAGTGCCACCAAGAATTCTAACGATATACTAAATTTCCATCTTCTAGTTTCTGATGTAACTATTGGCATACCTCCCCAAAACCCTTTTTCTTATTGCAATAAGTACGCGGTAAAATACTCACATACATATCCATGTATTTAAGTTATTTTTTTATAATGCTTTTATTTTTTCGCATCAAATCCACAATTGTGGTCTGCAACCGAATATGAGTGTCATGAGTGCCAAGAAAAAAACTATATATTTTTTACATATGTATGTAAGCATATGCAATGCATGCCACAGAAACTAAAACATCTTTGAAAAACCGAACCAAACAATATTATTTAAGCATTTGAAACACATTTTTTTGAACGTGTTCCTGGGTGTTTTGAAAATAAGCCGCCAACACGCCAGTCGCTTTTTGCAATGAGAGATAATGATGATGACGACCGTCGTTGGCAAGCGACAATAAAGAGAGCAAAAATTATGCAAACACAAACAAAAAGATACTTTCACTTTAAAAACATTCCGTAACTTCTACCTTTTATCAACAAAGAAATCATTTTAAAGCCTGAGTTTTGCTTGCTTAACTCCCTAGAAGAGGGATGGGTGGGGGTGGGTGGGTGCGGTAGTGTTAATGGAAAATCAGCATGTCAAAATTAACAACTTAAATTGTTGTAAAAATTTCTGGTTGCTTGTAGGAAGATCTAGTTTATAATAGTTTGTGAAGGAAAAAAGAGTAGAAAAAAGTAAAATAAAATACAAAAAACGCAAGTTATATAGCCAAAGGCTAGAGGAAGGAAAAAAACATGAGTGAAGATTTGATATGACAAAATGTATAAAAATATAAAAATTAGTTTATTTTTGCCTGAAATCGCCTGCTGTTTATGTGAAAGTAAAAAAAACATGTAATTCAAAAACAATTTGTATTATTAAATACAGAGTGATATTAAGTACTAGTTACTTTATGGAGAGCGACAAAACTTGGAAATTTATTTGGGTTAAATTTTTGCCTGCGCCTGCTATGGCGCTTATGTCATAATCGGGGTAAATTCTGTGGCGTTCCAGCTATAACTCTGGTATTTCGGCTAAAATATGCTACTTTAAATATATTATTTCGCAACGCCTTGAAGCTCGAATCAATACAAGAAAGACCAAAATTATGAGAATTAACACTAACAACACCAACGGTGCACATTGGCCTGAAATAAAACATAAAGTAGTAAAAATGCCGCAACTTTTTAACTGGTCAACCGATTTCGATGAAACCAACTGTTTTGCAAAGAAGAAGTGTTAAACTTTTGAGGCACCCTGTTCGTTGTAAGACAGGGTAGTTCTAATACTAATATTGTAAATTTGAAAGTTTGTATTTCTGTGAGTTTGAAGGAAAATTAGTAGACGGATAGTACAAGTAAGTAGAGGGTGTCTGGTAGCAGTTTTATATTTTCAAACTTAAATAAAAAAACGTAATAATTGACACAAAGTTTTATTAAGAGCATTAAACGATAGAATGGAAATGCGGTTTTTATTTTTTAATAAAGAGTATGTCATCCAGATGTCCTCGGTCGAAGTTGAACAGATTTCTGATTTCTCGACAAATATTTTCCTTTAAAGCCCCAAGAGATTGGGGATTTTCATTATAAACCCTTTCTTTGAGGTAGTCCCTTAAAAAATTCCCTGGGAGTTAGATCGGGTGACCTCGGTGGCCATGGGATGTCCCCAAAGCCACTGAACAGTTTTTGGGGGGAAATTTTCCCGAAGCAAATTCATCGAAGCTCTGGCTGTGTGTGCAGTCGCCCCATCCTATTGAAACCACGTGTGTGAAGAGTACGATGGATGAGCTCGCAGGTTTGGCGAAAATAATTCCGTAAGCATGCTTCGATATTTTCACCGTTGATATTCGTCGCGTGGCCTCGAGAATTTTCGAACAAAAAAAAAAATGCTCCAATTATCTCATGCGTGGATAAGGTACATCAAACAGTTACCCTGGGGCAATGCAATGGTTTTTGATGTTTCGGGTTATTGGAGACCAGTAGCGGTAGTTTTGCTTGTTAACGTGTCCGTTTAAGTGAAAATGATCCTTGTCGCTCAAAAAAATGGGATTTACAGTGCGAAAACGCTCCAACATTGTTTCACAAAAATTTTTGAGTAAATCAAAGTCACTTTCTTTCAGGTCTTGAACGATTTGAATTTTAAAAAGAATAATCGCTCTTAAAAAGTCGCGGATTATCACGTAAACTGCTTTCAACCAGTTCAATGTTTTCGGGAGTCCTTGAAGATCAGTGATGCCAATTTAGCCATTTCCTGGCTAAATTGAGCCATTTTTCATTCCATTTAGCCGGAAGAAAGGTGAGTTTAGCTATTAGCTATTTTTTTAGCCATTTTTATTTTAATCTAGCTATTTTTAGCTGTTTTTCCAAACATGAAATTTGTTTGTGATTGTTCAGAAAAAATTTAAACTCGCAACAAAGAAACATTAATTAACTACCAAAAAAAAAAAACTCATTCGCATTAATATCTATTAATCCCGGTTCAAACTTCCCATTTTTGTTGCAGCAGTCTAAAATAAGATTAGCTACTGCATTCTTATGATCGTTGCAAGGTGTTTATAAGTTGTCGGGTCTACAGTGAAACCTCTTATAACGGACACCTCTAATAACCGGACAATTTTTGTAGACCCAACACACATTAGCTTTTCCATACAAAATGCACTCCCATAACCGGACACTCTCATAACGGGACATAAGCGGTGAAACACTGCAACAAGAGTTGTGAAGATATAAAGTTCCTTGTGTGTTTGACAATTCATATTGCTACATTTCTTATACAAATTGCCCTTTCAAAGCATTTTTCTAGAGACGACTTTGTGTATTGAAACCCAACAGCTAAAATTATACCAATCTAATTTGAAGCAGTCTACTCTTAAAATAATTTTTCAACTACAATAAAATCCAAAAAATGTGTAACTCTCTCATAAGCGGACACCTCTAATAAAGAGACAAAAACTCGGCGACAATGAGTGTCCGGTTCTGAGAGGTTTCACTGTAATTGGTGGTTTATGATATCAATCAAACAAGGGTCATATTTGTTTTACACGAGTGGAAATAAAAAATATAAAATTAATAAAAAGTACAAACAAAAATTTGTAAGGAATGGATTAGTAATCCAAAAATTTAAAGACTGAATAGCAGAATGTACAAATGGTTGCTTTAAAAAAATATATATAAAATACCTTCTTGGTTTTGCTAAAGTTCATGATTTTTGCATTCGATTTCGCTTAGCCACTTTTTAGCTAGTTTTTAGCCATTTTTTTTTGTCTACATTTAGCCATTTTTGGTGAAGGAATTCTGGCATCACTGTTGACGATAGACTGGGCCCTGGCCGTAGGACATTCTTAGCCGAAGCAGTTGCGCGGATTTCCTCCGAATTTCCACTAGGTCCATTACGTATTCGCCGAATTCCGAACAAAATTGTCCACGAGCAATTACATAAGAATTATTACTCCTAAAAAACGGGTAACAACCCAGCAAAAAATTTTGAAAAAAGGTAATCGAGTTTGGAATTAAACATTGTTGATGAAAGCAATTCCCTACCGGATTACCAACTTGATGATTTTAACAAGGCGTGAGACTAAAATAATCGATTCTTGAGAAGTACTTACTTTTTTTATATGTCAGTATATTTACGTAATCTATTAAATCTAAAATAATCATTCTCCTCATTTATCAACTTGTACAGCATTTTTTTTTAAGTTTTATGTAATGTGATTTGTAAGTGAGTAATGAAACTTGGTAATCAGAAAAGTAAGTCATTATATGGCAAGTAGTTGTAATGGTAATGTGTAATTTTTTGCTGGGAATTTGTACTTTTAGTACTTTTTTGTTTTTCCTAAACATGGTATACATATGTACAGTTTATAAGTCAAATTAAGATTTTTCTGGGTGCTTCATTATATTCGTAAATTGTCGTTTGTACGTTTTCTTTCGACTTCGTGAAACAAACACTAAATCACTTGAATGTATGTATGATATTTTATTAATAATTTTAATTGCCGCAATGAAAATACGATTTTATTTGGAATGCATTTCCACTCAATTCTGCCAACTTAAAAATTTTGTATTGCTAGTCGTTTATTTTTTTTTTTTCTTCTGTGTTTAACCTGCATTTGGCTTGAAGTGTTTGATGTGTGTAAATTGCCAATATATCATTTAAAAACATTTGACTTTTTGGCGCTTTTTACCATAAAAGGCAGCAGAGTTTTGAGGCCAAAATAAAATTTAATGTGCGATTGCAAAATGAATATTAATAAAAAGCAACGAATGCGCATTTTAAGTAAATGTTTGAAAAAAAAACGAACTGCATTAGCAAACATAAACAAATCAATTAAATTTAAATATCAGTTATACTAAAAAGAGGTTTTTATTTTGCGCCACCATATGATTCATATTTGGCAAGTAATTGTTTGTAATTTAAAGACCTCTTAGTTTTGAAAATTATGCATTGCCTGATTTAAGCATAGAATATAAATAAAAAAAACATTCAAAAGTTAGTAAATCAGTTTCTCAAGAAGAAATATAAAATGCAACAACTTTTAAAAATATTCACGATTTTGCATGCAAAACACATATCGTTTAACTCTTGAGCATCCTGATGATGACTAAAACTTGTTGGTTTTTTTCTTCTGCCAACATTAAAATGCACATCTTTATGTTTTCACATTTAAACAAAAGTATCTTTATCATTCATTCACTTTCCATGCCGCACTTAATAACAATTGTTGCTAATGATTTCCCCACGAGCAAGAAGCTGCACAGCACGCATATGCATTATGTAGGCAAAGACGACCGACGCGAAGGACGCTAAAAAGCAAAAATTATAATGCCTTCTTAATAACACAAAAACTTAAAGAGGATTTTTAGCTTAACAAACTCTAAAATAAATTACATTTTAAAAAGACACTTTAAATGTGTTTAAAATTTCTTAAATAATGACCATAAATTAATGTACGTGATGTTTTTGCAACAAACTTTTTGTGCAATTCAAATTATTTATAAAGATTAGTTGAAAACATATATGAACGTATGAACGCAGTCAGATTTATAATTTTCTTTCTTTTTCCATTAGACATGTCCATATGTACATACAAACATGCATACATACTTACATACATACTCGTACTATATCTCCCTTTTTATTTTTAATTTTTTAATTTTTTTTTTTATTTTTGAAATGAAAACACAACTCAAAGAAAGCGTCGGCGGTTTGCGGCGTTTGAAAAAAAAATTAATTAAACTAATTAAAGTTTATTATTCATACACATATGTTTTTTAAGTTTTATAATTTAATATTTTTGCACAGAAAATAACCCATGCAACATTTTATGTAAAAAATTTGCGTATTTAATTTTTTTTTTGTAAAATAAAAGAAACTAAACGCATGGGGAGCTCTTACGGAAATTCACTTCTAGAAATTCACATTTATTTCTAAACGTAGAGAAGTTCGGCTGACTTCTAAAACGTCCAACGTATGCGAATAATACATTTTAATTTCTGCGAAAGCGAATGCGAATGCAAATTTTGCAATACTTTAAAAAATTACACGAAAATAAATTTCTATAAGAACATGAGGTTGTATTATATACATAGATGTACTATAGACATATCGTGCCATAATCGCGACATAATTTCGATCGATTTTCGTCAAAAAAAAAAAAAAAAAAAAAAAAAAACCAAGTTAGCGGTTATGGGTCGATATAGCATTTTATTTAAGTTTAGTCTTTAATTGAGCAAATATTTGTTAATTTATTAAAAATACAAATTCTTAAAACAGAAAGATATATGAAATTATGTTAAAATAACAAAAATTAAACATTAAAAAAAAAGAATTAATGCCCTAATTTAGTAAGACGATTGAGGGCGTTTTTGTTTGAAAATGTTTTTGAGTTCTTGTGTTTCGCCGGGAGGTCTCCATTAACGGTAACTGACTCTCCAGCATTATTTCGGAAGAAGTATGGCCCAATGACTCCACCAGCCCATAGAGCACACCAAACAGTCAGTTTTTGTGGATGTAATGGCGTCTCAAGGGTCTCATGTGGATTCTCTTCACTCCAAATGCGGCAATTTTGCTTGTTGACGTAGCCATTCAACCAAAAATGAGCCTCATCACTGAACAAAATTTTGCGATGAAAATCAGCATCGAGATCAATCTCATTTTCGGCCCATACACCAAAATCACGACGCATTGCATGGTCTCGCGGCTTTAATTCTTGCACAAGCTGGATCTTGTAAGGTCGCAAGCCAAGATCTTTGCGCAAAATCTTCCATAAAGTTGATGGACAAAGCTCCAATTGCTGTGCACGGTGGCGAATCGATTCATTCGGGTCCTCTTCAACACTTTGCTCTACAGCGGCAATTGTTTCTTCGGTGCGCACTGTTCGACGTCTCTGCGGATGCGTATTATCACATAGAGTAAACGTAGTGCGAAAACGATCCATGGTTAACCGAATTAATTGCTCTGATGGACGATTATGTCGACCATAAAATGGACGGAGCTTGCGGTAAACTTCGCGAACTGAACCATTATTTTCGAAATAAATTTGCACGATTTGCAAGCGTTGTTCTTTTGTCAACCTGTTCATGATGAAATGGCTAAATATTAATCACTTGACAGCTGACAAAATGGCCGCCAGTTAAAAAAGTGATGCCAACTTAAAGTTCTATACCTCAATAAAAAACACCCATTGTGTATGTAAAGGGTCCGCCAGATAACTTTTTTTTTGAAAATGCTATAAAAAAAACTACAGAAGCTTCGGCTGTGTGGCACGTAGCGCCGTCCTGTTTAAAGCAAATGTTGCCAATATCCTCCTCTTCAATTTTTGTGAACAAAAATTCGATAACGATCGCGATTGAGTGTAACGGCCACTCCTTGCTCATTTTGGAAAAAAAAATGGCCCAATTATGCCTCTGGACCAAAATCCGCACCAAACAGTGACTCGTTTTGGGTGCGTCGGCTTTTCAATGTATGCGTGCGGGTTTTCTGTGCCCCAAATGCGACAATTTTGCTTGTTTACATATCCGCCAAGATCAAAATGAGCTTCATCTGAAAAGATGATTTTGTTTTGGCAAAATCGGCATCTTCTGTAAGTCGATCGCAGGCCCACTTAGCGAAGCGAAAACGCATTGGATGGTCAGTTGGCTCGTTCAGCGGAAGGATAAAACTAATTATCTGTCAAATCAGACATGAGCTAAGTGTTACCATTCACGAAATAAGCAATAGTTGAAAAAAAAAACGCTAGATGGCGGACCCTATATATGTAGCACTTATAGGGATAGTAATGCAAAAAAGTGCAAAAATTTCTATGGAGTTAGGTGTTCATGCATATGAAATTTTAAACCAATTGGCATTCTGCTTCCGTAAACTGGAATGCAGAGTACAATAGAATCCTTTGGTGGCACGCATATTAAGCCCTGGTCTCAAATCGTCATATCCGTGAACGTACAGCTCCTCACGTAAGAACATCATTTTCGAATTATCACATACGTGAACGTACTGAAATCCCATTTAGCTTATACGATTGACGTATCACTTAATTTGCTTTCGTACGATTGTCGATACATACGATCACGGATGTGACGATTTGAGCCTTGGTCTTTTCCACCACTTTCCTTGCCGTTTTTTAGATTTTATTAATTTTTTTCTTATTATTGATAAACAGACGGTGGCACTAGCCAATTGAATAATTTTGCTATTACCCATTTGTATAAATATTAATTAACAAACAATACGAAAATCAAAGTCTCACAATGATAAATCGACATTAAATGTAATTATGCCAAAATTAGTTCTGGATGTAGACAACGATACCGTATTGCCATTATTTAGGGATGGGACTCTTTTCTGTCACAAGGACACAACAAAATTGTGTGTCATCGAAAAATTTGATGGGAACGACACTGCACGCCTATGAAAATGACACTACAAAATGACAACATTTGAAATGACCAATATAAACTCGGCATAATCAGCGCACCGGTTTCAAAGTTGATGCTCATGTTAACAATGCTTCGCAACTTTGTATCTATACACGATACAAATACTGCATCTGAAAAGTAAACAAACTTTGTATAGATACGTTTTGGATGTTATCCTTTGTATACAAGATAAAAAAAAATTATTCCCCCATATTATGAATAGAGTCGTCAACGTCACATAAAGACGGCAGTAAATATTGTTACTTGTCTACTCTTTATCTTTTCGTGCATGTTAAGAAGTTTCGTGTTGGAACAGTTTCTCGAGTGTGTGCTAACTACGTGTTGGATATCTTGGAATTCGTGTTGGGGTCGTGTCGTGTAGAAAAAATGCGACACGCGCTCATCTCTAGTACCAGTACTTTTTACTTCAGTTATTTTGTAAACTTTTATCCGGTTGTTTTTTTATAATTGGTTAAAATTCTGTTTGCTGGCTTGCTTATGATTGTCTTTCTCGTGTGTTTTTCATTTTCAGTTTTTTTTTATTTATTTCCCTTAAGAATATTGTACAAAAATATAAAACAAAAGTGAAAAACGTGTTTTAATGAAAACACATTTTTATTTCAAAAAAAAAAAAAAAAAAAAAAAAAGTTGAAACTTTTTTAATTTAATTTTCAACATTACGCTTGTAATTTCATTTTCAACATTATGCTTGTAATTAACTTTCAGTTTTTAGTTACATTTTCTAAAGACATAAAAACACACAATAAATTTGACATTTGTTGTACAAGAAACATATATTTGTACTCGTATGTACCCTGCAGAAAATGGGAATAGTGAAATTGTAATGATTTACTAGTGACATTGTCAGTAGTACTACTGACCAGGTGTACCACAGCCAATGTAATCATCTATTGACATTTAACATTAGCTTGTCATTGAAAATCCACCACTAGACTGTATCACTAATGACTAAGTAGTTCTTTTGGGTCAACATGGAGACATTGACACCAAAGATTCAATAGTTAATTTTAAGGGCTCTAGTCTTTAATATCGATATTTCCTCGCTCGTTGTCAATAGTAAAATTATAGTGACTTTCTAGTGACATTGTCAATAGTGCTAATGACTAGGTGCACCCCAGCCAATGTAATCGCCTATTGACATATAACATACGGTTGTCATTGAAAATCTACCAGTAGACTTTAACATTATTGAGAAGGTAGTTCTTTTACGACCATATGGAGTAATTTGAACCAAAGATTCACTAGTAGATTTTAGTAACCCTCGTCTACATATATTCTTTTAATATTATTGCACAACATAATAAAAAAGAAAAACAAACTATTGACGCGTTCATTGACAATATCACCAGAAATACACTAGAACTGTCTTCTCTAACGTATCTCTACTCGCACATAAAAGGAAAGTTGTCGACATTTTAACTAGTGCAATTGTCGCTGAAGAAAGAGTATTGACATAGAGACATATGGTTCTAGGCTGACTAGAGGGTACTCGTAGTATGTCTCTGTGTTGAACTTAAATGTAACTGTAGAGAAAAAGAAACTATCCAAGGCTGACTGACCTCAAGTCTAAATTACAAGTATTTATTGTTGCTCGACAAGTTAATTTCCACTGACCCCCAGTATGCCAATTACATGTAGTTTAGTTTAATCAAATTAATTGCTACAAAAATTTTTGAAGATATGAGAAATTTTTTGTTTATAACCAGGGAAACCGCAAATATGCAATTGCATGTTTTTCCTTGTGTGACGTATTAATGCTATATTTATTCGTTTCAGAACTTTTTACGAATTTTGGCATCGATTTGTTAGTGCATATTTTTGCATATTTTACCCTTTAAGACATCCTTTTGCATATATCAGTCATACACGCATATTTTTAGCATATTTTCTAATTTTTAGAGCATAGTTTAAGCTTTTCGGACATATTTTGACACTTTATAATTTTAATTTTTTTTTGAAACTTATTAAAATTTCATTTTCGAAATAAAATTTCAAGTTAAAAAAAAATCAAGGCGCTATCTGGGTTAATATGCTTACAAGTTAAGGCGTTGGACAAATTTTTTTCGCCATCTAAATCTGTTTAAATATTTAATTTTTTATTTTTGTAGTGTATACATTTTTCTTATTCACGCAGTTTTACGGACGCTAGTTTCAATACAAATTCAGTTTTGGTATTTGTAACTGACTTTGCCCCGGGTAGAGGTTTAATGAACATTGACTGAAACTTAGAAACGATTTTTATTTGAAATTCCAGGTCAATATTTAGATATTTATTGCAATAAAAATTATAAATAAAAATCTTGTCTTATTTATCCAAAATACAGTTCAAAAGCCTGAGTTCTGATATCGCGATCTTTTGAAATTGAAGTTAATTTGTATTATTTGTTTTAGCCAAGAATATAAATCATACAATTTATATTCTTTGGTTTTAGTCAAAATTTGTATGAAAATTTTGTTTTAACCTGCACTTCAAACGCACTTATTCTTTGTTAATTTTGTTTCCTTTTTTGTGTATTTTTTTTGTCTTATTTTATATGCAAATGTTGTTGAAGTTTTGAACTAAAAATATATTTTCATTTACAAATAAACCAATTTATTTTATTTTTAGCGCATATTTTTAAGTTTTTAGTGCATATTGAATGCGCATAAAACCCTTTTTTTTGAGCATATTTCTGGTTTCCCTGTTTATAACACAATATTTTCTGCCATAAAAGGAAAGTACTGGCAGTTCAATAATTCTCTCTGACAACTTAATCATCATCATGGCGAGCACTTTATAATTTATTTGTAATAAATTTTGATAAATCGTATACATACATACTTTTCTACTTTTAATAGTTTAATTAATGTAATCTATCGTCATAAATTGTTTAATTTTACCATGTTTGTCTTAAACTATAACGTACAAAAATCAATGCAACAATTACGAATTGAACTTGTTAAGTTTTATTTTAACATGCAGCCAGGCTACAGACAGTGGGACGGACAGTCTAGAAATTATACGACTACTATACATATCAAGAGGCAATTACAAAGTCATAAAACTTATTTTGTTTGTGTGTGTGTGTCAGCTATAACAACCAAATTTGGCAACATTGTTTGTAATTGAATTTGATCGTTCGCTGTTTAGAAAAATTTTCATAAGGGTTTGCTTCTCTTTTAAACAAAATTTATTATTACATTTATTTTTAAATACAGACATTTGTTGTTGTCTTGTCATCAAATAAGGAATGATCTGAAATAACGTTAAGTTTAAGATTTGTAAATAAAAATTTAATAAAAATTTAATTTCTATCAAAGAGCTTTTTGGTGTATGTAATTAACTACACACAGAAAAAGTTCAACTTCAAATCTACGTAAACAAGATTAATTTAATCTTTTTCGGCAATAATTTTGCTTCACATGCTTCTAACATGACATATCTGTAATTTTCAAAGAAAATTTTTCCTTCTGAAATAATTTTATTTTACGTTGATTTATGATTTCAGTACTGCTAAAATCAAAATCAATCATGTTGAATCAAAGTTATTTCAAGTTGGAACAACATAAATTTAATTTAATGTAGTAGTTGTATTTTATTAATTATTTTAACTTACGTGTTTTTGTGGCGCAGGCATCAGAAAAATGTTTTGTTTGTATATACTCGTAAATTGGCTTCTCCGGCTAAGATTTGAACTCGGAACTCATCGCGTAGTAGTCAATGCTCTTACCCCTGCAGCCACAACAACTTTAAATATTCTTTAGATACAAACTAAATATATACCATCATTAATAGAGTTTTAATTCAACATTATTTACTTGATATTTTAACATGCAATTTATTTGAAAAATTTTAGTTAAAAAAATACAAAATACTTTGACTTGTCTCCAGGATTCGAACCTGTTATCCTCCGACTACAAGACTAGTACACTACCTCCTACCCAGCAGCAGTTTTTGGGCACAAACGTGTATTACAGCTATGAACAAAGCAAATAAACACACAACAACAGCAACAACAACATTATTTCTTCTAAATTTAAATCAACATTTTTGCATGGTGATTTTACAATTTTTTTCCGTGTGTATACGAACTTTAACCTATATAATGGAAAATCTTACCTGATATCGACATTTAAAATTTTTTGATTTGGCGTTTTTTTTAATTTTAACGCTTTTTTAGTTCCCCCATTTTTTTCGGCGTTTTTTCAGTTTTCGATTGTTTCTATTTTAAACAATTTTTTATTTTTGACGCATGTTTTCGTTTTGCCGATTTTTTTAGTTTTAACAAATTTGTTAAATTTTGGCGCTTTTTTCGTTTTGCCGATTTTGTTCGATTTCTTGCCTTTTATGTTGTGTTTAAACTTTAGGGTTTTTTGTTTTGTTTTGGCGCTTTTTTGTTCGTTTTCACCATTTTTTTGCGATTTTTTTTTTGTTTTTTTTTTGGCGACTTTTTTATTTTGGTGATTTTTTTACGTTTTAGCGTTTTTTTTTAATATTTTTTTTATTTTTTATTATTTTGGCGATTTTTCGTTTCAATATATGTATTTTAATTTTGGGACTTTTTAGTTTTAGCGTTTTTTAAAATGTCATGAGTTTGCACCTCTCACGTTCCCCGAGATACAGCAAGTTCTCGAACCTACATAGTCAAAAGTACATTAAGTGATAGAATACCCTTTAGTTTTGATATTTTAAATTTCAGTGTTAATTGGTGTAGTCGGCATTAAAATACACTAACTTTTAAAATGTCAAGTGTTAGGGCCAATTTCATCAACTCTATTTAAATATCATTTCATATATAAATGTCGATTTTGATTAATTTTTGTATGGAAAAATTATTTTTAAATATGAATTGATATTTAAATAAGTTGGTGAAATTGGCCCTTAATATTACATTAGGATTTCAACATGATTCGTTTGCTCGCTTTAGAACACCTTCGAATTTTAACTGCCGTATGTTTGTTGTTGTAGCGGCCAAAGTTTTATATATTCTTGAAAATTTTAGGTCCATAGCTCTTACAATTCTCGAGAAAACAACCACTGACAGACAGACAGACAGGCGGACTGACGTAGCTATAATTCAGAAAATATCATTTTTATTAGCCACATGTGTATATGGGTATTTCCACAGAAAAGACTTCCTTTTGTCACGTTACATTGCTTGGTGAAAAACCT
Source organism: Tachina grossa (assembly GCA_949987645.1). Taxonomy (NCBI): domain Eukaryota; kingdom Metazoa; phylum Arthropoda; class Insecta; order Diptera; family Tachinidae; genus Tachina; species Tachina grossa. Next base: position 172,816,520 of record OX465274.1, read on the forward strand.
GTTTTTCAAAGAAAAATTTTTCTGTTATATACTTTTTTCATTTTTGTGTAGGGAGTAATTAGCTCTACAAAAATAAAAGCTTAATTGCTTGGTGATGAACGTGATAATAGGTGGAATTTTCTATGGAAATGTCCATATACGGTTGTATATAAAGACTTTTGTATAGTAGAAATATTTCATATTTAAATTAATTAAATAGATTTTACACACAAATATATGCCAACTGTTTGTTTTATTTAAATTTAATACGTTAAATTAGCAGAACTGCTAAAAAATTTTATTTTAAGGTCAGCTAATATCCCGTAAAATACCTTTTACTATTTTTGATAGATTTGAAAAAAAAAAAACATTTTGCTAAAGTCATACAAGGCAAGCACATTCGAATTCGAAGTATTTGCTTGTCTTATTGGTCATGCGTTTAATTTGCAAAATTGAAAAGTTTAAGACATGAGCTGAATTATAAAAAAAAATTATGAGTGTGCGAGTGTTAAACGTTTAAAATACAATTCGGCTACTGAAGTTGAAAAATAAATAAGAAATCTTTTCATATCAAAAGCATGAAACAATTGGGAGATTCAAACGGTAGTCGTAAAGGTCATGTTGTCATAATGCTTAAATATTTTTCTATGTATACACCCTTATTGCAGTTGTCAACATCCACGTCACTTCAATACAATAACAAAAAATTGGGGCTTGTCTATTCGTTGTCGAAAGCAACTGACTGCTATTGACAGGCTCACTCTATTTTCTAGACCTTGCGGAAGAGAAATAATCCGTTAATAACACAAAATTATTTTCGAGAGCGAGTAGACCATTCCCAATTTTTTGTCTTTGTATTGACGTCACGTCAATGTTCACAACTGCAATAAGCGTGATATCTTTTTGCTTTTGTTTTTTTTTCTTTAAACCAAAATTTTAAAACATTATGACACTACACAGAGAAAAGTATTTGCCAATTAATGTTTCCACTTAAGAATTTAATTGATTTAATTAAATTTTGAATTGTATTAATTAATTGGAGTGGAAAAACTTAATTGATATTATCAAATTGTTTATAGGTGAAAATTTAATTAATTTTTTAATTGATATTACAAAAATTTTAATTGATATTACAAATTTATTCATATTACTCTTTTGTGTGTATGACGTGTATGCCAACCATTTGAATCCCCCCAAGAATGAGGAATCACAAGGCCATTGTATTGGTTGCATGTGATAAAGTTTTACAGAATTAACAAAATTAGTTCGGGTAAATTTCCCAATGGGATTACAGCAACAATAATAATATTGTAAAGTTTAGGCTTCATAGTTAGATATTTATGTAAAAAAATCGAAAGTTTAAATGATGCAATTATTATTATTTTTTAAATTTGATCTTTATTTAATCTTTAAAATTGTCTCTCTTACTTTCATGAAGTAAATCAATCAAAATTGATTTATATCGATTTTTCCTGAGACATTTGAAGTATTTGCATGTTTCAAACCAGATTTGAGGAAATGTTTTTTTTTTTTTTTTAAATATTTGTATTTGAATTTTCATTTAAATGTTGTAAAATTTTAAATTAAATTAAACTTTTACTATTGCCAAGAAATATGCCAATCAATGTTACAAATATCGTTAATCACAAGCCAACACGAAAAAGAAATGAATAAAGCAAAAAAAAAAAAAAAAAAAAAAAAGCTTCCAATAGCTGCCAATCAAATTGTTAAGTTCGCGAATGACAACCAAGTACCTGATGAATGGCATTGGCAAAATATTGAGTTGTTATTAGTGGAACATTGTTACACTAAGTACACATTTGGCATTTCGTTTGTTATCATTTTATTGCGTAATTTTCCAAACTATATCCAATGCCGTTCACATTAAGGTTTTCCATCAAAATAATGCGAAAAAAGACCAAGTTCCTGTGCAAAATTTCGGCCATGAAAAATACTGAGAACACAATTCCGACTACTTTTTTAAAAGCTTTCTTTTTATACAAGTGTTTAAATTTATATTTTCTAGTGTTATGTTTCATAAAATCATGGTATAAATCTTGCTGGGTGTAGTCTAGCACAACGAAAAATTTCATATTAAAATATACGAAAACAAGGTTAATTTAACATTTTTCGGCAATGATTTTCCTTTATATGTATTTCATGTTAATTCAACATTCTCAAAAGAAAATATTTCCTTTTGAAAAAGTAACTTCATTCGATTTTGATTTAACGTTCCAGTACTGTTAAATCAAAATGAAAAATCATGTTGAATCAACGTTATTTTAAGTTCAAACAACATGAATTTAATCTTTAATGTGTATATTGAAACAGCGACCAGGGAATTTGTGTGTTGTATATTTTGTGAACTTCCCCGAACGAATTTATTTCAATTTGAAAGAAAGTGAATTTGATACTGAAATAATTCGAATAACCATGTTGAATCAAAGTTATTTCAAGTTGAAATAACATGAATTAAGCTTAGTGTAGTCGTCCTACGAGTATTTAATTAATTATTTAACTTACATGGTTGTGTGCATTGAAACAGATATCAGGAAAATTTTATGGCATAGATTCGAATTCGAACTCATCGCGTGGTAGTCAATGCGCTTACCGCTGCAGCCACAATAACCCTAAATATTCTTTAGATACACTCTAAATAAATACCATCATGAATGAGTTCAATTTTAATTAATTTGAATTTAATAAAATGGTCTTTAAATAAACATTATACTGTAAATAAAACTAACGAACGAATTAATAGAAATCTTATGAATCTACACAATATAAAATCTTCACTTTTTAACACAACTTGAATTTCCAAGTTTCCACACATTAAAATGTCAAAATCGTTGTCAAATTAACACAAAATGAACTGAAATGTCTGTCTCTCCTCGCCTTCACAGATAAGCCTATTACAACAAGTCTACTTAAAAATTTATTTCCTTTCCATTAAATGTCATATTGAAATTGTTAAAGAGATAAAACTTAAATTAGTGGCATTTTTTTTTAATTGTAAACATAAAATGAAAACAGTGAAGCCATTACAACAAACAAACATTTTTATAATGATTATGATGACAGTGATTACAATTGGTCAACAAAGAAGTCAAAAGTTCATTGAAAACTGGAAATTGTTTTAAAAATGACACACTTTAATTCATTTTATATGCGTATTTTTTCTAATTTTTTTATTTAATTTTAATGCTTAAGAGCTTTTAAAATGCGTTTGCTGTTTTTTTTTCGCCAAAAACCTTTCATATAGTTTTTTTTATCAGTCTTGTCTGAGTTTCGTTTACAATTGTTAAAGTGTTTAAGAAAAAGTGAAATTTACCAGACATCAGGGACGTTGTTATTAACTTCTATAGACTTTATGCTAAGTTGAAATTAAATTTTTTTTTGGATTGTTTGTGTGCAGATAGTTTTTCTTATACAAAAAAGTTAAAGTTGTGCAAATAACGTTTTTTTCACAATACATCCTGTATTAAAAAAAACTTTAATACTTTAGCGTTAAAATAAATAAATAAAATAATCGTGCACACAAAAAAAAATACCAATGTAAAATCAACATGCAAAAAGATTGATTCAAATTCATTAAGATCACATTAAATTTACAAAAAATAATATGTTATTTAAGTGTTGTGTTTGTTCATAGCTGCAATACACTTTCGTGCTTAGGATTTGAAATCAGTGTAAATTGAAACACAAAATGGCTTTTCTCACATAAATGTTTCTGTATATGTGACCCGGTGGCTTATGACTCAAAAACATGTATTATCTTCATTCTCGATTTTCAATAAAATTCTGTTTTTCTTTCATTTGTGCTCTTCTTTCTCTACATTTCTAGTAAAGTTCTAAGCAAGTTAGGACTTTCTGCTTTTCACCATGTTAAAGAGCGTCTCAAAAACTATCCGAACCAGAAAAAAAGTGAAAAATAATTTTTTGAGTCAGAAGCAGTGTGACCAGATTTTAAAATAACATTAAGCTAAATCACGTTTGAAAAATAGCTAAAATAAGCTAAAAATTTAAATTTTAAGCCAGAAAATAAAGCTAAACTTTTTCCACTTCTTTGATCAATTTGAAATAGTTTCTTATTGCAAAAATAAAGGTAATACACAAACATATTTTTCTATTATTTGAAAAAAAAAATATTCAATAATATGTTATTAAGTTATTTATTCATTATTATATTTAAGTTTAAGGAAACACCAAAGATAAACTTCCCAAAATAAGCTTAACCAGTCTTCAAAAGTATAAAAGCATTTACACTACAATACGAAACCTTTTTGAAATCTATTTCTAATTGTTTTTTCAAGTAAATTCATGCCGCTGAATGCACGTTCAACTCAAGTCAAAGGAACTCTTTAAAAGTCTTATGGGTAATATTAATTATTTATCTTTTGCCATTGTAACTCCAAATTGCAATCAATGTCCTCTATATTTAAATTTTCAATTTCTCTTATAAATAAGCAATTTACATTTTGTATTTTTTAAATCATTTTCCAATGAAAAAAATTTTATATTTTTAAATGTTAACAAATTATCATTTTTAACACCCGACCAAAAAAAGGGGTGTTGTAATTTTGTAGTGTGTGTCGGTGTATCTGTATGTCCAGATACATACCAAATGGCTGGATCGATTTTGATTTAGTTTGAAAGCTGACTTGATCAAGAGTTGTTCTTAGCTATGTTTGAAGGAAATCGGTCCAGCCGTTTAGAAAATATCACATCTTTTCTAAAGGGTGTTTTTTATTGAGGTATAGAACTTTAAGTTGGCATCACTTTTTTAACTGGCGGCCATTTTGTCAGCTGTCAAGTGATTAATATTTAGTTTGGTTTGCCATTTCATCATAAACAGGTTGACAAAAGAACAACGCTTGCCAATCGTGCAAATTTATTTCGAAAATAATGGTTCAGTTCGCGAAGTTTACCGCAAGCTCCGTCCATTTTATGGTCGACATAATCGTCCATCAGAGCAATTAATTCGGTTAACCATGGATCGTTTTCGCACTACGTTTACTCTATGTGATAATACGCATCCGCAGAGACGTCGAACAGTGCGCACCGAGGAAACAATTGCCGCTGTAGAGCAAAGTGTTGAAGAGGACCCGAATGAATCGATTCGCCACCGTGCACAGCAATTGGAGCCGACTAACCGACTATTTTGTTCCCGAATTGGATGGCATGAATGTGGATGAGTTGTGGTTCCAACAAGACGGCGCTACATGCCACACAGCGCACGTCACAATCGATTTATTGAAGGAAACATTCGATGAGCGCATAATTTCGCGGAATGGACCTGTCAATTGGCCACCAAGATCGTGTGATTTGACACCATTGGATTATTTTCTTTAGAGATATGTAAAGTCCCTCGTCTACGCCAACAAACCAGAAACGTTAGGGGACTTGGAAGCCAACATTCGTGGCGTTTTTGCCAACATACGGCCCCATATGCTCGAAAAAGTGGTTGAAAATTGGACCTGTAGAATTGGCTTAATTCGAGCCAGCCGCGGCGGCCACATGCCCGAAATCATGATTAAACATTAATGGCATAAAATTATCCTTCCAATAAAGCCAAATTGATGGACATTAAAACGATTTTCTTGTGTTTTATTTCAATTCGAAGTTCTATACTTCTTAAAAAAACACCCTATAGATATATTTAGCTGAATCTGTGTGTCGTTGACGCCGTAGCTCCCAAAACGGCTAGACCTATTTTAATTTTGTTTTTGTCGTTTGAAAAGTGACTTGATCTTGCCTGTACTTGACGAAAATCTGGTACAGCCGTTTGGTCAGTACGTTGGGGTTTTTAAAACTTTTAAATTTTGTTATTATAACTTTTTTATGTCTTTAACATATTTTTTGAGAACATACAATTTAGATTAAAAAAACGGCTAAAAAAGCTTAATGAGTTTTTGAAAAAAGCTAAAAAATAAGTTAAGAGCTAAATAGAAATTTTGCAGCTAAATCCCAAAAAATAAGCTAAATTTAGCCCTAAATAAGCTAATATGGTCACGCTGGTCAGAAGCGCCCTTTTCATAGACCGGGTCACATATGTATATACTTTGCGAGAACTATCGGTCATTTAAATAAATTTCCTACAATTATTGGAAGGATGTGAGAAAAAGTGTTTCTGTAACAATATTTCGTGAAAAGTTTCTCGCAAGAACAGCCAAACCAACTCGCATTTTGAATTGGTGCGAGAACAACCAAATTTTTACAAAAGCATGTGAATTTTTGAATTTGTGTGTAAAAATATAAAAAATAAACTAGTTGAAAAGATATGCAACGAATTGTTGGACTAAAAAAATATCATTAAAAATCGATATGTTTAAACTTATTTAGAATTTTTATTTTGTGCAATTGTCTTATGTAGAGACAGTTGATAGAAAAAACTTCTTTTGAGGTTTTTACATTAATTTTATATTTTTATTCATAATTTTATTTTCTATTTCTTGTTAATTATTTCTTTTTTTTTATTGAAATAATATTTTTGTGATATTTTGGAAATATTCCAGTAATATTCTCGCATTCAAATATAGAAACACTTTTTTCTCACAAATCGAGAAACGATGGAATTTTGTGTTCCACACTTCATGTGATTCATGTGAGAAATTTTACGATGCGAGAAATACAGAAACGAGCTACTGGAGTCAAGTCAACGTATCTTTTTTTAACTAAAACTATTCAAGTCAAAGTATTTTGTATTTTTTTTTTTTTTAAACTAAAACTTGTCAAATAAATTTTATCTAAAGAATATTTAAAGTTGTTGTGACTGCAGGGTTAAGAACGTTGATTACCACGCGATGAGTTCCTAGTTCAAATCTTGGAATGCGGGGAAGCCAATTTAGATACAAACAAAAATTTTTCTAATGCCTGTGCCAAACACACGTATGTTAAAATAATTAATAAAACACATTTACTACATTAAATTAAATTCATGTTGTTCCAACTTGGAATAACTTTGATTCAACATAATTCTTCATTTTGATTTTAAGAGTAGGTAAATGTTAAATCAACGTTAAATAAAGTTATTTCAAAAAGATTAATTTTCCTTATAAATTACTATAAATCATGTTAGATTAACATGAACCACAAATGAAGCAAAATCATTGTCGAATAAGATTAGATTAACCTTGTTTGCGTAGATTTTAAGTTGAAATTTTTCTGTGTGTAGTTGGTGTTTCCACTTTGGCTGCGACATTTTTGCCCTAGATTAAAGAAAACATTTTGTAGTACTCTTGCTAATCTGTGACAAAAACTTCGTAGTCGAAGTCGATATAGTGCAACCACGTTTAAGGGGCAATATCTTAAAAATGGCTCGTGCGTAAAATTCCTGTCTAGAAATAAAACTATTTGTCCATCAGCTCTGTGCGCTTTAATGAAACATTGTTCATGTTCTTATATAAAATTGTAAGAATTTAATAATCTATTGATTAAAATAAAGTTTTATTTTAGCAGCAAATTCTGAAAATTATGTATTTAATTGTGATTTTCTTAGTTTATTTTATATTATTTATTTTAAAGAAAAAATATATAATATAAATGATTTAAAGCAAGAAAAGCAAAAGATAGTGCCGAAAACCAAACAGCGTAAGATCATGTTCACTGGTGTGGCACATAATGACTTGTTGACTGTCAGTGTTGCCAAAATTAATGATTTATCAAATTCTACATAAATTTTTCTGATAAAAGATTATTATTTTTTACTATAGCTCAAAATTATTATAAAATCCCTACCCCAATCTCTACCCCAGTAGATAGACATGGGTGCTGATGAAGTGCGTGGCTGCGCAGAAAAATATCGGTATTTCCCCCAGCTTATAAAGTCTAGTTTAATTTTTCTTATCTTACTTAGAAAGTCACATTAATTAATAAAAATATTTCATTCAATAAGAATTGAAATTGCTGAACTAAACCCCGATTAAGAAATTATTTCTGCAAAAAATAGTTTTTATATATGTTTTATAATAAATTGAAATGTATAAAACTTTAGCTTAAATTTAAAAATTGATTAATTTCGAACGTCAACTGCTTTAAATTTACTCTAAACTGGCGTCTTCCCGCGACTTCGTTCGCTTATCAAAAACAGAAAAAGTACCAAAAGTAGATATATTTTTTTTAACAATTTTGCCGCTTAAAAAATAATTTGTATTTATTAACATATGCCAATCCGTTTTCACTTTAAAGTGGAACAAACATAAAAAGTATCCAAACATCCAAAGTCACAAACAGTTATATTCACCCCAATTCCATTTGTCAACATCGACATCACGTCATACAACACAAATACCATACAAAAAAAAATATTGGGACTTGTTTACCCGTTCTGGAAAACAACTGAATGCTATTGTCAGGTTCATGCTATTTTCTAGACCTTAAAGAACAGAAATATACTGTCAATAGCACAACATTTTTCTCGACAGCGAGTGAATAACACCCAATATTTTGCTATTCGATGTTGATAAATGTCACAAGGGCGAATATAAGTAATTTTTTTAATTTAAAAAATAAAATTTTAAGTTCCTGGCAACACTGCATGCAACCAGTGTATCATTTTGTAGGCCTTGTAATAAATTCAAATATCGAAACGCTTCGTGATCTTCAAAAGCTGCCTTTTTGCTTGAGAGATTGTTGGATTGATACAAAAATGTAAATTTTTCTTTCCTTACAATAGTTTATCATGCTGCAGCAGATCGAGCAGCCAAACAGAGAATAATATTGTCTACACCCAGAAAAAAAATTAAATTTCATAAAAACCACATTGATACAATAAAAAACATTAACCTAAGTCTAGTCATAATGAAAATTTTTATTTCAATATTAAACAATATTAATTTATTTGGATAATTTTAATATATAATTAAATATAGAAATAATATTTTTTTTTGCACTAAATTAATATTGAACTCTTACACCGCGTTACAAAAACGAACCTCTTTTCTGTCCTATGAACCAAATATACTTTTTCGAAAAGGGGAGAAAAAATAAAAATACACGTGTATCGGCGATTTTCATGTACACGTTTGCAAAATTTGTACAAATTGGAGTCCCTTCAAGTTATGCTGAAAAAAGAGAAAAAAAATTTCAAAAAAAAAATCTGGGAATTGATAAATATTTTTTTGATATTTTTTTAAATTTGACATGATACAGACATTTCCATGAGCCTGCCTGCAAAAACTCAGCTCGATTGGGTCACGGAAAAAGGGTTAAAAACTTATCCAAAGTTTTTCAGAGAGACGGACACTACGAGCTTTATATTTTAAACAAAAAAAAAAAAAAAAAAAAAAATTCTGACGTGTACATGAAAATTGCCGATACACGTGTATTTTTATTTTTTCTCCCCTTTCCGAAAAAGTATATTTGGTTCATAGGACAGAACAGTATGGAACAGTATTGTATTATTGATATGATATGGTCTACATTCATTTAAAGTGGTGTCCTTTAGATTTCAATATGTTTCTTATTAATTCAATATTTTGCAATTTAAATTTCAACTTAACTGAGAATCTTGAAATATGTTTAGACTTTAAAACAATATTGATTTAATGCAATTCAATAAATAAATCCAATCAACATTAACTCGGAAGTTAAAAATTATTGATTTAAAATATTTTAATATAATTATTCTATTATATTGAAATTTATTGAATTAATATGACGCGTTCTTATTTATAAGTTGCAGATTTTCCCTGAGTGTAGACTTTTCGTAGTTTATATGTAATGCTAGGAACACAATTGGGACGAACGACGAAAGCAGAAAGAAGCGAAGATTTTTTCATAGAGATTCCTTATTGTTTTTATGTGGTAAATCTTATTAATTTTATCAAGAAGAAAACCACATAAAATCAAGAAGAAATCTGATTATTCCCAACTTTTTTTTACTCAATTTCCGTTATTTTTGGCACCAAAAAAACAATCCATAGAGAAAAACTTCTTGATTCTATTAGGTTTTCTTATAAATTGTAAACTATATGGATTTCTTATTGATTTTATTAGGTTGCCTCATTGATTTTTTTAAAAAGGTTTTCTTCTTGATTTTATTAGGCTATCTTATTGATTTGTTCAATAAGGTTTTCTTCTTGATTTTATTAGGTTCCTATATGATTATGTGTAAAGCATCTTATTGATTTTTTTAATAAGGAAATCTTCTTGATTTTATGAGGTGTCTTGTTATTTCATATCTATAAATAGACACATACAATTTTTTTCATGATCTTTTTCGTTTTTGTAATGGGTGTTTTTTTTTAGAGGTATAGAACTTTGAATTGAAATAAAACACAAGAAAATCGTTTTAATATATTTAAATATGATTCGGGCATGTGGCCGCTAAAGAAAATAATCCAATGGTGTCAAATCACACGATCTTGGTGGCCAATTGACAGGTCCATTCCGCGAAATTATGCGCTCATCGAATGTTTCCTTCAATAAATCGATTGTGACGTGCGCTGTGTGGCATGTAGCGCCGTCTTGTTGGAACCACAACTCATCCACATTCATGCCATCCAATTCGGGAACAAAATAGTCGGTTATCATGGCTCTATACCGGTCTCCATTAACGGTAACTGACTCCAGCATTATTTCGGAAGAAGTATGGCCCAATGACTCCACCAGCCCATAGAGCACACCAAACAGTCAGTTTTTGTGGATCTAATGGCGTCTCAAGGGTCTCATGTGGATTCTCTTCACTCCAAATGCGGCTATTTTGCTTGTTGACGTAGCCATTCAACCAAAAATGAGCCTAATCACTGAACAAAATTTTGCGATGAAAATCAGCATCGAGATCAATCTCATTTTCGGCCCATACACCAAAATCACGACGCATTGCATGGTCTCGCGGCATTAATTCTTGCACAAGCTGGATCTTGTAAGGTCGCAAGCCAAGATCTTTGCGCAAAATCTTCCATAAAGTTGATGGACAAAGCTCCAATTGCTGTTCACGGTGGCGAATCGATTCATTCGGGTCCTCTTCAACACTTTGCTCTACAGCGGCAATTGTCTTCGGTGCGCACTGTTCGACGTCTCTGCGGATGCGTATTATCACATAGAGTAAACGTAGTGCGGAAACGATCCATGGTTAACCGAATTAATTGCTCTGATGGACGATTATGTCGACCATAAAATGGACGGAGCTTGCGGTAAACTTCGCGAACTGAACCATTATTTTCGAAATAAATTTGCTCGATTTGCAAGCGTTGTTCTTTTGTCAACCTGTTCATGATGAAATGGCAAACCAAACTAAATATTAATCACTTGACAGCTGACAGAATGGCCGCCAGTTAAAAAAGTGATGCCAACTTAAAGTTCTATACCTCAATAAAAAACACCCATTATAAGCATGTTTGCAAAATTATTTCAATGGTTATTCAGACTGCTTGTTAGCATATTGGTTAGAGTGTTTGTCTATCAGTCAGAAGTTTGCTGGTTCAATACTTGTCTCCTTTCAAGTAATAATATGTATGTATGTATGGTAAGTTAATTAATTAAGAATACAATGTAATATGTATGTATCTATGTAAGTATGTATAGTATGTATAGTATAAATAAATAACATCTACATATACTACATACTACATACATAAGTATATGGTATAGAATTTAAATGAAAATACATAAGCAAAGCACAAAGAATAAAGAAAGACATATTTTTTTATTTTATGGGGTCGCCTCATAAAATCAAGAAGAAAACCTTATTAAAAAAATCAATAAGATAACCTCGTAAAAACTACAAGATTTCTTCTCGATTTTTTCAAAAAGGTTTTCTCTATGAAATTAATAAGATTTCCTTATTGAAAAAAAAACCATAGAGATATCTTATTAATTTTGTTCTATTTCATGAGGTATTTATTAGGCACCAGTGATGCCAACTTAGCCCTTTTAGGGCTAGATTTAGCCCGTTTCCATTCAGTCAAAACGCGAAAAGAAATTTTTAGCCAAAAACTAAAAAAAGGCGCAAACCTAGCACTTTTTACAATAATCTTTCAGCCCTTTTAGCCCCTTTTTAGTTTTTGCTCGATATGGCAACATTTAAACTTTTGCGAACTTTTTCTTCCTTTAATCTAGCAAAATAAAATGAGTAAAAAGTCGATATTGCTTTACCAATTTAAAAAAGAAGAATAATATAGAGTAATCTTTTATTTCTTCCAAAATTTTTATGCCTTGAAAGTTATTCAGTACGGCCTAAAACAGATAATGTATGTTATTTTTAATAATGGCCGATTTTAAATGCATCTACTTATGTAAACATACATATGTATATATATTTCTATTATATATGTATGTATATGCTAGCTATTTAATCTACGTATGTACATTCCTTATTGAAATGTAATATGGAATGTAAATGAAATATGTACAATATTGAAGCTCTAAAGATATGTATGTGTTGATCTCATGATAGTTATTTATATTCTAATAAATTACTTTACAAAAATTGATTTGATGCTTTTATTTTCAACAGAAACATTTTAATACTAGCCCCTTTTCGCGCTTTTTCGAAAAATTTTACTATTTTATTTTATTTTTGAATATTTTTTCAATTTAGCCCTTTCAAGCCCTTTTTTCAAAAATTTTTACGCGTTTTGAGTCTCAAAAGTTGGCATCGCTGTTAGGCACTGTTTTCTCTGTGCGCCGACGAACGACGAAAAAACAATTTTCTCTCTGTCTCTCTTTACATACACAATAACCAGTGTGACCAGATTTTAAAATAAAATTAAGCTAAATCACGTATGTCTTTAATATATTTTTAGAGAATACGCAATTTAGTTTTTAAAAAAGCTAAAAAACAAGCTAAGAGCTAAATGAAAATTTTAAAGCTAAATCCAGAAGAAATGAGCTAAATTTAGCCCAAAATTAGCTAATATGGTCACACTGACAATAACCAACTTTATCAATTATAAGAGCTGAATTCGCTGAGTAAATTCGTCGTTATTGTGCTTCACACGACGAATTTACGCAACGAATTCTTATCGACGAATTCGTCGACGTGGACGAAATTCGTCGTTCGTCCCAATTGTGTTCCTAGCATAATGCACACATACTCGTATATTATTAAAGGCATGAACACACTTGGCAAACATTTACCCATACAATGTAGTGACACGTGTTTATTTAAGTTAAATACGTGTGAATCAAGCGAATTTTCACTAGTATGTATCCAGTTGCTAATAATTTTCGGACAAATATTTGCCAAGTATGACCTTACACTAAGATATACTTTTATAAACATATGTACATAACAACGGGTACTTTCTTAATAAATTATGGCTAATTTTACATGAATATTTAATAATTTTTAAGTTGCATTTTTTTGTGCACCATTATTTGTATCTTTGTTATGGTGCAGCATTTAGACTGATTTTAATCGATTTGTATAGAGATACTTAGTCAGGAGCAGCTGTGGCAGCAGCAGCAGCGGCTTTCTTGTGTGCTTTGCTTCGTTTTTTTTTCTTGTGTGTTATATGAAATGTTGGGAAGTTTAATGTTGCAACTATTATGTACTAGACCTCTGCAAAAGACCACTTACAAGAACTTTTAAGACATGGGGGATTTTTCGTATGCTTTACTACAGCGAAGTCTTCTAAAACAAACGCTAAACAACACTGTTGGTAAGACATTTGTTTCAGTTATTGCAGGTATGAAAGTAAAGAAGAAAATACTTCGTGACGAAAGAATATCTTCGCTGTTGTAACTAACTGGCCCAACTAACATTTTAAAAAATTAACAGGAGAGCAGCTTTTATGGTTGTTTTATGCCTTCATTATTATGGCTGCGTCAGAAATCTTTTTACTTATATAGGCATAAAAGTAATGCTTACAGTTATGAAAATTGTAGGCAATGTGTATTATGAATACCCTAGTCTAGTAGAGGACTTAACTCAATTTTCAAAAAAATGTCAGTTAGTTAAAAAAGCGACGATATGTGATGCTTGCTTCTACCTACGCATGGGCGCGTACACAAACCTCATGCTTGTACATTAGAGTGGCCCTTAGTTGTATGGAATTTTTGTTTGTTTTATTTCTTATATTCTCTCCCCCAAATCGGTTCAGTTTTATGTAAAAAAAAAATACAAAAAATTTTTATAGCGATAAGTTGTGATTTAGGGGTACGTCCGCCACTCAAAGTTGGCCCTCAAGCCTATACATATATTCAATGTAATTTTTTTATACTTTTATTTTATTTTTTGTTTAGGTTTCTTTTGACTATATGTATATGTATGAAATAATTTAATATATATAAGCTCTTATTGAACATGCTTAAAATAAAAAATTTCTATATAAATATAATTTTGGTATATAAAATTGTTGGTATTTCGTTGGTTATTTTCCTCATTATTTTCTAAAATATTAATTTTATCAAAAAACTTTCTTTGAGACTAATGTTGTAGACTAGAAGAGCTAAAATATTGCCATATATTATATTCTTGTAAAATGATTTTTTGAAAAGATAGTCATATGTAAAAAATTACATTGAAAATGGGCTTGAAGGCCAACTTTGAGGGGAGGATGAACTCCCTAAAACACAACTTATCTCTATGAAATTTTTTTGTATTTTTTTTACATAAAATTGAACCGATTTGGGGTATGAGTATAGAAGAAATAAAAAAAATAAGTAAATAACGGCACCTCTAATGTACATACACACACACCAGTGTGCACACTTCTACCGATATTCGGTAGATTCTACCGAATATGTTTGTGAATTTAATAATCTACCAATTCTACCGAACAAGGCCTGAAATCTACCGAATATTGTTATTTAGCAATTTAAGTCGATATATGTTTAAATTGCATATTTTGCCACAGCAGTGCGGCTGCAGAGCGGTCATTTAATTCATGAAAATCATTAAAACAGAATAAAGAAATCGGTTAAAAACTGAAACTATAAGTAACCTAATATTTGCCAGAGAATTGTGCCTTGGGGATGAAATATTTATTCCTACAATGATTTAATAATTTTTGCACCGAAGTATAAATTCATAAATGGATCTTACATATAATATATGTAGTTACAAATGTTTGTCAAATAACTGGCAATGACACTTTTTTTATTGGAAATGCTTCATCGTTTATGGCAGTTTAATTTACAATCCCATGTGAAGTTTTAAATGCGCTTTTGGAACCTGTTTAGTTTGATACTCCTTGCAGTTACCCTTTATATAATAAGTACATATATTTTATTTTTTTTTTGTTTCTCTGAACAAAAAAAATTTTCTACCGAATTTCATTCAAATCTACCGATTTTTTTCTTGTCGATTCTACCGAATTTAAAAAAAAAATTAGGTGTGCACACTGACACACACGTTGTGTGTATGCTCTTAATTTTTCTGCGCACATACAAACGCAAACATGCGTTGACATTAGTTGTGTGCGCTTGCTTGAAAAAAAAACACCCTTAAATGCATAATACCTTACCACCTACATCTTACAAATATTCTCAAACGTACAATATGCAAAATAACAAGCATACACGCATCAACACTACTTCTTTTGATTGTTTGTTACGAACAAGAAGTCTTCGCGATATCGCTTGTTAATACTCATGTACACGAACACCAACGCATCCATCCAGCTTCATCATCATCAGACATCATTTATTGTTAGTTTAGTATAATACATGCCACGAGAATACATTTAAAAAACAAGCCGTATTTATATTTCAAGACCGTTTACGCAGCCCTCTATTATGCACGATATTTTGCAGCGCCATTGTCGTGTGTTTATTTTTTTTATAGTATATTGTAGGTATTTGTTGGCGTGTTTTGTTGCAATTGCATTTTTGAAAGATTTAATATGCATAAAGGAAGAAATTATGAATAAAAATAAAGTATGTATTTCTTTTATTTTGCAAAGATAATTATAGATTTGCAAGGTAAATTATAGATCTCCCAATATGTAAAACAAACAATTTACCGCTTTATATTTATCTAGTTTTTTTTTGCTTCTCTTCTACGATTTAGAGTTTGTTGTGGGCCAAAAAATTAAAAAAAAAAAAAAAATACCAACTGAATATGCGGTATTATACACTTAAAAAAAATCGCACTCTTGTCTTACTTTTATTTAATCCTCTAAATAAAAATATTTTGGAAATAAATAAATATTATGGTGTAGAACTCCAAAGTGTTAAAAGTAGACACTTCATCAAAGTGTAAAAAGCTTAGTCCTAATTTACACTGTACAAGACTTATTGCTAAGCTGATTACTTTGTTAGGAGAATGAGACGAGGGGAAAAAGTTTCTGTTCCCCTCGTCTCTTTCTCCCTCAAACTAGTCAGCTTAACAATAAGACTTGCATAGTGTAAACTAGGACTTAGAGAAAATCACAAGCCAGACGACGACGACGATAATGGCAATGAAAGAATTTTGGTACTCGCTCGTACTTTGTTATAAAATCCTAAATCAAACAATTATTGCTTTTAAGCCTTTTTTGTACATTTAGTATTTTTCTGTGGCAAAAAAAACCATAACACATAAAAAAGAAATAATAAAAATCACAAACAAAAAACTTATTGCAGCCTATTTCTTTACTTTTTATTAAATAAAAACATTATTTCTCTCGCTTGGCAGCTGTTTTTTTTTTTAATTTTAAACAACTTTAAACTTCGATATTAAGAAATAAAGTTTTTTTTACAAACATTTTGCAGTTTAAATGGTTAGTCATCAAGGCTTTTTGTTTCATCTGGCTTTATTGTTTCGTATTTCTGTTATTTTTTTCTTTACGTAAAACAATCGCTTATATTAAATTATCTGCTGTTTTAAATCAGATACTTTTAACTTTTTGTTTTTACTTTATTCTGTTGAGTTATAAAAGACAATGAACCTTTAAAAAAATTAAAGAAACTTTAAAAAAAAAAGAAACCAATGAGTAGCAGTTTTAGTTTTTTACTTTTTGCAATAAATCATTAAAAATGATTACTCGTACACTGGTCTGATCAGTTGCTTTAATGCCATACGCTAGTGTTCTGTTAATTGTTTGCAATTTTTTTTTATAATTATTATTATTTTTTTTTGTTTGTGTTGGCAATGACGTGTTAAGTTATTTTCTGCTTTTAAGTGTTGTTATGAAATAAATATTTTACACTTGGAATATCCATTTTGGATACCACCCTACATAATGGAGTATGTTATTATCTCTCCTGCTTCACAATAAACTGATTTTCAAAGTATGGGCCAGAGACTGACAAAAGTATCGGTTTAAGTACTCTTCCAGTATCGGCTGTACACAACTATGAATGCGTATAGCTAAAAAAAAAATACTCTTATATGCAAACACATGCTCAACAACAAATAACAAATTAGTGTTTTTTATGGGAATTGTTAAAATTTAAGTTTAAAATTTTTTAAACGCACTAATCCAAATTAATATTTTACTTATTAAGTAAAATATTTTTTTATTAAAAATACATTGAAATTGATTATTGAGGGATTTAGCTGGATCCTATGCGCATTTCACTATTGCTAATGCAGATCATCAGGGAACCTTTACCCAAAGTTTCTAAGAACAACTACAGTTATGTTATAAACTTTCATTTAAACCAATGAGAAGCTCAACAACAAATAACAAAGTTGAAACAAGAACTCAATAATCAACATGTTTTTTTATTTTCTTACTTTACCATTAATACATTGGCTGACGTTTTTCAGCTTCAAATTGTATTTGTAAGAGTATGTAAAAAGAAAATAAATGTAAATAACAACAACAGCTATTTAAGTATAGAGTGTTGCCACACAAGTATTTTTTTGACCAAGTGCAGTCAATTTAATAATTAGTGTTTTTTATGGGAATTGTTATTTGTTGTTGAGTTCTTCATTTGTTTAAATGAAAGTTTATAACATAATAACTCTAGTTGTTCTAAGAAACTTTGGGTAAAGGTTCCCTGATGATCTGCATTAGCAACAGTGAAATGCGCATAGGATCCAGCTAAACCCCTCAATAATGAATTTCAATGTATTTTTAATAAAAAAAATATTTTACTTACTACTTTGTTGCCACACAAGTATTTTTGACCAGGTGCAATGAAGTTAAAAATTAGTATTTTATTGGTAATTGTTACATTTAAAGTTTAACATTTATAAACGCATTAATAATCCCAAATTATAGTTTTTTTTATTCAGTGAAATATGTTTTTATTCAAAATTTATTGAAACACCTATTTTTATAAACATTTTTTAAATTAAGCAGCATCATAGACTGTGTGACACGCATGAGTATAAAAATACTCTTACTATTTTATTTACACACACACACATACACACACACACACAGACACACACACACACACACACACACACTCATATAAAGCATGTTTTTAAACAAACACACACACACACACACACCCAGATATCTGTTTTATGTAAACAAAATGTAAGTATACGGTGGCGAATGATGAATAAATATCCCGAATATAATGCGTATATTTTTTTGTCCGACTAAATATCTATGCTCTGAGTATAAGCCTACTCAGAATATAAGTATGAGAGAGAGTCAATACGCTTGATACGTATGTACCTTTTTATTTTTAGTTGTAGCGTATTTTAGTTTTTCACATAAACGAAGTAGAGATGCTCTTGTGTGTTAGAATCGGCTAGTCATAGTTGCTTTAGAGAAAATATGTGACCGTAGGATTTGTTTGTGCTACAATTATGATTATGGGCAGCTACTAAAATGCATATATTTCTTTTGAGTACTCATTATCATTCTCTGGAATGGGCCTAATTAAGAGTGTCGTATTCCGACTTCGACTATGACGATTTTGTATTAGACTAAAGGACATAGCAACAGTTTTTCTTTAATCGTGATGAACTTCGAAGTATGACCTTTGTAGTTAGAGCCAATATTTTCTTTGGTGTAGTTTATTGTCATTTTTACAGATTAATATAAGTTTGCCGTAGTTTTTCTTAACCATGTTCCACTTCGGGATTTACTGACAGAAAAATCCTTATATCGTGCCATAACCGCCAAAATAGCTTAAGCGAAATAATTTTCGAATTTCAGTTTTAGATCAAAATCAATTATTTGCGATTGTAAATAGTCGATTTTCGTAAAAAAACGGAAGTCCAAAAAATGTGTCGCTTAAGCTATTTTAGCGGTTATGGCTCGACATGTGCGCAGTGAAGATTCAGTAAAATAACAATTGTTCACTCGTATTTATTGATTATTTTTATCTGGTACATTTGTATGTCAAGTAATAAGCATTTTATGAGTAATAGGGTTCCTTATCAACAGGGAAACCAGAAATATGCTCTAAAAAATTGTTTTATGCGCATTCAATATGCACTAAAAACTTGAAAATATGCACTTAAAAATAATATTAATTGGCTTATTCGTAAATGAAAATATATTTTTATTTCAACAATTCAACAATATTTGCATATAAAATAAGACAAAAAATAAAAGAAACCGAAAAAGGTAACAAGAAAAAAATCAACAAAGAATAACTGCCATATTAAAGAAATAATTTGGGTTTGAAGTGTACGTTAAAACAAAATTATCATAAAAATTTTGACCAAAGCAAATAACACAAATAAATTTTTTATTGTATACGACCGTAAAAATTTAAACTTCAACTTCAAAAGAGATTACAATATTATAATTAAAACTTTGAAACTATATTTTTGATAAATAAGACAATATTTTTATTTATAATTTTTTATTTTTTTTTGCAATAAACAATAAAATATTGACATTGACAATATTCCTTCAATGTATATTAATGTAATCGGGGTAGAGTCCGGCACAAATAGCAAAACCAAATTTTTATTGAAACTAACGTGCATAATAACGCCGCAAAAAGTAGAAAAATTTATTATTTATGTGTATAGATCATTGGAAGTGAGATCTTATTGGTGAAAACAATAAATTGACCAATAGATAAATGGCTTGTAGCACATTAAAATAAAAAAGTTCTATACAGTGTCAAAATATGCCCTAACAGTCAAATATGTTCTAGGAGTCAAATATGCTCTCAAAATTCGAAAAATGCTAAAAATATGCGTGTAAGATTGAAATATGCAAAAACATGATTTAAAGGGTAAAATATGCAAAAATATGCACCAACAAATCGATGCCTAAATTCATTAAAATATTTGAAAAAAAAAACACACAATTTCATATTTGCGGCAGGGATGATAAAGTTGGTACAATTGTACTTTTTTTGGTACTATTCAAACCCTAAAAGTACGTTGGTACCCCCGTGACTCATTTGGTACTATTTGAAAAATTTGCGAGCGACTATCCCTTGTTTTATTTTCACTAAAATAATTAATCGCGATAATTTAAAGTATAATCAATTTGAGAGAAAAGTGGCGAATTTGATTTGTTGTTGAGAACGACTACCTTGTTAGATGTGCATTACTCTTGATTGGTTTATTA
The DNA here is from genome assembly GCA_949987645.1 of Tachina grossa. Lineage (NCBI taxonomy): Eukaryota > Metazoa > Arthropoda > Insecta > Diptera > Tachinidae > Tachina > Tachina grossa. The sequence continues at coordinate 172,836,865 of OX465274.1, forward strand.
TAAAGAACTACATTTAACTTCACCGGTGTTTCGTTTTCAATATGATAGCACCGTCTTCATTTGTTTTATCTATTGTATTAATATAAAATTTGTAAGAAATAAAAAACTTGCTATATTATTTTCATATCAATCGTTTAAGTGATGAAATGAAATGAAGCCAGGTATGCTACATAAGTACATATGTAAACGAATAAAATTATTTATAATTTTGATTAAAATTTACTTTGAAATGAAAAACTTTATATATCTAGAAATAAAATTAAAAGTTGTATAGTTACGGATTTTAAAAGAAATGTTAAACAACCGGATTTTAAAAGCAATGTTATAGAACCTTTGCAAAACTAAATAAAGTTAATTTTCATGACGAAATTTTAACCTGGCTAACAAAATTCACTCCCGAATATGTTAGTAGTATAGTATATCTCTTATTAAAAAATATTCCCAAAAGAAAATGAAAGTTATAATACTATAAATAACGAGTTTCGAGCTTTAAAAAATTAATTGGATGAGCTAATGAGCTTTCAAAAGTTATCAGGAGAATTTGTCAATTCTTCACTAATCAGCGCATGTGAAAGAGTATTTTCATAATCAAAACGAAGACTTGAAAGTCTAATAATGGGTGTTTTTTATTGAGGTATAGAACTTTAAGTTGGCATCACTTTTTTAACTGGCGGCCATTTTGTCAGCTGTCAAGTGATTAATATTTAGTTTGGTTTGCCATTTCATCATGAACAGGTTGACAAAAGAACAACGCTTGCAAATCGTGCAAATTTATTTCGAAAAAAATGGTTCAGTTCGCGAAGTTTACCGCAAGCTCCGTCCATTTTATGGTCGACATAATCGTCCATCAGAGCAATTAATTCGGTTAACCATAGATCGTTTCCGCACTACGTTTACTCTATGTGATAATACGCATCCGCAGAGACGTCGAACAGTGCGCACCGAAGAAACAATTGCCGCTGTAGAGCAAAGTGTTGAAGAGGACCCGAATGAATCGATTCGCCACCGTGCACAGCAATTGGAGCTTTGTCCATCAACTTTATGGAAGATTTTGCGCAAAGATCTTGGCTTGCGACCTTACAAGATCCAGCTTGTGCAAGAATTAAAGCCGCGAGACCATGCAATGCGTCGTGATTTTGGTGTATGGGCCGAAAATGAGATTGATCTCGATGCTGATTTTCATCGCAAAATTTTGTTCAGTGATGAGGCTCATTTTTGGTTGAATGGCTACGTCAACAAGCAAAATTGCCGCATTTGGAGTGAAGAGAATCCACATGAGACCCTTGAGACGCCATTACATCCACAAAAACTGACTGTTTGGTGTGCTCTATGGGCTGGTGGAGTCATTGGGCCATACTTCTTCCGAAATAATGCTGGAGAGTCAGTTACCAGTCAGTTAATGGAGACCGGTATAGAGCCATGATAACCGACTATTTTGTTCCCGAATTGGATGGCATGAATGTGGATGAGTTGTGGTTCCAACAAGACGGCGCTACATGCCACACAGCGCACGTCACAATCGATTTATTGAAAGAAACATTCGATGAGCGCATAATTTCGCGGAATGGACCTGTCAATTGGCCACCAAGATCGTGTGATTTGACACCATTGGATTATTTTCTTTGGGGATATGTGAAGTCGCTCGTCTACGCCAACAAACCAGAAACGTTAGGGGACTTGGAAGCCAACATTCGTGGCGTTATTGCCAACATACGGCCCCATATGCTCGAAAAAGTGGTTGAAAATTGGACCTGTAGAATTGGCTTTATTCGAGCCAGCCGCGGCGGCCACATGCCCGAAATCATATTTAAACATTAATGGCATAAAATTGTTCTTCCAATAAAGCCAAATTGATGGACATTAAAACGATTTTCTTGTGTGTTATTTCAATTCGAAGCTCTATACCTCTAAAAAAACACCCGTTACAAACAAATGACTTATTGAGATGCTTTTACTCATATTTTTTTTTTACGAAATTGAGTTTTTCAGTGATTCCAATATATTTAAAATAATTTGAAAACTAACGCTTTTACAATCAGTTGTACAAAAATATTACAGAAAGAATATTACAGTTTCTATTGTGTTTTTACCTTCTCCTGTAAAATAGCAATTATTTGAGTTAGGGCCTTTTTTAATGGAGACCAACAATATGTATTTACTGCCTGTTCCACTGTCTCTAAGTCTAATAAAATTTCAGTTAATGATGCAGATTAATCCTCATATAGTTCTTTTTTTAAACAAACACAAAATTTTAATTTTTCATTAAGACGTGTGTAAATTGAAAACTTGAAATTTGTGATCTGGCAAAATAGTTTTTTTGAGTTCTGGCATTATTTGAGTAAATGAGCGACATCTTCCAAAAATATAATAAAAAAGTTAAAAATACCGATTTTAGTACTATTGGGTTCGAAAAAGTACATTTTAAAAAGCTAATTGGTACCAAATTAGTTTTCTCATTTATCATCCCTGAATCAGAGTGACCGTTTGACCGACTAAAGTGGCAATTTGCCACTTTTTCGACTGCGTTTCCCCTTTTTCAACTGCCTTGCCACTTTTTGACCCCCTTTATTTAGGGTGAGTTATATGAAAATACATTAGAAATAAAAAGTTTAGTGCAGTTTTCTGGATTTTTTTTTTAATTTAGCCCCTTTTTTGATAAATCCCCTATTTTGTGCCACTTTTTGAAAAATGTCATCGGTCACCCTGTCCCTGATTTGCGGTTTCCCTGCTTATCACCTTTGGTGTTCCGTCCTAAAAATCGAGTTGCTCCTGCCTCGTATGCAATTTTAAAAAGAAAATGATATATCTTCTTTGTTTGTTCTTACAGTCTTTGATTAAGTTATTATTAAAAAATGAATGTTTAAACAAGAATCTAATAAAAAATTTACTGGTTTGTAATTTTTCTTAACACCATATATAAATACGTCATTGTCTTCTAAATGTCCGCGCGTCCGTCCGCCTAATTTGTCGATGCTTAAGTTACTGCATTCTATGCAATTGAATCGTGCTAAGTAATTGATTGTTGTTTGCTTGTGTAAAAAAGGTGTCTATTTATTCATTAATTCTTAAGTTTTTGTTATTTGCTTTTTTTTGCTTTCAATATAATACTAAACACATACTTAACAATTGACTAACTAAATAATATAACAAATAGTTGTAAACAATTTTAATAGTTCTTGCCTTTTGTTGCGTCTAGAGCTCTACAATTATTGGCACGCCAGGTAAGGAAGTTATTTCAAGCACAGATTGAATTCGCTAGTAATGTTATTTTTATGCAAGCATGCGATAGTGTTATTTTATTCGAAATTCTGCAGAAAATTTTTTAAACATAGTACAATTAAATCGGTAATTTTCGGTAAATTTAGGCTGATGTGCTCTACACCTACACAATCGTTCTTTAAGTGAACAACTGCTTTGACAGCCGAATCTCTTGCTGATATTCTATTGTCATACAACCGTCTAGCAATAAATTGTAAGATTTTCTGACATCCGTGTGAACTGACAAGAAATATTGTGCTGGCAATTTTCGATTGCCAGTACATTGTCAGCACATTGCCAGATCTGACAATATTGTAAGATCTGACAATCGTCTGTACATAGCTTAACCATTTTTCAAATGCTACGATGCAAGGCCATTTGCACAAGATTGTGAATTGGGCTAATGTGTCTGTCCTCTACTGAGTTTGCATTTCAATTCGAAACAAATGCAGCTGATCTTACACATGGAATCACCGCACCCCAATAGCACCCGAAATAAATCTGTTTGTAGGTCGAAAGCTAAAACTAATCACTAATTATTCCAATGACCAAATTCACAAGCACCGCTGCCCCTGTGGTAGCGGTGCTAATCGCTTCACGGGTTTTAAAATTTAAAATATAATTATATAACATCATGATTTATAATAACAAAAATGCAGATAATTTTATGTTATAAATTTTTTTCTTAAATTTTTTTGTACATTTCATAAATTGTTCAGCCCTGTTCAATTAAGTAGCTTTTAATATAAAATCAGTATACAACTTTTTCACGATTTATTTATTAATTTGTTTTTTTGTTTGAAAAATATTGCTATTTACTCAGTTAATGTAAAATAAGATAACCTTGCCTTTTTCCGTTCCCAATAGCTGGGATTAAATCATAGTTAGTGGAATAGTATTAATGACAAATGTTTGTATTGAGGGTTTCAATCAGGTGCTGCTAAAATCAAATTTTTTCCATGGACTATTGGAAACTTCAATTAATTTTATTGTGCTTAAGACAAAGAATTTTTCATTAAAAATTTATAAAAAAAGCAGGCGAATAAAAAAACCAAGCTTCTATTAAAAGCAACCATCAAACAGTGTTTTATTTCGCATCTTCTTAAAAAATAAAAAATTCCATTTGTCGCGTGTTGCTACCCCCAGGGGAGTCTACTTGTAGACTACGGGTGTGGCAATCCCGGGGCCCCAGCTGGGGTAATGTAGCTTTTTCCGCTGACGGACCTTTGGCTCATTACCCGTAAAACTTATGTGTTACTACCCAATCTCTGAATATAAACAGAGTAACGGATGTGCACATATTTATAAAAGGAAAACAAATATTGTACGCTCGTTGTTGTCAGCTAGGTGCAGCGTCACCTAGGACTGCCCCTGAGTTCAAAAGACGATAGAGGCGAAACCCTTGTGGTGGAACTTCGAGGTCTAACCAGAGGCTACTTCTGGTACCACGGGTGCCGGTTGCCCGACAGCTGGGCTGCTTAGAGATAAATGCATTGCGGTTGTCAAAAATTCTGTGCTGAAATGGCTTTTCGTCCTGGATACGACCCCAGGACACTCTCACTTTTTAATGTCGGGTCTTTTTGGTGGCGAGCTTGCGTTCTTCTCGCGTGAGTGGTCCTCTCTGCTCTGAAGTTTGGAGTGCATGTAGCGGTCGTCAGTTTCCTTTGCTAAAATGCCGAATTCGTCCTACCCCAATGGGGTATACCCTACGGGGTTAAAGGGATGATTTTGGTAAGTGTGGAGTAGGCACTGGTTATTTGGCGACACAGGCATGCGTTCATTATCGATGAGTGGTTAGCTGTGCCGGCAATGGTTGAGGAATTTTCTAGGGGACCTCGCTTAGGTGTATACACAACACCTAAGCGTGGAAGCCGGAGAATTATCGTGGTGGTTGTGGTTGCTACCAAAATCGCTGGGAGAATAGTCTTGGCTTCCCAGTGTTAAATCAATGCTAGTGGTTGGTGTGACGCGGTCAGCCAGACACTATTCTAGGTGCTGTTGCCATTCAACAGAAGCTGCTATGGGCACGGACATAGCAGCAGAGTTTAGATAGCTCAAATTACCTCAGCAAGGTAATTGAATATAGTACAGGGATAACTATATTCAAAGATTGCAACCTATGTGCCTTATGGAGTGGGCCATAGGTTCATTCTAAAAGGGTGCATGGGGGCGTTGGTCTAGCGTCTAACCCACACCCAGTGCTTTGGCACACGTGAGATTAGGCCGTAATGGCAGGTACTCACGTAAAGCAATCGCACATCTGTCTCCAAAACGCGAAATAACACGACCGGGAAATGACTGATGTAGCAATTGAATTGTTTCTCTGGCTGTATGACATTTGGCGCCGTCTTGTTGAAACCACATGCCCTCCACATTCATTTCTTCAATTCTAGGCACGAAAAAACTGGTTATCATTTCACGATACCGAACACCATTGACTGTTTGCGCTTGACCTGCGTTTGAGCGACATCATCACGTACAGCTGCGACATTTTCGGTCGATCGACCTGGTCGAAGGCGCGTTGTTGTCTTTACATCACTAACAGACCCAGTTTCGGAAAATTTATCCATTAATCTCTTTACAGTTGACTCTTTTGTGACCCCAAATTGATCGCAAATTTGCGAACTGTAGCCGCAAAACTTTCACCATTTTGGTAAAACAATTTCACAATGAGAATGCGTTGTTCATTCGTGTAGCGCTCCATTTTTACTAACCTCGTACCTTCTACTAGCAACCAATAACAATTGTTCAAATGTCAAACAATGACACTTCGAATGGCGCCAAATTTAAATCTTGCGTTTTTGTTGGGACACCCTTTATAACCATTCTGAATTTACAAATCTTGCCAAGAATATCAATTATCAGTATGAGAGGTTAAGCTTCGCTCCGATTTCAAAAACTTTTTCTAGACTATTTTTACAACACAACACACACACCAAATGTGTGCCTACGCACAGTGGGGCAATATAAGAAAAAAGTGGTGATAAGCAAGAAAATTCTAAAACATTGAATGTATTTGCTTGAAAATTAAAATAATTATAGAAAAGGGTCAAATGGATTTTCAGCACAATGTCTTGTGAATTCTATAACTAAACTAGAGACGAAGATACTAAGGAGTAAGCGGTGTAACTTTCTGAAATATTGTAAATTTTTTTTTTTTAATTTAAGGGTTTTAGATTCTGCTTAACAAGATAAGAAAAACATTTTAAAATACATATTTGTTTTTGTATATTTTATAGTTAAAGAAATTTTTCAAAATGTTTTTTTTTTGGTTTTGTCAATTTCTTAAATTTTTTAATTTTTTTTATTTTGAGCATGTACCCTAAATTTGGTAGTGGTGGAAATTAATAAATTTTTAAATAGTTTTTGAGATTATGGGCCTGAAAGAAGTACTTCATTGGAAAAAATTCGTAGCTTTGAGTTTAGACTTCCTTTACAACTTCACGGATTAAGATATTTCAAAGATTTTTTATAGCTTTGCTATTTGTTATTTTACTAGTTGAGCCCGGCAAACGTTATCTTACCCTCAATTATTTTTTAATTACAAATTAATCCACACTGCGGTCACTTGTTGGGTCAAAAATAAAAGGAAAATACTACCGGGTGTTGACCCGAACCTGTATTCAAAATTTCCCCCAGCTCTTATAATTGAGATCATGCGTTAGGAACAAACACACACTGCGATTTTATATAGATTATATAGATGATTTACTTATGATAGTTATAAATTTACTTTTGTTTTGATTTCTTTGTACTTAAAAGCAGAGTACGAAAATAAATAAAACAAATTGTTTGATATATGACAATGATAACGACTACTCAATTTAGTTTTGCTTTATTTTTGCACATGAGCACAAACCAGAGAACACAGCCGATCGGCTGTATGCCGGCTAACAGCCACCACCGGCCACAAAAAGTGCACTAATTTAATAGGACGCCACTAAAGAAGAAAATAATGGGAATGGGAATATAACATAATTTTATTGCATTTTTATTCAACACATTAAGTTTGTTTTATATAGCTAAAGCTATGTACAGACGATTGTCAGATCTTACAATATTGTCAGATCTGGCAATGTGCTGACAATGTACTGGCAATCGATAATTGCCAGCACAATATTCCTTGTCAGTTCGTTCACACGGTTGTCAGAAAATCTTACAATTTATTGCCAGACGGTTGTATGACAATAAATTCATCTGACAAAGTCAGTAGAAAAATTGGCAGTTCACACGGTTGTCATATGCACAAATTATTAGATCTGTTGTAATGCGTTGCCAGACTTAAGGCATTTGTGAGAATTTGTTAAATATTTATCGTTTGTGTTTGTCTTAAATGTGAAAAGTGAAAGTATAAATTATTATGGACCGTTAAGAAGCAATTGCAATGATTTTGTCTGCATATATTTTATTATAAATTTTTTCTTTAAAATCAAGCGTGTACAGTGTTGCCCATAGAAAGAATTATCTTACAATGACGCCATTGTCAGATGCATGAACTTCGCACATCTGACAATATTAAAATGTCTGACAAATATCTGGCAATAATTTTACAATTTCTTCACACGATTGTAAGATGTCTGACAATTTGTTATCAGCTGCTAGTCTTGCAATGGACTGACAATGCTTTTTCTGGCAACGACGTCTGACAAAAATTGTCAGTTCATACGGTTGTAAGAAATTTTTAGCACATTTAACTGGCAATATTGTAAGATCTGACAACCGTCTGTACATAGCTTAAGCAGCATAACTATAACCGGGTGTTTTAAGATTCTTTTATTTTCTATATTTTTACTTAAAACTTTATCAATAATCAATTCATGTACTTAAAAACTAGACGCTTACGAAAAGAAGTTAGTAGCAAAAAACAAAAAAAAGTCGGTTAAAATCTTAAAAATTTTAATTTTGAAATAAAATATCCCTTAAACTATAAGAGATATTAAAACAATTATTGCAACTATTTTTCTTCTCTCGTCTAACAAAATCTAAAAATTAAAATTTTAAGTATCGATAAATATTTAAAAGGAAGTCACAAACCACACAAAGTTTTTAATACCCAAGGTAGCTAATTTTCAACACCTGTAGCCCCATCCCTGTTTCAGCAGTGGACTTCTTAAGACATTGTACAATCATTTAAAATTTAAAAATTACAAACATATTAGCACTCTTTTGTTAATACACTAAAAAAATATGTTTGTCCACAAGGACCCCGAAAGGATAATGTTTAACAAAAAATTGCAAAGCTTTGCAACAGACTTGTATGTGATAATGTTACACCGATACCCATTATAACAGGTTTATTAATAAAATTTCCATAGAAAATTTGTTTTATAAACCGATTATAAAACAGAAATACTTTTTATGAATATGGCAGAAAATGTTAAAATGTTTAATTCTGGTTAAAACTTTTCACCTTCATTTCTAATTTCACAGTTTTAACAATTAAGTTTTCACTGCCATAATTTTGCAACAATGTAAGAGTATGTATGACAAATGCAAGTACATATTAGCATAATTATGCATAAAAAGTTAAATATTTTTTTTAATATTTTAATAATATGCATAAAGACTTGATTTAACTTCAGTCTCCGGTTGTTTAACTCATGCTTTTTTTACACATTGATGTACAATATGCGATTATTTACAATCTTTTGTCAGTAACTTTGCACTTGTTTAAATTAAATGAACATAAAGGAAAAAATTAATAGTAGAGTGCTATTTAATTAAAAAAATCGAAACTTTCGCTTGTCCACCATAATAGAAACAACACTCAACAGACCGACAAAGTGGCGATATTTATTTGTATTAAAAACTACTTAAATGTAGACAAAGTTTATGTTTAAACATTTTATGCAATTAAACGTAGACTTTGTAAGGAATTACACATATAATGGAGCCACGTCAGCGTTATTAAATCTTGTGACTCTCAGATATGTTGGGAAAATACGAAACATACATACATGTTCTTATATCTAACAATAATCTTTTTTTTTTTGCCATGGAAAGAAATTTTATGTCAAAAAGTCAGCAACTTATGAAAAAAGCGTTGCATCATCTAAGTGGATACCACTGTGTGAAGAAAAGTGCACATTGTAGTATTCCAGCACTGAATTAATTTAACATTGTGTGTTTAGAAGCTCATAGTATCGGTATTGAGTAAATAAAGTGTTTTGATTTGATATGCGTATAAGAAATATTGAGGTATGTTTAGTTGACATGCAATCAAAATTGAATAAATGTGTTTGTTTTGTAAATATTGTTGTTCGAGGCTTAGTAAATCGGTATATTGAGATTCTCAATAACATATTAAGAGGTTTAAGCACCCCATACACTATTCAATTCAATTTTCAATTGAGTCGGTTGTTGTTCAAATCAAAGCGTGTATGGCTTTGTCAATTGATTAGTTTGGCAGTTGCCGAGTTGGTTGAAGAAAAATCAAAAGATTTTGGTTTTTCATGTTGACTAGTAAATCGTTCAATTCGATTGTGCTGTGTGTGCTCGAGTTTCGTGTTTAGGTGTCAAAATTGATGTTTTTAGCTTTATTTTGTATAGAAAAAGTTATGTATTTTTAAAATTGTATTTTATTTCATTGAAATTTAGATAAAAAAATTTAAAAAGTAATGAATGAATGCAATAGAAGTTTTAAATTTTTAAATTTGTAATTGTGAAAAAAATATAAATTTGGCAGTTGAATGAAAATCTTTCAATTCAGTTTATGAAGTGTGTGGCCAAGAACCAATTCAATTGAAAGACTCAATTCACAATTGAATTAAAACGTGTATGGGGTACTTTACTATAAATACATGTGGTTTAAAAACTTTGAGTTGTAGTCTATGATGAGTTCATTAAGCAGAAACGAAATGTGTATTAGAGACACTGTTGAAATGTTTTTTAAATGTGTTCTCGTGGCATGTATTATACTAAACCAATAATAAATGATGTCGTTTAATAAACGAAGCACTATGGATGTATTGGTGTACGTGTATATGAGTGTTAACAAGCAATCTCGGGAATACTTCCTTAGCGGGAACTAGAAGGATTAGGGATGCCTTCTAGAAGGCCTCTGTACACCTTCTTTTGGATGTAGAAGGCCTGCTCGCTCCATTCGATACTCGATATCTTTTTTACACGCACTGACATTGCTGAGCAGGCCTTCTGTTGTTGCTTCTTTTGCCAGAGATTCTGGAAGGCCTTCAAACTAATAGATTTTGTTTTTGCTTTGGTAAAAAAAAACAAAACAAAACATGTTACTCCTTCTCTTCTCCCTTCTCATAGAAGCGAGTGTGGAATGCGTATCGTATATTTTATGCGAAAGAGTCCTTTAATAAGGCCTGCACCAAGATGGCAGGGCTGCAGATATGGCGATTTCTCGCCAAACGTGAAAAATTTTCAAATTTTTTGGCGTCCAAATTTTTGGTTTGGCGGCATGGCGATTTTTCAGGCGATAAATAAATTTTTTTTGGCGATTTTCCTTGCGACAAATGGCTATGGCTACTTTTTAACAAAGTTTAACACCAAAATTTGTATAATTCAAGAAAATTGGTTTGTTGAAGGAGTAGTTTCAAAAGTAAATCCTACCAAAACTAGTCTTCAAGAAATTAAATCAATTTGATTTTAATGATTTTTCTTACATTTTGGAATTTGGATGACAAAAATTTACAAAAAATAATTTTGGCGATTTTATTTCCAATTTTGGCGATTTTCTTGTTCAGGACTTTCATTTATATAGACGGTGCTTAACCATCAAAACAAGCAAAAATTCTCAACACATTTTATATAAAATGTACACTAAAAACTTTTTATTTAATGGCATATTTTCGAAAAATAAATAAAAAGAAGAGAAGTATCTAAGGATACCCGGTTAGAGATATGCTGCTTAGCAATATAAAACAAATTTTATGTAGTAAATAACAATGCAATACAATTAATAATTACGATATGATTCCAAATTCAAAACGTTTCCATTTATTTCCCATTATTTTCTTTCCTAACTGCGTACGATTCATGTATTCCCCCCTATTGCGAATGGCGTCGTCGACGCCACATCAAGACGACAGTAAAAATTGTCACTTGTCTACTCTTTGTCGACAATAATTGACTACTATTAACATGCTACATTAATTTACAAAGCCTTAGAGGTTTGTAAGAGATTCTCAATAAGACCCAATTGTTGCCGATAAGGAGTAGACAAGTGACAGTATTTACTGTCGCCTTGTCTGTGGCGTCGATGACGCCATTCGCAATATGGGGGATTGTTTGTGGCCGATGGCAGCTCTTAGCCGGCTTACAGCCAGTCGGTTGTGTTCTCTGGTTTAATAAAAAACAAATTGAGCAATCGTTCTCATTGGCTTTGTTTTTTGTTTCACTCACTTCAAAGAACGAAACAAAACAAAATCAAACAAATTGTTTTGTGTATTTTCGTATTCTGCTTTTAAGTACAACAGTATAATAAAAAATCTTAAAACTTTAATAGTATCGATTATTATTGTTAGAAAATTCACGTACCACTGTGTCGTGGTATAAAGAGCATAGCTCTAAAAATAAATAAATAATTATTCCGTTTATGCGGAATGAAATGAGGTCGAAAAGAAAATATACATACAATAGAATATTTTTTATTAAAATAAGGTACACATCTTAAAGGAAATCAATTAGAAATTAGTTATTTGGTGATATCGTAAGTAAGCTTGAAAAAAGCTAATATCAATTATATCTGCTAAAAAAGTGAATTTCAAATAACATAACTGTATTCACATATTCAAGCATCATTATTCATTTCTAATAACAATTATTGCTTTTTGTATTATTACATGTTTGAATCGTGAGCTTAAACGCCAAAGAAATTTAAATAGCAAAGATAATAAAACATATGAACGTTTTTTTTTTTTGTCTCAAACCATTAAAATAAAGGCGTTGAAATAAGTTGCTTTGGGGGTTCATAAAACACTTAGGAAAGAAAATAATCCTTGGAGTCAAATGTTGCACTCTATTTATTGTGAGTTTAATAGAGGCACTCCTTGTTTCAAATGCATTTACATATCGCATACTAAATCATAAACGGTCACAACTAAAATACTAAAAAAATCTCAGATCTTCAGGAGTAGTAAAAAACTGTTGATGATGTAAAAATGATGCAAGTATTTATGATTTAGTGCGCGATATCTTTGTAACAGGTGTCTCAAAAATTCATTCAACATATGTAATGAAAAAAAATACTCTGCGACAGCTGACAGTTTGTTATCCAGAACTGTCAACACAGAAAGAATTGCGAAATGATTTTAATCACCAAACTGCTTGAATCAATAAACAATTATTAAATTTTAATTAAAACACTGATATTAATCATATTACCAAATTGTTGATCAATATTAATGAAATCAAACGCATAAAAAAGCTGCACACACTTATGAAATTTTTATTTTTCAATAAAACAAAAATAATTTAAAATATTTGTGATTTCAACTAGAGTGTTTAATTGAAAGAATCAAGAAATTAATTGAAAATAAATTTAAAATCAATTAAGTTATGTACAACCGTGTAAACTTGCAATTTTTGTCTGGACATCGTTGCCAAAAAAAGCATTGTCAGTCCATTACAAGACTAGCAGCTGAAAACAAATTGCCAGACATCTTACAATCGTGTGAACACATTATACAATTATTGCCATATATTTGTCAGACATTTAAATATTGTCATATTGTCTTTGATTGTTTGTTACCAAGAAGTCTGCGCGACATCGCTTGTAAACACTCATATACACATACATCCAGCGAGCTTCGCTTAGTAAACGACCGTATTTATTATTGGTTTAGTATAATACATGCTAGACAGTTTACGCAGGCCTCTAATAGACAACAACCTGCCGCCGTGTTGCCTTGCTGTCGTCTAAAGCATCATTATTATGTAAGCATGTGCATTCTATCCTGGACATTTTGAAGTCGGTAGCTGGCTGTGGTGAATGTGTTCAATGTTTAAGGATTAACACACCACTGGGCCTATTTGAACTCGAAGGGCAATATCAACAAGTCTATCAATTTCTCACGAATTTAATGAGTAGATTCTGAGCTGCATTATCAAAATTCATTTACTGGGTTTATACATAACAATGTCAATTAGTCATTTCTAAATTAATGGAAGAAGGCCCTATATAGTGATCTGCGCCGATCAATTTTGTAGGCGGCGGCAGAGCCTCACGAAAAATTGTTCGGCTGCAGCTGAAAATCGGGTATGTCGGCTTCACAATTTTTACAATTGTGTCAAAGTAAATTCACAACATTTTTTAAAAGTGATTTCTTTTTTCTCAAACTGACGCTAATTTTTTACCAGATAAATTTCGGGGAAAAACTGTTTTAATCAGCGTATGTACATATATATGTATATATATATATATATACGGCAACGTTTTCCACTTTTGCTTGCAAATAAGAACTGGGTATAAACGGGATATATGGCAATTGGAAAGAAAATTTGAAAGCAAACTTGCACCAAAATTTGACAGTGTGAATGTATTAGTGAAAAAGCTTAAAACCCTCAAGTAAAATATAAAAAATGCATCAATCGGCGGATATTGTTAGCTGATTTTGAGCGGCGGCTCAGCCGGCTGTTAGCCGGTCGGCGCATCTTGTTTACAAAAATCACCTTGTGTAAACACAGTCTTATGGAATATCGTACAGTCTTATGTAATGAATGTGTGTGAATTTCTGCACACCCTTTTGCAAGCGTTTACACAGCATGAGTGAAAGAAAGAAAAAAAAAAAGAAATGAATGAACGAATGGATGACTTAAACTTTTCCGACTTTTTGTTGCTCCTAGTCATAATTTCATTTTCTTTTTTAAGTTTTCCTCACTTCTGATCTCTTCCGTTGTTTGTGGCAAGTGCAACAATTAAATGTTAATAAACTAAATTGAAACTAATTTTTTATTAAACTGCCTTTTTTGTAAAATTTTGTAGCCGTTGAAGTGGTCTACGATTTTCAAATCTCTTCATGCTCATTTTTAGTTTGTGTTAAATGATTTTTAAAGTGTTTCAGATTTTTATCACTTTTATTTTATGATTATTCATGTATATTCCTTTAACCTTTTGAATACGCATAATTTGCCGTAATTTAGTTGAAATTAATTTCATTTAAAATAAAATTTAACATGACTTGAAATTTATTTATTTTTATTTGAATGCATTTTCATAGTGTTTTTATTAATTTTTTTTTATTTTTTTTTCTCTACTTGCAGGTATGTGTAAAGTTATTGAAAAATTAACTTAAACAAGTAATTAAGACCTAAGTCCCAAAACACACTGTGCAAGTCTTATTGCTAAGCTGATTAGTTTCATGGAGAGAGAGACGAGGGGAACAGCAACTTTTTTTTCCCCCCGTCTCTCTCTCCTAATAAACTAATCAGCTTAGCAATAAAACTTGCATAGTGTAAATAGGGACTAAGATATTGTTGTACTGGAACTGTTGCTGTTGAGTCTCCTTTGATGGTCACGCGGTGGCTGTAGATTAAACTAAAATTATGAGAAAACGTAAGCTAAAATTTAGCAAAATAAAAAATTAAATAACGTCCTGTCCCACGATGTCGATGGAAAAAACAAATTTTCTTATTTGATTATTCACCCTTATTCCAATTGTCGACATCGACCTCACTTTAACACAATACTAAAAAAACTGGGGCTTGTTTACTCGCTCTCAAGAACAATTTTGTGTAACTGGCAATCTATTTCCTTTAGTCAGTCAGTTGTTAGGAGTCAGTTGTTTTCGACAACGGGACAACAAGTCCCAATTTTTTGGTTTTTGTTTTAAAGTGACGTCGATACCGACAACTGGAATCAGGGCCATTGTTTTCAGTATAAGTTGTAGATCGAATGATTTCTGTTGATATCGTGGGAAAGACCCTAAGTGTCACAAAATAAAATTCTTAGCTTTTATATTTTATTTTGTTAAAAATAAATTTTAATCATTATTTTGCTTTAATTTGCCCCAAACAATTCTCATACAGTTTTCATACCATATAAGCAGTCGTGGTCATGTTTCAAAGTCTAAATTACCAAATTTTTTTTTTTTTTTTTATTTTTTTTTTTAATGCATGTATTTATTTATTGTATCTTCATATATGAACTAACAATAAGTATTCAAATCTTAAATCTATAAAAAAAAATTATTAGGCCCGACCAGTGTCGGACATAAACTTAGTGGTAGTTATAAATAATACATTAGTAGTAATAATAAAAAAAGGGGGGGGGGGGAAGTATTTTCAAGTAGTCCCATCTGGAGTGTTAGGTATAAGAGCCTGTGTGTCCCTCTTTTTTAATCGGATGTGTCCAGTAAAGTTCAAAATATTACGAGCAAGCGGATTAGGATGTGATTCGAGTTTTGTTAAATATTTGCCTGCGTATTTTGCAATTTCTTCAGTCACTAGTGGCATATTTAAATCACGATGTATAATAGAATTTTGGATATACCATGGAGCCGATGTTATTAACCGTAAAATTTTGTTTTGCCTTCGTTGGATTCTCTCGACATTGGAAGCTGAAGCAGTGCCCCATAACTGAATTCCGTAGCACCATATTGGCTTCAAAAGCGACTTGTATAGTAAAAGTTTGCAGTCTAAGCTGAGTGTTGAGTTTCTGCCAATCAACCAATATATTTGAGTTAACTTAAGTTTCATCTGAGTTAACTTAGAGTCAATATGATGTTTCCATGTAAGTCTTCGATCAAGGTGTATACCAAGGTATTTCACTTGGGAATGTTGAGGAATATTTTGATTGTTGATTCGAATGGGGGAGCAAGTATCTCTTCTTAGGGTGAACGTTATATGGACACACTTTTGTTCATTGACTTTAATTCTCCATAAGTTCAACCATATTTCCAGCTGAGTGATATGTTCCTGGAGATTGCGGGATGCCTCATAAGGGTTTTCGTGCACACTCATACAGGCTGTATCATCGGCAAAAGTAGAAATATGGATATTATTGCTCACAGGCATATCACAAGTATATATTAAATACAAGACAGGACCCAGAATACTACCCTGGGGCACACCAGAAGATATAGATTCGGGCACACTCGTGAACTCTCCTTCCATAACAGTGAACTTCCTATCAATAATATAACTTTCCAAAAGCTTTTGAATGTTTATTGGCAGATATGTCTTCAATTTTAAAACTAGGCCTTCGTGCCATACTTTATCAAACGCCTGAGAAACATCAATAAAGAGAGCGGAACAATACTTCTTTTCTTCAAATGTTCTTCTTACAACTTGGACCAGTCTATGCGTTTGTTCAATCGTGCTGTGCTGACTTCTAAAGCCAAATTGATGGTCCGGGATGCACCCATTATCAGTTAAAATTTTTGACAATTTAGTCATGAGCAGCTTTTCGAAAAGCTTTGAGATTGTAGATAGTAAGCTTATAGGCCTATATGACTCCGTCTTGGTAAGATCTTTGCCCGCCTTTGGAATCATTTTGATATTGGCCAGTTTCCAGGTATGTGGAAAATACTGCATTCTTAAAATAGCATTAAAAATAAATAGCAGGATTCTTATTGCAATATGAGGCAAGTTCATGAGCATTTTGTTACTAATGCCATCAATACCTGGAGATTTCTTCGGGTTGAGTTCAGCAATTACTTTTTGTACTTCACGCATCTTAAACCTTAAGGGACGAGGGGGTAGAGAAACTACACTCGGTAAATCAGCAGCACCCGTACATGAATTGGGAGTGAATACAGATTTTAAATGCTCAGAAAATAAGTTACCTTTCTCACTATCACTTCTTGCCCAGCCTCCGGTCGCAGTACGCAATGGTGATTTAAGATCAACGGGTCGTTTAAGATTTCTAGTAGCGCGCCATAAAGAGTAATTAGATGCGGACGTTACATCAAGACCTTCTAAATACTTTTCCAGTAGTGCAGTTTTTTCCGACGATAGCAGCTCTTTGAGTCGTTTAGTACATTCTTTAAGTCTGATTTTATTTAGGGGTGATCTGTGTTGTTGCCATTCTCTTCTAGCTCTCCTTTTTTCACATACAAGACGTTCAATTTCCGTAGAATAAATTCTGTTAAAGCCGGTCTGCGGATAGGAGGTAGTGGCGTGTTCAGCAGCCTGTTTAATATTTTCGTTAAGATTGGCAATGTTAAATTCAATATCATCGCATGATCTAAGCTGAATGTTTTCTACGCAGTGACTACTAAGATATTTTTTGAATGCCAGCCAGTTGATTCCATTAATCATCTTCACATATGAGTTAGTTAAATCACTCCTTAGTGGGTTGAAAATTGTAACTATTGTTGGAGAGTGATCGGAGGACAGATCTAGAGAGGCCTCTACATGAATTAAGTCCCTATGAATATTTTTCGTGACGGCAAAATCTATAACATCTGGAATTTTTCTTACGTCAGTAGGCCAGTAAGTAGGCTCCCCACTCGAAATGACATCTAAGCCCATTTTTGAAATTGTATTGAACAAGGCTCGACCTCTAGGTGTAACAAGACGCGATCCCCAGTACGTATGTTTTGCATTGTAGTCACCAGCTGCCACGAAACAAGATCCAAGCGATTTGTAGAACTTCTCATACTGATCTTCGGTAACTGAAAATCTGGGAGGTGAGTAAATTGATGATATCACGAAATTCGCACAAAAATTTTCTACGAAAATATTCGTTGCTTGCAAATATTCTTCACTAACGTTGTCAAGGACATAGTGCTTGAGTCTTGACTTAATCAGAATTGCTGATCCACCACATGCTCTCTCTCTCGGGTCCTTTGTATCATATAAAGTGTAACCATTTATTTTAAATAAGCTTCTTGAGGTCAAATGAGTCTCAGAAACCAACATTATATCAATATTTTTTTCCATGAGGAAGTGCTCAAGTTCATTTTTATGTTGGCGAATGCCGTTTGCGTTCCAGAAACATATTTTTAACATGTTCATGGTTTATTAACTAATGCTTGAAGCAGTGTATTCTGCATTCGCAGCAT
Source organism: Tachina grossa (assembly GCA_949987645.1). Classification (NCBI taxonomy): domain Eukaryota; kingdom Metazoa; phylum Arthropoda; class Insecta; order Diptera; family Tachinidae; genus Tachina; species Tachina grossa. The sequence goes on from OX465274.1 coordinate 172,855,092, forward strand.
TTCTTGCATCATACTTGTCATATTTGTAGTAAAGTTGTTTATAGTTAGCACCAGATTCTCAATAGTAGCTTCAAGGCGACTAAAGTTAAAGCTTGAGTTTGAATTCGTTGAATTATTTGGCGGTGGAACATTTTGCGTGGGAATTGAACTAGTCTTAGCAGCATCAGCATACGATACACGTGAAGTAACTGGTTGGCTGATTTGAGCAAAAGTGTCGGAGTTCGCGTTTACTTGTAGAGCTGGAGTTAGCTTGGGTTTTTGACCCATAGCCTGTTTAACGAAAGAAAATACAGGGCACCCTCTATAGTTAGCTGTGTGATTACCTCCACAATTACTACATTTTTTTTCTGCTTGATCTTTTGGCTTAGTGCAGCTAGCAGTACCATGCAATTCACCGCAGATAACACACACTGTAGGTAACTTGCAGTAAGTTTTCGTATGGCCATATTCTTGGCAATTATGGCACTGTACGGGACCTGAACGCTTACGTGGCTCTTCAACTGTGATTTTTCGATGTAAGAGATACTTTACGTTATAAACTGGATGGGCTTCATTTTTTTTCAATTGTATGTCGTTCGGCTCCAGTTCAACCCGAAATAGGGGTTGGGGGACCTTTTCTCTATTAAATATGTTGGTAACATTTTTTACCTTGAATCCTTGGTCGACAAGTGCACATTTTACTTCTTCGGGTTCAACATATGAATCTATGCCCTTTAATACTATCTGTAGGCCTTTAGCACTCTTAAGTTGGTATGTGTAAAAATTTGTTTTATTTTTTTCGAATTCACTAACAATTTTTCGGAAATCTTTTTCATTATATATTTGGATTTTAGTTTCATCAATATTACCTCGTTTAATTGGAATGATGTGAAAAGTATTTTCACCAATGGTCGACAGTAGTTTTTTTATAAGCGCGTTAGAATTTTTTTCTCTCAGATAAATAGGTGGTGGCTTAAAAGACTTTTGCGATGATGTAGAGGGCTTGTCGTCGGTGTCTTGCAATAATGAAAAACGATTTTGACGATTGGTAGATGATGCGCTGTTATCCCTAGACATCTTTGGAGCAGATGAAATTTTTGAAGAATTTGGGCTTCGCCCACGCTTTACCACTGTTATATATCTGTCCATTCCCACTTGTACCTTGGGTTTTGAGCTACTGTTATCTGTAGTGATAACTTGGTTTAGTGATGAGGGCGAGCCCGATGCGGTTGATATCGCAGACTTAAATGAAGAAGTACTAGGCAATGGTAATGTTAACGATTCACTAGTTGGCATTGGACAAAGCGAAGTTGATCGCTGACGAAAAATTGGCTTTGCCGTTAAAAAAAGATTTTCATCAGATTTATTATTTATATTTTTTTCATTAAGAGTTTCAGAACTCACAGTAAAATAAGCATTTCTGCCGTTAGAACTCACTTCAAAATTTTTTTCCTTTGAGGTACTCATACAGAGTATTATTCCTCAAGGGAACTTTGATTGTGTTTACGGTTTTTTTTTTGTTTTTGCTATTTCTTGCTATGTAAAAAATATTAGTAAAGCCAATAAGCTTATTTATCAAGGTGAATATGTATTACGAATATTTTTTGTATGATTTTTGATTTTGTTGTTTTTTATATTTGTTTCGTTTGTATGTATGTAAAAAAAAATCCGCTTTAATGTCTCTTCACTATGAAGGTTCAACGAGAACTGAAAATTAAATTAAATTACCAAATGATTAAATTTTTTTCATCACTTCATCTTGATTTCGTCATGACATAACTAATTTATTTTAACGAACAATATTTATATCTTATTTTGTAACAAATCTCTTAACTGTAATGCACAAAAATTTAAGTAATTTCTGCCAACAAACAATAATCATTAAATTAATAATTGCATCAATAAGATAAGATACGAGTACAAAAAAAGGAAATAAAAATAAAAATTTTAACACAAAAATACTGAAATTTGAAACTTAATAAATAAATGGCGCAAAAGAGTATTTAATGCGAAGAAAAATAGTGAGAAAAATGATCTGCAGTTGTCAATTTAATAGAGGATTGGATTAAAATCGATTAAAATCGTTAATAATTTTCTTTTGGATAAAAGCATTCACTGCGGAATAGAAATATGAAATACTCATGAATGAAATCGTAGCAATAGTGATAGAAATAATAAATAAATTCATTAAAGTGTGACTTTCATTCGCCGGCACTGTAGAACGCTTGTATCTTTTTGGCGATTTTTTCGGCTTTTGGAGATTTTTTTTTGTCTATTTCTGCTTTTTTCTTTTTGGCGATTTTGGTGGTTTTTGGCAATTTTTTGTTTGATTTTTTTTACAATACAGATTTTTAGTTTTAGCGCTTATTTCGCTTTTTGGCGATTTTTTTTTAGTTTTTGGCGACCTTTGTACCTTTGGTGATTTTGTTTTGCATTTGAGCGAATTGGAATATTTTTGCTGATATTTTCCATTTAAGCGCTTTTTTGTGGGATTTTTAGTTCTAGCGGTTTTTAAAAATTTAAAGAATTTGCCTCTTTACGGTTTCCAAGATATAGCAAGTTGTCAAAACTCCCTTTAGTTTTGGTTTTTTAAATTTCAGTGTTAATTGATATAGTCTGCATAAAAATACACTAACTATGAAAATTATATGTATGTAGTATATTACATTAAAAATTCAACACATGTCGTTGTTCGCTTAAGAATACCCTTTAATTTTTAACTGTCATATATTTGTTGTTGCAGCGAAAAAAGTTTTAAAAATTATGTGCAAACTTCATGATTTATAAAGCCTTAATAACAAACATTTTTTATGAAAATCTGTTTAATAAACACTTTATAAAGCCTTAATAATTTTTATAAATAAGGCTGTTTGTTATATTATTGGATTTTTTTTTTAAATATCTTAATTAATATTTTAATTGAAACTGCATGAATATTTATTCCCTCGAAATATTTTTTATATTTCCACTTTTCACCAAATCGCAATCGTGAATAATTTTTCCCTTTATCGTGAATAAAATTGTTCACATGAATATTTTCACTTTTCCCTTAGATTTTTTCACTTTATTTTTGCAGGCGAACTAAATTATTGCATTGAATATTAGCGATATTTTCCTTTGAATTATATATGAAAAGTTATAAATCACCTTTATTCCAGTTTTCGACATCGACGTCACTTTAACACAATAGCAAAAAAACTGGGGCTTGCGTAACTGGTTTCGAAAACAACTGACTTCTGTTGGCAGGTTTATGCTATTTTCTAGACTTAAGGGGGCGGAAATAGATTGCCAGTTGCACAAAATTGTTATTGAAAGCGAGTACACAAGCCCCAATTTTTTGGTATTGTGTTAAAGTGACGTCGAAGTCGACAACTGGAATAAAGGAGAATACTTGTTTTTAAGACAATATTAGTTCCAGATTCTTAACAACAATTCCTTTGCAGTCTGGAAATAGTTCAAATTTCGATCCGATCTAATGATTTTTACATAGGGTTGTCATTGCAAGAAGTTCTCTTTTTCGATGCCTAGTCACCGAATTAGAAGCGATTTTAAGAAAAATTTCCTTTTTTGTGTTCTATGGTAATATTTTTATCTAGGAAAAACTTTAAAAAGTTACATATTTTAACAATTCGTTTCTTTTTATACGAATTTAAACGCGAAACAGTGTTTTCATGTAAATTTAAGCAAATAACTTCTAAATTTTAGGCCAAAATTAGTTCATAAATTTCTTTAAGAAAATCGATTTTTTGAACATTTTGGTGAGTATTTACTAAAACTATGGAAAAACTACAAGCTTTTGTGTGATTAAAATAAACTTTTACTTGGTTTTCTGCTAATTATTGGCAAATTAAAATATCGATTTTTTGGAAGCAATGAAAATGTGGTTCCTTCAGAATGACTTCCATTTTTTTTACTGGGTATCTTTGGTTCACACACAGTAAATTTTATTATGGCATACTTAAGAATTGGTATACTTAAGAATTTTTCTGCACTCCACCTACAACTTTAAAGTAAAAAAAAAAAAAATCATTTGTTATTTGTTATTCACGATAGGGATGAATTAGTTTTTTAATTGAATTTTTAAGGCGTACTTTAATTAATTTTTTAATCGAACCCTGAAAAACATTTGAATTAAATTTTAATTTATGGCCTGTTTCACAATAACGTAGCGAAACTTTCGACTTACAATTTATATTGAAAACATAAACAAATATTCATATTTTATTGTTGTTTTCAATATAAGTTTTCAGTCGAAATTTTCGTTTCAGTTTTCTTTCGTTATTGTTAAACAGGCCATTAATCTTTAAAAAAATATTATTTATATAATATTTTTTTAATTAAAAAAATTTTAAAATTGCAATCAAAATGTTTGAGTTAATATTTTTTATAATCTCACTCGTGTTGTGTACACTCACGCTAACGGTGTGTTTGCATTCACGCTTTAGCGGGATATGCCCATCTCTATTGAAATTAGGCTGCCTTCGCATGATGACATACACGTATTGTCAAAGAAACATTTGTACGAGTTATGTGCATGCAACAAAGTTTTTTAACGAATTTTGGTATTATTACAATTAAATAAATTTTCATAACATTCTCTGGTTATTAAGAGTATGTGTGCTTTTTAACTAATTATTTTACAAGGTAATTTTGGTTTATTGTTGGTGATTTCTTGCTGGCAATTTTTTATCGTTGTATGTATGGGATGTTGTTAAAGATTATATTTCTTTATATATACGTATATATTTTTTTCTTGCTTGGTCTATTTTTCTCCATTTTCGGAGCTTCCTTAATTTTAAACAAATTTAGCGATAAAAACAAGAGAAGTAATTTGAAACAACTTTTTAAAGTATAACAACTTTAAAGAAATCATTATAAACTATAAGTTTTATTTCTTATTTCTTATTTCTTTATATTTCATTATTTAATTTTTGTTTGTTTTGGTGTTAATGATGGAAGTGTAAAACACTTTTTGTTTGCAGCTACCAATTGTACAATTTGCCTACTGACTGCTGCAGTTTTATATATTATTGTGAAAATTGTTAAAGTTTATTTAATTGTTAATTTAAAAAAAAAACCTCGACTAGGTTGGTGTTTATTTGTATTGCCAACAAATTATTTCGAATATGAATTTGTTGCCTATAAAGATGACAGGCTAATTTCGAATCACTATTTTCATTTATATTTTCATCGGAACTCTAAAAGTTTGTAAATTTGTTTGTATAAAAAAAGGGAACAACATCAAGCATACATAAACTTTGCTTATAACTAATTACAAAAGGTAAACTTTTTGCATGTATTAATGATGGTAAAATATAAAATTTTTAATTTCCTACTGCAGTCATTGGTCAATTAATTGAAGGAAGACTTAGGGCCAATTTCATCAATTCTATTTAAGCATCAATTCATAAAAGTTGTTTTTCATAAAAAAATATATACATACATATATGTGACGCGCAAAATAATAAGGGACCTAAGGGTAAAAGCCGGTTTTGTTCAGGAGAGCCATTTTAAAGATTTAAATACGTGTATCTTTGGTGTACCATCACATCATAAAACCGCATATCTCTGGGAGGGAACACTTTTAGGGCATGGGATCGGTCTCATTCGATGCTCATATGTTGTCCACATTAAAAAAAAAGAAAAGTGAAAATTGATTTTTTTTACCCTTACCCCCCGTTGTCACATGCCAGTAGTTACTTGCAAGTATTATATATGTATTACTAACGAAAATGAGGAGAAATGTAAAAAAACACAACAATTTTTTGAGTGGCTACACACCACAGTGCAAGTTAAAATGTCGTCAACAAGTAAAGTTCTAGCTAACAGCGTTACTTCAACTGTTAGTCAGTGTTGCCAAGAAGTCAATATTGAACTTTAATTGTATTGTTAATATATTTTTTTATTAAAACATGAAATTTATGTTCAAACTTAGCTCTAAAGTGAGTCCATGCCATTTCTCAATATCTTTTTTATATATGTATACAAAAAATCAGCCACAAAACTAACAAAATTAATGGAATAACTCTCTACTCGGCAACACTGTTTTTCGTTTTGTCACCTTACTTGCGACAAGTGTGAAAATTTACTTGCTTCAAAATTTCATTGCAAGCTGACTCGCAAGTGGAAAAAATGTGCCTGAATTAGTAAAAAATGTGAGTGTATTAAGATTTTTTTTCACTTGCACTTGCATGTGGCAACGAGGGGTTAGGTCTCTATGCGCTGTCACATATATGAAAAACAACATTTAAGTATGAATTGATATATCTGTGGCAATATGGAAAAAATGCTTAAATCATATATGACTGTTTTGCAAGCGTTCAAGTGGATGTTCAGAAATTTATTTCTTTTACAGTTAAATTCGAAAATTCTCTGTTAACCTTTATTCTTTTTAAGCAAACATCGTTATACACACTATAAATCAGGTACGTCCAAACCCGTGGTCGGCAACCCTTACCAGTACATTTTACAATTGTGTGTGTTATACTCTTACCATGAGTCGGTGTTGCCAGTTAAATTTTCGTCTCATTTCCCTAACTTGAAATTTTAAATCTCCAAAACCAAACTTGATTTTATTATGGTCAGAAGAAACACTCAAGTTTTGTTTATGAAGAAATACATCTTCTCTTGTTGCTACGCCAATGTAAAGATGAGTAAAGAGATAGTTTTGTAGAAAATTTTCTTAAAATAATTTAAATATATGCTTGAAAATGCATTTGCATGTCACGTTTTTTCATGCATGACAACATACGTTGACAAACCAAATTTTCTGGTTTGCCATAATAATTTTCTGAAAATAAAAAATTTAGTAAATTCTCATCACATATCTTTTCTTATTGTTGGGATAAAATTGTTCTCTGGCAACGCTGATTCTTAAGAGTATGAGATACACACAAGTTGTTCTCAGTAATGCGTGTGTACACATACGTAATATAAGAGTATAAGAAAAGGCGCGGCGCCCTTAATTTGCCGACCACAGGTCCAAACACACATACATTGATATTTGCATTTGAGGTAAACAGCTTTGAAAGCTCTTAAATCTGTTCTTGTTTCTTTGCAAAGTAAGAGCAAGCATTGGTGTCTGTTATGATGTTATTGTGGATGTTGCACTCTCGTCGGTGTAAAATCACAAAAAGCTCTTTATAAAAGTTTGCACATTGTGCATATGGCGTGGACGTAGCTGCTATACATAAATAATACATTCAAGTTTAAATATACCAAAGTATAATCTAACTTAAGCTATTATTACAAAAGAGATTAGAAGTCTAAAAAAGATAAGCCGAAAGTAATTTTTCTATAACTTCTTAAAAAATCGCACAATAGAATTGAGATTTTGCCCAGGAGTACTTTCAGATATGAGCACTTCTACAGAAAGTTCCACCTTTTGTCAAATTACATCACCAAGCAATTAAGCTTGTATTTTAGAGCCATGCTGTTTGAATTTTTCCCATCTTTTACTAGTTGTAGAACTAATTGCGCTCTACACCAGCATGCAAAAATGCAGGGTTTGAAAGTGCTTCTTTTTTTATTTCATTTGCTTTGACTGTGTGTGACTGCCAAAAGTTTCCAAAAAGACAGCAAAACAAAAGCACAAATCGCCTGTCGACTGTGCTGTTAAATTAAAAAAAAACAAAAGTTTACTTAACTGTTGCTGTGCTTAAAGATCTTCGCAGCTAAATCCAAAGCAACAGCAACAGCACACAAAATTTGACGGTTCATTTTGTTGTTAATTTATTTTAGCTAGGCCATGATACAATTATAAGAGGTACATGCACAAGCCCAGCCTGTCACTGTATACATTGCAGATAATTGTCAAACTTTGTTTACAAGCTACAAAAATGTTAGTGTATGTGTGTGAATAAATTGATTACAGTGTTGCCAATGAATTTATACATGGCTGTGTCTCCAATTACACATTAAAGAAAATTACACTACACATCTTTTGTGTAGGTTAAAATTAAAACAAAAATAAATAAAAATAAAACCCAAAGTAGAATTACACACAGATTATACAAGAATTTAATTACATGGCCTACACATGTGAGTAGAAATTACACACTGTCTAACTACACACAGATTGGCAACACTGAATAACTATAATCATGCAGGAATGCCGCGTCTGGAATTGTACTTTAGTTACCCTGTAATTGTTATTTTTAAAAACAAAAGGCATCTGTTTCTGACAATTATTCGTTTGTTTATACCAACAAAATACTTGTGTGTTTTGGTGTTGTATTTTTGTTGTAGTCGTGCATGTACCTAGTATAATTGTATCATGAGCTAGGCTAAACTTCTTAAACAATTAAGTACAACAACAATAAACTAATTAATATATGTAAAACATAAGTCTTTCTCTGAAAAACAGGCTATATCAATTAGCAATGTAACGTGATAAAACGTGCACTTTTCTGTGGAAGTGCCTATATGCAGATTACGGAGGTACTATTAACTCAAAATCAGCTTATCTCGACTTAAGAAAATTTTCCTTTTTTGCAAAGTTTTACATATTCTCGAGCTCTTACGGTTCTCGAGAAAACAGCTTGTGGCAGACAGACAGATAGAAGGCGGAATTGAATGGGGTAATTGTTCTATTTGGGGCAAGTGTTATATGTATGTATATGTTTTAACATACGCTTTTTAGAATACGACGGTTTGTGTTTGTTTATTTTCAAAAATAAAAATAATCAAATCTGAAGTTTTCGTAATGGACTTCAGTAGGAATCACATACACATGTATCATGCTGGGTCACCTGAATTTTTCAATAGCCCAATTCACAATCTTGTGCAAACGGTCTTTCATTGTTGCATATGCAAAATGGTATAGTATTTTGATACTTACCACTTAAGAATTACTAGTGGTAAGTATCAATATACTATACCATTTTGCACATGCTACGATGCAAGATCATTTGCACGAGATTGTGAATTGGGGTAATATGAAACAACTAACAGAGAGCCTTGATTCCATTGACTTCGAGTGTGTGTTAAGGCAGTTTTAGGCCATATTTAACTGCAATCCTAAAGTAGCGATTGCTTCATATTATAAAAACGCGGATAAAAAATTTACCCATAACAAACTTATTTTCATATAAAGGGCCTGTGCCAAACGGTAGCAAAGTACTACTGTAAGTAAATTTTTGACACTTCTGAGATGAATAAAATTTCACTAGCCCTGGGGGCTAGTAGAATTTTTGACACAACAGATAAATTTTTGACAATTAGAAAATAAGAAGCATAGTATCATAAAAGGCAAAACCACCGCCGTTGCTTCGAGCCGTCGCCTTTTATATACATTCTTACGCCTCTTAAATGTAGTTAGACTGTAAAAAATGCATCGTCTTTTTTAATTTGTGAAAAATTTTGCATCATTTACAATACGCATTTAAATAGCTTCTTTCTATGCTAAAGCGAATTTGTCAAAATTTTACATTGTCAAAAAAGATATCATTTGGCACAGCAGAAAAATTAAATTTTTTCCCCACAGGCAAATATTTTTTCACCATAGTACTTTTCTACCGTTTGGCACACGCCCAAAATACATTTTATTTTAACTTCAACTGTATCGCTTCCATCACCGTTTCCATTATCCCTTATAGCATACACGATATGTGTAACTTTTATCGAATCAAGTTGAATGCATCTGATACCAAGGTGCGAGTAAATATTGTTTTTAATGTGCTCCAGGATTGTTGATTTTAGTTTTAAACCTTTTACACTTTAAAAGTTCAGTCGTACAAAAAAAAAAAAAAAAAAAAAAATATATATAAGAAAACAAAAAATGGAAAAAGTTCTCCAAAGTGAATTGGAAAAGTTTCATAAGTTGCTTTATGTGAAGCTCTATTATGCAGAAAGTAAAGACACAGACACATACTGTAAAGTAAAAATATAATAAATAAAATTGCATGTCATGTTTTTGAAATTAAATTAAACAGAAAAAAACTGAAACTTTAATTGAAATAATCGAACAAACAACTGAAAATTTCGTTGTACCTAAAAAATTCAAGAATGAAATTATGAAGAAGAAATATAAAGAAACTTTTTATGAACTTCATGCAGCTAATGATTATTTTTTATTTTATTTTTTGGAATATAACTTTTCAATGATTTATACAATTATTTAATTTAAAGATTTTGGTTTAACAAAAATAAAATTAATGCTTTTATTTTTAATTAAATATATGTACGAGGGCGGATCAATAATTTCGTGACTTTTCGAACTTCTCTCGTAGCTACATGAAATGCAACACTGTTCCCATCCAGTACCACCTGTTAATAGACTACTGTCAAATTTTGAGCAAGTGTCGTCATTTATTTTGCGTTTAACAGCTGTTCTGAAAACTGAACCGATTTGGGGGGAGAGAATATAAGAAATCAAAAAACAAAATAAATAAATAACGGCCACTCTAATGTACATATCACACTGGTTCCTCTAAAGGGAGTCAACTCAAAAATACAAATTACAAATCACAAATTCTCAGTAGAAACAAAGAACAATTTTTTTTAATGTACTCTTATATTCCAAAATAGGCGACAGAGTAGAAACAATTAGGTAAGATTTTTACAAAGGGTAGACTATATCTTTTTCTTGCAAAAAGTGAAAATGGAAAAACTTTAATTTGACTCCTTTTATAGGAACAAGTGATGTGTAATAAAATATGTGGAACCATTATTATATATCATTTTAGGCATTATATATATTCTACATGGGCATTTCCGCAATGTCGAACGTGACCTTCGTATAAATTTAAAGTAAAAAAGTTAAAAAAAAAAGAATTTTTATTTTGACAATAGCCGTAACTTATAGCCCTACAATGGGCGCTAGGTTTGATTTTTAGCAATTTTTCGTTTTCAAAATAATTGCAAAATTCCAAAGCATTCGCATGCTACAAAAACAGAAGTTTTTCAGCGAAACCTGAAGCAATATTTTAAAGTGACGAATTTTAGAATGTTATACACTGACGTCTAAAAAATGATTTACACATTTTTTACATATAGTTTTAAACACAGTCGCACGTGGCTATTTCTGTTGCTCTTTTTATGAAATTATAAATTAACAAGCTTAGTAAAAATGCTTTCAAATTAACAGAAGTAGTAGTTGACAATCGCTGCAAAAGCTGTGCAACTACGATATATGTACATGGAATGCTTCATACTTTCCATTTTCCGCATAAATTATATACCATATACATACATACATATATATATTCTGTATATTATATGTTTTTCCTTCAGCTAATCCTGTCCACTTTTTCCTTGCATTCCTCATTCTTTTCCTGTTTTTCAATTTATGGTCTTGTAACAATATTTCGTCTTTCTTGCAGCTCTCTTTGTTTTGTCGCCGTGTTTACCCATGTAAACTTAAATAATTTAAAAGTTTGTCGCACGTGACCATTTCAGATATGGCTATTTCTCGCCAAATATGGCGGTTTTTCAACTTGTTTGGCGTTTAAATTGATTGATTTGGTGTCATGGCGATTTTTCTTACGATAAAATAAATATGTTGGCGATTTTTTATATCTCTTTCTTTATTTAATTGATCTTCATAATTTTTCTTATTCAGAATTAATGTTTTGGAAGAGTTTTTTTCCAAAACATAAACAAGAAATTAAAATAATGCGATTTTAATGGTTTTTCTTACATTAATAATAGTCATTAAAGTGTTTTAAATTTGTATGAGAAAAATTTACAACAAATAATTTTTGGAGATTTAATTTGTACTTTTGACGATTTTCTGCTAAATTTTTTAATTTAAAAATTTTATAAAAATTTATATTAAAAAAATTAATGTATAAAAACAAATTTATTGTCAAATATACACATATTAAAAAAAACTACATAAAATAGATTTTTTGGCGATTTTAAAAATAAATTTGGTGAAACAGGTCGGAAAAAATGTGATAACCTTGGACACCATCACAAATCTTTATATATTATATTTTTTATTGTAATTCTATTAAATATCTCTGTTTGTACTGGATATTTGATGAGCTCTTTGCATGTACTTACTGATAAGAAACATTGTTTTTCAATGTCGCACGTGACATCGAAAATTTACAGTTATGTTATATTTTATCTTGAAAAAGAAGTAACACTCAGGCAATGAATGTTTACTAATATTGCAGGGTATAACCTTCTTTAGGAAAGGGATAGTGAAGAGAGGTGAAGGAAGAGATAGAGGAAAGCTTCATTCTTTTACAACTCTGCTTTTTGCTCGTCAGCGCCTCTGGTGTTTATGAGGTGTATTACATTTTTGGAACAGTGTTTAGTAGCCAATTTATTGGTTATTTTACTTCGCCAATGATTCTGATACACAATATCGACAAAGAATGACGCTTTGCTGTTACATCAGGATTAGTATCCGCTGAAGCCGGTGTAGTTCAGTGACTACGCACTTGAACTTTCCTACAACAGCTAACACAAAGGGACACTAATGCATATCAGAAAAAATGCATGGTGTTGTTTCTTTCTGACTTTGTTGGTGACCGGGCTCGATCCCAAGACCTTCGGTTTTGCAGTCAACGTGCTAACTACTTCAGTCAACGCCACTCTGAATCGCTTAGCTTCTCCTCATGAATTTTTTCGGACTCTTTATATCCTCAGAAAAATTTTAGAGAGCAAAAGTCTATGGATAATGAATTTACTTCTTTAAGAATGTTTATTAAAGTAAAATCGCTAGAAACTCCTTCTCTGGAGTAGCACTTTTTCTTATTTGTGCTAACTAAATAATAATAATAATTAAATCAAAAAGTGCGAAATAAAAAAAAGATGCCCTTTTATAATTCTAGATTCGAAATATCGAAATATTTTTTCTGTAAATCCAAATGTTTTTTTTATATTTGATTGTTTCTTTATGAAAATATGGTAAAACAAAGTGTTTTCAAAAACTTTCAATTTTTAGTGTCGTTGGACCTTTCGATGGAAATGCCCATATTTATCTGGAATATTATTACGACTTTGAACGATGGTTTAAGTTATGTTGTCACTTGCAGAATTAGTTGAGCTTCTCATATGTTTAAATGAAAGTTTAAAATACTATTTCTAGTTGTTCCTGATGCTCTGCATTGGCAAGAGCAAAATGCTTTTAGGCACAAGCCAAACCCCTCAATAATCAATTTAAATGTTTTTTTTTTTTAAATTCAATTCAGTAAAATATTCATTTTGGGAAAAAGTGTGATACAAATATTAAACTATTATTGCTTTTATATTTTTAAATAATTAATGTTTCCTTCACTACAATCACGATTTCATTTGCTATGCATCATTCATTCATTTGTCTTTTACAATATCGTGGGTATCACAACATCTCTCGTTTGAGTGTGTGCTGAAAGCAAAAAACTTCAAAATTATCGATTTCCGTCAAGTAAATAAAACGACAAAAAAGTTGTCACAATGACGAATCGTGTGTTATTTAAACGTAGAGAGAAGAATCAAAAAAATTAAATAATAAAATTTACAGTCATTCATTAAAAAGAAGAAATGTTTTATTGTAAAACATTTGTTGAGTTTAGTCTTTCATTTTATATTATGAGACTCATTCTCCGGGAACATGTGAGCAAGTTTAGAAAGGGAAAATCTAAGTTTTTTTTTTACTTATAAAACATATAAATTGGTAAAAAAAATTTTTTCGAATTTTTTTAACTGTTCACAGTTCAAAGATATAATTAGATATGTACGAGGGTGGATCTTTAACTCAGTGTCTTTTTGAATTTCCCGCCACTTGATCGAAATGGCAACACTGCTCCTGTCAAGAGGCAACTGTCAGTTGACTCCTGTCTAAATTTTAACAAGCTGTGTCATTTAGTTTGTGTTTGGCAGCCGTTGATAACAGACTACCTCGCCTTTTGAAAAAAAAAATGGAAAAAAGTGAATTTCGTGTGCTCATTAAACATTATTTTTTGCGAAAAAAAGGTCAATCAAACCAAGGAAAAGCTCGATAAATACTATGGGGACTCTGCACCATCGATTTCAATGGTAAAAAAGTGGTTTACTGATTTTCGTTGTGCTCGCACAACTACAAATGACGCTGAATGTTCTGGACGTCCAATTGAGGTCAGCACACCCGAAAATGTCGAAAAAATCCACGATATGGTGTTGGCCGATCGAAGAGTAAAAGTGTGTGAGATTGTTGATGCCATAGGCATTTCATATGGCAGTGTGTTTTCGATTTTAAATGATCAGCTAGACTTAAGAAAGTTTTCTGCAAGATGGGTGCCGCGTTTGCTCTTAATTGACCATAAATGTAAACGCGTGATAACTTCAAAGGATTGTTTGGAGTTGTTTAACCGTAATCCGAATGAGTTTTTGCGGCGTTTTGTAACTGTGGATGAAATATGGATAAATTACTCTACTACAAAGACCAATCAGCAGTCTATCGGCCAATAAGGTGTTGGCAACAGCTTTTTGGGATGCACGCGGCATAATCCACATCGACTACATCCAAATGGGAAAAATAATGAACGGCGAATATTATGCCAACTTGTTAGAATGATTTAATGAGGATTTAAAAAGAAAACGACCCCATATGGCCAAGAAAAAAGTTCTTTTTCATCAAGATAATGTACGAGTGCACACGTGTGCAGTCTCAATGGCAAAACTCTATGAATTGGGCTACAAATTGGTACCCCATCCGTTATATTCTCCGGACTTAGTCCCTAGTAACTACTTCCTATTGCCAAACCTAAAGAAATGACTCGGTGGAAAGAGATTTAGCTCCAACGATGAAATTATTGCCCATTTAAAGGACCTCGAAGAATCCTATTTTTTGAAAGAGAAATAAAAATTGGAGAAACGTATTGAGTTATACAGGGTGGGCCAAAAGAAACCAAGGGGTGTAAAAGTTTAATAACTTTTTTGTTTATTAATTTTTTTATTTTTTCTTTCAGATTATATAGACAACACTTGCAGAATTTATAATGAATGAAAATAATAAATGAAAATCAGAAAATAAGAAATGAATAAATGAAATCAACTTTATTGAAAATGTGATTATGAGTGATGAAGCTCATTTTCATTTGAATGGCTTTGTTAATAAGCAGAACTGTAGGTTCTGGGGTTCTCAAGATCCAAGAGCCATTCATCAACGTCAATTGCACCCCATCAGGTGTACAGTATGGTGTGGGATCACATCTGAAAATGTCATTGGGCCCTACTTCTTCGAGAAGGAAGATGGAAGTGCTGTAACCGTAAATGGAGAGCGGTATCGGTTTATGATAGAACATTTTTTACGTCCTGCTCTTGAAAACAGACCTGGTATGTGGTTTCAGCAGAACGGAGCCACTGCCCATACTGCCCGAGACACAATGGCACTTTTAAGTCAAATTTTTGGAGAGCGAATAATTTCTCGAAATTCGGAAATTATTTGGCCAGCGCGATCGCCAGATTTGACAGCACCCGACTATTTTCTTTGGGGTTTTTTGAAGGAGCGAGTGTATGTGAACAAGCCAGAGACAATCCTTGAACTCAAGGCAAACATTGTTGCAGAAATTCGAACGCTACAGCCACAAGTTTTGAAAGATGTTATGGAAAATGCTCTAAAAAGAGCCCATCAGTGCGAAGCTGAAAACGGTGGTCATTTAAGAGACATCATTTTTCATACTTAGTGTAAAAAATTTCCATTTTGTATATTATATAATCTGAAAGAAAAAAATAAAAAAAAGTTAATAAACAAAAAAGTTATTAAACTTTTACACCCCTTGGTTTCTTTTGGCCCACCCTGTATATCTTGAAAAATAAATTTTTGTTTTGCAAAAAAAAATTTGTCATTCAAAAAATCACGAACTTATTGATCCGCCCTCGTATATTATTTACCAGAAGTCCCCTTTTCATTAAAAAAAATCAGTTTATTTTATATATTTACAAATCTATTGCTATGCTTTTGTAAGGCATTTACACCTAGACGAAATCTGACAGATTTCAATTAAAACTTTTGTGATTTATTATCCAAAACAAAACCCATTAGCTGAAAAATTGCCTACAACAGCAATGTAGCTAATTCACAAACCTTTTTGAGAACAGAGGCTTACATTTAAAATTTTATAACCGACGAACGGATTTTTCCGACCACCTTTGAATCTTATGAAACTTAGTTGTCTTTTTGCACGTTACTTAACTAAGATATATATAAAATTTCGTACTTCCAGCTTCTGTTTTCCCTGGGATATGGCGCGTCAAAAAATGGAAAAAATCATTAAAAACACATAAAAGTGGTCCTCAATTATTGCTCATATCTTCTAAAGTTATTAAGATGCAGGGTCGAAATTGGTCTCGTTTAACAGGTATTGAGAATAGCTTTAAAACTGCAGTTAGTTTAACTTTTTTTCTGAAAGGTCAAAGATCACTGTCACATGATTTAAAGTTTGGGGAACTATATCTCAAAAAATTAAATTTTTAAAATTCTAAAAAAAAATATATGTTAATCCTGACAGTCTGTCTCTTCTGCACTTTGTGTCAAAAAATTTGAGTGAGCTCTTATTAGTTCCTGAGATATAGACAATAACTTGAAATTATTTGGGAAATTTGTATACTATTTTTTTAAAATTTTTTTATTCCTAGTGCACGTAGCAAAAATATTCAACATTTGTTGAATGTTTGTTTAATGAATAAAGTTTTCTATTAAATCGAAAGCAGCAATTTCACATCGTTATCAATATTTCAAGAACTAATAAGAGCTCAATCAAAATTTTTTAAGCAAAATGCAGAAGAGACTGTCAGGATTAATATATATTTTTTTAGAATTTTAAAAATTTCATTTTTTTATGTAGATATAGTTCCCCAAACTTTAAATTATGTTACAGTGATCTTTGACCTTTCAGAAAAAAAGTTAAACTAAATGCAGTTTTAATTAAAGCTATTCTCAATACCTATTAACCTTTATGTCAACGGCAACATACCTGGGTATGTTTTTAGTTTTGAAAACGCTGTAGCTCTAAACTGGATAACCCTATCGAATTGAAATTTCTTGATATCCTAGTCAAAACTGTTTTACGCAATAGTTCCAAGTTTGGTTAGGATTAGATCATCCGTTCGGAAGATAAAGCCCATTTTCAAAGTTGCACCCTTAAGTCAACAGAATACATACCTGGGTATGTATAGTAAAACGCATGCAAATATGATAATATAATATAAAAGTATAGTTTATTTTGAGCTAAGTTTTGTAATTATTTTTTTTATTATTATCATATAATGTCAGTTTTAATTATTTTTGCTTAAAATTGTTGAAATTCAAATACATCTATCGCATTGAGGTAAGTCTTTGAAATGCTCTGCGCACACTGGTTTGTTGCATAATGTGCATGCTTTACGAGTAGGGCGTCGTTTCGAGCAGATGTAGCAATTCCCCTTTACTTTTAGCCGGCCCGTACTATCACGTTCCTCCGATGCATGTGCCTCAGCATCCACAACTCCGATGGGCCCACCTTTCATGGCTTCGATGGCGTTGCGCGTTGAAAAAACTCTGGATATTCTGCTGTTATTCGCCCTTCTTTCCATTTCTGGCTTGCACAATTGCTCGCTAAGCTGATGGAGAAACATCCTACGGCGGCTTGTAGATGTCTTCAGGTGAGTGTTGTTGTCAATGTATATTACGTATGCAGCAAACGCAGCAACGTCCACAATATTATAAAAGAAAGCCAGAGGCCATCTATTTGTGCGCCGCTTCGTACTAAATTCGGACAAGCACTTGTCCATGTTATCAACGCCACCTTTGGTTTTGTTGTAGTCCAATATAAGCAATGGCTTCTTCTTAGGACCGGTCGTTTCTGTTGTATAATGAGTAGTGGACAACATTACAACTGCCTTGTTTTTCTTGGGAACGTACGAGCACATCGTAACGTGATTACAGAACCCAAACATTGATGATTCAGCCTCACGTCGTTTCGGGTTGGCAAATGCTGCTGGCACGAATGTACGCCTTTTTGCCAATTGGTGCATCTTCAAGATCTTCATCAGAATCACTGTCGCCCTCTGGGTCATATTCTGGTAACACGGGTTCTTCAACGTCTGATTCATCTCCACCAATATCACCTAAAGCCTCGTCACCAACTATTGAATCGTGGTCACTTGTTTCTTCTTGGCTCTCTTCAAGCGCTTGCCGAATATATGCTTGTTGTTCTTCGTACGAAAGTGCGCTTAGTTGTCGCGGAGTAAGCCATTCACCATCAGCCGTTTCACTTTTAATATTTTTTTATTTCCACAAAATAAACAGAAACGTCTTTTCACTTCGAATCACAAATGTAAACTAAATTTTCTGACGATACTACAAAGAATGAAATTTCCGCAACAATAAATGTTTCTACCTGCCTATATATACATTTATTATATACGTATGTCATCTACCTATACAACCACTTTTTTCAACAAACAATGACTGTGAGGATGAAATTGGTTATCATACAATTTTTTAGCCTTTTGTCCATTTCTAACAAACTAAAAAAATAATTCGGAAATTCCAACAAACCAGGTAGATACGTAATTAGCATTTTTATGCTAACGACGTACCATTCCGCATACAAAACGTATGTACATACCCAGGTATGCTGCTGTGGACGTGCGTAAAGCATTTCTGCTGTTGACATAAAGGTTAAATGGGACCAAATTCGACCCTGTATCTTAAAAACTTTTGAAGATATGAGCAATAATGACAGACCACTTATATGTGTTTTTAATGAATTCCCTACTTTTCGAAGCACCATATTTCGGGAACCACAAAAGCTAGATACGCCAAATTTTTTAATTTATATTATTTTAGTACTATAGAACATTCGTGCAAATTTTTGTACAATTCTAAGAGGGTTAGATAAAAATTGCGTTTTTTTTCGTTGATTTAAAATGGAATTACCCTGCATTCCACTAAATTTTAAGTAGATTTTGTTTTGTATGAGAAATCTCCTAGATTTTGCCTGAAATCTTGCAAGTACTAAATTTTGCTCAAATGTAAGCTTTATAAGAAATTTTAATAAATAATTTAAATTAAGGAAAATTGCTGCATTTTTTTTTCTTGAATTTTTCTTCTTCTAAATTTACTACAATAATGTCGTTTTTTTTTGAGTGTATGCTTAAAAAAAGCCAAAATTTCACTTTTAATTTCAATACAGCTCCTGCATTTCTATACAAAGTAAACTAAATATAAATTTGATGGAAATAAAAACTGTGTCAACAAGTCGTCAGGCATATAGTCAAACTATCAATCAGTCACTTAATTTTGTCATTGATTTATCATTCATTTTGTTTTATATAAATATATATTAAAGGTCTCTGAAATGTCCACAGCAACAGAGTATTAAAATTGTGTAAATTACAAAATTTATTTATGCATTCACTCACTAACCTGTTGCTACGTCGTATGTATGTACTTATTTTTAGGTTATTTATAATAAACTTTAGTGCATTTGTAATTTATTAATAATTCATTAACGTCTGCTTTCCGCCATAAAATATTTATTGCAAAATATCAAGCCAATGTTGCCATTACTGGCGAATGTTTTTATTGTATCACTGTTTTTTTTCTCTTGAAATTTATATTTAAATCATGTTGCTTATAAAAAAAATTAATTCTTTTAATTATAAATTTACTGCAACTGTACTGTTAATTTCATTTTTATGCTCTAATAAGAAGTGCAAACATCTCGGAACTTGAGATTGGCTAAATATTTCTTTGTCTGTACAATTGTTATTCACAATGTTGCATTTTTTTATTATTAAAAAATTACATAAAATTCTCTTAATTTATACTTATCAATTAAATTTTTTTTAATTTTTTTTTATATTATTACTTTTGCAACAGAAACAGGTACTTGATACATTCTTTAAGAAAAAAAATGCAGTAACTCTTGTGACGCCAACTCTCTGTTTGACGACGCCAAAGAACCAAGTGATTAAGCAATTTTTAGCACAAATAAAACTTGAGAATATTCGATTTTATGTTTATTGATTGCATTTTATTTCAAGCAATCTAACTTTAATATGCCCGTCGTCTATGTGTTTGCACAATTCTACATCTTGTTGCTTAATGTCATTGATCTCTTGTGTCGCCCATTGTATCGCTAAATCGCAACTCACACTTAAAAAACAATCTGCAATTTATTTTTCATGTATGTACGTTTGTCGTTTTAATAAATCATTTAATCGATATGTAAACAATTTTTCATATTAATGAAAAAATAATAATAAGAAGAAAAATTAGCTGGTAAAAAATAAATGCATACGATTTGCATGCGAAAACCACTAACCACTCAGTATTTTTGGGTTAAGTAGGCGACAACTTGGTTTTAGAGTGAGTAATTTTTTTTCTAAGCTGTTCGCTCACACATCTACATATAGTCAGCTGAAATGCAAGACCACATAATTGCATAATTTTAACTCACAACTTTTTCCTTTCCACTTCACTTCTGCAGCCACATTATATAAGTTTTATATATTCTTCAAAAGATAACAACTTGCTATTAAACAAAGAAAAAAAAAAATTAATGGGAAAGAAGAAGTCCTCTAGTTAACATTGCCATGCCATTTTTTTTAAAGAGAAGTAACACTCACTCAATGGATGCCTACTACTATTACCAGAGAAGACTCTGCTTCTTGCACGTTTCTTAATGATGTAGTGTTTGAGCGCCTCTGGTGTCAATGAAGCGTATTAAATGTCTGAAACTTCGTTTAATAGTTATTTTATTGGTTATTTTACTTCGCTGATGATTCTGCTACACAATAGCGACGAATGAAGGCTCTTTCATGTTATATTAGCATTAGTATCCGCGGAAGCCGGTGTAGTTGAGTGACCGCTGCCTATGCCTTCATCACTTGGACTTTCCCACAATAACTGATACAAATAGACATTAATGCACATCAGAACAAGTATTTGTACGAAAAAAATCAAGAAAACTTGACTGTGGCCAACATTGAACCGTTAAATATCAAAAAGTGGACGTTTCAAAATGAAAAATCATAAGATTATTTTAAAATACCTGTCGAATGATACCCATTTTGATATAGTTCGCCGACTTTTTATTTTTTATTTTTTGTACTTACAAAAGTTCGTTTGTTGGCCGCCATATTGAATTTTGACAAATGACATATCTTTAGTGACACTCCCGGGATTAAGATAATAGTGTCCTGCACAAGATATCTTATAAGAACTTTTAAGACATGAGGGATTTTTCAAATGCTTTACTACAGCGAAATCTTCTAAAACAAACGTTAACAACACTGTTTGCAAGAAACTTATTTCAGTATTGCAGGTATAGGAGTAAAGAAGAAAATACTTCGTGACGGAAGAATTTGTGATGCTTGCTTCTTTCTACGCATGAGCGCGTCTACAAACGTCATACATGTATGTGTGTATGATCTTTTATTTTTCTGCGCAAATGCAAACGCACACACATGCATTAACATTAGTTGTATGCGGTTAATCACATAATAGCTTACCATCTACATATTACACACACACACACACACACACTCAAACGTACAGTATGCAAAATAACAAGCATACACAAATCAACAGTACTTCTTTTGAGTGTTTGTTACAAACAAGCAGTCTTGGCGAAATCGCTTGTTAACACTGATATACACGTACACCAATACATCCATCGTGCTTCGCTTATAGTACGACAGCATTTATTATTGGTTTAGTATAATACATGCGACGTGAATACATTTAAAAAGCATGACGTATTTACATTTCAAGACTGTTTACGCAGGTCTCCAATTAAGACGAATCGACTGACGTTAGAACCATCAAAAGTAGTCACATACATACATACATAGACTGATAAACATATTACATACTCTGTTTTGAGTTGCACAGTCGGGTAGAAATGCTGATGTTGTTATTTAATGACTGTCAGAGACTGGTCTCGAACCCAGGTCCTGAAGTCAACATGCTAACTACTTCAGCGAACGTCACCCTCGAATTTGAACTTTTGTTTGTTAGTCTCTTTAAACAGAACGGAAAATTTGGCAAATGTTACAGGTATTATTTTCACATATGTATGTGCATACCACAGTATGACAAAAGTATCGTTTTAAGTACTCTTTGAGTATTGGCCGTAAAACAGCTCTTAATTCATTTTAAACCGCATACATATAACTATAAACATCCAAAAACTATGTGTATGCATATTTTTTAAATTAGGCGGCTCAAACAACTATGGCTAAAATTTATAGACTGTATTGAGCTACAATTATGCGCATGAGTATAAAAATATTCTGACTACTAATCGGCTACACATGCGTATATACAGGGCTTTATTAACACAGACATAAAGCATGTTTTTAAACAGCAACTCAAATGCCTACACATTTTCCAGCCCATTTTATGAAGACAAATATACATATTCATACCGAAGCGAATGATGAATAAATAACTCTTTTTTTTTTTTTTTTTTTTTTTTTTTTTTTTGAAAATAGACATATACTGAGTATAAGCATACTCATGAAGTCAGTTAAAGAAAGAGAGTCAATCCGTGTGATACGTATGTGTCTTTTTATTTTTGGTTGTAGCGTATTTTAGTTTTTTAAATAAACGAAGTTGAGATGCTCTTGTATGTTGCAATGGGATATAGTCATAGTTGCTTGAGAGAAAATATATGATCGCGCGAGTTATTTGCTCTAATATTATGACTATACTCATGTACTAAAATTAACCCCCTGTTTGTGTAAGACGTTTGAGTTAGAAATCTTAGCGTTTCTGTAATAGATTAAAGAAAAGTTGTACAAGTTTCCTTTAGTCTATTACAAAAACGCCAAGATTTTTAACTCAAACGTTTTACACAAACAGGGGGTAAGAGTATTTGCTTAAGTATTACATATTTGTTTTGAGTACTCATTGTCATTCTCTGGTACATGCATTCATTTAGTCAATATGGACTTGTTCTATTCTAATACACTGAGAAATATCATAGAAATAGAAAAATAATAACTCAATCAAAAGAAAAAATCCACCAAATAGATGCAGTTTATTTTTGCAATACTTCTGCTAAAAGTAATTTCCACTTAATTGATTTTTCAAAAATCCATGATTTTGTAATCATATACGCGATACTCTCTTATTTGATTCACTAAAGCAATTGTATGCTTTTTGAATTACTTAAGCTGGTAAATTAATTGGCCAGCGATCAATTAAGTGGAAACTACTGCATTGCATATTTTAATTCAAATATGCTTACATTTTGAATTTTTATTGGATTTCGCTAAAACGAATCATCTGGATAGCTTTTTCTCATGGCATATTCGATACTGTTTCTGGGATCATTTACATACAAATTTATGTGAAATGTTTGACAAGCCAAATAGCAAATATTCTTGTGCCATAAAAATAAAAACCAAACAACCTGCTCAGTTAAAGCATTGATCATAAAACTCTAAAATAATGTATGGCCTAATCAGTTTAATAATTTTAATACGGATTATATAGTAGTTTTAATTAATTAATATCTCTTGAAAACAAGATTAAATAAAAATAAACCAGTCTAAACTAATTTTATAACTGAAATACGTATGCAAGTCAATTGTTATTATTTCCTTTTATTTCCAAATGTGCAAAAATTGCATATAGACTCAATTTAAAACTTCCCACTTTAAATAAAGTCTTAAACAGTATGTGAAGAGCTCAAACATAAACATAGAAAGCCTTAAGAAAACTAAACTCCATGAAGTTGTCGACGTTGGCCGCCATGGCTCAGGGCAAAATAAAAAAGAAAAATAAATAAATCGATTGACAAAATTGGTAAAAGCCAAATGCAGTTTTAACAAAAAAAAAAAATAATCCTACAAGGTATGAGCATTGTAAGGCAATATAACCATCGACAACTCCAATAGTGTTGTTAGCAACAACATAAAATAATACTTTATAAGGAAATAAAAAAAAATACACATTTGGACTAGATCTATATTTTACTACCTTTATCCACCAAATATTGACCATAAAATTTATATAGATACGAGTGCAATAAAAAAGAAATTAATTTATATATTAAGTTCTCTTCATGACTCACTACTGGTCCATTTATGCCATCAGTATGCAAAATCATTCGATAAGAAAATTTTTATGTATAGAAATGGTCACTTCCCAACATGATTGAGTGGACAGGTAAAATTTAGAGTTTTATGAGAGTTTAAGTAAGACTGTATTTATTATGTACATTTGAATTACGACTGCATGTAGTTCCAGTGAAGAAATATGTAGGTACAAAAAAAAGCCTTGTACCATAATATAATTACTGTTTTAAAAGGCAGCTGATTTTATTACTCGCAACTAGAGATGGGAGCGTGTGGTGTTTTTTTTTTGCGCCACGAACATGTATGACTGTACACGAAGTGTTTGTGACAGATAATCTGATTTCATGCCTGGTCGGGTCATGACATGACATGAAAAAATACATAAACTTTTACCAGCCCTTACCATATTGATACCATATATTATCCATACTGATACAAAATTGTTTTCTTCTGTTTTTAAACTTTTGCAAGCAACCATATACACACCCGCATTTGTGTGTCCGGTGTCATGTATTTTAAGATTGCAGCATGCTGCCAGAAAACACTTCGTAACGGGAATGAAACCGTTACGTTGAACCCCTTTCATTAATAAAATGAAACATGACGTTATATTAATGCAAATTTCATTAATGGAATGAAACCTTTCTAGTGCTTAATATATTACATTTTCTAGTATCATTAATGTTACGAAATAATGTCCATTCGGGTAATGAAAAACTTAAATACATTATTTTATGTAGAATTCCCACAATAAATATTTTAAATTAAATAGGTGACATAAAAGAAAATCAAAATTTAAAGTTCATAGATCAAAAATCAAACTACAATTGTAATTAATCTATAGTTATAGAAATTATAGTTTTTTTTGCAACTTTAATGAAATATTTTCGTAACTACAATGAAGAAAACTTCCTGTTGCTCGTTAGTAGGCAGTGTGCTATCCTTGTAGTCCTAAGTTCGAATCCTGGACATAAGACAAAGAATTTTTTTAATATATATCCCAGTAAAAAAGACACTCCAAAGAAGTCATGCAAATGTAGAGTTTGCAGTCTGGAAGTAGTTCAAATTTCGATCCGATCAAATGATTTTTACATAGGGTTGTCATTGCAAGAAGTTCTCTTTTTCGATGCCTAGTCACCGAATTAGAAGCGATTTTAAGAAACATTTCCTTTTTTTGTGTTCTATGGTAATATTTTTATCTAATTCTAACAATTGTCATGTAATCATGTAAATTTAAGCAAATAACTTCTAAATTTTAGGCCAAAATTAGTTCATAAATTTCTTTCAAAAATTCGATTTTTTGAACATTTTGGTGAGTATTTACTAAAACTATGGAAAAACTACAAACTTTTGTGTGATTAAAATAAACTTTTACTTGGTTTTCTGCTAACTATCGGCAAATTAAAAATATCGATTTTTTGGAAGCAATGAAAATGTGGTTCCTTCAGAATGGGTTCCATTTTTTTTACTGGGATGTATTTATATATATTTATTTTTAAGTTATAACTTTTACAAATAAATTAAATAATGTTGAATTAATTAGATTAATTAAATAATGTTGAATTACAATTTCATTAATGATGGTATATGTATATGTATTTAGTGTGTATCTAAATCATATTTGAGGTTGTTGTGGCTGCAGCAGTAAGCGCGTTGACTACCACGCGATGAGTTCCAAGTTCAAATTTTGGCCGAGGAAGCCAATTATTCATATCCATACAAACATTTTTCTGATACCTTTGCCCAATATACATACGTAAGTTGAATAATTAATAAAATACAATGATAATTAAATACATTAAATTAATGAATCAGAGTCATTACAACAATGACTTATGTTGTTAACACAATGATAGATATCACCAAAACAATTAAACGTTACATCTGAATAATGAAATACTCTCATGATATACACGAAGAATGTTGTTAATTCAATGAAATAGTTCGTTAAAAAAATTTAAGACTAACTCACTTCATTGTATAAACTAAAAAGCTTCATTGCAATAATTACATTTTTCATTTAAAATATGAAAATGTACGTTGCTTAGTAAAAAAAATGTCGTTACATGAATGAAAATATTTCGTTGTATACATGACATTTTTTCAGCTAATGAAACAATTTTCGTAATGTGAATGAAGCGTTGCATTGGTTGAAAAATAATGACAAAATCATAAATATAATGTCCAAAATCATTGCATTTACGAAGGTTTTTCTCTCAGTGCACAATTTTCGAAAACAGCTCATAGTGTGCCATTTTACATGCATTTCATTTTAAAGTTCTTTAGCGATATATTTTATGTTGTCTCCATTTCCTAAAAATTAATAAGAGCTCATTAAAAACTGTCAACATATGACCATCGATTTGAAACAGCATTGCGCTAAGGGCATAAAAAGCAAATTATCACAAGGCTTTGTAAGTCTAATGAGTAAAGATCTTCCTAAAATATAGTACATACATATGTATATGTTTAATTAAAAACAAATATTTTAATTTAGTTATATATATATATATATATATATATATATATATATATATATATATATATATATATATATATATATATATATATATATATATATATAAGTTTAAATTTTCCAACCGTGGAACCATATTTTTAATTTTTTCTGATTTCTTATACTAATTTCTTTCTTTCTAAAATATAAAATATATTTAACTAACAACGAAATAAATTTTTTTCAATGAAATTTTTTTTAAATCAAAAAAAGCTTAAATTTTCCAGCTCTGGATCTGTGTTTTTATTTTCCTGTTTTTTTGTTACTACTAGTCCATTTCTTTATAAATTATATTTAAAGAAAAAAAAATATTTTACTTAGTTTTATATACAAAAAAAATAAAAAATTAATTATCCAACCCTGAAATCATACTTTTAGATTTTTCTGACTTTTATAGCATTCTTCTCCTCTGAAAAATATAAAGTATGCTTGGTTTATAGAGAAAAAGAAAAAATAAATTTTAGTAGGCTACTCTTACAAAAAGTTTAAAATTTCCAACCCTGGAATCGTCTTTTTTTTTTATTAATTTTTTATTTTTTTATTTTAAATACCAATTTAATTTTTACTGAAATATAAAACAGGTTTATTTACCAAAACAAATTAATTAGTTGTAGCTAGCTACTTTTATATACAAAGAAAGTTAAAGTTTTCCAGCTCTGAAACAATATCTTCTATTTCGCTCATTTTCAAGGCCAATCTATTTTGGACAATCCCGTCTGAGACCGAAGTCTCTAGCTTTTCTGGGAGTTTCGGAAAACCGATTTCAAGTACAGACAGATGGACAGCAGGACAGACAGACATCGCTTATTTGTCTTCCCTATTCATAAGGACCCAGAATATACATATATACCTTATGGATCGGATAGGAATATTGTGGAAATTACACACGTAATGACAAACCTATTTAAAACCTTTACCAGCTTTTTGGTGAAGAGTATAAAAAAAATTATATTTAGTTATTAAATTTTATTTCGTGCGTGTTGTGTCGTATCGTGATGGGAAAATTTATATTAACATTTATTATAACATTATACGCAGTAAGAACAGGAAATAAATTACCGTAGTCGTATTGAACGAAATTAGTAGCCAAATGGCCGCCTCAGCTGCGCTTGCTAGACGATAGATGTTAAATCACAATATTGGGAGGTTGGGAGACGAATTGTGATCGCAAGACTGCGATGGTATCTTTACATGTGTGGACTAAAGGTAGAATTAGTAAAATCGTATCATTCTACTTTACAGCTTGCCGTATCGTTCAACTTTGTGCACAAGTTATAGAAAATGTAACAGTTTACACAGCACATTTTTTTTGTCTGGCATTAAATACGGCGTTTTTGACATTCGCTACAGAAAAATCTGTTTTCTGCAGATTCCTACGTCAGCAGTGCTACCACCACATATTTTATAACTAGTAACATGCATTGTATATTGTACGGTTTTTGTCAGCTGACACGCAACATCACGATACGATTTTACTAATTCTACCTTAAGACCTCAATACTTTCACCATTTTTTTTAGTGAATTATAATAATTTTAGTGCATTGTTGAAGGAAACGTCGTATGCCGTTCAATTTCTATTAATAGCATAGTTTTTACTTGTCACATGTCAAGTAGTTATAGGTTGAGTCAAGCCAGGTGGTCTCGATTTGCAACTCTGCATATTCGCCTTGTATATTTTTTAGAGTAAAATTTCCTGCTCTCAGAGAGTTTCCGAATGTTTTGCTTTGATTCACGGATGGAAATCATGGTACAATTGTACTTTTTATGGTACATTTTTGACCTTTTTGGTACCGTGGTACTACCGCGAGGTACTTGGTACAATTTCAAAATGTTAATGTTTCACTATATGGTGACATTAATTTTGCCTATGTTCTCTTTAATTTTTTTTTGTGTGTGTTTTATTTTAATCTCTAATATAATAGTCGAATCTACGAATGTATCTTTATGAATGTAATATTTAATGTTTTTTTGTGTTAAATTTCTGTTTTTTATTGTAAACTTCTGTATTTTTAACCCACGACTAAAAAAAGGGGTGTTATAAGTTTGTAGTGTGTGTCTGTGTATCCGTGTCCACGTACAGGCCAAACGGCTGGACCGATTTTCAATTAGTTTTTCTGTTTGAAAGATGACTTGATCGACTCGACTCGACCTTAGCTATGTTTGAAGAAAATCGATCCAGCCGTTTAGAAGATATAACATCTTTTCTGAAAAAAGTCGGGGGTTTTTAAAATTTTTAATTTTTGTTATTATACTAATTTTTACGTTTCTGTTTTTATTAATAAATATTAAAAATTGGTACCGTCATGGTCTAAAAAGTACATTTTATTTTCATAGTTGGTACAAAATCCAAGAAGTCATTTTCCTTCCCTGCTTTGATTTGACACCAGAGAAGTTAATAGCTGCTGAATTGAGATTACCTGATATGAATTCGCCT
Organism: Tachina grossa; assembly: GCA_949987645.1. NCBI lineage: Eukaryota > Metazoa > Arthropoda > Insecta > Diptera > Tachinidae > Tachina > Tachina grossa. The sequence continues at coordinate 172,884,009 of OX465274.1, forward strand.
TGGGTTGAGTCAATAGTCATGACAAACTTTTAAAATGGCGGACTATTATTCAAAATGAAGCGTATTCATTCATAAATTTCAAGAAATTATTTATGTATAACAAAAATAACCGATAAAAAACTGAAATTATCATCAAATTTTAATTGTTTGATATTTTTCTTTTATAGTTTATGTACTCGTATTTATTTATTTTTGCGTTTTATTATTAAAGGTTTTGTTTTAATTTGTTTATTGTTTGATCGATAAAAATAACAAACAATTCTTTCCTACAGAATGCGTGTCATTTTGTAATTTCACAAAAAGTAAAAAGAGTTCTTTGAGAAGAATTACAAGCATGCCATCCATTCACAAAATTTTTATTTATTTTTCTTTGTTTCGTTTAAAAGGATGACATTTAGAACGCTTTGTTGTTGTTGTTGCAAATTTGTATTTAAAATAAAATACTATGTATGTAAATAGTTTTTCTTTATCTTTAGTTTTTGACTTGCTGGGAATTTTCTTCTCTTCGTTATTGCCATGTTAATTTTTTTTATTTATTTATTTTTGCGTTCTTTGGTTTATGTGTGCATTTTTTTACGGGTGACTGACGAAGAGATAGAACAACAAGCGCTTCTTTCTACAAAATATTTTCAAATTAAACTTGATTGAACTTTCTATAGACACGAAAAAAAACTGCTTTATGATTAAATGCTAATTAATGAATCGATAATTTTAAATGTTTAGCTTCTTTGTTCTCTTAAAAAGTAAAAAAAAGTATTGAAATGTTTGCTTGAAAAAATGGCTTAGTTCTAAAATATGTTTACAAAATTCAACTTTTGAATTAACAAAAAACATTTTTGATGGCATATACGCCTGCCTCTCGTGTTTATGTGCGTGAAGGTAAATTTAAAATGTGATAACCCCAGACACAAACCATTCTGTTTAACAGAGCTTTCTTAATATACTAACAGACCTCTGTTAAAACCTATTTTTTTCTTATAAAAATGAGTTAAGTCGTAAATTTCTTAATAAACCAAAAAAAAAAAAAAAACAGAAACCAAATTCCTTCTTCATGCTTCCTTTACCTAAATATAAAATTTATGGCTATATTATGGTTGGCAACCGAACTTCAGTAGCGTTGTCAACTGGCAAAAGTTATTGAAAATATGATTATGACAGATTGGAAACTTAAAAATAATGTAAACAAAGCATCAAAATGCAAGAATTATTATAAACAATTCTTAAGTAAAAATGATTAAACAACTTGTAGTGACGATAAGTTCAGTGGAATTATCCTGCAGAAAATTTGGTGACAATTTACCCGTCCTATGCCTTGACAAATCTGTAGGGAGTAGTGTATAGTGAAAAAATACATATCCTGTAGATGGTTACATATTCACCATTGTCGTGATTTATCGTCTTGATATTTTGTCAATTTAATCCACAACCTATCAAATATTATTAATATACATAATATTAACTGTTCCCTCCAATGATACCGCCAAGCCACTCTGGAACCAGTCCCGTAACTACAGTTATATATTAACCTAAGCTTAACTAGTGCTTACACTTTTAAAATATAAGTGCCCCCGTGGTCGAGCCTGTCATGTCGGAGGTTGTTAGTTCGAATACCAAAAAAGTATTTGTTTAGAAATAAAATACATATAATTGCATTTGTAACAATAAAAAAAATTATAAGTTAAGTGTCGGGAATGACATTTTTAAATAATTTATATAAGGTCTATTCATTTACTTTCCCAGCAGAAACTAGCAACGAGAAAGTAAGGCAGAAGTTTACAAAATTACTCTCGTAAATATGAAAAAGTAAATGAACGAACGCCTTACTTGTAAAAACTTTCAAGAAAATTTTATTCATATCAGAACCATAGATGGAAAGCATGATACAATTGAACTTTTTCTGGTGTATTTTGTTTGATAATGTTTTCAATTGTAAATTTTTTTTAAAAATTTACATTTAATATGAAATACTTTACAGAGTTTCTTTCTTTCTTTGCATAAATATTTTTTATGCATTTTTCATAATTTTTTAATATTATTCCATTAACAAATACAAAAATGCGACTGTCGATCTCTGACCAGATATGAGAAGCAAATAAAATTTCTTGGCAATAAAATTTAATTTATCTGGCTTAATGAAAGAAAAACAATAAATTAATGTCCCTATCACGGTTCTCAACTAAATTCAGTTTGGTCGTCTAAGAGTAGACCAAACTTACACACGACCAAACTGTGTTTTAGTATTATGAACCACAATTGTTTTTTAGTTGAAATTGTCATCGCGTTGCCAACTTAAAATATCAAGTTTGACAGGAAAAAAACGAAGTTTTAGAATAAGTATTGTTTTTAGTGTTTTAGTTCAAAGAAATCATACCAAATGGATAAAATATGTGTTGATTTATTTTATAACGACGAAAACGAAGTCGCAATTATAGATGTGCTATGTCTCAGAAGAAAAATTCGTGCTGATTCCAAGAGGGTTGGAAGGTAAGGTTTTTAATTTTTCCGGCAGAACAAAGAAACGTTTTGCTATTTTTTGGATCACCTAAAACCATATTTAAAGAAATCTTTGTATGTGCCCGATATACCGCCGATACTGAAACTGTTAAAAAAATTTGTTATTTAGCATAATAAATATTTCTAGTTAAAATTTACCCACTTTTTCTGCATTTTTTTCGCACCAACATGTAACTAGAAAAACCCAACCACATACCCAACTACTAAAAAGCAGTTGTGTATACTCAACGTTTTTCTCAACCAAACTTACTCAGAGTTGTAGATGACAGTACCAAAACACAACTAAAAGGTCAACTGTTAATTTAGTGGAGAATGGCAATGCAAACTTGGCAACAACTAAAATGGTGTGTTTGCTAATATTATTGCAATTTGGGAGCTGATATTAACAGCTGTTAGCTGTCAGTTGTTTGCAACTGTCAAAGCAACTAAAGTTTAGTTTCCATCAATAATCGGTGCACTAATTCCAGCAAAGAGTAGAATGTGAATCATATTAGGTCTTAAAGCCCCCTTAAGCCTAAGCAGAAACGAAATCCGTATAACCAACAACAAACAAAAATTTTCATACAATATGTAGCAACTTTTTATTTTATTTTCTTATTTGTTCTTATTCAACATTATCACCCTCACATTATACTGATAACTTCATGTCAATCAATTAAAGATTGGTTTTTCTATAGTTGTTATTTTCTTGACTGCCTCCGCACTTAGTGAGTGGTAAAAATTGAAAAGTTAATTATTCATTTAAAAGTCTTTAAGAAATATGTGCTCATTGATGTACTTATGTATGTATGTATATGTTTATCCAAATATGAAGTGTGTGATGTAATATCATGCCATTTAATTACAATAATTTCAAAATATGTACTGTAGAAAAATCAATTTAGTTGGTGCCTTTTGACAAATAAAGAATATAAAAATAACTTTTATTTAACGCCTACAAATTATAATTGTAACCATTATATCACATATATAAAGTTGAGATAAGAAAATATATGCGTTATAGTAAATAAAATGAGCAGGCAGTAGGGCAACAACTTCTAAGCTACTGATTTCATTTGTCTGTAGTAGTGATGGTATCATGAGCAACATTCTCACTCACGGTCATGCACGCTAACGATAAACCGATTTATGCAAAAACGTTTGTTAAAGTTAAAGAGAATTCGGTTCGTATGTGGATTTCATTACCTCAAGAGGTATTTTCTGTTACTTTCAATGTCAAATAGTTCCAATTGAATATCGACAATCACTACTCCCTATATTTTCCTCTTCATAAAATCTTTTCCTAGTTCTAGCATCTCCTGAGTATTAGTATTACAAAAAAAATTTACATACACCGATTTATTTCATTAACAACGCTATCGATAGCATTTAATGTAAGAACGTTTTAATTTTTCCACTTTCAGAATCAAATCCATGATTTGGAACGACGTAATAGCAACAGTGCAAATCAGCCACAACAGCAACAACAATCTGGAAAAAGTATTAGTAGCGTGGGTGGCGATGGCTTAATTTTGAGAAGGACCATGGATTGTTTGCCTATGGCACATGGTGTGGGTAATCATCATCCGCATCTAATGGCCTCTAGTAATACGGTCAATGTGACTGTTGCGCCGCCGTCAGCCGTTGTGGCGGCATATCCACATCATCATCATATTACCCTCAATCATCATAATTTATTAAGCCATCATTTGCCGTACAGTAATAACTACAGTGGACTGCATCACACATCGTCAACGGCATCCGCAAATAGTCACCATCATAATCATCATCACCTAAATATACACAGTGAACAAACCAAATCGTTGCAAGAGCTGCAGCATGAGGTTGGGGCACTGTTGGAATTTCGTGATTTAGTTATCGAAACATTTCCCGATCTCAAACAAAAAATGGCATCAATATCTTCGGCTGCCTCGACCTCATCGTCAACCGGTGGTTGTGGTGGCAGTGGCAGTGGTGGAAATGTTATGTCAAACGGTCAATCATCGGTGAGTGTAAGCAGTAGTGGCTCGACGATTCCACTGACCAGCGGTGGAACGTTGGTGTCTCGTCGCGAATGGGAACCGGGCATAAGGGTGAAACGTAAGATATCTCAGAAGGAACAACCCGCCGCCATAGAATTAACATCGTCGTCGTCGTTGACGAGAAGTCGCAGTAATTCCCACAGCGGCAAAAAGGAGCCAAAGAGTAGTAGTGGTGGTGGTGTGGGTGGTGGTAGTAGTAGTAGTACTGGAGCTAGTGGCGGAACCACAAGTGGTGGTGAAAATAATAATGGTAGTGTAGTTCAAGATTCCGGATTCTCTACGGAAACCAGTTCATCCAAAGAGGGTCACAGTGCCTCTTCAACAAATGGTGCTTTAACGGTCAGTCAGTTCTTATTTTCTCAATTTCGTATAAAATTTCGAAATAATAATTTATTTTTATTACCTTCCAGGCGGCCACTGCTTCAAACCGTTTATCCTGTCCTGACTCCGATGATGAGCTGTTAAATCTTCTAGATGTTATACACCGCAAGTCGAATCGTTTACGAGAAGAGGTAGAACACTTACAGAATTACGAACGCCAACATTTACAGCCTAGTTCAAGCGTGGAAAGAGATCAAACCGATGTTGCGGCTGTGACTGAAGGTGCCACCGGAATTTCCAAGTCCAGCAGTAGTAGTGCCAATACAGCTTTAACACCAAAAACCTTCCGCGAGCATGTCGAACGTCTGAATAAAGAAGATATGCAGCAACTGCGCAAAGAACGCGATCGCCTGCTAGATAAATTGGCAGAAATGGAGGCCGAAACATTAACGGGTCGCATAAAAGCAGCCAAAATGAGTGAACAAGTCGAAGAGTTAATGAATGTTAAACGAGATCTGGAGGAACAATTGAAACTGGCGATGGCACAGAGATTGGAGTTAAACTCTAGAGTGCAACAACTGCAGCAGCAACAACAGCTGACACAAACTAAAACTTCTAACAGGTAAAATTGAAATCGGTGCAAATATATATTAGTTAAGCACATGCGTAATTTCATATTTACTCATATACTTACAGTCAATCGGATGTTTCCAGCAGTCCACGCACATTTCTTTCCTCCTCGGCGACCACTGTCATATCTACGGTTAGTGTGAACTCGTCTAGGCCAAATACATTCCAGCCTGTAGTTGTAGAGCAGCAAACAACGGAGCAACAGCAGCAACTTAATCATTTAATACCATTCCATCAAAGCACTGGCAGTGATAGTAAACATAGTTCTCAGCTTCAGCAGCAATTTACAACAGAACAGTTGGGTCGTTTGGACGGCATTGTCAGTACGCCAGGCGATCGGAACAGCAAGTGTAGGGTGACAGATTCAAAACGCTTTGCCGCTATACTCTTAGAGACAAGTGTCATAGAATTGCGAAGACATTTATTAACTCTAACAGTAAAAAATCAGGTATAGTAGTCAACTCTTTTTCGATTTGTGTAGGTTTTTTTTCTAACTTCAAACTCTTCTTCTTCAAGATTTTAATGCAAAAACTTGACCAAGCTTCGAAAACAAAGGGTCATTTAGTCAAACGTTTAGACAAATCCAAAGATGATGTTGAAGACTTAAGATTTCAAGTATGTTTTGTACAAAAAAAAAAATGGAATTTCTGTGCTTAATTCCCAAATTAATGACATTTAACTTTATTTCTCATAACAGCTGGAAGAAAAGAACATAGAGTTAGAAGGAACTAAAGCTCAACTAAGAGTTTTAGAATCTAGACTGCACTCAATAACACCCAGCATCGGTGCTGCCACCAATTCCTATTTACACTCGCAAAATGATTATGAAACCAATCGTTCGTCAGCCTCTACCACCTTATTGCCAAGCAGACGTGGTGGTTGCGGTGCTGGCAGCGGCCTAAATACCGATTCTAGTGATATACGCTCCTCAACTCCTCTATCAGCCACACATGCATACACACATACACATAATGGTCAAATGCCTCAGCCGATAACAATGCAAATATCGACGCCCAGCATGAAGGCCATGACTCATATAGCCATGGATGACATGCAACATCACAGCAGTAGTACTGAATCAGCTCACGAACATGATCTTACAATGGTGAAAAGCCAAATACATAATAAATTCGACAGTGGTCGCGATACGAGACAAGCAATAATGAGTACTAGCGCGGGCGGTCTGAGTCCCTTCGAGCAGCAGTTGCAGCAACAGCAAATGGCTGCTATAAGAAATCAGGTACAAGCCTTAAAGAAATTCAGTGGTGTTACGGCTACAAAACCAAGTAAGATACCGTTGGCAGGCAGTAAAGCGGCTGCATATTTTGCAGGTAAGATTGGAAAATGTCCCAAGTATATAAATGTACATATATATAAGTGTTTATTGTTTAAAATTCCAAGGACTTATCATTTATCTTGAGATATTTCTAATTCAAGAACTCCATACAAAATAAATAAATAAACTGTGTAAGCCATGAATATTCTTATCTTGAACAAGGGATAAGGATTTAACAAAACAAAAAAAAAACAAAAAAAATACATAAGTACATATTGCTCATTTACTTCAATAGTGGCACAACTCAAAAAAAAACCAGTTTTGCAGAAAACGCGTTTTAAGTTTTCAATTTGCATACAACTCAATGGAGAAATTAAAAAAAATTATTCTCTCAGTAGGTGATCGTACAAGCCACGAATGGAAATCGTGGTACAATTGTACTTTTTATGGTACATTTTTGACCTTGTTGGTACCGCAAGTTACTTGGTACAATTTAAAAATGTCAATGTTTCACTATATAGTATCATTAATTTTGCCTATGTTCTCTTTAATTTTTTTGTGTGTGTTTTATTTTAATCTCTAATATAATAGTCGAATCTACGAATGTACCTTTATGAATGTAATATTTAATGTTTTTTTGTGTTAAGTTTCTGTTTTTTATTGTAAACTTCTGTATTTTTATACTAATTTTTTTACGTTTCTGTTTTTATTATTAATACATATTAAAAATTGGTACCGTCATGGTCTAAAAAGTACATTTTATTTTCATAGTTGGTACAAAATCCAAGAAGTCATTTTCCTTCCTTGGTACAAGCTATTTATATGAAATTTTTACACAAGATAAAATATGAAATGCGGCATCTTTCTGCATTATCAACTCATAAAACTCATTTTTTGAGTTATGCCACTATTGAAGTAAATGAGCGATATGTATATCTATTTAGGATACACGAAAAGCAAGCACATATTTTTTTATTTACAAGCATTAGAAAAATTTAGGAAATTTGCAGGTACACATACATATGTATGTACATACATATATTTCATTTGTAATTACCCAGCAAACCATTTCTAATAATTATTCTAAGTTTAAGCTATTTGTAGTCGTAAGTGCTGAATATATGTATGTATCGTATAAAATTGAGGTTTTCATTAAAAAAAAGAAACTTGTTTCGAGAGAAGTAAAGGACCTTCTGTTTGATAGTATATCGTCACCTTAAAGACCAAACGACCTATCAGCAGTTTTCAAAAGTTTACAGGAGAGAGAAAAAACGTTATAAAATTGGAACTATTTGCAATATTGAAACGAAGATTATATATTCAGATTAAAATGAAACCAGAAGTATATATCGGTTGAGAAAGCTCGGGTTTTCTAAACACAGCCTATGCTATGGAGCTTAGGTTATTTGGAATTGTAAAAATCTGAAACCAAACAACTTATCAGCAATACTAATTAGTATGAATAATTAAACATTCCTTTAAACACATGAATATTATTTAAATTAATTATTAACAGTTATAGTTTATTTTACTTGTTTAAACAAAAAAGTGCCTAATGTTTGCTTAAATTACACTATGCAACAAAATTAAAATTTTATCATGATTTTTGATGATTTATTTTGCTCTTTTTTAGTACGTCACGGCCTTCTAAAGCATACATTTTTTATTTTTCCTAAAATTTTTAATTTTTAAATAAAGTTATTAAAAGTTATTAAAGTTAATTTTTCGGAAAAAATAGAACAATGTCGATTTGAAGCTTTTTCATAACATTTTGATGTGCACCCAGGTTCCATTTCTCTTGCCTTTCTGTAAACGATTTTGCCTTTTGAAAAATCTTCATATTCCTTACCGTTCATACGATTTTTATTTTTTTTCTTCTTTTTTGTTGACTTTTTTAGGAACTTCCATATTTGCCCGTTTTCAGTCAGTCAAAACGCGAAAAAAATTTTTTAGCCCCAAACTAAAAAAGGCGCAAACATAGCATTTTTTACAGTAATCTTTTATCCCCTTTTTAGTTTTTGCTCGATATGGCTACATTTAAACTTTTGCTAACTTTTTCTTCCTTTAATCTAGCAAAATAAAATGAGTAAAAAGTCGACATTGCTTTACCAATTTAAAAAAGAAGAATAATATAGAGTAATCTTTTATTTTTTCCAAATTTTTTATGCCTTGAAAGTTATTCAGTACAGCCTAAAACAGATAATGTATGTTTTTAGAAGAGCGAGAAATCGAAATTTTATTTAATAACGGCCAATTTTAAATGTATCTACTTATGTAAACATACATATGTATATATATTTCTATTATATATATATGCTAACTATTCAATCTACGTATGTATGAAATATGTAAAATATTGAAGCTCTCAAGCTATGATAGTTATTTTTATTCTAATAAATTACTTTAAAAAAATTGATTTGATGTTTTTATTTTCAACAGAAACATTTTAATACTAGCCCCTTTTCGCGCTTTTTCGAAAAATTTTACTATTTTTTTATTTTTTAATATTTTTTTCAATTTAGCCCTTTCTAGCCCTTTTTTCAAAAATTTGTACGCGTTTTGAGTCTCAAAATTTGGCATTACTGAATTTTATTGCGTTTTAAAACTTTTTTATTTTCTTTTCACTTCTAACAATAAATAAAATGTAATAAAAAACAAAGAACAACAAATCAAAAGTAACTGTTTCTCAAAAAGAAAAAATTCAAATAGTTACTCTGATTTCTTCTTTAGCATGAGTGCTGATAGGTTATTTGGTTTCAGAAAATTGTACACTTGCTGATAGGGTATTTGGAAATTTGGTAATAGCTTGTTTATTTGTAATATTAGGCGTTCAAAATTTTGCATATATATGCGTTATGATATACGGAATAATATTAAATAAAAAGCTCAATTTTGAAATTTTTGCTGATAGGTTGTTTGGTCTTTAAGGTGACGATATGTATATTAGAGGTGAGCACAAAACATTTGCTTGCTTAATCTTCATAATATAATGTATTGTTCTCGTTTTTATTGCTCTTAATTTTATCAAAAGTATGCAGCAACATTTGGTTATCTGTGTCGAAGCAAATTTGACTATTGCCTACCGATTAACAATAGTGTTCACTGAAATTATAAGTGTGACAATATGTTAATGTGTAAAAGAAAAACTTCGGTTTTGATGCTCTTCTAAGTTTTATAATTTATTTGTATTATCATATTAAATACAATAGTTAAAAATTTTTTCGTTGACAATTTTCATTTAAAAATTAAATGCACTATTACTCTTTTATTGCATATGTTTTTACAATTTTGTGTTTAGAGAGAGGCTCTCTGAGGGAATATGTATACAGCTTGTTCTTCCTTTTTCATTAAAAATACAAAATACATAAATTAATACACTACAAACAGGGTGTTCACAATTAAAAAACAAAAAGTGTACTTGATACAAGATAAACGATACAAATTGTTGTGAATTAAGCATTTGTTTGTAGTATTAATTCAAATTGAAAAAATAAAATAATGTGTACTTTTTAATTTCTTACGCTCTAGTATATATTTGGTATGAAACTTATTAATCTTGAACAGGCTAAAGTTCGTATCGCTTTGCAAGCCAAATTACATGTGATAATTATTAATGAACAAATAACATCAAAGTTAGTTGTAAATATTCTGACAACACATAGTTGAACGGAACAGCTAGACGTTTTCGAAGGCCACTAAACCTTCATCATCAGCGTTCTTCTGTGTTTGGTCCACAGAATTGTGTTTGTATTGTGAATTGTTTTGATTGTATTGCGAATTGTTTTTATTTATTGTATTTCAATTTGCTGAAAATTTTTTTGTAATGAAAGCTCAATTTTACCATCTCTAAACTTACAACAGTCTTACCATTGTGGTTTGTTCTTTACTAACTATGCACATGTAAGTTAATTTGCTTATTTTTTGTTCTACTTAAGACAAACTTTTTTGGTTTTTTACTATTAAGTATATTTTTATTTAATTTTTGCCACAGGCCCATGACTATTAATTTTAGTTAATTTAGTTATTATGTTCGAACTTCATTTGTTTCTATATTTTATGATTTGAATAGGCTAAAGTTCGTATCGCTTTGTAAGCCAAATTACATGTGATAATTACTAATAAGAAATTATTTGTTTATTAAATTTTAAAGTAAAACTCCTACAAGAAAAATTCCTTGAAAATAAAAATTAATGCACAGTGAACATTCTTACATAGATGCGAGGGCAGTTTGAAAATTACGTAACTTACTGCATAAAATGATTTTTCTTTTCGCAAAAAGCGTTTAATATATCAATATAGTCTCCTTTAAGCTTGATTTATTTAGTCCTCCGTTTTTGTAGTTTATTTAATTTTAACTCTTTTAGAAATCGCATGTAAAAACATTTAAATATTAGCAGCCTTATTTATAAAACTTATTAAGGCTTTATAAAGGGATTTTAACACATTTCCATTTCTTAAAAAGGCCTTATAAAGCCCTAATAAGTTTTATAAATAAGACTGTAAGTATTTTTAGTTATGCCCAAATGAGGGGAAAGTTTCTATAGAGCGTTAAAAAATGTTTATAAATTGAAATTTTATTAATAAAAATTCTTCTACTTTCAGGAAAACCACCTTCCGGCAGACCTTCTACGGCTGGTCGTTCACCGCCCTCGGCAAATTCTTCGGGTTCCTCCAGTAGATCGCCTTTGAGCAGAAGTACTGGTAATCTATTGTATTCCAAATCACCAAATAGCCTGAAAAGAGCTGAATCAGCACAAAGCATACGCAAAGATAACAATTCATCTTCGCTTAGCACCAACACCAGCCGCAGTTCCACCTCGTCATCCATACCGCTGGCTACAACTCCATATGGCTCGGCTTCAAAGTCTTATGGCGGTGGTGGAGGTTCCATTAACAATACAACAAGCAATAACACTTTTAATAGTCCGTCCTCGAGAATTTTACAAAATTCTCCACTACCAAAACCAAAACGAGAATCTTTGTCAACAAAAGTCAGACATATGGATTCATTAATGCGCGCCCATCAACATCAACAGCAGCAACAACAAAATGCTTCGCATAATTATTCCAATTTAAGTAGTAGTAATGATAATACGCCCACAACAACTGTGCAATCAAACACATCAGCCGAAACTGCCACCACGCACAGTGGCGGCAATGGTGCCGGTAGTTATTTGATTAGTAGTACGCCAAAAACATCAACTATAGCAGCTCAACTTACCTCTTCATTGCGTAAAGATTTACAATTAAGTTCTAGTAGTTTTAATCATCCAGCGCCATTTCAACGTCGAACTACAGCCGCCTCAGCGGGTCAAACAAATTCCAACGGCAACAGCAACAGCAACAGCAGCAGCAACACACACACCACCAGACGTTTTAGCAGTGCTTCGGTGGTGGCAGCAGCAAGATCTAATCGTCCAACTTCCCAGGACTATGAGGGCCAACATGGCAGCAATGTCAGTGGCAGTAGTGTAGCGGCAGCCGCTGTTACCAGTTCCGCTTCATCAGCACACAGTGGTGGTCTAAATAATGGCGGTGGTGGTGGTGGCACTGCCAGTGATAGCGATAGTGGCAAGGTACGCACTTTAAAATCAACATTTTTGGGTTGGCTTAATAAAATCTAGAAACAAAAAAAAAGAATCATAAAAAGCAAAATTAAATAAAAAAAAATCATTAAACAAAGCAAACAGAAACTGATTTATAATCTTAAATAATATTTATTATACTTACTTATTATTATGTATTTGTTTTTGTTTTAAAAAGAAGAAGAAAAAACAACTCATTCAAAACAACAACAAAAACAACAAAAACATTTGCCGTAGTCTTTTTAACCATATGTGTAATTTGTCCTTTTACTGTTTGTTCTCTTCTCTGTTCCTCATAATTTTAAAAAATTTAAATTTATACATTTGCTGCATAAACACATTACATATATACATAAGTACATACATAAGCGCATACACTTACCTATAAACTTAATTATACATACATATGTACATATATAAATCCATACATATATAACACACACATACATACATACATATAATATAATATTTAATACTATATGCTATATTTACTAGATATACAATTCATACTACACCTGCATACTCGTATATTAAAACTAACATTAATATTTATTATACTTCCTCATTCATAGTCATACAATAGAGAAAAATGTTTATGAAAGCGAAGGGGAAAGAAAAGTCACGAGTAGTTAAATACCCCAGGAGAAGTTGTACTGAACTACAATGTAGAGTTGAAGAGCTATTGTTAAAAGTATGGGTGTGTTCGTAAATGCACCACTGCAGATAATCGATTTTGGTCAAAAATTTAGGGTCGAAAATTATGTCGCTTAAGCTATTTTGGCGGTTATTTAAAATGCAATCCAAGTTTACTGATAATCTGTTAGTAATAATAATGTTTGTACACCATATTTGACATTTATGTATATGTGAGTTATCTACTTCAGTGAAACTGATGCATTTACGAACAGACCCTATATCTGTTTCGATTTGATGGTGCAGCGTTTGAGAAAACAGTTATTAACCCAAAATTGGATAGCAACCGAACTTCAGCTGCGTTGCCAGTTGAAGAAAATAGAGAATTACGGTCTAATTCATAAAAAATATTTTAGGTTTATTATAATTTTTATGAATAAGGCAGTTAGTGTTTTCTGGCAACAACGAAAGGAAAACAAATGCTTTCGTTTCAAAAAGTATAGCCCTGTAGCACGTTTATGTATTTCTCGCATCGTAAAATTTCCTGCATTAAACGAGGGAATCGTAACAAAAACAGTGTAATTTGAAACATAAAATTACTTTTCTCGCACAAGTGTTTCTGTATCTTTACTTTGCGAGAAATATCGGCCATTTAAATAAATTTCCAGCAATTATTGGAAATATGTGAGAAAAAGTGTTTCTGTAACAATATTTTGTGAAAAGTTTCTCGCAAGAACTGTCAAAACAACTCGCATTTTAAATCGTTGCGAGAACAACCAAATTTGTACAAAAACATACGAATTTTGAATTTGTGTGTAAAAATGTGAAATATAAACTAGTTGAAAAGATATGCAACGAATTGGGGAACTAAACTATTATTAATAGTAAGTCGATATTTATTTATTTATACATATACAAAGTAAATTTTTTTTTTCACAATATGGTGTTACACAAATATGGGCGGAGTAACTAGACCATATGCGCAAGATGATATTAACAGTATTTTAAAAGGTTTTGTAACAGTATTTTAAAAGGTTTTGTACACGACCTATGCCTTTACATAGGAAGTAGCCACGTGGTTGTTAGACAAATTCCACACAAAATCCCAAGATTATACGCTTATCCGTAGCAGATCAGTCAAGTCGATATGTTTATATTTATTTAGAGACAGTTGATAGGAAACACTTCTTTCAATCATTTTATATTTTTTCATTATTTTATATTATTTTTCTTGTAAATTAATTCTTTTTTTTTTTTTTGTTAATGAAATAATATTTTTGTGACATTTTGTTTTCATTTGACACTCGATTCCTGGAAATATTCCAGTTAAAATAGAATCAGTGTTGTCTGTTTTCGCATTCAAATACAGAAACACTTTTTTCTCACAAAAAATCGATGAAATTTTGTGTTTCATGTGAGAAATTTTACGATGCGAGAACTACAGAAACGATCATTGATTATTGGTTCGCCGCAGTAATAATGTATTTGAAATATACTGTGCCATACGACACACGACGATTAGACAAATCAATTAAGAGTTTTTAATAAAAGTTGGCAACTTGGAAATTTGTTTCGAAAAAAACTATTAAAAATTTGTGTAATTTTCACGAACAACAGTGCAAGTAGATATTTAGGTTATTACTAGAGATGTAGCGATTGTCAGTTTAGCGAAAGCCAATACTAAATTAAATTTTTGCGAATGCTAATACATTCAACAATCACATGAAAATAAATTTTAAATTTAAATTGATTATTGAATTGTGCAAATACATATATATTGAAGGTATTCATTTCAGGTTTTTTTTCCACCAAAAGCTGAATTTTTAAATTTTTAATTTTTAAATCCAACTTTTGGTGGATTTTTCCCCGTGTTTGTTGTAAAAAAATACATTTTTCCATTTTTCAAAAAAAAAAAAAAAAAAAAAAAAAAAAAAAAAAAAAAAACTGTATTCATTTCAGTTTTTTTTTTAATTTATTACAATTATAAATTCTTAAAACAACAAAAATATACGTGATTATATTAAAATAAAAATAAATAATAATAAATATATAATATATTCACAGAATGTTAGGCAATCAATCCACTCGTACTTTGGCCCTAAGCAGAACATATTTTCGCACAAATCAAATCGTTAAAAAATGCTGAACTCAATAAAAAATATTTTAAGGCTGGCATTTTTAGGAATACGTTGACACTTTAAATTCATAATTGACCGGTCTTCGCGCTCTTCTCGAAAGTTCAAATTTGCTTGCATATTGGATAGTTTGACGTAAGCCAAAGTAATTAAAAATAAAAGATTTATTTCATTAAAAAAAATTATTCTTGCATGTAAATACTTTAGTTTTTATTCAGTTTTTTCTTTCTCCTGTAAAATATCGAAAATTCGAGTTACGCCTTTTTTATATTAAGCCATCGATATGTATACTTGCTTAAAATCTGTTTCGCGTTTTGAAGTTTCTTAATCAAAAACTATTTTCGTAAAGAGCTACAATTTTTGTTTTGGTGATTAGTCCTAGTTTGCACTATGCAAGTATTATTGCTAAGCTGATTAGTTTGTTAGAGAGAGAGAGAGACGAGGGGAAAGGAAATGTTTCTGATCGCCTCGTCTCTCTCTCTCTCTCTCTCTCTCTCTCTCCTAACAAACTAATCAGCTTAGTAATAAGACTTGCATAGTGTAAACTAGGACTTAGTATTGGCTTAAAATATTCGCACACAATTTTAGCGAATGCAAAACAGAATGAAAATAATAAAAACAAGCGAATAATTTGCGAAGATGGAAGCGAATGTGAACATTCATACATCCCTAGTTATTACTGTCTTATCGCTATAAAATATTCGGAATTCGGAAAACGCCCTGATTTCGATTTATTTTTCAACTAAAAAACTATGTAATTTTTTTATCGTTACCTTAATATAGAAAGGCCCTAACTCATTATTTTTTTTGAAATAAAGTATCAGAAATAGCAAAAATTTCGATTTCAAAAAAATAATGAGTTAAGACCTATCTATATTAAAGGTAATGATATATATATTTCTCAAAAAGGTAGTTTATTTTTTTTAATTCACTAGCATATGCATAAGTCGTTATTCTTCAGGAACCAGCTATTTTGAGATGAGTGGTTTTATCTACCCATATTTATATACTTTCAACTAAAACAAAAATTTTAATACCACGACCAAAAGTGATAAAATAAACAGTACATTTAAAATGCGTAAAGCTTAGATTTTCCTTCATCATTCTTAAGACAGTAGTTTTTTTTAATAAATTCAAACGATTTCCGAAGTATCTGGCAATTTTAATAATTTTCGGCGAAGTTCGTTGTAACCGGAGTAAATAATTTCTACAATTTAAACGAAGCAACAAAACACATACACAAAATATTGATTTATATATTAATCAATATTATATTGAATTAAGGGCCTGTCCCACGATGTCACTAACGTTCGACATGTCGCACAGTTACATTGGAAACAACAACAAAATTTTAAAATTTGTTTTTGTTTTGAATGTAAGTGTGCGACAAGTCGAACGTAGTGACATCGTGAGACAGGCCCTAATATTGAATATTTTACCCCCTTATGCAAAAAAAAAAAATAATAATTTAATTTTGATGTATACTTCAAAATAATATTTCCGTATAAATGTTTACTAAAGCTCACTTGAAGTACAAATTCTTTTGTTTGCATAAGGGGTAAAATCTTTTAAATATGTACATATATAAATATATATTTTTTATATTACATTATATGCTTAGTCCTAGTTTACACTATGCAAGTCTTATTTCTAAGCTGATTAATTTGAGGGAGAGAGACACGAGGGGAACAGAAATTTTCCTTTTCCCTTGCCTCTCGCTCTCCTAACAAACTAATCAGCTTAGCAATAAGACTTGCATAGTGTAAATGAAGGCTTATTTATACCACAATAGTAACGTGTAGTAGTAGTAGTATTTTTCGCCATTTTTCAATTGAAAAGTCAATTGTTTTGTTTGCTTTCTTTTTCGTTGCAAAAGTATTTTTTATTTTGTTCATGAACAAAACGTTTAAAAACGTTTGCGAAATGTTTTTTTTAATACGTTATCATATGTTTTCATTAAAAAATTCATATAAGTTAAGAACTTTAAACAGTTTTCAACTCAAGCAGATAGCAAACCATTAAATTACTAAAATTATGCAAAGAAATTATTTATACAATATATGTATGTATTAAGGATATAACTTTTGATGAATGAATAATTGCGTTTTTACTTTCTCACGATCGTTAAAAAAGGTTCTGCACCAAATGCGATGAAGTTCGAAGAAGGATGATGTCACTTTTAAAAATAATTTTTTTCGATTTGTTTTCGCTACGCAAATCAACGTTAAACAAACACTAAACTTCAAATTTATTTTATGTAATGCCTAGTTTGTACTTATCGTTTATTTTTAAAATTGTTCAAAAAAAAATCTTGGAAGGTTTTAGAAATCACATTCGGTGCGTGAGGTTTTGGTTGCAAATTGAACTAAGATATCGCTTTTAATTATCAGTACAATATTCCCCAATGCGTAGTGTCAGTCAAAGTTTTAGTAAAAAAGTTATATTCCTAGTTCGTATGTATGTATATATGTACATACTTCATAGCATGATATAAATATAGAATGGAAGTATTCTCTCATTTTTTTTTCTTTTTTTTTTGACATTCACCATCTGACAAGTATAAGGATTGTGAAGTTTCTGGTAAAATCGTGTTACCGTATCAATTAAATATTTCCAATTTGTTTCCTTTTTGTTTGAAAATTTTATTCAAAAATTATTTCAAATTGTTTTTACAATACAGAATGTATAACTTATAAACAATTATGTAAAAATATGAGTGTAGCATTTTTTAAATTCCCTCCATTTTCTGGTGTTCGTCAATAGTGGCTAAGAGCCCACAAGATTTGTGAAATAAACTTGCCAAAGGATTTGATAGGTTATCAAGGTAATTTTTTTTAGAACCAACAAGAAACGAATTATGTAGATTAAACAAAATGCAATATCAATCAATATTAGTTAAACTTAATAAAAATTCATTGTCAACTAAACAAAATCATCAGTCAATTTGGTTTCTCAACGCCAAATTCGGATGAAAATATAGTTAAAATATTTGTATTAAGCAGAAAACTTAAAAATATGAGATAAATTATTACATTATCACTTCTCAAACTTCCCAGATATGTAGTTATGTATATAACTTTATTTATTCCCAAATTTTTGCTAAGATAATTACACATTTTTGTAAAAAAAAATTCTAGGGAAAGACCTACATTTTTTACTATATGGTACCATTTTTCTTTGTTTCTCTCAAAAAATAAACTTCAAAAATCCTTATTTTTTCAAAACAAAGAGAGAATTGAAGTACTGTATATATTTATATCATGTTTCATAGTATTTCATTATATTTAACTGGCACATTGAAAACACTTTCACACAATACTGTTCCGAAAGTTTTTAGCCGAGCAAATGCTTTTTACGAATAATCCTTTTTTTATTTAGTAAACAGAACATTTTTGTCGATTTAAGAGAGAATTTTAGGTACATTTTATTTTTTCATACGATTTCTTATTTATTTTTTTAACAAAATATTGATTAAGAAACCGGATAAAAAAAATTTCATTTGACTTGAAATTCTTCTCTTTGTTAATTAAAAATTATTTTCAATCCTCTTGATGTTTTGAACAAAGTATATTCCTCTTAATTTTAATATAAAATTAAGCTTTAAAGCCTCTTAAAATTGCCCACAATTAGTAATTAAAAAAAAATATGAAAACTAGAGCAAACTAGAATTATGGAATTGTAAAATTATTTAAGTGTTTTTGAAATATAGTACCAACAATCATATTTCATTATCATGTCATCTAACTTCATCATATTCATTTTAAATGGTATTACATTTTATTTAGAAATATATAAATATACGTTTTTAATTTTTATGTATAAATATAAATATAAAGTTTATTATATCTATATTATTTTTAATATTAATGCAACAAAATTTAATTATTTAACTCGAAAAAAAAACAAACAAACAAACAAATGCTATACATACATATTCATATACATATACAATAATTCATTAGGCAGACTGACCTCTTCTCCTTTACACTCCAACTATACTTACACTTATTTTCGTTAATATATTTCATGTGTTTTTTTTTTTTACTTTAATCTAATGTTAAGTTGAAAAAAAAGGAATGAAAAAAATTAACAATAAAAAAATGTATAAAACAATCATAAACCATCATGTTTATTTTTATTATTCGTTATATCGTTGCTATATAAATTAATTATTTGTGTTTGTATACTTAATTTGTATAATTTATTTATTGGTGACATTGTTTTTTATGTCTTATATGAAATTTATGGTATTATGTGGTTTAGGGTATTTAACCAATTTAGATGAAGATAAATGTTTAATTCTTGGGGTAAATCGCGGTACTCGTTATCGAACGAAATTACGAAATATTTCCATATACAGTCTATTGAAATATTTCGTAATTTCGTTCGATAACGAGTGCAGCGATTTGCCCCCTGATTTGTATCTCAAGGCAACTGTAAAACTAAATAAAAACACTTTTGTTTGATATACGACAATTCGAAAAAAAAACACATTTTCAAATGCAAATGCAGAATTTTTCTCCTCTTTAGTGTGTTCAATTATGAAAAATTATTTTTATAACTGAAAATCTATTAAACTTGTAATTAATGACTGATTTTCGGTAGCATAAATGCATAATAGGCCTTGCAACTTCGATATTTTGGTCCTAGATTGCAGAATTCTTTGGTATGAAGGGTGTTTTTTTTTTATAGAGCGACACAAGTTTAAATCATAATAAAACAAGGAAATATACATACTTTTAATATCAATGAAACGGTCTTTATTGGAAAGAAAACTTTATGAAATTAATGTTTAAATATGACTTCTGCCATGTGGCCGCCAAAGTTGGCGCGTAGAAGGCACAATCTGGAACACCAATGTTCAACAACTTTTCACATCATTTGCGGCCATATTTCGCCGATAATTTTTCGAATTTCGATTTCCAGTTGTTCAATTGTTTGTCGTTTGTGAATGAAATAATACAATGGGGTTAAATCACACGATCTTGGTGGCCAACTAATTGCGCCATTACGTGAAATTATTTTTTCATCAAAAGTTTCTTTGAATAAATCAGTTGTAGCTCCCGCTGTGTGGCATGTGCCTCCGTCCTGTTGGAACCACATATCAGCAATATTAATGCCACTTAATTGAGGTATGAAACAATTTCGAATGATGTTCCTATACCGTTCACCATTAACAGTAACATTCTGACCATCATCGTTTTTGAAGACATATCAGCCAATGAAGCGCACCAAACAGTCATTTTCTGTGGATTTTATGGTGCGTCTGCTTTTTAACGTACCCATTCAACCAGAAATGGGCTTCAGCGGGAAATAAAATTTTGAATGAAAATTCAAAATCAATATCAATTAAGTCGACTCATAATAATTTTTCAAAGAAAACTAGACAAAAAGCAACTATCAGGCCAGTTCTGAAAATCACATTTTTCAAATCACTAGTGATTTTTTATTGTATAAAGCATCAAATATTATTTCTGAGAGAAATTTATCGTATATGATTTTAAAAACGTCTACAGGACCCCATTATTACTTTTAAAATCACTAGTGATTTGAAAAATGTGATTTTCAGAACATGGCTGTATCAGCTGTTAAATGGGTGCTCAAATAAAGCAGTGATGCCAACTCAAAGTTGTGACACTCTAAAAAAAACACGCTTTATTGAATGTATTCACGTCAGCTCTTGCAGCTGGGTAAAGTGCATATTTAGGGATTGTTTGAAACAAAAACCAAATTTTAAAATTTGTTTTCGTTTTTTTCTCGATAGTTAAAAAGATTTTGTTAAAATGCTGAAACAATGTGTTAGACCTTCGCTGATTAACTCTGTATATAATTGAATAATAAAAATATCATTATTAATAATAAAGGGTCCGCCAGATAACTTTTTTTTTGAAAATGAAATTTTTTGAAACTACTGAAGCTTCGGCTGTGTGGCACGTAGCGCCGTCCTGTTGAAACCAAATGTTGCCAATATCCTCCTTCAATTTTTGTGAACAAAAATTCGTTCAACATGGCCCGATAACGATCGCCATTGACTGTAACGGCCACTCCTTGCTAAGTGGCCCAATTATGCCTCTGGACCAAAATCCGCACCAAACAGTGACTCGTTTTGGGTGTGTCGGCTTTTCAATGTATGCGTGCGGGTTTTCTGTGCCCCAAATGCGACAATTTTGCTTGTTTACATACCCGCCACGATCAAAATGAGCTTCATCTGAAAAGATGATTTTTTTTTTGGCAAAATCGACATCTTCTGTAAGTCGATCGCAGGCCCACTTAGCGAAGCGAAAACGCATCAGTTGGCTCGTTCAGAGGAAGTATAAAACTAATTATCTGTCAAATCAGACATGATCTAAGTGTTACCATTCACGAAATAAGCATTAGTTGAAAAAAAAAAACGTTAGATGGCGGACCCTTTATGTACTGGTACTTTTTAAAAGAAATACTCAACCATCATAGTTGTACTTTTTGTCCATTTTTTTTGGCCTATACAACGCCATTAAATGTTGCACAGCTTCGCAAAATTTACTCTCATAATTTTCCACTTCACAAAACCTGACAATTTTGCATCATTTGAGTAAAATAATTTTCTATGTATGTAGTGGTTATTATATTTTTTGAAAATCTTCCAATTTTGCTTTTCCGCAGCAGTGCAACTTTTCACGTGAATACCTTTATTACAAAAACGTCATACTCAAATTGGGGAAATACACCAACCACTGTAAAGGGGAATGATTTATTTTATAAAATAGTTTTTGTCAGAATATACTAACCAACCTCTGAGACTTTAAAACATTAACAGCCTTATTTATAAAAATTATTAAGGCTTTATAAAGAAAAATTTTGTATGAAAATTTGTTTTAAAAAGCCTTCATAAAGCCTTAATAGATTTTATAAATAAGGCTGTAAATATTTAATTACCGTTAAACAATTGCCAAATTGAACACAAAAACAAATTGTATTAAGTTCTTCTTGCACCAACAATGAATGACATTAGTTGGACTTCTCATTTGCTTAAATAAAAGCTTACCATAAAAGCTCAAGTGGTTATATAAATTTGGGTAAAGGTAAAGCCCATGTCAGATAAAACTTTTGCTTCGCGTTGCGTTGAAGATTCGCTTTGACATCTAAGATGAAATGTACATGCTTATACGAAACATGTCACTTAACGCAACATGAACTTAACGCAAAGCGAAGCGAAAAGTTAGGCAACTCTCAACTTTTTGCGTGCTTTGACAATCAGTTGGTATACTTTTCTTAATTTGTTTGACCAAACTCGCATGTAAATATGAAATTTTTATTAAAATGTCGGTAAATTTACATAAAAAACGAGTTCGTGGCATCAGAGTAATCGAATTGTGCTGTGTATTGTACATAAAACTGAATAGTGAAACAAACAATGAGTGTTGTCAAAGTTTTTATTGTGTCATGCACACTTTGCTTCACGCTTTTATGCCAAAGTTAGAAACGTCACGCAAAGCGTTGAAGTTGTATCTGACACCGCCTTAAAGGTAATATGATGACGTGCATTAGTAAAAGTGAAATCAAGGACATTTTGATTTCACATAGGAAATCTGTTGTTTAAGTAAAAAAAAAATAAAATCAATCTACACTATTCCGAAAATTTTTAGCGTACGAAAAATGGCCAGTTGGATGCAATAACTTAAAATTTGTTTTAATCTTGTGCATGTGCTTGCATTAGGTTTTTATTTTTACTGTCCATCAAGGTTCTATGATGCATCCTTTTGCTTTTACTTTTTGTACGTGTATTAATTTTGTAAGCAAATATACGTCGAAATTTCCTTCAAATTTTATAGCTTACAAAAACCTTTCATTATACATATCGCTCATTTACTCAAACAACGTTATAACTCAAAAAACTAGTTTGACAGAAAACGAATTTAAAGTTTTCAATTTACACACAACTTAATGGAAAAAGAAAATTTTACTTTGCTTTCAAGAGTTGAGTAAACAAGATATTTGTATGAAATTTTCAAACAAAAGTAAAGTAAAGTAAAGTAGAAATTTATTGAGCCTTTTTTTCATACAATATGAAGAACGACATATCAAACTTTAAGATCGGACTGTAAATATGGAAGATATAACGAAAAAACTAAAAAGGCGACCCCTACGTTCGGCAAAAAAAATTTTTTTTTGAAATGTCTTTGGAACAATATGTACTTTATATTCGCTGGTGTACGGGGCACTTTTTTTTTGTTGCCTGTTGAGCGAGACGCTCTATTGTGTATATATTCGAAAACATTTTCTTTCGTTTGGAATTATAGGGTAGACCCCGAGACCTTGGTAAAAGAATTAGAGAGTTAATATGTTTTTCAAAATATATAAATATTTATAAATATAAAAATATTTATACATTTTATTTATATTTTGAATCAGCTCTTTCAACATAAGTCGAAGATCGAAAATTGCTTGCCAATTTTTTTAAATTAAGTAAAGACATTATGTCAAATAAATATACTTCAGTATTTCATGAATGTTCACTTACTTTTAAACTGAATATTTGTTCAACTACTAATAGCTTTGTACAGGAGGTTGTCTTATCTTACAATATTATCATTGAAATGTGCTAAAAACTTCTTACAACCGTGTGAATTGACAATTTCGGCCTCACAACGTTACCTGAAAACAGCAGTATCAGTCTATTGTAAGACTACCAGCTGGCAGAAAATTTGTCAAACATCGGACTATACTGGGTTCACACACGGTAATTTTAGTTAAGTAATTTTGCCTCTTGTTCCCTATTTAAAATGTCTGGTCTCAAAAAAAAAAAGAAAAAAAAAATACAATTTCAAAAGAAAAATCCTAGTTTTTGTCTTCAAATAATATATCATTCTGTGAAAAACGGTTTTTATAGCTATGCTATTTATTGCGCGATACAGGAGTTAGGACGTGGTTTTCGTAACAAAAATAATCGACACTATTACAAGTTATAAAATTATTTTTGTTTTGATTTCTTTGTAATTAAAAGCAGAGTAAAAAAATAAACGAAACAAAAGTGAGTGAAAGAAAATCGAAGCAAAAACAATGAGAACGATTGCTCCATTTATTTTTGTATTATTTTTGCACATGAGCATAAACCAGAGAACACAGTCGATCGGCTGCAAGCCGGCTAACAGCTGCCACCGGCCACAAACAATACATTAATTTAATCATACTCCGCTGGAAAAGAATATAATATGAAATAAATGGAAACGTTTTGTAATATTTGCGGCGAATTTGACATCATCGTATAATATTATTTTATTGCATTGGTCTTTCACACATTAAGTTTGTTTTATATAGCTAAGCAGCATAGCTATAAGTCGCATGCGTATTTTAGTACATTTAAATAATAATTATATTCTTATTTACATGTTCACGGCCGTATGTATGAATAACTAGAAAAAAAAAATAAAACGTAAATATTGTATTAAGACAAAGTATAAGAAAAAGTGATGTTAGAGCTTAAAATGAAAAGTCCCCAAATCGCTCCTCACGAAATTCTGTTAGCAGTGTAGCCTGCTTTTGGAAGAGACAGAGAGAGAGAGAGAGGAGGAGGTAATGAAGAAGGGAGCCATCATATTTTCCTCTTTCTTATGTGAACTAAAAACTTGCTCAACTAAAATTGCCGTGTATGAAACAAGTCCTATCGTGTGAACACTTGTTGATGTAATTTTTGGATTATTATGATACAGTTATTCGTTGTCAGATGTGAGAAGTTGGGGCATAATATAATCGTCTGGCAATACATTGTAAACTTTTTTGATAAATTTGATACAACCGTGTAAATTTACAATCTACCTAGTGTTGGAATTTTTTATTTGTCTGTTTGTTAGGACGTTGCCAGATCTGAAAATATGTTAAGATCTGACAAACGTCTGTATAGAGCTTAATGTTCTTCATTTCACTGTCATTACTACAAAAAAACACTTCACTAGCACTGACTTATTAGCCATTCCGAACCACACGCACACTCTCACATAACCATACACTTGATACTAAGCTTTACATACACTTTAACATATGTATGTATGTACAAAATAACAATTAATAAACTATTTCGCTTTTAATGTTAAATGTTTAACTGCAACAAACCAAAAACTATCTAAAATGTATCTAATTTATTTGTATTTATTTTTATACTTTCTTACAATATGAATTTTCTGTCTATAACTTAAAAAAATCATACGCATAAATATGTATATGGATGAATTAAATACATATGTATATATACTTTTATACATGTGTGTACATATGCAAATCCATCCATCAATCAATCGTCTTCCTGTCTACTTGAACAACAAAACAAAAAATGAAACTTTATTTCCCTTCACCTCAAAAATGTGCAACAAAAATGAAACAACAACAAAAATTATATACCTACACTGCAAATAATAATTTTTACTGTTGCAACAATAAATTTTGGCTCTCCCAAAAATTTCCTTAAAAAAATAATAATAAATAAAAAATTCCGAAAACATTCTATTCAAAATTATAAAGAGATTATTAAAAATGTTAACACATAATAAAATCAAAAAACATACCAACGAATGTCTTAAAACAGCAAAAGTTATCAAATAATGCATAAATAATATTTAAAAAAAATAACAATGTGTTAAACTCGAACTGCAACTGCAACAATGAAATATTTATTATTCATTCACTCAATAAATGATGGACTGCATTTTGCAAATGATCCTCCACAAAATATTAATTGTACTTACATACCTCAAAAAAAAACTTGGAATTGAAGCAAAACTGGACATGGAAGAGATAATAGTTATGAAAAAAAGAAAGAAAATATTTATTGTATATTGTGCTGGCTGTGGGACTCTATTATTTTATGTTTAATAATCATGTACATACATATGTATATTATGCAATATAAATAAATCTTTATTAAAAGCAAACCATAAATATGCCAAGGATTCTGGAAGCTTCGTATGTAACACCCCTCAAAATTTTAAAAATAAAAAAATAAAATAATTAAAAAAAAAATGGAGTTGGTATGGATCTGCTGTATGACTATGATAACGATTATTTGTATGTGTATGTGTGTTTATATATTTATGATCTCTATAACGTATAACAATTAATAAATCCATATAAAAAAAAACAACATACATATGTACGTATTGGAGCCGCTCTAACCTCCCAACTTCACCCATCGACGTTAAAAAGCCATCATCATCAATATTGTCTTCATCTTCTGCTTGTTTACACTTCGTATAACTTCGTCCTTTAGTTCTTATACTATTTACTATTGAGAAAAAAAAAATTAAATAGACAGAATTCTAAAAAAAAGTCACTGATACAGGAAGAGACAGTCGAAGAGTGAGAGAGAGAGAGAGAGGGAGTAAAATTAAGACAGAGAGAGAGAGAGATACTTTCGTTGGCCGTTTTATAACCCGTAAGTTTTTCTTTCATAATTAAAATTATGTTTCTTGCCAAATAGTTTAATTTAGTTTTAATAAGCGTTCGGTTTAATTTAGTTTAGTTTAAAGCACCATTTTCTCTAATTTGTTTCTTCCTTCTTTTACTATCCTGCCGTAGTTTTTATTTTTTAGTTATTAGTTTTTTTCTTCTTTGGTTTTAAGTTTTCATAATACTTCCTTAAACCCCTTTTTAATTTGTTTTACCCTCCCACATACATAAATTTAATATTAGTTTAATTTAAGTGCCAAGAGTAAGTTTATTTAACACAAATTTAAGAAATGACTTTGATAACATGTTTTTTTTTTAATCGGAAGAATCACAGAGTTAATTCCACACGTAAAGAAAAACATGGTTGTGGTATGTTTACAGCAACTATATTATTGCCGCTATGACAATGTTTATGTTGTACCAATTAGAGATGGGCGCGTTTCGTGTTTTTTTCCTTGACACGAACACGCACGACTCAACACGAAGGGTTCGTGACAAAAAATCTGATTTTGTGCATGTTCGATTCGTTTCGTGTTGACACGAAGCGATTTTAGATGTAAAAAATAAAAAAATTATATTTTGTATCGTCCAACACACAACACCAGCATATTGTATCGGCCTCTGGAGCTTAAAGTTCTGTACGTAAACCAATAGCATCAGCTATGGTGGCAGATAGCATCAGCTAGCAGTGTCAACTCGGTGCTATATTTTGAAAAAGGGACTCTTGAAAAAAATCAATTAAATTTTCTGATCTTCAATACCATACCAATAATATTTCTTGAGTGTTGTGCAGTATCGTGTTGACGAAATTTTTAGCGTGCGTGTGTTTGTGTCGTGTTGGAAAAATTCGACACGCGCCCATCTCTAGTACCAATGTAAACGACTTTGGGTGACTTTTTAAAAACTTTTGGATTTGATTAAAAAAAAACACATACAATTTAGAGAAATGTATGAAATCTTTAATTAAGGCGATGGAACGATTTATATAATTCAATGTTTAAGGTTGATTTCATATAGATATTGACGGCGGCTATGCCTTGAAATGGTTCATACGCTGGGTCCAATTTTGGCATACTCTCCAACACATCGGTCGGTATATCACTATTAAATTCTTCAATATTGGTTTAAAGGGCGTCAACTGTTGCGAGCTTGTCCCTAAAGACATGAACCCAAACATAGCCCAGGCAAAAAATAGTCTAAAAGCGTTAAATATCATGATCTTGGCGGCCGTTTGACCGTCCCCAAACGTGAAATAGACTGCTCACCGGATACATCTCTCAATTGTGCCATTGTATCGCGTGCTGTGTGGCATGTGGCCAAGTCTAGCTTTACTCTACGTATGCGTGTTGTGGTGTTTTAATTCCCAATTATGTAAATGTATTGCAAAAGTTAGTCACGATATTCCGAAAAATGAAACAGAAGCTCTCGTTATGGTCATTAAAGATCGTTACTGATCGTTTAATGATCAAGATTTTTGTTGTTGAAAATATGTATGAAATGGATCCGACAGAGATGTAGTTTCAAGCACGAATCAAAGAATACAAGATTACGCTGGTGTGACGTCAAAATGATGTAGAATCGAAATGTAAACAAAATTGCCCCATACCAAATGCCAGTGATGCCAACTTTTTTGGCTCTAAAAGCACATCAAAACTTAAATAAAGCACTAAAAAGTGTAATTTTGAGATCTTAAAAGCGTAAAAAGCACTAACGTGAAAAACGAGTGAAGTGAAGTTTAATAATGTTTAATATTTTCTATATTTCGGCAATATGATCATCTTTAATGAAATACATCAGACGAGAAAGGTGTGCTTTATACTGAAAAAATAAATACTTACAATTTTTATTGTATTTTTATTAAAGTAATTTTAAGAAATATACAAATTCTTAAAAGCACTACTTGGTGCATTTCCTTAGTTTGGCACTAACGCTCAAAATTTGGCATTTCGAGTCTTCTGAAAGCTCTAAAAATAGTGCCAGAAGCACCAAGTTGGCATCGCTGCCAAATACATGTGTTTGTGGGATTGTGTTTATCGGCTGATGTCATGTAGATGCGCAGAAATAGAATGTTTTCAAAAGCTGAATGTGTAATCTTGTAATCTTTAATTCATGATTTCAAGAGGATGGCGCTACGTGCCATAACGCAACCGCAATCATCGACTTATTGAAAACAAAATTTGATGATACAATAATTTGATTTCTACCTGACACCTCTCAATTTAATATTGTAGGGCCACGTGAAGTGACTGGCTCATGCTGATAAGCCAGCAACAATTGACGACTTTAGAGGGTAACATTGTCCGTGTTATTCGTGGCATACGACCGGAAACGCTCGAAAAATGGCCTGAAATTTTGACGTTCCGAACGCGCTTCGTCAAGAACCGCCACCATATAATTAATCTTTCAAATAAATTAAATTTTGTGTCAACTTTTTAAATATAAAGTACGATCGGTCTTAAAGAAAACAACCTTTAGTTGACTACAACCCTGTATAATTAACTTGTACTCGTACTTGTATCTTAAATAATGTTTGCTCAACCATTTTTTTCTGTGTGTTAATAATTTTCTAAATACTGGGGGTATCTCTCTACAAAAAAAAAAAAAAAAAATAAAAAAGGATTACTGATAAAAGTTAAATTAAAGAATCCTGTAAAACTCGTAAGAAAACTTTTATATCATGTTTTAAACACCTTTTTGTATTAATTTATTTTTTGTAGAAAATTTCAAACGAGATTGTGTTGCATTTAAAGAAAAATGTATCCTTTCTATAAAATAGTTTTTCCTGCTTAAAAAAAAACTTCTTCATAAAATGCCTTCTTTCTGCAGCTTCAAAATTTTTCAAATGCTTTTTACTAATTAATTTTTTTTAAATCAATTATATCATGAAGTGCCCATAAAGCTTAAAGCTTTTACAGCTTCTTAGGATTGTTAATAATATTTATTTTTGGGAATTAAAAAAATTTTTAAAGCTATTTGAAAGTTTTTTTAAACTGATTTTTAGCAAAACTAATATTTTTCAAGCAAAAAGCTTTATAAGCGCTATTTAAGTTGGATTAAGTGAAGCTTTTACATATCAATTGGGTTGTGCATAATTACTCGTATTTAAAAAATTGCTTTTAAGTAATTATATTTATACCCCCATATTTATAAAAAAATAAAATGAATTTGAAATTCATTTTAGGAAAATTTTGTATGGAAAATTTGAAATAAAATACATTTCAAATTCGTTTCTAATTTTATGAATATGAGGGTCTGTAAATATGTACCTTTAGCGAAAAACTTGAAAAATAACAAATTCTCTCCGAATACACAATAAGAAATTTTTTTGTCTTTTAGTGACAATAAAGAAACGTAACATAAAAATTTGTACGTTAAGGCTTGTGAGTGAATTCAAATGGAATTAATAAAAAGCTTTCTATCATAAAAGTTTTTGTTTTTGGCAGTATATTTAAATTATTAAATATCAAATACTAAAATTTAAATTAAATTTAAATATTATATAATTAATTTTTACAATGTAAGATTATGATTAACGTGAACTTTAACAGCAAGTTCTTCATACAAAACTTGCCGTTGCAGTTAGCTTTTAATTGTGCATTGTGAAAATGGGCGTAAAACTTTTAAAAATAATATATAAGTTTATAAAGCTTTTTAAATTAATTTTTTTCAATATCCTGTATTTGCCTTTAACCACGAGTCTACTATTTTTTTTTTTTAATTTAACACTTTGTGTTAAAACTTAAAAGCTCAAATACTTGCAGCTTTACTTTACGAACAATTAAATATCGCAATACTTTATTTTCTTTGGACTTAATTTTAAATACAATATTTGAAATAAATAACATTTATGTTCCTCCTAAAATGTGCACTAATCCTTTAATTATTCCATAAAGATTTTAAATAAAAATCTGTAAATATTTTCTTAATATGTGATGATTTTTTTTAAATAATTTTAATTGTGAATATAAATTAACCCAAACAAATTTAATTAATTAAATCAATTTAGTTAAAATTTTAAGTTAAAATAATGAAATATTTTTTTCTCTTTTTCGTTTTAGAACAAAATACAATATAAATTAATTAATTTCTTTTTTATCTTTCTTTTTATTTTGTTGCTTTGTAATATTTTACTACCTTCTCTAAACAAAAATTCCGCCAACAAATTTTAATAAAAAAATTTTATGGCAACAAATAGAATTTTTCATATGATAAAAATTGCGCACTTAGTGCAAAGGAAATGAAAGCTGGCCTTAACCGATATTTTGAGGAACTTCTTTTGAGACCCTCGGCTAAAGATAGACTTAAAATCAGCGGAAAGACTCGCAGCCACAACAAATTAACTTTGAGCCAATATTTTGAAAAGGAATTATTAGAAGAAACAACAGCGGCTGCACGTCTGCCGCAAATTGCCGAGAAATCAGATTCTTTTGATGAAGAAACAAGTAATAATCAAGATGAGGAAATCGATATTTACACTTCGTATGCTTCTTATATGAGTTCATCAGATCCGGGCAGTGACAATTTATTAGTAACTTTCGACTATGGCTTCCAAGATTCTTTGGAGGCGGATGTCTCTTTGAGCTCCCTTCAACATCTTGATGTTAATGCTGCTGATAATAATTTCAAACATAATCTCTGCAAAATAGCTGAAGAAAAAAGTTCAGAAGACTTAAACGCCGAGATTTATAGTAAATCACCAAATATTTTTAAAGTTCATCAAGCGAAATATGTTGAGAGCAACAGTGGTAACATCAATACCAGGGCTGGTAGTTGCATTTCTTTGGCAACTTCTCTAGTTGAATACAATATCGATACATCTGGCGACTATGGCTCTTGGGCACAATCCGACTCTGAACCAGAAGAAGGGAACAACAACGTGAAGTCTTATCGTTATGAGGATTTAATAAAAAATGAAGTACTCAGATATGATGACGATGATGGCAATGACGATGATGGAAAGGAAGTTATAATTAATTTCAATTTTAATGACGACATACCGCCACGCTGGTTTAACAATAATGAGCAACTGTATTATCGAAGTGTAGATTATTTAAACTAAAATTAATGTCAAGTAGTTTTTTGTTTGTTTGTTTTCTATATATATATAAATATAATATATAAATATATATATATATATATGTATATATAAAACACGCTAAAGTAATAAGATAAAATGCATTGCAAGTTTTTATATGAATGTACATAGTAAATTTTTGGAAATGTTTTTATTTGTATGATTTTTTTTAAAGTTACTTTTTCCATTTTTAATTCTAACTTGGGGGCCACACTTTAAATTTTCGCCTTTCAATTCCATTCAATTTGCAATACACTCACACTTTTTTTTACTAACACAATCAAACTTTGCAAACTAGATTGCTTTCAAATTTATCTATTCATTTATATGGCAATTTAATTTTCAATTTGAACAGCTAGCTGGTGACAGCACACATTGATTGAAGCTACAAATTTGAGTTGTTTTTAGGTCCGTATCATTAAAAAAATTAAATTGATTATCAATTTGTTTCACAGCTATCAATTTCGAGGAATTTTGACACACAGTATGTGTGATGAAATTGAAAGCGATTTTTTGAATGTGTGGCTGCAGCGTAAGATGCGGTGGGCATGTTTAAAGACAACCATAAGAAATCGTTATTTGTCAGTTTATATGCAGTTATAATAGCTTATTATTTATTTCCATGGCTTTCATATTTGCTTATATAATTATATATAATCATATACATACATATTTATGTATAAATAAATTAATTTGGCATACAGTTAGCACATTGTTGATTTATAACACAATGTCTAACTTCTTGTGAATGAGCTGCTAGTATTGCTAATGAACTGCTAAACGTTTGCTAGCTTGTAACCTAACAGCTGATGCGTAAATGTCAGTATAAGTATAACGATAGATAGAAAGATCATATCTCAACATTTTTCGTTCGGCTTGGCGCCATATGCTCCAATGGAAGTTAAGTGAACATATATATACTATATATCTTATTTCAGTTGTCAACATCAACGTCACGTCAGGTCACGCAGCGGAGTAGTTGAGCAAAAAAAAAACTGGTCATTACTGTTTTTAGTTTATATTGCTTGTGAAAAGTTACTGAGTGTCCCTAGATCAATGAAACTAGGCAGAAATATGTCTTAATAATTTCAGGTTGTTAAACCTTGAAAATAAGAAAAATCGGACAAAGGAAGAAAAAGCTCACTTGAAAGGAAGTAATCCTAGCTCTGAGGCAGAATTAACTTTTTTTCATATTTACTTTTGTTTAGCAAACGCAACTTTTAACGTCGGCACAAGTTGAAAATCCTAAATTTGGATCCAGGAGACTGCAAGATGCCATTTGCGCCCCGCTTCCTTTTTTACAAAAATATTATTTGCAAGAATAATTTAGATATTTAAAAAAAATTTACTAATTGTACCTTAATATTATAAAAATTAAACTTTTGAGCTTTTATGGGCCAGGGAGAGTATCTCTTCCCTCAAATAAAAACAAAAAAGGTGAAACTTTCAAAAAATCACGCAACAAAAATGGCGCAAACGTAAACTTTTTACTTGTGTCTAAAATAAGAGATTTTAAATTTTATTTTGGTATAAAAACTAATTCTAAATGTAATTACCTTCACTTTTAAAAACCATATTTTGTTTAATTTTTTTGTTAAAAAGGGTATAATTTTTTCCTTTGAATATTTTAAACGAGTTGTTTCAACATTAATATTCAAAATAATTTTTTTATTTTAATACTAAATATAGCTTTTGATCAAAATAACGTAATACCTTAATTCGTTTAGCAACAAAACAAAAAAAAAAAAAAAATTATCATATAAACATGTTAAACCCGAAAGAAAAACATTAAAAACTCTTGAAATTTTCGTTTTCACTTTCACTTCACTTTCCTGACTTTAGCAGTATCTCAGAGCTACAAATCACAACTTAAAGTCAGTGATGCCAACTTGTTTGGCTCTCAAAGCATATCAAAACTTAAATAAAGCACTAAAAAGCGTAATTTATAATTTTTAAAAAGAACTAACGTGACAAATGAGTGAAGTGAAGTTTAATAATGTTTAATATTTTCTAGGCTATTCTATATATATATCGGCAATATTATCATTTTTAATAAAATATATCAAACGAGAAAGGTGTAGTTTGCACTGAAAAAATAAATATTATTGTATTTGTTTTTATTAAAGTAATTTTAAGAAATATAAAAATTTCTTAAAAGCACTACTTGGTGGTTTTGCTTACTTTGGCACTAACGCTCAAAATTTGGCATTTCGAGTCTTCCAAAATCTCTAAAAATAGTGCCAAGAGCACCAAGTTGGCATCGTTAATTTAATGTCTTAAAAATTTACAATTTGATAAATAATTTTGTAGCGAACTGCGTACTTAAGGTCCAATTAGACGTGACATGGCCATAATGCTATAGCCATAACCAAACCAAAATTCAATTTTTAGATTTTTAATTGAACTATAGTGAATTTTTAATCAGAAATAATTTTTAGTCAGGCTTGAGTTCAGTAATTTCAATTCTTTTTATTGAATGAGATATTTTATTAATTAATGTGAGTTTCTAAAGAAGAGAAGAAAAATTAAATTAGACTTTTAAGCTGGGGGAAATACCGATATTTTTCTGTGCAGCAACGCACTTCATCAGCACCCTAGTCTATCTACTTGGGTAGAGATTGTTATTAACATCAGCTATTTAACGTAAATTCTAATGAAACGGAATGTGAGAAATGATTGTTGTGTACAATTATTGATTTACCTTTGGTAAATACATATGTAAGTATCACCATTTATTTCCCCTGTTTTTCCATTTTTTCATTTTTCTATTTAGGTTAGCACGAAGTTATATTACTCTACCTACGTATGTTTAACTATTCTTGCTTATCTTTTACGATCATCACATTAATTATTTTTACTTATTCGATGTACCGTCGGTACATGCATATAAGTATTATAGTAGTGGATATTATGTTACTTTTGTTGTTGCATTCTCCCGTTTATTTGGTTTTCTAACATTAGTGATTGTCAAGTGAACAGTGATTGCCAAGTGAACATATTTTTGTCACGTGTCCAATTGGTTTCTATGGCAATGGCTATGTTGTTATGGCGAGTCACCTATAATCGAATACAGTGTTGCCCATTATATTGGTTCGGACGGCTGTTTGCTATGGTTATGTCACGTCTGATTGAACCTTTGGTTGTTAAGATTTCTTTAAATTCATTTTTGCACTTTTGTCCAGGTTTTTGGCTCAATTTGCTCCTCTGTGCGTCAATACAATACAAAACAATTTTGGCTTCTCTACTTTCTCTTTCGAGAACAACTTTGTGTTGTTCAAACAACACAACAAACAAATAGACAAACATAAAGAAAATGGCGCATACTCATAGTCAATACAATGCATACTTTATGGATTTAAAATCAGTATTTTGTAGGGCTTTAAACTCTTAAAGTATACTTTATTTATGACTATGAGTATGCGCCAATAAATTTATGCTTATGGCTTTGGTATTATGATAGGGCACGTCTAATTTAAGCTTAAGATGGCAAGAAAGCCTTAAAATATTAATATTTCTTGTAATGGAAAAAAAGAACGTTGAAAGAAGGAAGCACTTATAAAACTTTAGATTAATTTAAATTGATATTGTATGTAATTAAGTATAGTTTCTGTAAATTTAATATTGATGCTTTGGCAAAGCAAGGTAATGCAAAAGTCTGGTTTTTAATCAAATTAGAAACATATGTAGCAAAATATTATTAATTAGAAACTTTATTAAAACATTTTTTTATTTTGTTGCAATTATCCTTTTATACATATAGTATATATGTATGCATATCTGTAAATGATTTATTTAGTAAGAGCAAATGTATAAGTTAATATTTTTTATTTATATAAAAGGTTCCTTGTGCAAATCAAAAAATATGAATATTATGATTCAATGTAAATTATTCAAACGTTATAAAAAGTGCTGTTTGTTTTGTTAATATTTTATTATTTATACATATATAATAAGACAGAAAAAAACTAGTCTTAGTCATGGCAAAAGCAAAAAAAAATATATGTGACAGCGCATAGAGAAAGGGACCTAAGGGTAAAAAAAAATCAATTTTCACTTTTTTTTTGATGTGGAAAACATCTGAGCATCGAATGAGACCGATCCCATGCCCCAAAAGTGTTCCTTCCAGAGATATGCGCGTTTTATGACGTGATGGTACACCAAAGATACACGTATTTAAATCTTTAAAATGGCTCTTCTGAACAAAACCGGTTTTTACCCTTAGGTCCCTTTCTATTTTGAGCGTCACATATGTAAAAAAGGGGAAAAATACATACATATTTACATATAAAAATAAAATATTAAATAATAATTTAATTAAAAATCAAATATTATAAAAAGATATTTCGATAATAAATTTTAAAAGAACATAAATCAAAAAGTCTGGACTAAAGTAATTACATATATACGTACATCCACAACTACTGTAGGCAGAATCGTAACCAAATGTGTTTTAAAATACAATTTTAATTAATTAATGGAAACAAATATTAAATTGCTGCTGCTATTTAAAGTTTTTTTATACAAGGAACGTCAATGGGTGCATTCATAAGACGTACATAGTTGTTGCGCAGTCGTTGAGGGTTTGTCTTAAGGCTCAGTTAGCCGACTGTAATCGAATGTAACTGCAACGGTTGGAAACAGCTGATCACATAACAATGTCGATCAGCTGTTTCCTACCGTGGCAGTTACATTCTATTACAGTCGGCTAACTGAGCCTTTAAAAACGCATAGTTGAGTAGTTTCGCTTCACTCAACAGTTGAGTAATATTCCATCATGAAATTTTTTTGCTACCTATAGTGAACATGTTCTGCTCAGCCTGAACAGCTGATCGAATAGAGGTATGCCTTTTATATGCTTTGTTAGGTGGCAGGAGCAAATATAAACAAAGATATATATTAAATTACATCCATCAAGACGTAACTGTTGAGCTCAACAGCAACGTCTTATGAATGCGACCAATACCGCTACAGTGGATCAAATCAAATTTTTCTTTCTTAATTTGGACTAAAAAAAAATTTAAATTTTCCATTACGCAAAACAAAAGACAAACTGGCAATAAAATGCAAATCTTATGATACGCAACTATTGTAAATTATTTCCAAAGATTTTCAACAGAAGTCTTATTTATCGCTGCAAGAAGCTCACCTTTTTGATTAAAAAAAAAAACTATTTTGAGAAATTTTCTTCTTCTATTAAAATCTTATATTTTGACCTTGCTATATTTATTAACACCAAAACTTGTGATAGCAGAGCCAATAGCAAATCTAATGCTGTTTAA
The DNA here is from genome assembly GCA_949987645.1 of Tachina grossa. Taxonomy (NCBI): domain Eukaryota; kingdom Metazoa; phylum Arthropoda; class Insecta; order Diptera; family Tachinidae; genus Tachina; species Tachina grossa. Next base: position 172,920,895 of record OX465274.1, read on the forward strand.
CGGATTCTTATGATTAGAAAATAGGCCAGGGCCACGTTCATAAGTTGTATTTTTTTTTTAATTTTAAGCTTCTGCCTGTTTAAGTGCACACATGCGTTGTGAAGCCACTGTAGTTGAGGAACTTTTATAGTTTTGTTGCAAAACTAAAATTCAATTGTATTTATTCATTATTATTATTTCTCATATAATTATTTTTAATCAACTATAAAAATATAAAATATATGTAGTATATTACACAGTAATTATTTTATTAATGCGTTATTCATAAATAATATTTTTATTCCATGAAAAGTTTGTAAAACAAACTTTTTTTTATAAAAAAAAATATATATTTTAAACAAAAATATTTTTTTTTATAAATAAGGCTTCTTTCTAATGTATAATTATTATTTTTGTCATCTTAATAATTTTAGCATATACATACAGATTTCTATGAATATATTTCTTGCTAAATATTTTTTGCTTGCATTTGATTAATATCATTTATATTAAAATAAAATAAAATAAAATTAAAAAAAACAACATTAAGAGTCTGCTGTATTAGATCTAAATACTTATAGGATTTTTATTATAATAATTACACGTATTATTTTTGTGCTTTTATTTTCTTTGTAATTTTTTGTTTGTTCTCATATTGTTACATGTAAATATTTTTTATACTTCAATTATGTAAAGAAACAAGAAAAGAAAATATTTAAAAAATATTTAAAAATGTAAAATGAAAGAAAACATGCATAAAAATTTTAATTTTCATTATGATTTATTGAGTAATAAAATGGAAATTTATTATTAATTAATTGTAGCGAGAAAACTATGTATTGGAAATATGTAATTAATAAATATGTGTGCCTGAACATAAATTTTAAAAATCTATTATCATAGACACAAACCAGTGGCTTAACACAGCTCTGTTATCATACTTACAGTCAGACCTCTGTTGAATATTAATTTTTTTATATAAAATCGACTTAATACCCCACCATTCCAATGAAAATATAATAAAAAAATTATAATAATAAAAAGCCAAATTCGTGCCTTCTTTAACTCAAGACACGAAAATTCCACAAAAATAAGGATTTTGGAAGTCCTTTTTTTAAATTGTAGGTTTGGGGAGAAAACAATATATTAGCTTTGTTCATTTACTAAAAATTGTTACGAATTTGTAACAATTGTTACTGGAAAGTGTTCCTTAACTCAAAAAGTTTGTAAGAAGAGAGCGTCAAAAGAAAGAAAAAAATTGAGGCACAAAAAAATTCCTACAAATTATTACTAGTAAAATTTTTACTTGCAATAAATATCAAACCAAAAAAAAAACAATGTATACTTATGTAAAAAGAAAGCATGTTTTCTTAATTTATTGTTTTTCTTTCATTAAGCCACATATATTAAATTTTAATGGCAAATAATTTGTTTATTTTTCATATATGATCAGAGATGGAAAGTGGCATTTTTGTATTTTTAATGAATAAAACTAAAAAATTAAAAATGCTTAAAATAGTAAAAATACTAAAATACTAAAAAAAATTTCAATTTAAAATATTACACTGCACAGCAAAACAGAGGTTTTTTTATGATGTTTAAATAAAAATGACTGATCCTTATGTATTTATTTTTGTCTCTTAATTACGATGGCGTCATTAGTTTTTCTCTATCAGCTCCAGTTTTGAAGATATAGTGTCATTTAGGATTTGCATAATTTGCATCTCTTTTTGTATTATACCGTTAATATATTACGAATGGTACTCCAAACTCAAAAATACTTTCTGGATTATTAATCTACACAAAAATCCTTTTCATTTAAATAGATTCACATTGATGAGTATATCAGGGTATCTGACTATTTTTGCAAGGATGTTAAAAATCGTGTGTTTTTAGTTCAGTCCTTTTAAAATTTTATGATTATAATATATAGCATAAAAATTTTCTGGACTGATACATACAACATTTTTTTTGGCGTAATAATTGCACTAATAACTTGTAAATGGACAAATGTAATATAAAAAACAATTTTTTTGGAAACTTCCAGAATTATTTTTTTTATGTAACACAAAATATCTCTTAAACTAGAGGTGCTAGAAAATACATAAACCAATTTTTATAATCAGCGAACAAAAATACATAAGAATTAGTTATATGTGGTCAAAAAAAAAAATTATAATCAAAAAATTTTAAATGGACTGAACTAAAAACACACGATTTTTAACATCCTTGCAAAAATAGTCAGATACCCTGATATACTCATCAATGTGAATCTATTTAAATTAAAGGGATTTTTGTGTAAATAATAATCCAGAAAGTATTTTTAAGTTTGGAGTACCATTCGTAATATATTAACGGTATAATACAAAAACAGATGCAAATTATGCAAATCCTAAATGACACTATATCTTCAAAACTAGAGCTGATAGAGAAAAACCAATGACGCCATCGTAATCAGGAGACAAAAATATAGTACGATCGGCAATTTTTATTTAAACATCCAAATCACTGTTGTGCAGTGTTATCAAACAAAATACATCACAAAAAGTACAATTGTATCATGATTTCCATCCATGGTTCTGATATGAATAAAATTTCCTTGCAAATTTTTACAAGTAAAGCGTTCATTTACTTTTTCATATTTAAGAGATTTATTTTGTAGATTTCTGCTTTACTCTCTCGTTGCTAGTTTCTGTTGGAAAAGTAAATGAACAGACCTATTGTAGGGGACTCATGGACATGTGTAGAAGCCTGTCAAATAGTCCAAAATCAGGATATACCACTTTGGACTTGAATTCGTTAAGAGACAGGAACTTTGAAATTAAAAAAAATAAGATACGGTGATCCGCTCAGGCGGATTTGGTTACAATGTTCCAGGTGCGTTTTCATACTTTTAGAGCTAAAATCATAGATAAATTCTGATGGTATGTGTTAACAGAGCTCTGTTAAACACGTCGGCTTGTGTTTAGGGTTGTAAATTTTAAAATGTATATTGACGCGCATAATAAATATTATAAAAAATTGAATTAGTTTTTCGTTATTTTAGATGGATTTTATGAAATTGGTAAGTTTATTACTTTAAGTCTACGTTTAATTCGTTACACTTCCTTTTAGAGATACTAGAATTTTACAAAAGATTCTTGAACCAACGTTTGGTGTTGTAAAAACTTTACAGCAACAATGGCTGACGTATTTGCCTGTGAAAGTTGCAAAAATTTATCGCTAAGAATTTTGATAACGACAAAAGTAAATTTAATTAAAAAAAAAAATACTGAAATTGAAGGAAATAAAACGTACGGCTGAAAAAATTATTGATTTTATTAAAAAATTTTTTCTCTTAATTTTAAAAATTTTAGGATAAGAATTACAACTCCACAAAAATTTACGAAAATATTCGATTTCATATTCAAATTTAGGTTTTTACGAAAAGAAAAGTTGACCACGCACACTTTTTTAAATTTATCTAAAATCGGACCGACGGACTTATAATTTTTTTTTATGTTCGTAAAGGTTCCGCCAGATAACTTTTTTTTTTGAAAATGCTATAAAAAAAAACTACTGAAGCTTCGGCTGTGTGGCACTTAGCGCCGTCCTGTTGAAACCAAATGTTGCCAATATCCTCCTGTTCAATTTTTGTGAACAAAAATTTGTTCAACATTGACTGTAACGGCCACTCCTTGCTCATTTTCGAAATTATGCCTCTGGACCAAAAACCGCACCAAACAGTGACTCATTTTGGGTGCGTCGGTTTTTCAATGTATGCGTACGGGTTTTCTGTGCCCCAAATGCGACAATTTTGCTTGTTTACATACCCGCCAAGATCAAAATGAGCTTCATCTGAAAAGATGATTTTTTTTGGCAAAATCGGCATCATCTGTAAGTCGATCGCAGGCCCACTTAGCGAAGCGAAAACGCATTGGATGGTCAGTTGGCTCGTTCAGCGGAAGTATAAAACTAATTATCTGTCAAATCAGATATGAGCTAAGTGTTACCATTCACTAAATAAGCACTAGTTGAAAAAAAAGTTAGATGGCGGACCCTTTAGTAGTTCAAAGAAATAGTATTAAGGAGTGGATAAGTGGGCGTGGCACCTCACATATAAAGCAAATATTTATTTTGAAATATCTTGGTAACTAATACGGTAAAACCCTTGAGATTTTGTGTGAATTACTTGATTGATCTTATAAGCTATTAAACACGAAAAAATCGGAATGAAACAAGTGTGCGTGGCTCCTCCATTATTTTATTTTTGAATATGTTTGCATCCAATGCAGCGAAATGAAATTTTGTGTAATTTATGATTTTTATAATGTGCGTTGACTTACAAACGCACATTCCATTTAGAGAAAATATTTATATACTTTCAGATATCTGGAAAGCTAATATAGGTAGACCGTTGAATATTTGTAGGGATAAGTCGGTTGATAAAGTGCACCGTCTCTGAAAACAATTTCAGAATTGAAAAATTAGGCGTGGTGCTTCTCATAAAATGCAATTTTTTGTTTTCAATAATAATATCAGTGTATCTTGCTGATTTGCCCACAGCGTATTACTGATAGTCTAGAACGAAAACGAGGCTATTAATTAATGTTTTAATTATAAATTCGTCTTGAATTTTCTCTTCTCATCAATTTTAATCATTTTCGAATTTCTTCTTCTGAATATTGATCAGAATCCAATATTAATCCTCTATTAAAAACTATTAAGTTAAATCCGAGAAATTTCACACAGTATAAGCAACTTACAACAAATAGATTTTTTATTAATTGTGACAGCAAAAGTGATAATGTCGTTATGTTAAACGATAAAAAAATTGTTAGAGTTTTAAACATAATAATAACAAAAATTAAAAATTTTAAAAATCCCCGACTTTTTTCAGAAAAGATGCTATATCTTCTAAACGGCTGGACTGATTTTTTTCAAACATAGCTAAGAACCCTCTCGATCAAGTCATCTTTCAAACAGAAAAAACTAAATGAAAATCGGTCCAGCCGTTTGGCCTGTACGTGGACACAGACAGACACACAGATACACAGACACACACTACAAACTTATAACACCCCTTTTTTTAGTCGGGGGTTAAAAATTAACAATTCTGAAATAATTTTTATAGGACGAAAATTAAAAATTGAAGGCAATATTTATCAAAAACCGTGTTTATCACAAGTATTAGATATTTATTTAGTTACAGAATCTAATAAAGTATTGTCGAGGCCCATTGATTTAGTTTTAAATAAAATGGTGATACAGGAAATAATCAATTTCATACTATACCTTTGAGACACAAACAATACTAACTTAAATTTGTCAATAAACCTGTAATAAAGCTAAAATATTTTTTATGAATTAGACCGTCATTCTTTAGAAAGTAATTTTTATAAATAATACGTGTATTATTGATGTATATGTAAAGTATTTGAAAATATAATGAAATTTATAAAAAAAAATAATAAAATAAAAATAATAAAAGTGTGGGAATCGACGTATTTTTACCTGAAACGTAAAGAAAAACAAACAAATTTTCCCCAAGTTAAAATTTGTTTTAAGGACTTTGAAAAAAAAATAGAATTTTTAGTATATGCCCTTATGCTTTTTAATCGGTACTTTTGCCGGTACCAAAAAATATTACGGCAATATTCCTGCAATATTACCGATTACCTGCAACTTAATAATATTCCAGCAAAATTCCAGCAATATTTTGTGCTCTATGGGTAATGCAGTAATAATTTTCAAACTCTTCAAGACTATTTATGTTAATAATTAGAATTGTATTTTACAAAATAGTGAAGGTTGAACCGCAAGCGTGGTACTTCTAATATAAAAAACAAATTTTCCTTTCATCTCAAAAAGTATAAGGGGTGTAGCGAAGTGCACAATGGTTTGGATATAATAACTACACTCAAAAAAATATTTGGAATAAATTTTTATCAGTTACATTTTAATAACAATCGAGTAAGGGCCATTATTACAACCTAAAGATAAAGTTCCTGATAATTAACCTTAACATTAGCTAACGTGAACGATAAAGTGACCATTAATTTTTTTTTCATTATTACAACTGTCCGATAAAATAAATAATACAAATGATGTATTGTGGCAATATTGGTGTAGATACCGGCTACTTTTGACTGTTAAAATGCTTTAAGTTCACTTTGAAAGTTATCATGAGGATAAGCCTAAGCTTATCAGTTGTTTTCCGCTGGTTGCTAGGATAGGCTCAGCGGAGTCCAGGGGTCGTTGATTTTACATTAATGTTTACTTGTAATAATCAAAATATATTTACCTGTGAGATAACATCATAAAATTAACTATTTGTAGGTTGTAATAATGGCCCTAAGAGATTGAAAATTTATAAAACCTAAAAAAGCATGACAAAGCGGAATAGAAGTTCGAGGCGGCATCGCCCTATGAATATCCAGATAATCCCGCCTAAAGCGGTAGAGCTGCTCACCTTGAACATGGCCCCCATCCCTAAAATTATTAATTTTGGTGAAGCAAAACGTTAAAACTCAAATTACAAGCAGATATTTAGTTAGTTGGTGTTCTTCAGAACTTCATAATAATTGGCCCTGTTCTGTAAACCCAATCCGAGTGAATTTCTCGTTTTCAAAAGTTTAATAATGGTCCTGCAGACATGTTTAAAATCATACACGATAACTTTCTTTCAGATATGATATTTTAAAATCTATAAAGGTATTCACATCAGTTTTTTTCTTGTTGGAAAAATGGAAAAATTTAATTTTTTACAACAAACACAGGGAAAAAAATTTACAAAAATTTGAATTGAAAAACTCAACTTTAGGTGGATTTTTTTCCTGTGTTTGTTGTAAAAAATTTACATTTTTTCATTTTTCCAACAAGAAAAAAACTGATGTGAATACCTTTAATATATTAAAAAAAACTAAAAAAAATATTTCTATTGTCGGATTTAGTTTTTTTAAAATTGTGCGATTTCAAATCGATCGGTTTACAGAACATAAATGATAAATAAAACAATTTGGCGCAAATTAAGTTTTTGAAAGTTATCAATAAGAATTTTTTATTTCTGTATTTTTCTTAAACATTATTAAAGATATAAACATTGTAAATAATTTTGCATGAAATACAACTTTCAGTTTTTGAGTTTTTCTTCAAATATACTCGTACTTACAATATACATATTTATGTATGTAAATTTTTTTTTTGGTTACATTTAAATATGTGTTTGCATGGTTATGTGTTTTTGGCCTTATTTATAAAAATTATTAAGGCTTTATAAAGGTTTTTTAAAACAAAATTTCATACAAAATTTTACTTATTAAGCCTTTATAAAGCTTTAATAATTTTTATAAACAAAGCTGTTTGTTTTTAGTAATATAAATTTTTGTTTTTTTAAGATATTTTGTAAAGGGTTTATTTATTTTTTATTTTGCTTATAAAATTGCTAGTTATTTTATTTCTTTTTATTTGCATTATGTGTTAATTTTTGCACGATTATGATTGTTTGAAATATTTAATATTCATGTACTTATTTATGTACTCGTTATGTATAAAGTTAATTGTGGTGGTACAAATTCCAACGACAGAGTTCTAGAAATATGTTTATTCTGCTGATCGATTTTACATTGAAGTATACATGTATTATTTATTTATCTTGTAAGTTTTTAATATTAAAATATAATATTAAATTTTGAAGGGGTATGAACTTTCTAAAATTCTTAAGAGCACACGTTCAATATACGTACTAGAGATCTGCGTAAACAGTCTTTAAATGTAAATACATCATGATTTTTAAATGTATTCACGTCGCATGTATTATACTAAACCAATAAGAAATGCTGTCGTACTATAAGCGAAGCACGATGGATGTATTGGTGTACGTGTATATCAGTGTTAACAAGCGATGTCGCCAAGACAGCTTGTTTGTAATAAACACTCAAAAGAAGTACTGTTGATTAGTGCATGCTTTTTATTTTTCATATTGTGCGTTTGAGTGTGTGTGTAATATGTAGATGGTAAGCTTTTATGTGATTAACCGCATACAACTAATGTTAATGCATGTGTTTGCCTTTGCATGTGCGCAGAAAAATAAAAGATCATACACACATACGTTTTTGTACACGCTCATGCGTAGAAAGAAGCAAGTATCACAAATTCTTCCGTCACGAAGTATTTTCTTTTTTACTCTTATACCTACAATAATCAAATAAATTTCTTGCAAACAGTGTTGTTAACGTTCGTTTTATAAGATTTCGCTGTAGTAAAGCATTTGAAAAATCCCTCATGTCTTGAAAGTTCTTATAAGATGTCTTATGCAGGACACTAATACGTACATATATATTGTTATATTTGGATCGTGATCCATTTTAATGGATTGATGGATCACGAGCGTATGCTACAACATGTTCAATATTTATCGCGTCAGTATTTACTTTATTTATGTGCTGTGCGGATCGTTTATTAAAACAAATGTTATTTTGTCGGAATGAGCTTAGCCGACGAGTCCCACAACTGCGAAAATGCCTCCAAATTAAAAATAAAGGCGCATAACATAGGCAAAACAAAGTATACTTTATGAGTTTAAAACCAGTATTTTGTATGGCAATAGTGGTTTTAAACTCTTAAAGTGGACTTTGTTTATAACTATGACTATGCGCCAAATTCTTTCAAAATATTTTTTTTGGTCGTTAATTCCGACTCCACCGGCAGAACCCACTCGCTTTCACTATCTTCTGTCATTACCCTTTATTAAAACAAACTTTACACATATGTAAAAAACTTTTTTACTTCTTATTTGTTAAATTTTTTGCACTGCGTCTTTTATTTTATTTGTTGTATTTCACTTCTTATTAACTTATCGCGATCTAATATCATGAAAATGTTAAACGTTCAATATATATCATGCGATCCGCGATCTGGATTTTATAAATTAGGCCATTCTGCGATATGAATCGCGATCCATTAATACTGCATGCTACAAGTTCAATAAATATCGTGATACTGGATCGCGTTCAAAATACGTATATTGAACGTGTAGTAGTGCCATAAGAGTGAAAATGAAAAAAGTCTAAAATGTCTTGTTGTGGATTCCAAAGGCAATAAAAAAATTTATAAAAAGCCTAATTCTAAATATTTCCGGGGAAAAAATTCCCACGGAACTCATTTTTTTTTCTAAAAATAAAATCCACCTATCCAAAAGAGATTAAGCTGAAAATTTATATTTAACGTAGAACTTTGAATTTTCTATGTCAGCTATTTTGCTTGCAGTTGTTTTATTTTAAATCAGCTACTGACAAGCCATATGCACAATGTGAAAAATTTTATAAGGAGCTTTTTGTGCTTTCACACCGACGAGAGCACAACAGCCAACCAGTACTTGGATTCTGTATCTTTTATTACGATAATCGCATCGTTATAATAAATATAACGAAAGTTTATCGACTTTGATATTCAGTAACATATATTAACGATATTCGCTGTCGGTTGGAGTAAAAAAAAAAAAAAAATAAGTTACAAAATCAAATATATTAAGTTTTTATTTATTATTCTTTGTGCTTTTCGCTTATTATCAAATTTTCTATACAGAGATACCACATAAAATTTAATTAAATAGTGAGTAAGATAAAGCTAGAGATTATTGTAAAAAAAGAGTTACGGAATCACATTATCGTTACCGCAGGCGAATAAATATGTCGATAAATATTCCGATTTTCGGTTCGCAAAATGTTACAGAATCCAAGCACAGATCTTCGCGACAACAACGATTGCCTCTTATTTTGCAAAGAAACAAGAACAAATTTAAGAGCTTTCAAAGCTGTTTACCTCAGATTAAAATATCACATTGTGTGTTTGGACTAGAGTTGAGCGATATTTAGAAACCTGTTACTTTTTCACAGCGATTGAAAAATCACAAATTACAACTGTGACTGCCCAGCGGTAAAACTCAGAAGACTTTCTTGGTGCAGGCCTTATTAAAGGACTCTTTCGCATAAAATATACGATACACATTCCACACTCGCTTCTTTGAGAAGGGAGAAGAGAAGGAGTAACATGTTTTCTTTTATTTTTTTTACCAAAACAAAAACAAAATATATTAGTTTGAAGGCCTTCCAGAATCTCTGGCGAAGGAAGCAAGAACAGAAGGACTGCTCCGCAATGACAACGCGTGCAAAAAAGACATGATTATGGAATGCAGCGAGCAGTCCTTCTACATCCAAAAGAAGGCATACAGAGGCCTTCTATTTAGAAGGCATCCCTACTCCTTCTAGTTCCCGCTGGGTGAATTTATCAAGTAACAGGTTTTGAAAATATAGTTCTTTCATACAAACTGTGATTGTTCTTGCATGCTTACTTTACAATAAATAAAGCTACCATATTATTACCATATCATCTCTTCTGGCAACTATGTACAACTCACATTTTATATATTTTCAAAATTGTCTCTCTGCCTCTTATATATTTTTTTTATTTATTCTCAATATTTGAACGGGGTTGATTGCTAATTGCTTGTTCTTGCTGCTCTTCTTATTAGTATTTATCAAAACACCAATACTAATAAATACTTTTAAAGCAGAAGAGCTGAAATGTGTTAAACCGTGATCACAGTCACTGTTTAATTTCACTGCTGCTCTTCTTATTAGGTTTTCGCAAAATAACAGAACTGCTACAAACAAAATATTGCTAAACTGTGATCACAGTCACAGTTTAAAAGAACAGCAATTTAGAAATCACGTTCACAAGGAGCAACATTATTAAAAAATCACGCTATCGCTCATCACTAGTTTGGATGTAGCTGTTTTAAATGAAACCTTGAAAATGAATTCTTAAAATGTGGGAACAATGAATGGGCAATGAATTCCTTGGGAGATGCTATTCAGAATAAGGCTGAAAGTTTATATACAAAAAAAAAAAAAAAAAAAAATTAGAGGAAGCCCTACTAAACCTTCCGAAGTAATGATTATTGGACATTTTATTATAATAATACAGGCGGAGATACAGAGTATCAAAGTGAGAATGTGTACATAGTGGTTTAAATAAAAACCGAACTTTAGGTCAGTTGGTAGCGGAAACATAAATTATTTTTTTCAAATTAAAGTTCATTTGAAACTTAAAAAATTGTTTACGAAATGTTACAAAAATTTCAACATGAAAAATATTTTATTAAAAAATTCCTTGAAAATAAATTTAAAAATATGAAGAAACTGTATATTAAAAACAATGCAGCAACTAAAATTTTTTGCAACTGAAGTTAACAGCTGTTGTTTGTCACTTGCCATATCTTTTGACATTTTGGCAACTGGCAATGCAACTAAAGTTTGGTTGCCAGCCATAATCAAGCCATACAAGTTAATGTATTCAATGTATAAATTGGATCAGATTCATACAAAGTTGCTTTTTCTAAAATATTTTTCTGAAGGTTGTCTATTTTTTATTTTTTGATTTATAATACAATTAACTTTAATTCCATTTAATATATGGAGATGTGATTTAATTATTTTATTTTGCAACAAATAACGCAACTTGAACTCTTTATCAATTTAATTTGGTTTATTAAACCTTAAAAATGTGTCTAAGATATTTTTTTATTATATTGTATTTCTTTTAATAAGTTTTTTTGTGTGTTAGATATAAAAGTTTACGCTTTAATTTGGCTTTCATAAAAAAGGTTTAAGATTAGAAATTTTTTTTCTGAACGTCGGTGGGTCTTGGTTTTGGTTGTTCTTCTACAATTTTTTAAATATTTAATGTATTCAGTTTTAAGTTCTTTTAATGTTGTTAAGCAGATACAAAATTTTAATATATTTTTGTGGGAGATCTCTAACAGATCACAATCATTTAATTTCATATCTATGAACCCAATATTAGATAAACGAACGTCCATCAGGATGTATATATGTATGTATACATGAGTGTATATGTATGTATATGTATATGACGGAGTGTAAAGTCGTAAGTTAGAAATTCAATTTTATATGTATAGTAAATATAAGTAAGTTTAGGTAGCACCGTATAAGTTTTGAGAAAACCTTTAAGAATGAGTAAAGTATGCAATTTGAGTTATTTTTAGTTTAGTTTCTAAATAGAAAAAGACAACAGTTCTATGTTACTTAATATTTTGTTTTTTTTTTAAGTGAAGTATAAAATTTACTTAATATTTATTTTTATATAAATCTACGAAATTGCAGGATATTCACAATTAAATTTATTTTGATTTACTTACAAATAATACTGATGAATTTAACTATGAATACCACAAAATGTGTTGAGTTATCAATACTTCAATCGCTTATTTACGAAAAGCCTTTTGTGACAAAAATTAAACTATTTAAAATAAATGAAAATGTTTAATTTCGCTTATGCTTTTTTTTACATTCAGGAACAGAGACCGAAGCCGATCGGGTATTAAACGGCTAAAAGCCGCAGCTGGCCATTTTTTTGATAAGTCGAAGCTGCCGAAAATGCGGCTAATTTCGGCTATTTTTATTTAAAAAAAAATGTTATTTATTTATTATTAATTATTTCGTTTTATTTTTAAAAAATTCCTTTTTTACATGAACCTAAAAAATATGTGCTATCCTCTGATATTAATGGTAGCTGAACTTGGATCACACGATTGGCACAATATACCAATTTTCGTCGGCTCACCGAAATAAATTTATGAGTAACAAGGAAAATTTGCCTTATTTCTCAACTAATTGAAATATATTGGCCCAAAATGGTATAGTATATTGATACTCACCACTTAACAGTTCTTAGTGGTGAGTATCAATATACTTTACCATTTTGCACATGCTATGATGCAAGACCATTTGCACAAGATCGTGAATTGGGCTATTAATTTGAAATTTATTTGCTGGTGGTTCAGCTTTGTCTATATGCATTTCATTGTTGCTGTAACAAATCGTCAGTAGACTTCAACCACACATTTTGAATAGTCACAAATCTCTTATCTTATGCACCGACTTTCAAGAACTATTTGAGAATTCACAAATAAAAATATTTTTGAAAATCACAAAAGAAAAATAAGCGTAGTAGACTTAGTCCTCGTCCAAACTTGCAATTATTGTTGCTGCAGTTTCTTAAAATTCTGCTTTGAAATTGCATTAGTGTCCACATTATGAAAATATAATTTTGCAATTATGCATTAAAGAAATTTTATTGCACCACAAATTTCCCTTAAAAATTAGCAATTCTATTTAATGTTTGTTATATTTGTTTGTTTTGTCATACAACTGAAGAAATAAAATTATAAAAAACGTCAAATACAACTAACAACTTGAAATGAATAAGTACCAATTTCAAGTCAAAAGAGAATTGCCGAGCACATGAAACTGCGTACCCCTCCCCAATCTTCTCGTCCCTCTCCATTAAATTCAAGAATTGCTGCAACAAAAATTGTAAGTCTGAACAGGGACTTAGAAACTTATACAAAATCCAGCAAATAATTTATATTCGATATAAATCTGATTTTTTTTGCTCTTTAGCCGCCGCCGTTCTGACTTCATTCTCTGCTTAGAAGCTCGAAACTGATTATAAGACACACTGCACAACACAGATAAAAGTAAGAAAGTTTTAACGACTGATTCTAGCAGATTCAAGCAACGGGCGGTCTTAAAACTTACCAACTTATTAAAAAAGTAGCCCTTGCTCATTTTAATTTACATAAACGCGTTTTTTAGAACCTGCCACCGTATTCTGTAACTAGCTAAAGCTTAAGCTAAATTCAATCCTAAAATTCTGAACAAATAAAAAATTAAAAATTTTTTGCGATGACATATCTTCGGTTGGTTTCTGGTTTGATGTATGGAACATTTAAAAAAAATTGAGTTATTGATTGATTATATATGAATAATGTGTCCTCTTTCCATATTCGTTATCAGTTTTCCGATATCTTGAATATATCAGGAGATATAGAGCTGCAATATGCGTCGTTTCCACAATTGTTGAACATTGTAAAATCTGTTTTACGGCAATTGACAATTTTTGAGGTATGTGGCACATTTCCCACGTAAAAGTATTAGCCCAATTCACAATCTTGTGCAAATGGTCTTGCATCGTTGCATGTAAAAAATGGTGTAGTATATTAATACTCCCCACTAATAATTGTTAAGTGGTGAGTATTAATATACTATACTATTTTGCACATGCCACGATGCAAGACCATTTGCACAAGATTGTGAATTGGGCTATTAATATTGTTATTCCCATCTGTTATAATGCATATCAATGCATATTTTACTCAAATTACAGAAATTTAATTATTAGCCCAATTCACAATCTTGTGCAAATGGTCTTGCATCGTTGCATGTGCAAAATTGTGTAGTATATTCTACTCACCACTTAACAATTCTTAGTGGTGAGTATCAATATACTATACCATTTTGCACATACAACGATGCAAGACCATTTGCACAAGATTGTGAATTGGGCTATTGTTTTATGTTTTAATCAAATGAATTGATATTTACTGCCTGTTTAACGACATCGCAAGAAAATCGAAGCGATCGAAAGTCAGTCAGTCGAAGTCGAGTCACTTTGGATGCAAAGATGTCGACAGTGCTCGTTCGCAGCACTTACGTTTGTCAGTTGATGTTTCTTACGTGGTAATGAATGAAAACATGCCAGATATGAATATTTTTTATATTTAGCCGATTTCTTTAAAACTTAAAAATAATACTACCCATTTGTATGAAAATATATACAACCATATTGAACAATGAAACATCAATCAGTAAAATAGTCGCACAACAACACCCTATTATTATTGTTTTGTTGTACAACTACGTTTGTTGTTTGAAATGTTCGAGTACTTTGTATAATGAATATAAAACAATAATCAAAAGGAAAATGTTCAGTAATGTTTTAACTCATATTTTGTGTCTTTTGTGTAAAAATAAGAAAATAATTTAAAAATGTGAATAAATAAAATAATAAAGTGATAAATGAATATTTTTACCAACTTTATTGGCTTCTTGGGATATAAATTGTACCAGTCGAAAGCAAAATAGCAAGTGACTGGTTTTAAGATTTGAGTTCGTATTGTTGACAGACTTGTCGACATAGCTGAACTGCATTTTGTATGAAAACAGTTACGTTTTCTTTCGAGTTCCCATTTGAATAAATGTTCGTTGTTGATGAACCCAAATAAATTTTGTTCGCTTAGGACGCGAAAGAACGCCTAACTACGACATCGTTGAACAGACTGTCATTTTTTTTATTAATAAAACTTCTTTTATTAAATATATTAAAATTTCTACCGTTGTTTTTCCTCTAAAGGTCATGTTATATTAATAAAACTGATATTTTCAATTTTTATATCTACTTAAATATACACAGTAATTTAACCTACTTGAACAAGTAGTAAACAATATTGTTGTTATGATTGGGACATACGTTGACAAATATTTTTGTAATTTTTTCCTTAAGTCCTAATAACTTTTCATGTTGGATGTAAAAAGTTTGTCAAGTTTAAGTTTGAATAAAAAACATATGTATTTTTATAAAACTAATAAACTAAACATTCTTCATAGATTTTTTGCTCCATACATCAAACCAGAAAGCAACCGACGATATGTAAAACATTAAAATTTCGGCAGATTATATTTCTAAGCAATGGATGATTTATTAATACACGTTTAAAAATTGTATTCGTGGCCGAAAATCGACAAATTAAATTGACTTTATAGATTTTTAGCGAAACTCTTAAAAAATCAAGGTAACTGTATTTTTCACTTTAGCTTTGTCGTTAAAATTTAATAATGAATGCTCCTTGCTCTATTTTCCACATATCAGGATTCTAGTTAAAAAAAGTAGCAAAAGGCCTTTCATGAATAAAAGTTTTTGTTTATATAATGTATAAAAGCTTTATATTGTTTGCTATTATGTATATTATAATTTCTTTTATTTTATTGTATAATAATAATTTTAATTTAAATCTAAAATTATTATTATTTATTCAATTAAACTCACTACTAAAGTTTTTTTTCTTAAATTAATTAGAAATTATTTGAATAATTATTTTTTTTTCACAAAACTTGCATTAATTTTTGTTATTAGCCCAATTCACAATCTTGTGCAAATGGCCTTGCATCGTAGCATTTGCAAAATGGTATAGTATATTGATACTCTCCACTAAGAATTGTTAAGTGGTGAGTATAAAAATAAATACTATCCACTTTGTACATGCTACGATGCAAGACCATTTGCACAAGTTTGTGAATTGGGCTATTGTTGATTTTGAATTAATGACTTTTTTTTTCTAAATACCATTTTGGCAAAATACATTAACAATTTTCAATGATCCTTTTTTGATAAGATATTTGATATTAAAACTAAAATATTTTGGATTATTTATCTTTTTATATTTCTTGGATTGAAAAAATATGTAACGTTTTATTTTTCATACTTCTTGCTGTCTGTTTATTTTTATTATTATTTTTATACTTTGGAAAAAATATGTCAAGTATAAAAGTCAAGCGGTATTTAGGCAACAAGTGATTCAGCAAGTATTATATAATTTCTAAATATAATTAAACTTTTTTTATTTTATGTAATTATATTTGTATGTATCTTTTTTTTTTTTTTGGTATTTCATAAACGTTAAAAATATTCATAAGATTCGTTTTGTAAACGCTTTAGTTATTATTATTTTTTTTTCAATTTGCCACAAATACACAAATATGGTTACAAATGTAACCACAACATGCAATTTCTCATTACCCCAATTCACAATCTTGTGCAAATGGTCTTGCATTGTTGCAAGTGCAAAATGGTATAGTATATTGATACTCACCACTAAGAATTTTTAAGTGGTGAGTTTCAATATGCTATACCATTTTGTGAATTGGGCTATTGATTTAACGAATACATAATTAAAAAATAAAAAATAAAAGATAATTATGAAAACATAAAATTACCAATTTAATTTAATTTTTTTTTAAATATGCCGTAACTGCAGCAGTTTTTTTTTTAAATAGTTTCGAAATTCTTCAAGAGTTAAGCACTGAATAGTTTAACACGGCTAGAAGTACAACTTATAAGTTATACTAAATTTACATTATGCATTTTTTTAATGAAATTTCATGAAATTTTTCTCTTTGACTAATTGCAGCGCTATAGAAGAGAAATTTAAATATATGTGCATAGTATGAAAACTGACGTAGCATGTATCTCTGTAGCATTTTTAGTCACTTTTTGATCTGATTTCCTCCGCCTCTGATTTTAACAAATCAAAAAATTAAATTAATTTCATGAAACAATGTTTAATATTTACATTAGCTCAATTCACAATCTTGTGCACTAATAATTGTTAAGTGGTGAGTATCAATATATTATACCATTTTGCAAATGTAACGATGCAAGACCATTTGCACAAGATTATGAATTGGGCTATTAAGCTGGGGTCACACGATTGGCATAATGTAGAATTCCTTCACCAATAATGGCTAAATGTAGAACAAAAAAATGGCTTAAAGCTAGCCAAAAAACGGCTAAACACCATCAAATGCAAAATCATAAACTTTAAGGTATTTCATATATTATTTTTTTAAAGGAAATAGGGAACATTTTTTAAAGTAAATAAAAACCATAAATTGTTTATCTAATTTTTCGACCTTTTTTATATGTTCAATGAAACTATTTTCTAAGCTTTAGGTCAGTAAATTTTATTTATTTTTAGTTTTTTGTCGATATTTCGATATTTTGAAAAAGAAAAAAAGACAAAAACTAATTACCAAAAAATTAAATAAGAATAATCCTGAAGAAGTTAACCAAAGGTTAACGAAATATCGATAAAAAAACTAAAAATAAATAAAATTTACTGACCTAAAGCTTAAAAAATAGTTTCATTAAAAACCATAAATTGAATAAATAGTTTTTATATTTATGATTTTTAACAGGCTAAAGTTCTTATCGCTTTTTAAGCCAAATTACATGTGATAATTATTAATGAACAAATAACACCAAAGTTAGTTGTAAATATTCTGACAACACATAGTTGAACGGAACAGCCAGCCGTTTTCGAAGGCCACTAAACCTTCATCATCAGCGTTCTTTTGTGTTTGGTCCACTGTGTGTGGTGTCAGTTGATGTAGATTTCTGCTTTATATACTTAGCATTATTGCAAATGGAGTATGTGAATTGTTTCGAATAATAATTAAAATTAACTGAAAATAGTTTTCTTCAGGTAATCAAGAAACAAGCAAAAACACTTCGCATTTAGTGCGAACTTGCAAGTATTTTTTTTAAACTTTTTTTTAAACATTGATTTACATTTTATTTTCACTCGTGTAAAACAAAAATTAGCCTTGTTTGATTGATATCATTAACCACCAACTAGACCCGATAAGAACATTGCAACGATTATAAGAACGGAGTAGCAAATCTTACTGTTACCAATTTAGCCATCTCTTTCATATAAGCTCTTTTAGACTTGCAATTTTTGTTGCAGCAATTCTTGAATGGAGGTTATGGAAATGGAAATACACTAAAGGTATTCACGTCAAAAGTTGCACTGTTGCAGAAAAGCAAAATTGCAAAATTTTCAAAAAGTATAACAACAACCACATAGAAAATTATTTTGCACAAATGATGCAAAATTGTCAGGGTCTGAGTAAGTGCAAGATTATCAGGGTAAATTTTGCAAAGTTGTGCAACTTTTTATGGCATTGCCAATCCAAAAAAAAAATTGACAAAAAGTACTTATAAAATCAACCATACACCAAATTACAACGCAGAAATTCCTAAGTGTTTTTCTTTTAAATGAAAAAATAAGTCAGTAATTAGTGTTTTTTATGGGAATTGTTACAATTTAAGTTTAAAATTTTTAAACGCATTAATAATCCCAAATTAATATTTTACTTATTAAGTAAAATATTTTTTGTTAAAAATACATTGAAATTGATTATTGAGGGGTTTAGCTGGATCCTATGCGCATTTCACTGTTGCTAATGCAGATCATCAGAGAACCTTTACCCAAAGCTTCTTAGAACAACTAGCGTTATTATATTATAAACTTTCATTTAAGCAAATGAGAAGCTCAATAACAAATAACAAAGTTGAAACAAGAACTCAATAATCAACATGTTTTTTATTTTCTTACTTTACTATTGCTACATTGGCTAACAAGTCGTTGAAGATATTTTCGATACAAATAAATTAATTAAAAAATTATAAAATAATAAAAATATTTAAAAATTCTTAGCTAGAAATTATAAAGAAATCTTCAAATTCGATTTTAAGATAACAAGTACATAATTTTTTTATTTTCAAAAGACCTGTGGCTCAAATAGTTATTAGAATTTTGTTAAATAATACCAATATTATTAATGTTGATATTTTTATTAGTGAATTGATTACAAAATTAATCAGTGAAGTTCCAACACTTCGTTTCAGTATTTAAACAAACATACGAGTACAATATATCTATGCACATATTGTGTTGCTTTATAGACAATTAAAAAAAATGGGTTGCTCACGTCAGAAAGTGCAATTATGCATTTTTGCATAGTTGCAAGAGTTGACGTGAATACCTTTATTATTTATTTGGAATCGAGAATTTTGCATTTTTCGATACACTAGAATCTAGTGACTAGATCAGTGATAATCAAACACATACATATTTACATAATATAAAAGAGTGTAAAATGCACGCTTGTACGAATGTACGTGTAGAAAAGAGCATAACAAAGTGCCCGCTGGCGGCCTTTTGATGATCTCTGCACTAAATGCTCTTTTAGCGAAATATACAAAAATCCCGATTTCAAAAAAATAATTAGGGCATTTCTATATTAAGGTAACGATATTGTATGCTGCAATAAAAATTGAATTTTTGAACCGGGATTTATTCATATTAATGCGAAAACAATAAAATAAAGGGTGTTTTTTATTGAGGTATAGAACTTTAAGTTGGCATCACTTTTTTAACTGGCGGCCATTTTGTCAGCTGTCAAGTGATTAATATTTAGTTTGGTTTGCCATTTCATCATGAACAGGTTGACAAAAGAACAACGCTTGCAAATCGTGCAAATTTATTTCGAAAATAATGGTTCAGTTCGCGAAGTTTACCGCAAGCTCCGTCCATTTTATGGTCGACATAATCGTTCATCAGAGCAATTAATTCGGTTAACCATGGATCGTTTTCGCACTACGTGTACTCTATGTGATGATACGCATCCGCAGAGACGTCGAACAGTGCGCACCGAAGAAACAATTGCCGCTGTAGAGCAAAGTGTTGAAGAGGACCCGAATGAATCGATTCGCCACCGTGCACAGCAATTGGAGCCGACTAACCGACTATTTTGTTCCCGAATTGGATGGCATGAATGTGGATGAGTTGTGGTTCCAACAAGACGGCGCTACATGCCACACAGCGCACGTCACAATCGATTTATTGAAGGAAACATTCGATGAGTGAATAATTTCGCGGAATGGACCTGTCAATTGGCCACCAAGATCGTGCGATTTGACACCATTGGATTATTTTCTTTGGGGATATGTGAAGTCGCTCGTCTACGCCAACAAACCAGAAACGTTAGGGGACTTGGAAGCCAACATTCGTGGCGTTATTGCCAACATACGGCCCCATATGCTCGAAAAAGTGGTTGAAAATTGGACCTGTAGAATTGGCTTTATTCGAGCCAGCCGCGGCGGCCACATGCCCGAAATCATATTTAAACATTAATGGCATAAAATTATCCTTCCAATAAAGCCAAATTGATGGACATTAAAACGATTTTCTTGTGTTTTATTTCAATTCGAAGTTCTATACCTCTTAAAAAAACACCCTATATTAGTCTGTTCTGTTTTTTGGTAGTTCTTTTGGTAGTGTTCTTTTGCTGCGAGTATAAATTTTTTATAAAAAAATCACAAACAAGTTTCATGTCTGGAAAAATAGCTAAAAAATAGCTAGATTCAAATCAAAATGGCTAAAAAATTAACTAATTGCTAAATTCACATTTCTTCCGGCTAAATGGGATGGAAAAGAGCTAAATTTAGTCAGAAAATGGCTAAATTGGCATCACTGATCCTAATGAACCACAGTGCAGTACAAAAAAATTTGAATGGTTCGCCCTTTAATTTCTCAATAAATACTGACATTGATTGTGTCATTACGCAAATGTGTTTTATTTGATTTCTGAACAATTAAATTTTTGTGCCTGTAATTTGACAACAATTTTTTTTTCGTCTAAATATTGACAGCAGATAAAGGGTTTTCTTATGGAGATTGACATGAAAGAAGCCATAAGCTACTGAAAGGAGTTTGCCTCATTATATCTGCCTTATTATCGCGTTTTTTGTTTTTAACTTTATACACTTTTTTTTTAAAGGTATTTGAACAAAAGAGAAAACAAAATAAGTTTGAACTTAAATAGGATTAGCAACTAACTAAAAAAAGCAAAATAAAACATAAAAAAATATTTACTTTTATTTTATTTTCAAAAGATTTTATTTTTAATTTATAACTACTAGACAATCTTATGTATATTTGTTACTTTTAAAATATGTATGTATGTATGTATATGTATGTGTATGTATAAATTTTTTGTTTTTGTAATTTTATTTTTACTTTAAGTAGAATAAGTTTTTTACTTCTTGGTTTTTTTTATTTCACTTTCAATATTTTCAATGCATTAATATGCAATATTGCAAATTTGTCTATGTATATTAAAATAAATGTTCATATCAAGTATTTAAAATTATTTGTATTTTTTTATTTCATATTTATAGCATAAATATGTTTTTTTTTCTATAAAAGTTTAACACAGAAAACCGTTATCAATTTTTAACGTTTTATTTTTGTTTTGATTCTATCCCAAAATACCTTTTTTTTTCGAATAAGGCTTTTTAGAAGTATTTAATTTTTTATTATTATTTTTTTAATTCCATAGTGTAATAAAGTAGTTTTAATGATAGGAAGGAAGTAGTGATATGTTTTTTAAGAGTTGCTTTGAAAAATAGTGAAACTTGAAATTTAGAAAATAATTGAGTTGTTTTGTTTTGTTTTTCAATTTATTTGATTTATTTTTAATATATAAAAAGTTGTCTTTTTTTAGTTATTTTTTCGTTCTTATATTTAACTTATTTATAATATAATAGTTAATTAAATATAGTTATACATACAGGTTTTATTTACTATATATACTTCTTATAGTGATTAATTATTTCTTTCAAAATTATCATATTTTAGTTATAATTAACAATTGTTCAAATTTTGTTTCAAATAGTTTTTTTTCCATAATTAATGCTAATAATGCTTTTCAAAAAATTGTCATATGATTTTTGTTTTAAATACAATTAAATAGTTTGGTTTAGTTTTTTTTTCTATTTTTTTATAAGAACAGTAAATACTTTGTTTTCACTATAAATTTGTCTCTTTCTGATTTGTATTTTTTTTATAATTTTTTTTTGTAAAATTACTTAGATTGGGTTTTATATAATGTAAAAAACTAATTCTTAACATTATAATTAATAAATTAAAACAAACAACTTAGCTACAGTTGATTTATAGTTTATTATTTAATTACAAGCTTAGGGTATCGCTCTGATACCATCTAAAGTTGATCTTAAAATAACACTGCCCTCCACCCAGAAATTAGGACGATCGAGCATATTTTGCCATAGAGATAACTCCTTGCCAGAGGCATCCATCCAGTCAACTTGCCGGCCGTAACTTTTACCTAAAATAGAAAAGCAATGAAATTTTATTAAAAGTGACTAGTAGTAAAAAAAAAATAAAACCAGACAATTTTGTGCAACATTTTAACCATCTAAAATCTTAAATTAAAATTGCAGCAATGAAAAACGTTTTAAATGTTATAACAATGATTCTATGAAAAACTATCCAATATTTTCTTAAGTTGTCTTAAGCTCTTATTGCTTTTTGACCACATTATTTAAAACTTACATGTTCCCAAAGAAAAACGCACGCCACCCAAAAACTCGTTACTTGCTAAACGATCATGATCCCAGACTGTTAATTCTAAAGCTCTCTCAGACAAATCTTCCAGCGAGACATCTTCATATATAAAAGTATAATTCCAGCTGGGATTTGTGGAACGTTTAACAATAGGTGTTTTCTGCTTAGAACTTCGTGTTCGATCAGGTAGTAAATAACTAAAATAGATTAAATAAAACAAAACACATATTTATATGTCCCAATTTACACTATGCAAGTCTTATTGCTAAGCTGATAAGTTTGTTAGGAGAGAGAGACGGGGGGAAAAGAAACGTTGCTGTTCCCCTCGTCTCTCTCTCCCTGAAACGAATCAGCTTAGCAATAAGACTTGCATAGTGTGATTTGGGACTATTTTCCATAATAGAAACAATAGCAGTGGGAAAAAGTTACATACCTTTTACAGAAAGCATCACAAGAGCCATTTGGTTTGATGGGCGTCAAGTGTTTGGCCTCCTTAACCAACACATGCAACTGGCCTCCCTTGGTACGATCGGCTTTCGAACTAGCCACCGATTTAATACTGCCAAACTTTCTTAAGCCGCCACCAGTGGCCAATGCCGCCGCGCGCATGAATTTAGATTTGCTGCCTTCGGGTGTGACATATTTTAAGCCCACCACTATGTCTCCCCTATAAGTGGCCACTTCATCAAAAGGTTCACTCTGTTTTAGAAAAGTATACAAAAAAAAGGATTTATTTTCATCAACTTTTACTTTAAGATTGATTTTTGTTATATAACATCATACCCTCTCTTGCAACAAATACCACTGAGATTGTGGATTATCGAAAACTCTGCCCTGCAGATTGACATTCACTTCGCCCAGAAAATCGTTGCGTCCGAACATATCCGAATGCCACACAGTCAGCCAGAGAGTACGAGACTCTAAATTAGAAATCGGCATATGGAAACGCAGCACCTCATCAAATATGGGATTAAGGGTGTGTTTTTTTACTTTTGTTTTACGTTTGCCGGCCTTTGATTTGTCGGGCAATAAATAAACCTAATTCAGAGAAAAAATTATTTTTTTTTAATTATTATTGTTCGAGCTTTATTTGTTTCTATATTTGTGATAAGATGAGGCTATATAGTTTGTATCGCTCTGTAAGTTAATTCTAAATATTCTGACAAACAGGTAGTGGAACGGAACAACTAGCTTTTTTCTAAGATCGCTGCAGCTTCATCATCAATGTTCTTTGTATTTGGTCCACTGTTTGTGGAGTCAGTTGATGTAAATTTCTGCTTTATATACTCAGTTTTTGGTGCAAATGGAATATGTGATTTGCTTTGAATCATCGTATTACAATTTGCTGAAAGCTTTTTTTTGTAATGAAAGCTCAATTTCACCATATCTAAATTTACAACAGTCTTGCCATTGCCGTTTGTTCTTTACTAATTATGCTAATTGTATAGTTTGCCTTACAGAGCGATCTAATCATAATTTCTTTTTTAACTTAATTATCAGAAAAAATTTATTTAGTAAATTCACTTACCTTTACATATGGATCGCTACGATTGCGTTTTGCATCAACAGCTGCTAAATCTTTACATCTTACCACATGTATTTCCAATGCGCCCAATTTATAATTGTATTGCATGCCGAATTCCACCTGTCCCTTGACCACAACTGTACCATAACGACCCTCACCTGCGCCGGAATACACACTGGCCATTGAGTCGGAACGCGGCTGTTAAATAAAAGAAATGTTCCATATATGAAATTTTCAATATAAACAAAATATTTTGTTTTGCCAACCAGCCAGCCAGCATTTTGTTATTTTTTTAAAATTAGAATATAAATGCATTCAGCAACAACAAAGAAAATTAGTTACGCTTATCATGTTTTCAATTTAAAGATTTGTTTTGCTTTGGAAACAAAGATGTTTTTCAATGTTCATAAATATGTATCGTGTTGTTGAATATGCAAAATGGGCCTTTTTTTAAGAAAATTAAAATAATTGCTCTCAGTTTTGAATTAATGGCCTGTTCCACGATGTCGACAGAAAACGGTCGATCGGCAACTTGTAGTGAAAACAACAATAAAATAAGAAAATTTGTTTTTATTTTCAACATAACTAATCTACAGAACGTTTCCGGTCGAGATCGAGCGAAAAATTACCGAAGAAGCAATATTTGCTCTAAACTATCGTACATTAAAAAAGGCAATAACGAACTATTCGCAAAGCAGTCTCCAAACTAATTTTGGACGGAGCAATAAGAAACATTATCTTCAGTTACTTCTCGCCAATAATTTATAAATTATATTGTGATCTTGTGTTTGTCTTGTTTGCTAAACATTTCTACAGGGAAAAAATCTTTGCTTTGGTACTCGTAGTATGCACCTACTTGACCTGGGATTCATAATAACTGAATCTTTGCCAAAGTGAAGAATTATTGAAAAAATAATCGCTAGACTAAAAAAGCGAACTATTCGCAAATACGCCTGTAAGCTAATGTTTAACGGATCAATAAGCAGCATTCCCTTTGTTTACTTCTTGCTAATTACTCGTATTTATAAATGATATTCTAATCTTGTGTTTGAGAGCAAAAGTAATAAACAAAAGAGAGAGAGAGAGAGGGAGGGAGAGAGAATAATTACAAAAGCTTCGTTCTCGAACTATTGTCAAAATATTGGGCCTTATCGTAATAAATGTGTCGAGTGTCGAACTACGACAATTCTGTACTAGACTAAACAACATTGCAACATTTTTTCTTTAATCTAGTACGAAATCGTCGTTGTCGTAGTCGAAATACGACACTCGTAATTAGGCTCATTAAAAACGAATATTTAGCGATGTAAAAATGAAATAACTAAAACTATTATTAGCGAATATTTAGCAATGTCGTCCAAAGTTATTCGTTGTAGATATTAACAAAGATTTTTTGTTGATTCATGGCCAAACCTTTGAGATCGAAGAATTTGCTGCCAAGAACTGGACGACGAGTGAGCTCGTTTAACTAGCTATAGACGTTTCCGAACGTTTTGTCCAAGAAATGATTGCCAAAAGTTCGAAGGAGATATTATTATCGGATGTTATGGTCAGCCCGCTTGACGGCAAATAATTCTGCCAAGAAACCGGCTTCAATGCAAAGATCTGATAGAACATTTTCGTCCATTTTTTAAATGTAAGATTTTGTGTTTTTCAGAGTTCAGGGTGTGTGTTAAGTTTTATAAAATCGGTACAGTAGAACCACTTAAAATAATATTATAATTTTAATGGGCGTAACTCCACCAATTTTTTTTCAAATGAAAGATTGTGTCTATTTTTGAGCTGAAGGTGTGGTAAGTTTCGTAAAAATCGGTTAAGTAGAACTGCGTGAAATATTATAACAGATTTTAATGGGCGTAGCCCCTTTCATTTTTTAAATTCCTAGGTTTCGCAGCAATTAAATATGCAGAATATCATAAAATCAAATCCCGCTTTTTTATAATGGGACCAAAAAAAAAAAACAATTTTTACAATCGATCTAAACTGTACCGAGATATGAAGTAACACACCTAAAAGAATATATAGACGAATTGTTAACCTCCTCCTTTTTTTTAAGTCGGTTAAATATATGGCAACCATAGCTGTGTAAAGAACCGAAGAACGTCAAAAGCACAAAAATAATTGTACCAAATCCAAAACAAAACGAACTTTTTGACATTCGTCAGCTACAAAGCACATAGAGGAAAAAATTATCAGCTGAAGCAGCGCCGCCACCTGGTTATATACACCTTGGTTTTAACTTTACACCGAGATTCGATGATGAGATGGGTAATGTAGTGCTGTACTACAACTCCCAAGGTTCTTGGCGCCGTGGATGTCTAAAAACAGCTTGGCGCATAGCAACCTTCCTTGAACTGATTACTGCAGGATTTTCGTGGTACGAGGCAATAAGAAAAAAGAACAAGAGTTCATTGGAACTCATTTATTTAAAACTTTTGCTCTCCAACTGGAGAATAGCGGAGCATCATAGACAACTTTGAAAATTCTACAAATGTTTGATTGTGAAGCATTAAAATCAAGCATTTACATGTTTTGCGTGAACATTTTTAACCATTATAATTTGTATAATTTGAATATTGTTCAAGTGTTAGCATTCATAATCATGTTAATTTAAAACTTGGTGGTAAATGAATACACATTAACGAAATACCTTATAAGTGAATGGAAGTGACTCAAAACCTTATCCAAATGACTAGCTCTGGCATTAATATTAGATATCTTAACAAATACTATCTATCATTTAAATAAAACTGTGAACGCCAGTTACGATTATGTCACATACACCGGAGTGTGACAACAAGTTAATCTTTTAAAAATATTCTCTCTTATCTTGTAGATTTTTTAGTTAAGTGTCACACAAATACACATACATATTTATATTCATAAACTTATGTAATATTTAACAATTACTTACGCCCAGGGAACTAAAACTGCCACGATTTTGATGCATTGCCACCCAACGATCAATATCTTCATCGGACTGTGTGGGCCAGTTATCACTGGAGCCTGAGCCACGCGATTGTATGGGACTAGAGGTGGGATCGTTTACATTGCGTTGGCCCATAACGGGCGATCGGCTTATCTCTTCAGCGGCCACCTTTGCTTCTTCTAGAAAATAAAAAAAAGATGCACATATTTTAATTTAGTAAAATTATAATTCATAATTATTAGTTGTCTTTTGTGTGTGTGTATGTGTGTGTGTGTGTAGATACAAGTGTTTTGTTATTAATAGAGGTTTCCGCATACGAACATTAATTTTATATTTTAGTAATATATTTTTTTCTGTTTGATATAAAAATATTTATAAATAACTATTGTTGAATTAAAAGTTATGGTTGTGCATGCATTTTATTTGTTGTGCTTATGCTTCTCCACTTTTGTTTATTTTTATCAATTTTCCACTTTGATGATTTGTTATTTCAACCCTGACTGACCTCAAGTGGATAATTACTCTTGATGCCAAGGAAAGTTATGAATTGCAATCAATACTTTTAAAGAAATTCTATTTATAAAAATTCTGAATAAGCTTAGATTTAAACGTATTCAAGATTATATACATGTACATACATATAAATATACGACCAGAGTATGATTAACTACTCAATAATTTTTTTCAATCAGATTTCTGCTAATGATATAAACTTCGTGTTGGAAACAAGCAAATAATTTATTTAATTAACTAAGCAAATGCAATCATTGGGACTCATTGAAGTTGTTTTGATTCAAGTTGAGTTATTTATATTTCACAAATGGGCAACTGACTTAATTGCTAATACATACATACAATTATAATGATGCAATTCAAGTTGTGATGTTGAAGTAGAAGAATATTTATTATGTGCCATAAAACAAGAGTGGAAAAATTGGCATGTGCTACAAATTGTTTTTCATTAATAATATTCGTATTCTCAAATATTTGTGGCAATGACAAAAATATAATAATATATCTCAAGTTTTATAGTTTTAGTGCAAATTTTACAATATATTATCATGAAAAAGACAAAAATTAATTCAGATATACAAATGTACATATATATATATATATATATATATATATACATACATATATATATATATATATATATATATATATATATATATATATATATATATATACATATATATATATGTATATATTTGAATTTATAACAATGTTCAGAATACGGATGTAACAGCGACACAATCATAATTTTTGTCGATGATGTATAAGCAGAGAACCCAGAGAACTGGTTATTTTGTTTGATGTCGGAAATAAATATTCATTGTGTTGGTATTGATTTCAGCTTTATATATAGTCAGCTTTTCAAGGCAAATGGAATGTGTGAACTGTTTTGATTCCTCGTATTACAATTTGCTGAAAGCTTTTTTGCAATGAAAGCTTAATTTTAAAATTTCTGAATTTGCAATAGTCTTGCCATGTGCATAAATAGTAAAGAACAAAAGGCAATGGTAAGACTGTTGTAAAGTTAGAGATTGTAAAATTGAGCTTTCATTAAAAAAAGCTGTCATGCAAAGACTTTACAGAACTATTTGAGAATTCGCAAATAATAATATTATTGAAAATCACAAAGAGTTGATTTCAATAGTTTTCAAATATTGTGTTCAATCGATTCACTTTTGTTGTTGACTATAAACACTAGCAATTTAAACGTATTATTGCAATTCGAACTTATTTCAAAACGTATTTACAGAAGTATATAAAAGGTAATACATACATAATTACCAGAAAATGTCACGTATCTTTTTTTTTAATAAACACACAACCCGCGAAATGATTAGTTTGTCTGCGGAAAGCACCCAGGGTCTACGGCGGAAATCGAACCCATGATCTCTGGACTGAGAGGCCAGCATCTCTACCACTAAACCACAGGAGCGCCCTGTGTGTGTTCTTCATTAGTATTTAATCATTTAGCTTACTTGGGAAAATGTTTGCCAAGTGTAAACGTAGCTTTAACAGTTTAACCCCCTGATTTCACAACAAGGACGGTCGATTTAAGTAGAAAATTTATATGGAAAGCTCAATTTTTTTGGAGTGATTTTCATATAAATTTTTTAGACGAGTCGCCTTGCTGCTTGACTTGTGGAAACTGCACATAATGTGCTTCGGAAAGGCCTAGCTGGGGCATCATCAGGGCGGATAGTAACAAAACTACATATCGTAACCTTAATATAGAAAGGCCCTATCTCATTCTTCTAATGTACGAAAAATGCAAAAATGTCGATTTCATAAAAATAATTAGGCTTATCATGAATAAAATTTCACATGGAAATTTCCGAACGTGTGAACAATTCATATCAAAAACCTTCATACGATCACAAAATATTTTGACAATTTATTAAGAAAATTATTCACAAAGATTTGTCTGTTGGGAAGAAGTGGAAATATGTGAACGAAAAATTTGATTCAAAACAACAAACAACAAACAAACGCTAAACAACACTGCTGGCAAGACATTTGTTTCAGTTATTGCAGGTATAAGAAGGAGTAAATAAGCAAATACTTGATGCCGAAAAAATTGTGATGCTTGCTTCTTTATACGCATGGGCGCGTATACAAACACGCACACGGTGTGTGTATGATCCTTTGTTTTTCTGTGCACACACAAACGCACACATGCATTGAAATTAGTTCATGCATTGAAATTAGTTGTGTGCGCTTGCTTTAAAAAAGCACCCTTAAACACATAATACCTTACCATCTACATCTTACACACATACTCAAACGTACAATATGAAAAATAACAAGCATACACGCATCAACACTACTTATTTTGAGTGTTTGTTACGAACAAGAAGTCTTCGCGACATCGCTTGTAAACACTCATTCATATACACGAACATCAATACATCTATCGTGCTTCGCTCATTAGTATAATACATGCCACGAGAATACATTTAAAAAACAAGACGTATTTACACTTCAAGACTGTTTACGCAGGCCTCTAGTACGTATGTATTTATGTATATCAAAATCAGTTCATCTATTTGGAAGAAGCAACATAAAGATGTACAAAGACATGCCTTCTTTTTACGAATTATTAAGCAAAAGTGAGTGCGACAAATTCTTAAAGCAAATACATTCAAGGAATTATTGCAAATAAAACAATATATATATATATATATATATATATATATATATATATATATATACATAGTTATATAATACTCTTGCACTACCTCCTCGTATTACCACAAAATCACTAATGGCATCATCATGAAGTTCTGCCTTAACTACCACGTTCTGACTTGACAACAGTTGTTGCAGTGATGGTCTACTACGTGTCATGCTGCAACGTGAACTATTTATGGATGTCGAGGCGGTATTGATTATTGTTTCAGGGCTGATCATAACAAAGTCATTAATATCAGCATCCTCTTCTAAGGTCTCTAAAAAACGGTCAGAGTTTGAACGTAAGCTATCGTCCCAAGTCCAGGCACGACGTGACTTGTTTGTGTAATCGGCTGAGGAAATATGTTGACTGTGGCGTCGTTGCAGTGTATTGGCATTAGTATTAGATTTAGTATGGTGTGCAGGCAAGCCGGC
Organism: Tachina grossa; assembly: GCA_949987645.1. Taxonomy (NCBI): domain Eukaryota; kingdom Metazoa; phylum Arthropoda; class Insecta; order Diptera; family Tachinidae; genus Tachina; species Tachina grossa. Next base: position 172,951,837 of record OX465274.1, read on the forward strand.
TAAAGAGACTCTATTATTGCAACTTGGATTAGTAGATGATGCAGTTGTAGTGGTGCTGTTAATATTAGAAGAAGCTAAATTTATTGCTTGAGTAAAAGTAGTGGGTGTTTTAGGAGTGTGGCAAGTTGCAGTAGGTGTATTTATAGTAAAATTGGTTGCATGATTAGTTTCTACGTTCAGCTGTGATGTCATACTTATTGTTGGCAATTGTCGTTCACAATTTCTATCTCCTGCTTTTATTGCACACGCATTCAATGTTGTGTCCAATATTGCTGTTTGTTTTTTCTTCTCCTCCTCTTCCTTTGCTTCTTCGCGTGCATCTCTTAGCCGCAGCTCAACAATATAGGCATTAAATTTAGCATCTATGTCATCATCTTCATCGGAATTGTAATGATATGAAGCAGAACGTTTGCAACATGGCAGTTTTTTTCTTAGCTGTCGCCAGCATGACAGTTTGTGTTTTAAATGCCAACTTTTATTTGGTTTTCTATGGCGTCCATAGCGCTTCCACCACAAGTATGGCCATTTACGTTTACGATTGACTTTAATGGATTGCGTTGAGGCGCAACTGTTGTTGCGCATGCGATCTAACGAGGCATAATTAATATTATTGCCACCACCAATAGCAGCACCAGCACCAGCACCAGCACCAACAATGCCATTATAGGCTGTGCGTGATGTATTAGATGACGTCGCTAAAACGTTTGTTGTACGTGTATTTGTGCAACTACTATCAGCACTGGCTTTTAATTGTTGTTGCTGCTTTGGTTTCTTTGTTATTGGCATTAAAAATTTATTGCCAGCAGCTTTCGATTTCGTTGAGTTTGCAGTTGTAGTCTTGTTATAATTGTGCACTGTTGGTTCAAATTGAGTTTTATTGTTTTTAATTTTCATTTGAAATTTCGATTTCTTATTGAGTTTCGTCGCATGTGACATTTCATCATTTCCGTCATGTTGGCAATCGAAGCCGTTATTATCGCCGGTATCGAATGGATTGTAGGTTTTGACATTTTTCATTTGTTTCGTTTTGTAATTCATTAGTTTCGTTACTTTTTTCATTGTTTCTTTGAATTACAATGTGTTGAAAAGTTATTTTTTTTTTATAAATTTATGTTGGCTGTTAGTGTGCGTTTAAAAAAATTTTATAATGTAATTGTTTTAATTAAAATTTAATTGCACATAAGAAAAGTTGATTAAATGTTAAGTGCATGAAGTTGTAACATTTCCACAACAAAGATTAAGTCATTTTAAGCAGTTTCTTAATAAACAATTTAATATTTTTGTGACTTATAAATAAATAAATAAATTATTACAGATTGTTCTAATTATGTTTTTTTTTCGTTTTATAGAATTCGCTTAGAAATAAAAAAATACTAGTATATATAGAATAGTTATTTTAATGAAATAATCACTCAGATGTTTTAAAATAAATGTGTAGGGAGTCAAAGTAAGACTCAAAACAAAAAGAAGAAGTTTCTTGAAAGGTGCTAGAAAAGTCATGATAGGATTTTAATTAATTGAAAAGCTTTTAGGTCAGCTTCAGTTTGGATTTGTAGTTTTTTTGTTTGAAGTTGGGGAACAAAGTAAATTTTTGTTAATAATTTATATTCTTTTATATTTTCCAATAATTTAATGATTTCATTACTAAACTTAGCTTAATATTTTTAAGCAAATTTTCATATCGTGACCTAAAATCGAAAAGGCCGGAAGTACACTTTTTACGTTTTTTATACGAGAAGCAAAAAAACTAATAAATTTAATTTGTTGGAGGCCAAATTGAATAGCGAATAAAAGATGTGTTTTGTTTCATCGCATCATAATCAATCAATAAGTATATTTTGAATTTTTTTGCTTGTCCGAATTTTAGGTGACGATATATAATTTTTCTCTATGGTCAAATGTGTTTTATAACTTTCTGTTACCGATTGTAGATAATCGAGTTTGAATCAGATTTTTACGTTTTGAGATCATGTAAGCCTATTTCGAATATTTACATGATGATGCTCGTATGACTGATTGAATTAGTGTACATATACATGTATGAGAATTTTCACGAGAAAGTCCAATTTTTTTCGCGTGCGACAGCAAGAAATTAAGCTTATATTTCAGAATGTTGTGACTAATGTAGAGCCTACACAAATATGTATATAAGGAAGTAAAAAAAGAGTTTCGTTTTCTTTAAAAAAAAAAACAAGCATAATTGTTTGGTGTCGCACAGAAAATTGACATTCCTATGAAAATGGCTATATGCATGTATGCGTGTTGGTATGTGAAGCTCTGATAATTTAAAAATGGCTCAATTCCAGTAAGAAAAATTGGAAGCCATTTTTAGGAACTAAATTTTCACTGTTTTAAAAAAATCTACAATAAAAATAAGTATGTAAATAATTCGTAGAAAAGATAGTAAAAGCTTATATTATTCATACAAAAATTTTGAATTCCGTCAAACTCTTAGAAAGTACTAATGATGCTTTAAAAAAAATATTTTTATTTATGAACTAATTTTTATCTAAAATTTTGTAACGTTTAAATTTAATTTATATGAAAGAATTGTTAGCGTTAAAGTTCGCACAAAAAGGTGCGAGTTGCATTTAACCAAATAAAAATATCATTATAGTACGCCAAAACGGAAATTTTTCTTAACATTGCTTTCGGCAATTTCTTGCAATGATAAGTCTATGTATCGTTAGAGATGATCAAAATTTGCATTGTCATATCTCCCGATTCGAATAAAAAACTTGATGAGCTCGTAAAAATTTAATTTTTTACTACAAACTTTCAAAAATTTATTTCGGAATGTTCGAAAATTTATTTCCGAATGTTCGAAAAATTATTTCCGAATGTTCGAAAACTTATTTTCCAAATGTACGAAAATTTATTTTCGAATGCTCGAGAATTTTTTCTTAACATTGCTTTCGGTAATTTCTTGCAATGATAAGTCTATGTATCGTTAGAGATGATCAAAATTTGCATTATCATATCTCCCGATTCGAATAAAAAACTTAATGAGCTCGTAAAACTTTAATTTTGTACTACAAACTTTCGAAAATTTATTTCGGAATGTTCAAAAATTTATTTCCGAATGTTCGAAAATTTATTTCCGAATGTTCGAAAACTTATTTCCGAATGTTCGAAATATGATATGATGATATCAAAATATCGTTAATTGTGAATTTAATATAATATATATTTAAATGAATGAATATTTAAATGAATGAACAAATTTGTATTAATGATAATAAACAGAAAATATAATAAATAAACCGAATAAAACTTTAAATAAAATCTTGAATAGAATCGCAATGAAAAAAGTTTGAACAGCTCAACTTTAAATTGTAATTTATTTTAAATTTTGCAAATGGTTGGTTGTCTTCTCATCATACTGCAAAATCCAAAAATTTCGAAATCGTAAGCAAAGCCACTTAATAATAATTCGTAAGCATATAATAATAATAATTAATAATAATAATTTCGTAAGCATTTAGAATATTTTACTTTTAATTAAAATATCACATTTTACTTTTGATTAAAATAAAATGCAGTCATCAATTAAATCAAAGGCTGACGGGCGGTGCGTCATGAGATAAAAAAATACAAACATAAAGATGCTTAAGTAAGAAAATTGCTAAAAATTATCTATGTTAATCTCTTCTTATTAAGAAATAAGCAAATTGAAAATAAAATGCTCTTTAAATGTAGATTGTCTTTATTCATGTATATTTTTGCCTTTTTATTTTAAAATTCTCAGAAAATCAAGAACATCAAATTAGACAAGCGTCTAAAATTTTACCACAACAATAACAGCAGATGCAACTAAGAAATAAAATAAAATTGCTAATAACAGAAAAAAAATCTACAAATCAACTGTTTTGGGTGAATTTATCATAAAGTCAATATGTATTAAAAGAAATTCGTTGTAGCAAAAACTTTTCGAAATTTTGTAATGGGTCAGGGTGGATTATGCAATAAAAATTAAATTTCCAAATTATTTGGTTATTTGGAATAGAGTTTTTTGTGCCACACTAAAAAAATATTAACGAAAATATTAAGTGCATATGTTATAATTTGCAAATAAATCTGCCTAAGTCCGAATAAAATGATTGAATCTTTTATTCGAATGAGTTTGTTGTATTAAATTTTTCAATTCCGTCTACGCTTATTAGGCTATTAAAAATTAATAAAATAAATTTATTTAAAAAAATTTATTCGAATAAAATTATTCGACTAATGTTGGGCGAATAAAATTATTTAAATGCATAAATGTTTTTGAGTGTAGTTATATTTTCCAATAAAATTATTTAAATGAAATTAAAATGTATGCGCGAGTCACAATGTAATGATTAAATAATTTTTATTCGAGTAAATTTTCTTAATTCTTTGAAATGTTAAAAGAACATTATTCGAATGAAATTATTCGAATTAAACTCTTCGAATGAAATTATTAAAAAAAATTATGTGAATAAAATTATTCGAATAAAGTTTCTGGAAATTTTATTTTTCATACTATAATATTCGCATAAATTATTTGAGAATTAAAAAATCAATAAAATTTTTGAGTACCTATGCGCGAGTCTCTATAAAACTATTAAGTAGTCGTAATTTTTATTCGAGTAAACTTTCCCAATTCCTAGAAAATTTCAAAGTAACAGCGCTCAAATAATATACTCGAAATGTTAAAAAAATATTATTAAAATAAGATTTTTCGAATAAAACGATTCGAACAAAACTATTCGAATGAAATTATTCGAGTAAAATTATATGAACTAAATTGTTCGAGTAAAATTATTCGAATAAAATTTCTGGAAAATATTTTTTGTATTATGTTATTCGCATAAATTATTTGAGAATAAAAAAATCAATACAATTTTTGAATTTTTTGTTCGTATCACTTTCATTATAAGAAAGTAATCGGCTTATATGTATTTAAACATAAATACGAGCATTTAAAAAAAAAGCGTAATTAAACCATTTAGCTAAAATAGTAAGCTTTTTTATAACAGACAGTCTACACTAATCAAAATAGATAATTATAATCTTCTCTTTTAATGTTATAGCCGAATTATTTTATTAAGGAAATATTTTTCTTTCCATTTTCCGCAGGCGCATGCAAACAATATTATGGTTTAAGTAAGTATATATGTAAATATGTATGTATATTTTAGTATATTTTGGAAAAACATTTTCATACCTGAAAAACGACTAAAAACAATCGCTTAAGAAATATTTTAGTTGAAAAAAGTTGATTACTGAAGCACATCTAAATTATGGCAATATTGTCAGACGTTATAAATAAAAATTTTCCTTTATTTAAAATATTGAAAATTATTTATGTTGTACTATTTTAATTTCTTGCCACTTAATGCAGATAAAAGAAAAGTGGTTAAATTTCGTAACATAAGACATTTTCGCTCACAAGAGTTGCATTGATTAAATATTCAATTTGAATGAATGCATTTAAAAATATAAAGTATACGCACGTGCGACAAAATGACATTGAATTGTAATTTTGGTAACGCTTCTGCAAGCGAATGCTGTTGATATTGACAAGTTTTAGAAGTTTTAATTAAATATTCAACACACTGACTGACATACATTCATTTAAATAAAAAATTTAATTTATAAATTCAAGAAAACTTGCAGACTTGCACTCATTTTACAAATACATAAATGTATAAAAAATCATAAATTTAATCTCAGAATTGCATAATAATATGACAAGCTTGCTTTTTTTTATTAACTAATTATTACATTTTAAGCAACATTACTTTAAAAGTTCTTAATTAAATCTGAAAAAAGTAGTTCTTGCACTGAACGCAACTTTTAAAAAGCAATTATTTCTTTTTTGGGTTTTTTACTTTGATATCTGTGGGTGGTGGCGTTGGCTGAAGTAGTTAGCACGTTGACTACAAAACCGTGGGTTTCAAAATTTAAAGTACCACATGTTTTCACAATTTGTAAACATTGTTATTCCCGTTATTAAAAAAGAAAATAAAAATTAAATATCTTCGCAGGCAATAAGAAATTCAATAAGTTTATAATCTTACCTTTGTATCACATTTGATACATACTGCAGTTTGTTTGTTTCTATACTGTTTTACATATAATTAGAACAAGTGTTTTCGATTTTTTCCGCGTTTTCTTTTGAAAAAAAAAAAATTCAGTTTAAAGTGGATATTGATAAAAATGCCTTATCCGCGGTTTTTGACTCTCAAAGAACTGGTAAATGAAGTTCTAAGTGAAAGTGAAGATGACGATATTTTTGAAGCAGATGTCACTGATATTGCTGTTCGTAACACTGATATTTCAGACGAAGAAGACCACGAAAGTGGCTGGTCTTCGGATTCTGATCAAGGCATTAGCAGCAGTAATACAAATAGTGATCCTTTATATTTGGCCAAAGATGGTACTACTTGGCGTAGCGAACCTTATCCCATTGGTAAACTAGGAAAGGAAAATATTCTTAGCATGCGCCCAGGTAAGTCGTGATAAAAAAAAGGTGACTGAATTGAGACCTGTTTTTGAGGTATAACAAAAACTTTACACGATCTTTTTGATGAGTACTATGGACGTCCTATATTTCGATCAATAATGTCTGAAAAAACATTTTTGTATACACATAAAATAATACGGTTTGATGATGTGTTAACCAGACGAGTGAAGACAAATTCGCATCAATCAGAAACTTTTGGGAAAACTGGCCTGAGAGCGTCTCAACGTTTTACAATCCTAATGATTGTGTTACTGTGGATGAGCAATTGCTAGGTTTTCATGGCCGCTGTAAATTTCGCCAATATATTCCATCCAAATCAGAGCGGTATGGTCTAAAATTTTGGCTTCTTGTTGACTCGCGTACTTGTTATGTATGGAAAATTCAATCGTATTTGGGAAAGGATATATAAGGAATTCCGGAGCGAAACCAAGGAGAACGAGTGGTTCTTGACTTAGTGGATGGTCTAAAAGGAGAAAATGTTACGATTGATAATTGTTTTTTCTTCGCATAACCTGGGTCAAAAACTTTTAAAACGAAATATAATAATGGTTGGAACTATGCGAAAAACAAGCGATCCATTCCTCCAAAGCTTTTGGCATGCAAAAAAATTACCACGGTATGAGTCAACCTTTGCTTTTACACCTGATACAACTATGGTTAGCTATATAAGCCACAAAGACAAGTGTACAATTGTCATGAGTACAATGCATCATGAACCTAAAATTTCGGATTGCCACAAAAAGTTGGCCGAAATAATATCGTTTTATAACTTCACGAAAGGAGGAGTTGATACGGTTGATAAAATGTTAAATTGCTATAGATGCAAACGTAAAAGTAATCGCTGGCCGATGGCTGTTTTTTCTAACATTATAGACATTTTAGCTTTGAATGCTTACATTATATTCAACAAAGTCGATTCCAACTGGAAACAAACTCAAACCAGTACAAAACGTAAGACTTTTCTACGTGAGTTAGCAATATCACTGTCAAAGCCTTATATGGAAAAACGTCAAAAACGTCCTAGAAATGAACTTTCTCTGGCAATTTTCAAAAAAATTTCAGCCCAAAGTACAGATGAATCTAATGACAGTGAAGCTGGTCCATCAAAAAACAAAGAAACGATAATTCTGAAAAAAAGAAACGTGCTAGATGCCAAAAAAATAAAAACAAATGGTCGTCGAGTTACTGCTTTTTATGTAAGAAGCCTTGTTGTGGTGATAAACACGCCAAAAATTTTTGCTTTGATTGCATTAATGATTTCTAGAGTTTAATTAAACATAAGTAATAAATAATAAAAAAAAGCTTTAAAAGTATTGAATTTGGTCAATTACTATTATGTTCTATAGTATGTATCAGAAATGATACATAGGAAGAATTAAGAATTTTTTTTAAAGCTCGATCTACGGTTAAAAAATTATTTATTTGGAAAAATTAGTTAAATTGATATTATATATTACAATTGCTGAGCAAACCATTATTGATGGTTAAACTAATCAATTTTAATTGTTAAGTTACTGCCATTTTTAATTACGATCGACAAAATTAAATCCAAAAATATAATTCAAGTTTTTTATGTCTGCAAATAAAAGTTGCGGTTGCTATTCGATAGAACAAACTTTTTTTCTTACTTCTAACTATTGAAATAACCAACTTAAATTGTTAAATTACTGTTTGATTGGGTAAGTTATTTTTTGAATGTTGTTTGAATTAATCAGTCTACGCTCGACTCTTGTACATAAGTTCAAAATTATTAAAAAGATTATTTATTATGAAAAGTTAAAAGTGGGAACAGTTGATGAATTCATCATCTTGGTTCAATTAAATCCTATGGGCGTTGCTAAGATTCAGATATATTGGATGTGGATTTAGAATACATACTTCTCAGAAAGTATGCTGCTTGTCTTAAAAAAAATTTCAACTGATGCAATTTTCATCTAAAAATTGGTTAAATTTACTTTTTTACACGTAAATTAATAGCAGAGTTTTTACAACAACAATAGTTTGTTGCAATTTTAATCGTCGAAATTGATTAAAATTACTTACAACTTTTAGAGATATGCTCTTTATGTCAGACACGGGAGCTAGGGACGTGATTTTCGTAACAAAAATTGTTTTGATTTCTTTGTTTACACTTTTTAGTTTTCGTTTTCTTTATTGTTAGGGTTCCGTACACCAAAGGTGAAAAGGACCCTATTGTTTTCGCTACGCTGTCCGTCTGTCCGTCACACGGTATTTTCTCAGGAACCGTAAGAGCTGCGGACCTGAAATTTGGACAGAGTATGTAGAACCTTGGCCGCTACAACAAGAAATACATGAGAATTAAAAATTAAAGGGTGTTCCAAAACGAGCAACGAAAAATTTTAAAATCCCATGTAATATACATACAATTGTATGTACATATGTATATTGAAACTTGAATTTTGTAAAATTAGTGTATTTTTATACAGACTACAACAACTAACAAACACTACAATTTAAAAAAATTTAAATTAAAGGGTGGTCCATCAGTTAATGCAATTTTGACTATGTAATTTTGACAATTTGCTATATCTTGGAAACCGTAAGAGGCAAACACTTGAAATTTTCATAAAAGGTATAATTAAAAAAACCGAAAATTATAAAATCGCCAAACCAAAAAAAAAAAAAAACGCCAAAAATTAAAAAAAATTTCTAACACTGAAATAAATCGCCAATTTCGAAAAAATCGCCAAAATGAAAAAAAAACGCCAAAATGAAAAAAACGCCAATAATCGAAAAAAAATCGCCAAAACGCGAAAATGTCGCCAAAACTAAAAAAAATATTTAAATAAAAAAAAAATCGCATAAATGAAAAAAATCGCCAAATATAAAAAAAATGCCAAAATGAAAAAACGCCAAAAACCGAAAAAAATCGTCAAAACAAGAAAATAAAGTGTCAAAACTAAAAAAAAAGAGCCAAAACTTAAAAAAATATCCAAAACCGAAAAAACGCCAAAACAAAAAAACCGAAAAGACCCCCAAAAACGAAAAAAATGACAAAACTATATATTATATAGGATGAAGTTTGTATTAAATTACCTATCTAGTGTTCGTACGGAACCCTTCGTGCGCGAGTCAGAGTCGCACTTTACTGAATTTGTTTTCTGTTCTTAAAGAAAGAGAAGCCAGATGATTTGTTAAAAAGAACTTTAAAAAACAGGCGTGTTGAGTCTGCGTTTACAAATGCAGATGTCCACATATGTAAATATTTGGGGCGATTTTATTTTGTTTTATAAATACATAGTAATAAAATTATTAAATTTTATGAATATTAAATAAATAATTTTAAAAATACAAATAATTTTATTGCATTTGTTTTAAAAAATTAAGGAGCATAGCATTGTTGGCATTAATTTATACTACAAAAGGAATCAAATACTCGTAGATACAAAGTTGGTGTTTAATGGTTACTAAGAGTAGTCAGGTTATGTAAGGTTATAATAGTCGTAATATATACATACATATGTACATACAAGCTTTTCCAATGAACATCGAAAATTACGGGGCATATGAACACACAAAGACACAACTTTATATATAGTTGACAAATGGCAGACAAAAAAAAGAAATAAATGTAAAACAAACATTTTTGTTTGTTTGTTAGAGATGATGATGGAAACGTGTAAACAACTTTTAAAAATGTGTAGAGAAAAATAAAACTAAAATATTAAAGCAAATAAAAAATAAACATTTAAACAAAGCCGCTGTATATAGTTTAGCTCCAACTATTTTTCTCACAACTTTTCGTAAGTCGTATTGCAGGGATGGAAATTGTAGTATAATTGTGATTTTTTCAATAAAAAAAATTTTAACAACTATTTTCCGAAGGCAAATGAAAATAAAATAGGAGTATGTAGTGACGCAAAATTTAGAAAATTCAAGTTACAAATGCATGCATGAGTTGCAGCTGGCATTAAATTTTCATGTAGACTTGGGTCGAACTCGTTCACTAGTTCATTTTTGCCACAAATTTAAAATGTGTTTGATTACTGGTTTGTGGCAAAAATTAGCTAGTGAACGAGTTCGAGCTAAGTCTATTTTCATGTGTACTCCAATGATCATTCAATCTGAACAAGCAGAGGCGTTTGTTTCAAACACTCAGTTTGAAGTACTTGCATTAGAACATTACTCTTGGGTCGAACTCGTTCGCTGGTTAAATTTTCACATAAACCGATTACTACACCCATTTAAATTACATGGCTTCTCTCATTGACCCAGGGAATGAGTTTGATCCAAGTCTACTAATGAACATTAATGCTTGCTTTTCATCTCAGCAGACTTGGCTCGAACTCATTGAGTCGGTCATTTAATAAACAATCCGATGAACAAACCCATATAATGTAATTTAAACAGGCTTGATTTCAGGATTACTTCTAAAATGACCGAATGAACGAGTTCTACCCAAGTTTATTTTCTTGGTATGATTTTTAAACTGGGGGTGAACTTGTTCATGAGTTTATTTTGGACACAAGGCGATGTAATTTAAATATGTTTGCACTAGGTTTTGAACGAAATCATTCATTAGTTCATAGAGTTGTGCCCAACAGCTTTTTTATAACTAGTTCGTTCTGTTGGACACAAGTTCGGTCAAAAACATCAATATAAATTAAATGCGTTTGAAAAAACTTTTTATTCGAACGATCTCAAACTAGTTCAAAAAGAGTTGTTGGACACAACTAAATTAGTTCACTTTTGACATAAACTAGAGTTGTGTCTTAAGGCTCAATCAGACGTGACATAACCATAGCCATAGAGAGCAGCCGTTCGAACCAAACTAATGAGCAACACTGTATTCGATTATACGTGACTCGCCATAACGCCATAACTCTCACCATAGAAACCAATTGAATTTTGGTTTGGTTATGGTTATGGCGTTATGGCTATGTCACGTCTAATTTAAGCTTTAGTCCTGGTTCACACACATCAGGTTTACCTAATCAGTTTTTGTTCAATTTTCTTTTGAACCTGCATTTGCGTTCATACACACCTTCAAGTTTCATCAATTTGCGTTGTTGTAGAGTATTACAAATGACAAAACACAACGAAAAAGCAAAATTGACTGGTATGGTCAAGTCTCTACTCCTCTCCATTGTCTTTTCCTCTCTCTACAAAAAACTCAAAACTTGACGAGTCAGACACGTCAATCAGGACTAACAGCTCTTTTGAACTAAAGTCCGGTAAAAACATAAACTTAAATTAAATGGATTTGAAACAAAAAGAGCTGTGGGACACAACTATAACAAAATCATATGATCAAACCCATGTACATATAATTTCTCCAATGAAAAACGACTTTTAAATGTGAATTGATATTTATATAGAATTAGTGAAATAGTTTCTAAGACAATTGTGCTTTCAATTTCTAACAGCCTTATTCATAAAAAATAATTCTGTTTCATAAAGGCTTTATAAAACAAATTTTGTATGGAAATCTGTTTTATTAACCTCTTATAAAGGCCTATTTATCAGGTCAATGCAATCGTCCTGATGATATTCTGTGTTTTCGTGTTTAAACTGTCAAAAGCTGTTTGCGCCATACACTTTAGTTCATGTTTGTGTGTGTTTCTGACAACCTAAACACAAAGTTGTTTTTGTGTTGCTGTATTTTTGTAGAGTTGCATAGACCTAATAAATAGGCCTTGCCGCTTATAAAACAAAAATATTTTTTATGAATAAGGCCTTAAGAATATAAATATTTTAAATTAAGGCCAGGTATTATTTAGAAATCTTTACTTCCCATGCCTGATCTGTAATATTTCGCTACTTTTGCAAGTAAAAATAATGTGTTTAATACTTTTTTTGCAATAAGAAAAATATTTACTACTGTGAAACCCGACTAAAATGAATTACTCTTGATCAATAATCAGATACGACACCATATATCACAATTACATGTCATGATCTGGATGTTTACTTTTGGGACTTTAGATAGTAAGGCGGGCTTTTAATTCGATAAGAATATTCTAGCATAACTGGTCAAGCGTAAAAAATTTCGTTTAAAAAACTGGTAGAAAGCAACAGTGCGTAGTAGGTGATGTCCTCCTACAGGGATAACATACGAGTACCAGTAAAGTTACCTTTTGCAACTGGGTATTATCTGTTCATAAAAATATATACTCCCCCTTGGCATAAAGCTCTGCAAAGAATGAATTTTATCAATGTAGCGGCACTATTACAATGCCTTGTTTATTATAATATTTTCTTACTGCGATAAGTGCTTTCATTGTTAGGGCAGTAGGCAAATAAAATTGTTTCGCTAAACTAACATCAAATCAAAGTTCTTCTATTGGCATTTAAAAGAAAAATTTAAACGACATTAAAATCATTATGATTAACAATTACCATGGATGGAATTCGTTATAACCTTATTTTAAAGCATACATGTGTTATGCATATGTTAATGGTTATAACATCGTTGTAATACTTTTTTAGATGACTGTATATATGTTGTGTGCTGATGATGATTTCTTAAGCTGTTTTGTGAATTAAGAAATACAACTTTAAGACAAAGTCAAGCTAATTAAAAAGCAAATATTTATGAAGAGAGAATTAAAAAAATTTAAAAACTGTCAACAAACAAGTTGAACGTTTCTTTTTTTTTGCGGCGTCAACTAAACTTGAGTTTTTAATATATTTATATACATTTGTATATACATAAATATCTTGTATGTGTATACATGTTTTGTTTTTTGTCTTTTAACTAAAAATAGTATTTCGTTTATTTTTAAACGTACTCACACTTTAGAGAACATTTGTCATATGCTTATAATTTTATTTTCTTGATTAAATAAATTGTTATTTTTTTTTGCATTTAGACAAATAAAAATGATGACCTAAGGGAATACTATTTTAAACGTTTTACACTGAACTTTTTAAGGGCCGACATTAAGATGATAAAAATGTGTTCTGAATTAAAAATGTTGTATGAATTTAAATTTAGGCTAAATTATACTTTAGATAAATAAAAGCTGGCGATGACATAAACATAATTCATAAAGATCACGGTCTTAGTAAGTTTTTACTCAAAATTAAGCAACGTCCTTAAGATGAAATAAAAAAATTTTGACATAGATATTTTCATATACATTTTTAAACATGAGTTTGGAAGGAGCAAAAAGTTAGGTGTAGTTTCCATATTACAAAAAGTCAACTCAATCGTCCAGCAAATATGTATGTATGGAAGGAAGTTAATAAAAAATTTTGTGGTTTTCATACTATAAATTTTCCAGACCAGTTGACGGCATAAATAGAAAATATGAAAGGAAGTCACTCCTCAAAAAACTTCTAATTTGGTAGCACTAACAACTGAGGAAAGTAATGTATTACTTACTTGACAACAAAAGCTACAAAAAATGCTTCTGAAAAGCACTCACAAAAGTTATATATTAGACCCCTGTAACAGACCACTTACAAGAACTTTTAAGACATCAGGGATTTTTCAAATGTTTTACTACAGCGAAATATTTTAAAACAAACGATAAACAACACTGTTTACAAGAAATTTGTTTCAGTTATTATAGGAGGAGTGAAGAAGAAAGTAATTCGTGACGAAAGAATTTGTGATGCTTGCTTCTTTAGAAACGTCATGAATGTTCATACACACACACGCACTCATATACACGTACATCAATACTCGTACATCCATCGTGCTTCGCTTATTAAACGACTTCATTTATTATTGGTTTAGTAAAATACATGCTGCGACAATAAATTTAAAAACAAGACGTATTTACATTTCAAGACTTTTTACGCAGCCCTGTAGTGTATATACAGGCCAAAAGTCAAGTTTAGCTTTTAGGCCTTATTAAGAGTGTCGTATTACGACCTCGACTACGACGATTTTGTACTAGACTAAAAAACATTGCAATATTTTTTCTTTAAACTAGTATAAAAACCGTCGTAGTCGTAGTCGAAATACGACAATCGTAATTAGGCCGTTGTCTTGTCTTCTTTAGAAAATCTCATTAATAAATAAACAAAAATATTTCATTCTAAGATAATAATTTATAATACTTGTAATACTTATAATTCTTTTAATACTTATAATACTTATAGTACTTATAATACTTATAATACTCACAATACTTATAGTACTTATAATACTTATAACAATTATAATACTTATAATACCTTTAATACTTATAGTACTTACAATACTTATAATACTTATAGTACTTATAATACTTATAATACTTATAATACTTGTAATACTTATAATACTTATAATACTTATAATAATCAAATAATTAAATAAAAATTATGTATCACATAAAAAAGTCGATTGTTTGCTTAAATTTCATTTATTAATTCCCTAAAAATATTTCAATTACATTTTAATTGAGCCTTTTAAAAAACATCGATTACAATTTTAGTCCTATTCTTTTGATTGAAAATATAAAAAAATCAATTAAAACGCTTGGGTTCATATTACAATTTTTCTAATTGGTTGAAAACTAATTAAATTTTTAATTATAGTAATAATCTGAATTTTTCTCAATAGGATCTCGTTTTGATAAACATTAAAGTTATAAACATTGCTCAGTGCTTCTCCTAAAAGATTACAAACATCGCAAGGTAGATTCTAAATAAAGCCTTTAAGTTTATTTATGTAAATCACAGAGTTAGCATTAGTGTGTTAAAAAAAAATACTTTCCAGAAAATTACTAAAAAGTAACAAACAACACAACTCGCATTTAAAATAATAAAAAGACTAACATTAATTTCATAAAAATTTCTACTCTTTACACGTATCGAAATCTCCCAATACAAACATTGTAATGCAAATTAGTTTAAAAATAATTTTTTTTAACATTCGCTGTGGTACTCGTAACTTGAGAAATTTGTATGTAAAATAAATACTTCTTTAAGTCTTAATTTTTTTTATGTATTTTTAATTTTATTTCTTTATTTTTTTAGCTTTTGAAAAAATCACGTTTTATAGGCATTTATTTTTTATTATTATAATTTTTTTCATATTGTAGAATTTTTTATAATATAAAGAAAAAAAGACCAGAGAAATGCTTTAAGAAAGACTCATAAATAATAAAATGATTGAAAGCAAAAATCTTTAATAAATGTATTAATTATTTGAATGTTTTAGCTGGTGTTGTAGAACTACGAGGGTTATTACTTTTTTTGGAATCTTTTCAGATGATATTTTTAGAAAAAAAAATTTAGGCTTTATAAATTTTTTTCTTTTTATTTGTGAATCGCAGTCACAGTCAAAAAATGAGGTATCGTTGAACTCTTTTTGATTAAACGTTAGTTATTGAACATTTACATTATACACAGAAAAAATCTTCCTGCAATAAACAATTTCAATTGAAATTAAAACCAAAAATCAATTAAAAACGTATTTAAGTCAATTAAACTTTTGCTTAATATTTAATAATTTTTGCAAAAAACAATTGCAATTGAAAATAAACCGAAAAATCAATTAAAAATGTATTTAAGTCAATTAAACATTTGTGTAAAAAAATTTTATTAATTACAAAGTTTAGTAAACTCAAATAATTTTTTTTTATTAATTTTTGGTTTTATTTTCAATTACAATTGTTTATTGCAAAAATAATTAATTTTTAAGCAAAAGTTTAATTGATTTAATTACGTTTTTAACTGATTTTTGGTTTTAATTTCAATTAAAATTTTTTACTGCAGGAATTATATAGATTATCAATTCACACGGTTGTACCAAATCTGTCAGGAAAAGTGAACCTTGTTGGGATTTTATTTAAAGTCTTTTTTTTTATTTTTTTATTCAGTTTATGTATTCTGTTTAATGCGAATAAGAAGTTAAGTTAATCTTTTCAATGTAATATTAAATAATTAACGATATTTTCATAGAAATTAGTATTTTATATATTTGCTTCTTTCGACAACAACATTAGAATAATATACGAACGCTTTATAGGGGGAATAATATGTACTGATCGAAAAATATATCTTCGAACGTTCGGAAATAATTTTTTTGAAGATCCTACTACTCGCACATAACTCTATTTTTTATGAGTTCGTAAATTTTTCTATTTGAACCTAATTACATAATAGCCCCCTGATCAGATTTCGGATTTAAAATTTTTCTTGAAATTTGTCTTCGAAAACTTTATTTTCGAAAACTCTTCTCTCTCTCTCTCTCTCTCTCTACAAACATACAAGTGGATACATACATCTAAGGCACATTTATTTCCAGGTAATATCAGGATTATAAAAACAATGAAAAAATTCAACAATTAAATTGTTTATATAATTTTTCTACCTTTTATATATCTTCTATGGAAGATATTTTTTTAAGCTTAAGGTCAATTTTATATATTTTAGTCTTAGATATCGATATTTCGTTAACCTGTGGTTAACTTCTTCAGTATTTTTTTTTTTTAATAATAATCTTGAAGAAGTTAAGCAAAGGTTAACGAAATATAGATTTATAAGACTTAAAATATATAAAATTGACCTTAAGCTTAAAAAAATATTTTTCATTGAAAATACAATAATGAAAAAAAACAATATGGTTTTTAGTTTATTCAAAATGTCAAATATATTATATATTTTAATATAATAATAATAATAATAATTATTTCCAAAATGTTGAAAAAATTTCTTCACGGCAGCTACCACTAACAAAATTTGCAACGTTTAATGCTTTTCACAATTTTTGAATAGTTTTTCCGTATTTTTAAATTTGTTTTCAAAGAATTTTTTTAATAAAATATTTTTCACATTGAAAATTTTTTAACATTTTTTTTAAATTTTTCTTTGGTAAACAATTTTTGAAGTTTCGGATGAACTTTAATTTGGAAAAAAATAGCCCAGCTGCGTTTCCGCTACTACCTGGTGAATGTGCTTAAATACATCCATTACTACTCGTACTAGAGAATGACAAAAGTATAAATTTAAAACACGCATATATGCAAACACAAGCATTAATATTAAGCCGAGTACTTATAGCTAAAAGCATCCAAGAACTATCTTTATACACATTTTTTAAACTATGAAGCACAAATGCCAACTAAAATTTATATAGTAAGTATGAGTTACAATTATGCGTATAAGTGTAAAAATACTTTAACTATTAATCGGCTACACATGCATACATCACTATTTTATTTACACACACATAAAGCATGTTTTTAAAACATACACACAGATTTTCCATTCCATTTTATATACACAAATGGTTGTATATGGTGGCGAATACTGAATAAATATCACGTGTATCATGTGTATAAATATCCATATCCTGAGTTTAAATATACTTAGACTATAAGTATGACAGAGCGTCAATGCGCTTGATATGCATGTGCCCTTTTTATTTTTAGTTAAAGCATATTTTAGGTTTTTGCAGAAACAAAGTAGATATGCTCTTGTTGGAATCGGCTATAGTCATAATTGCTTGAGAGAAAATATAAGAGCATACAAATTGATTGCTCTACCAGTGATGCCAACTTGTTTGGCTCTAAAAGCACATCAGAATTTAAAAACCCACTAAAAAGCGTAATTTTGAAAGCACTAACGTGAAAAACGAGTGCAATTTAACAATATTTTCTAAGCTATTCTCTATTTCGGCAATATTATCAACATCTTTAATGATATATATCAGACGAAAAAGGTATGATTTACACTGAAAAAATAAATACACCAAGTTTTTTATTAAAGTAATTTTAAAAATACACAAATTTCTTAAAAGCACTACTTAGTACTTTTTGTTAGTTTGGCACTAACGCTCAAAAATTGGCGTTTTGAGTCTTCAAAAAGCACTAAAAATAGTGCCAAAGGCACCAAGTTGGCATCGCTGTGCTCTACTATTACTAAAATTTAGACTATTTACTTATGTATATTTTTTCGAGTACTCTTTGTCATTCTCTACTACCGACATCATTGTAAAAAGAACATAAGCTCTCATAGGCATTTCTCGCTAAATGAAAACAGTATATCTTAGAACAAAATTTACTTTTATTTCTAATTTATTTTAATACATATTTTCAGCTCTAAATAAATAGGTTAGTTTGAAAAATTAATACATAGTTTTTTTGCTATAGTAATAGTTGAAGCGATGATCTATTATCAGGTCTGGTGGCAAGCGCTCAACCAGCGAAAGAAAATAGTTTCTCTCGTTTTTTCTTCTGTTTATAAAAAGTACATATTTTATTGCTAAAAGTTATGATGGCAGAATTTTTTTAAGGCTTTTGATGATATTTTAATATTTTATGTTTATTAGTTATTTTCTTCCAATATTTAAGCATGACAATCGATTTGAAAAAAATGCCGTTTAAGAAAAAAAAAAAAAAAACTAAACACTTTCACTATTGTTTTTTTCTTCTTGCTTTTTCTGTTAAATCACCCAATCGATTTATTTATTAAGTTGAATTGCAAACTCTCGTTCAAGCGATATTTATGTAGAGGAATTTATGGTTGCTTTTTATATATTTTATTTTAAAATATTTTTCATATAATTACAAAATGTATTAAAGCATGAAATTTTAATTAGCAGTAATGTTACTTTCAAAGTACATTTATATTTTTTTTTAATTTGTTACAAATGTTACAAATAAGTACTTGGGGAAATAATTATAAACCGTTTTGTAAGACGTTTTCATTCTAACTGCTTCATTTTTCATATACTGAATAACACGTACAAGAAATGAGAAAATAATTCTAATAATATTCGCTGGAGATCATTTTTCTGCCTCACGAATTGGTTAAATTGATTAATTTAAATATTGACATGATCTTTGAATGCTTCTGTGCAATTAAAAAAACAAGTAAAATTGTCTCGGTTTCTTTTTCTTTCGGCTTTGATGAATTGTTTGTGTCCTATTTCAAGAAAATAATTTAACATGAATCTGTCTTAAACCTATTGCAGATATTACAAGCTTTATCAATTTCCGTTTCCTAAATTTCCTAAATTTTCGCTACTTTAGGTTTTTTTTAAACCAAACTCGTTTTTATTAGGAAATACATACATACATCTGTATGTATGTTTATATTTGTGGGTAGTGTGCACAAAAAAGCCAATACATTTACTTTTAATTTATTAAATCATCGGTGTTGTCATGTGCGTGTTTTTCATATGTGTGTTCTACAAATTAATATTTTCTTAGACATTTTATTCGTACATGATTGTCAGAAAGGCGAAAGGTTAATTTAATAAAGATGCATTTTCTCAAAAAAAAAAAAAAAAAGAATTTAAAGAATCTTTTTATTTAACAACAAGTAAGAGCGCCATGCTCGATGTATACCCTTCACTTGAAAGTATATCGAGAAATTCTTTAAAAAAAATAAATATATATATGTGTGTATATAACTATTGATTTTCAGCTGACGACCCCTACTCATACGGTGTATTGCACTAGAACTAGAAAAATAGTTTATGTTAAAGAGGATAGAGGGAGTAGTGTGTCTGGATATTCGATTAGAACTTTTCCATATTAAAATTCACAGAAAACACTTTTGCAGGCAGGTACCCAATTTAAAAAATTGGAAGTTTTTTTTAAGGAACAATATTTCCATTGCTTCCAAAGAATCTATATTAATATTATTCAGAGCATTAATAGAAAGGCGATTTAACATTTCTGTGGCAAAAAGGAAAAAGTGCTAAGTCGAGATAAGCTGATTTTAAGTTAATGATACATCCGTAATCTGCATATTCAAACCTACTCCTGGTCAAAATCTCCATAAATTTGTGTGATTTTTCAGGAAGTTATAGCACTAGGACTTGCGACTTATTTTTTTAGACTTCTAATCTCATTTGGAACAATAGCTTAATTTAGGTTATACTTTAGTATATTTCAACTTAAATGTATTACTTAAAGAGTCTAGAGCGATGTTTGCTTAAAAAATAACGATTAACAGAGAATTTCCCAATTTAACTGTAAAATAAACAAATTTCTGAAAATCGACGTGAAAGTTTACAAGTGCTCTACTGCAAAACACTAAAATATGACTTAAGCACTTTTTCCTTATTGCCACAGATTTATATTAGTCAAACAAAAACTTATTAGCGATGCTTTTTAAAATATCGATTTTTTTAGAAGAAACCTATGATATAGTTTTCATCTTAAAATTTAAAACAATCGGAGAAGTCACAAAAGTCATGTAGGTTCGCTAAAACAGAACAAAAACCTGGCTAGTATTGAAAGCTAAAATTTAAAAAGAAATCGCTGATTTGAAGCCGTGAAAAGACCAATTAAGCATCAACTGGGGAGGCGGACAATTGAGCAATATAATTATTTCCAATTAATGTTTTATCTTACACTTTCAAATACATACTATATACATAATATATACAAATATAAAAAAAAATATAAATTATATTTGCGCCAGCTTATGCATTTGTAGAAGATTTTTATCAACAAGGATATGTTGAAGGGTACTTATTTAAACCCTTTTTATAAAGGGGTCAAATTATACGGAGAAGAGTTAGATCCTTAAAGTATTTTATAAAACAAAATTTTCTCTTAAAAAAAGCTGAAGATATCCTATAACTTAAATCAGCTACGACCAAACAAGCACACTCAGATATTTGCATTTGAAGTAAACAGCTATGAAAGATCTTACAATTTGTTCTTGTTTCTTTGAAAAGTAAGCAGCATTCTGATTCGCAGTTGAGCTCTCGTGAAAGCACAAAGCTCTCTAAAAAGCTTGGACTTAACTGCCTTAAATGCAAGTATGAATATGTACGATACTAACCCTTGAACGCATTTCAAGCTTTGGGTAGTTTCTGGTGCTTATGTTGTTAAGCTTGCAGCATTTCTGTATTCAAAAGCTTGTAGTAGAGTTTCAAAAACAGCATTTTTGTATAACATTTTAGTCCGTTATTTTAAGATTACTTTACTGGTGTCCTTTTTCGAAATGAACAAAATTAAATTCTATCATAAATAATTAAAATTAAATTTAGGGTTAATTTCGTTTTTTTATGCTTCTACTGAAGTTATAAGATTTGAAAACACTAATGCTCGAAGTTCAAATAAAAACGATAAAATCCAAATTTATGGTCCTTTTTAGAGTCAATTATAAATAAGTGCAAAATTAGCCCTGGGACGTTTTACTGATTTTGCGTATTGGAGTATTGAGAGACCTATATTCAATTTTGATGGCAAATATTTTTGTAGATTATTTCAACCCGTTATTATTTAATTCATCTCATTTCTCGCAAGGGACAAAAATGATGCATGTAGACTTCAGCATCTGCCAAAAATGAAGGCATGAAAAATATGAAATTATTCTATAAGTGCATGCCAAGCGTTACGATGGTATTCATAAACGATTGGTAATATTTATTTGGTTTAATGTGGGAGTTTTGTATGAGAAAGCTTTAACTTTTACAATCGTTTATGAATACCGGTGTTAAAGTTTCATTTCAAACTTCACTGTATTATATATTCGATATATCATTTTATATAGAATATGTAAGGGTTACATTGAAAAATTTTGATGTTGTTGAACAATGTATGTATATTGACAAATTATCACTCCATACATAAAAAAATATTTCTCCAAACAACAACTTTAATATAAAGAAATTAAATATCAATTTATTTAATTTTTTTGTGTCAATTAATCTTTGTAATTTCCCAGCAAATTATGATGCTTCGCTGGAAGCACCTATATAAGTGCTCTTTTGGTATGCAAGCGCTTACCCGATGTATGAAATTTTGCATGATTTTTGTATGGGATTCCTCGCGTAGAAGCTCTGCCACGTCGATCTGAAATGTGATTCTTTCATGCCTGCCGGATTGACCTGAATTCAGCAAAAATATTCGTCTATTTTTTTTACTTTTTTTAATTTTTGTTCGCGCGTTGAATCAGGAGTCGATCCCAGGATTTCCGTATGTTAGGCTAGAACACTACCCACTGAACTACCGAAGCACATAATTATTTTTGTGCACAGTTCAATTTTGTATTCAGGTAAGCGAGAGAGGATGATCTATAAAAAACTTTGAGAGTATGAATATAAACAGCCGACTGACTTCGTAGCATTGTTGCCATTTTAGCATTTTCACTGCCAGATCTGGCATTTTCATTATTTAAAAAGCATTCAACTTCCAAAAAAATTCTGCTAAATGCTTTCTAGCAGAAGTTGTTGACAATAAAAAATTTTAATTTGGTAAAAATATTCTTCTGTATATACCCTGCAGAAAGTGCGAATAGTGAAATTGTAGTGATTTACTTGAGACATTGTCAATAGTACTACTGACCAGGTCTATCCCAGCCAATGTAATCATCTATTGACATTTAACATTAGCTTGAAAATCCACCACTAGACTGTATCACTACTGACTAAGTAGTTCTTTTGGGTCAACATGGAAACATTGACACTAAAGATTCACCAGTAAATTTTAGGGGCTCTAGTCTACAATATCGATACTTCCTCGCTCGTTGTCAATAGTAAAATTATAGTGATTTTCTAGTGACATTGTCAATAGTGCTACTGACTAGGTGCACCCCAGCCAATGTAATCGTCTATTGACATATAACATATGGTTGTCATTGAAAATCTACCAGTAGACTTTAGCGCTATGGATAAGGTAATTCTTTTACGACCATATGGCGATATTTGAACCAAAGATTCACTAGTAGATTTTAGTGACCCTCGTCTACATATATTTATTTAATATTATTGCACAACATAATAAAAAAGAAAAACAAACTATTGATGCGTTCATTGACAATATCACCAGAAATACAGTAAAACTGTTGTCTCTAACGTATCTTTACTCGCATATAAAAAAAGTTGTCAATATTTTAACTAGTGCAATTGTCGCTGGAGAAAGAGTATTGACATAGAGACATATGGTTCTAGGCTGACTAGAGGGTAGGATATTTCTCATAAATATGTATATATGTATGCATTACAGGGTAAAGGTTCCCTGATTATCTGCACTAGCAACAATTAAATCCGCATAGGATCCCGAAAACAGCTCAGTAATAAATTACAATGTATTTTTAATAAAAGAATATTTTAATGAATAAGTATTTAAATAATATTTTGAGGTTATTGGTGCGTTAAAAAAAATTTAAACGTAATTGTAACATATCCAAAAATGACCAATTATTAACTATTTTATATATGTATGTGCTATAAAAATACCTGTAAATACTAATAAGTTTGTATAAACATGAAATTCAAAGCTATTTCAATAATTTTCTTCATTTAAATCTGACATTATACTTTTGTTCTGTAGAACATTTTAGCAGAATTTTTTGACCGATTTAGCATTCTCTCATCATCGTTTTCTGGCAACACTGCTTCGTAGTGTTTGTGTTAAATTTAGTCATTCGCTTACATTATTGCATCCTCGTAAGGCATAGGGGATGCACTGTGTGCCTTTCCGCTCTTCCGAAGCGCTTATTTTTGTGTGTTATATTAAACAAAACCTTTCAAAATGTTTTTATGGAAGGGATATAAGAAACCAAAATAGAAAAAAAACAGAAAACGAAGCTATAAAAATACAAAAGAGACTTAATAAGCAATTGCTTCGAAATCTCAATTATTCTTTTGCTGGGTAATTACATTTTTAAAAACATTTTAATAGACTCAAACTAACTTTGAATTAAACTTTTAATTAATTAAATTTTTTAAACTTTAATTTACTAAAATAAATATTTATTATTTAATTGGACTAGAATGAATTTAAACCAGGAATAATTTCTCAATCGGACAGAAGTTTAGAATTTCATTCTATATATAAGAATTGACTCAAATGAACTTTCAACTGGACATTCAATCAATTTAATTTTTAAACAAAAGTTTAACTGATTCATTAAAAATTTTTAATTTTTTTTTTAAATTATAATTGTTGATTGGAGGCAATTTTTTTTTCTGTGTAGTCATCAAACAAATACATATAATATATTTATATAAGAAATATATTATGCACGTGGCTACTACTGTATATATGTGCATAAATACATATACGAACTTATAAATATGTATAAAGATATGTACATATGTACATATTTTGATATAATATTATTTTTGTTTTTATATATGCTATTGAAGCACTTTAGTGCAATCGTATATCTTTTACAAATCATATTTATACTATATGAAATTATATTTGAATTTAATTAATTATTCAGGAAATGTACAAATAAATATATGTACATTCGTATGTGTGTACGTCAATGCTTACAAACATGTATGTAAAAAGTAATTAAAGTATTAAGTTTTTAAAAGCAACTAATAATAAAAAGAAAGAAATATTGTAAAAAAGTTACAAAAGAGTTATGAAAAGAATTGGCAATATTTCCGCCAGTAATTATGGTAAAGCAATTCATTAAAATTTTGTTGAAAATAACCAATGAGTTATCTTTTATATGTATGTATTAGGGATGCCAAAAGGGATTTGGTTTTCTAAAACCCGGGATTCGGGATTTTCAATTTAAAAAACGGGATTCCGGGACGGATCGGGATTTTATAATGTAAAAAATATTAGATAATCTCATTTATTAGCTTTTAGAATTATAATTTATTATTGATGTAGGTATAAGTATTAAAAAAAATTCTTAATTCATGAAGAAAGTTAAATTCATTACAGAATCAAATAAAATATTTTTAATGTATTATTGGTAGGAATAATTTAAAGTAATATGGAAGTAATATTTGTAATATTTGTATTTGTCGTATCTCTTAAGAAACTTCTTAAAAAAAATTAATGCATCTAGGGTGGCAGCCGACAATCGAGATCTTATTTTATTGCAAATATAAGCTGCTGATGAAAAAAAACGTTCGCTTGGTGCTGTAATTGCGCTATGAAATAAGGCCCAAGGAAATAATGCCCAAATAAGAAATGAAATAAGGCCCGATAAAATAAAACCCAAAAAAATGAGTTGAGGCCCAAGAGCAAATTTATGAAATAACACAATATAAATGAAATAAAGCCCAATTAAAAAAGCCCAATGAAACCAAACTCAAAATGAAATAAAGCCCAATATAAATGAAATAGAGCCCAATTAAAAATTCCTTAATTTTATTGGACTTTATTTCATTTTCTTATTTGGCCGTTATTTCCGTGGGCTTTATTTGATAGCGCCAAGCGACACCTCTCTTTGTGGGCCAAGAAAGTTAGTAATTTTTAGTAGTTTTGGTTGAGGTACAACCTTCTAGCTGAATACCATGGGTCTATAAAATATTTAAAACATTTTCTTTCATATATTTATCTGACAAAGTATACTTACATTAATATGTGTCAAAACATCTTTGGTAGAACCTCCCTAAAGTTTTTAATACCTCTTTGCAAAATTTGCTTTTTGCGTGCGCAGTTCCATTATCATGGTACAAAATGGTACAAAATTCATTACTAATATTTTTTCGCCTACGACTTCTTTTTATAGCCAGTAAAAAGCATTTGATTCATGGCTACCATGATTAAATTTCAACTCATGTTTATTTAAAAAACGTAAACATAGTTGCATTTAATAAAAAAATTGTTAGATTTTTAGTGTTACCGAAATCCCGGGATTTCTGCTTAAAAATCCCGGGATTCGGGATTCACTTTTTTAGAATAATCCCGGGTTTTCGGTATTCGGGATTTCGGTATTGGCATCCCTAGTATGTATGGATATATGTACATATGTGACGCGCAAAATAGAAAGGGACCTAAGGGTAAAAACCGGTTTTGTTCAGGAGAGCCATTTTAAAGATTTAAATACGTGTATCTTTGGTGTACACTCGCATGGTGTAAACGCGCATATCTCTGGGAGGGAACACTTTTGGGGCATGGGATCGGTCTCATTCGATGCTCAGATGTTGTCCACATCAAAAAAAAAAAAAAGTGAAAATTGATTTTCTTTACCCTTAGGTCCCTTTCTCTATGCGCTGTCACATATGTATATACATTTTTTCATATGGATATAGAAATGTTGAATTATGTACATATATGAATTTTTCAATTTTATTATTATCTTTTTATTTCTTTCAAGAAGAAAAAACCAACTAAAACATTTGAAAAAAAAACCGGAAATAATAGAAAAGATTTTAATTAAGATTTTGTTCTATAATATTTTTTAATTTAGCTGGTTTAGAAACAAAAAAAACTCAAATCTGCATTAAGATACGCTAAAGCTTAAGTGTGAAGACCCTCCCACATGTTTCGATATTTATTCTAATGCATAAAATTCAAGGCAAAAATATAAAACTTTCTGTCAAAATTAAAAAAAAATTAAGCTGGAAAACACAAGAAGTATAAATACATACAAATAAGTATAAATTCATAGATACATATTTACTTTATATGTACCCTGCAGTCAGACTGGGGCCAAGTGTCTCTATGTCAACATTAAAATTCTAGTAGTAGTTACATTGTCTACAATTTCCCTTCTATTCGTCAGTATAAAAGAAATAGAGAAAGCAGATGTGGTGTATTTCTGGTGGATTTTGCAACAACTTGTCAATATACATAAATTTGTATGTACGCAAGGTATAGAAATTTACCAATATATATATGTCTGGTTGGTAGTGTCTCAATGTTCCCATAAGAACTAATTATAAATTCACTACCTAGTCAATTGTTTTAGTGTTACTGGTAGATTTTCAATGACAAGCACATGCTAAATGGCTATAGCATAAAGTATTGTATGGGTGAATGGTGACAAAGTCAAAAGCGACTCAGTACATTTTCACTATTCGCACTTTCTGCAGGGTATATACATATACATATATATGTATGTATGTATATATGCAAATATGTAAATATATTTGAGACTTATTTTCATAAGTTCTTTATTTTTTTTCTTCGCACAATTTGATATTTTATTCACAGAAATCCGCTTTATATGTATGGCCAACAGTTAATTGACCTTGATTGTTTTGCTTTTATTTTTAATTTAACATTTAGCAATTTTGCTCTTACTCTTACAGCCGAAGCATTTGACCGGGCTTTAGTCATACCTTTAGTCTTAGCATTTTTTTATTTTGTTTTACGATTGTTTTGTTCTTTTTCATTTTTTCCATAATTTTTTTTTTTCATAATTCTATTGTAGAGACCATGCTGTTGTTTTCTTAGTGTTATTCTTTCATTTACATACATAACTACTTAGTATTCAGTTTTGTATCTTGTGGATTCAAATTGAAATACATATATAAGCAGCAACAGCAGCAGCAGTCTCAGCATCTGTAAAGACTGTATTTATTGGGTTGCCGTTATCTTAATATCAGAGAAACAATTGTTTGACTAGTTAAAATTAGTTTGGTAATTTTTTCAACTTCTTTATCGATTGTTAATTAAGTGAATTTGGATTTTATTTTATTTGTACACTCAAAAAAAAAAAAAAAAAAGACATATAAGACATATATTATTAAGGAAAAAAAATTCTAAATTTAAGTAAAAACAATTTCTAAATTTAAGTAATTTTTTCTAAGTTTAAGTAAATTTTTCACAAAAATCTAGTAAAAATTACTTAATATGAGTAAAAAATAAAAAGTTCATATCCTTTAAAATAGTTCATAAAAATACACACAAAAATTCTCAGGTTCAAGGACAAGTTTACTGGCTTAAAGGAAATATGTAGCACAAATTAGAAAATGGTTTAAAAGTTTTGGGAAAATGTATCCTAAGAACTAGTCAATCTCGTCTTAAATCAAAAAATTAATTTTAGGAAATGACTTACTCCTGATTAGTTCATCAAATTTGACTTACTTGAAAGATATAAAAAGGTATTCTAAATTTTAGAAAAATATTTACCAGTTTTAAGTATTTTTTCTTTAAACTATAAAATATATTTTTTATTTGCATTAAGCAAAACATTTAAGTAAATTTTTCATTCTTCCGAGGAATATTTGAACTTGACATATATATTTTTTTGAAAATAAAATAAAATTTTAAAACTCAAAAATTTCAATGCTTATTCAGGCTGCCCTGTTAGGCAATTGGTGAGAGTGCTTGCCTATCATTCAGAAGGTTGTTGGTTCAATACTTGTCTCCTCTCAAGGAATTAATATGTATGTATGGTGAATTAATTAAGAATATAATAGGAAGATAAGATATAATAAAAAAACACTCCATGTGCTATAGAATTTAATAAAAAATAAAAAAGTAGCAGAATTAAAATAAATAAACATAAAAAAAACTTTTAAAAAATTTACTAAATTTGAGATCAAAGATGAAAAGTTTTTTTTTGCAAAGCTCCGAATTTTATGGGAAAATTTTACTTAATTTTAGAAAAATTTTACTCAAATATAAAAATATAATTACCATAAACTAGTTCATTCATGAACTAGAAATTAAGTAAATATTTTGCTGGTTTGAAGTAAAAAACAGCTTTGGCGCCATACGACAACTTTTTTTTACTCAAATTTAGAAAATTTTCCAAGGTTTTAGTTAGTTAGTTTTTTTTGAGTGTACATATATTCTGTTTAAGGGAAATTTTGGAAGTGTAATGCCTCAGATTACACTGTACAACAAAATCAAATATTTTGGCAGATACAAAAAAAAAAAAAAAAAAATAAATAAATGTTTATGTATATGGGGCATTCCCCGCTAAATCGAACGGTTTGAAAAAATGTTTTTTTCTTAGTTTTTTTATAAGAACTTCTCAAAAGACCATTCTCAGTGAATTTTGAGATTTTTTTGACTACTCATTCAAAACATATTAAAATTTTAAAAAATTATTTTTTTTAGGTTTTTGTTTACAACTTTCTAATTATGTTTGGACAATTAGATTTTTTTTTTTGTAAAATTTTCGTTTTTAAATGTTTTTAAATACTTTTTTTCTATAATATTTATATATGAATTAATTTTAATATTTGCTCAATTCACAAATATTGTTGTATCGTTTACAGCTACATGGTCACACATCAAACTGTCGCTTCAAACTCTGCCTTTCTTTGATAGTGTTGGTAAAAAATAATCACACGTATGGTTTGATGTGAGTTTGACGAAAATCAAAACAATTTAGATTTTCACTACCATCGCGGCAGAAATTTGAAGCTAATTTGATCTGCGTGTTGCATAATTACTTCAAATGCCATTTTTGTTTAATTTTCGCAGCGCAAACATTATCGTTTTTGGGTTACGCATTATGAAATATGAATGGATGAAAAAATTTAATTTTGAATTTAGTGACACTTATCGCAGTTTGCCTAGTTTATGGTAAGTTAAATCTAAACAATATATTAATAAAAAAGAAAAAAAATGCGCATTACGAAATTTTACTTCAAAAATATCATAATGCGTACCTTTTTAAAACAAATTTTAAATGAAATTTAATGGTATGAATTTGATGTGTTGCTGTGATAGGCAAAACAGAATTTTACCAACACAGACACTAATTTGATGCGTCAGTTTGATGTGTGGCTATGCCACTTGACGTTGTTGTGAAAAGCCAATTTCAAATAAAATTAAGAAAACAAAATATTTTACAAATACCTTGTAGTTGTTTTGGGAAATTTTGTTTGAAATTGGCTTTTAAACACGGCTAGTGAATTTAACTATTATTAGCAAAGAGTTCAAAATTATTAACTTTTTCTACTCAATTTATTTATTTTATTTTTTGCTTTGAAAATGGGGGTGAAAATTTTGCAAAAATAAGCATATTTTTTAAAGGGTTCTTTCAGAAAAAATGTACAAGAAAAATAAATCCGAGTGATTTTGGTAATAAGTTTTTGTATTTTAAATTTTAAATTGTGTTTTCCAAAATGAGGATATCCGTCGATTTATTTTGAAAATATGTAATTTTAAACTTCTATCCATCCAACAATTTTTGATAAAAAAAACTTTCTTTTCACTCATTAACAGTCTTGTGAAAGCAAAACGAAACAAGAAAATCCAAAAATTTGAAATAGTCTATTTTCTTTTAAATTCGGATGCTAATGCTATTAATTTGTATTTTCTAAATTTCAACTTACACAGACATGATGTAGTATGTGTTTTAACATCCGAACTCACCAGAAAACACGCCAAAAAGGATGTGGAATACAGAACATAAACAATTAGTTTTTTAAGTGAAGGCTTTTATGAATGATTGGAGGAGACCGTAACTATTTCATCTGATTTGTTTAGAATTTAGAGACTTATTTATATTGGAAGTATTATTATTATTAAGATTTATTTTATAATAATAATAAATTATAAGAAATTTTTTGGGGTTATTTTAAAATTAATGAAACTTTTAATTTTTGTTTACATTAATTTATGGCTAAATGATCCATTTTTTTATACCCTTTACCAAAATATATAGGTTTGTCATTCCGTTTGTAATTTCCAGAATATTAATAAGGGAGCCATAAAGTATATATATTCTGGATCCTTATGCATAGGGAAGACGAATAAGCGATGTCCGTCTGTCTGTACGTGAAATCGGTTTTCCGAAGCTCCCAGAAAAGTTAGAGACTTCGTTCTTGGACTGGTGGGTCAGAAATGGTCGAAATAAGATTGGCATTGAAAATCAGCAAAATCGAGCAGACGGTTTCAGAGCTGGGAAACTTAAACTTCATTTTGCCATACAAAATAACTACCGAAAACTAGTTTTTAATAATTTTTTATTAAATAAACTTATTTTATACTTCATTATGAATAAAATTGGTATTTATAACTGAAAAAAAATTAAAAAAAAAATTAAAAAAATTAAAAAGACGTTTCCAGGGTTGGAAAACCTTAACTTTTTTTGGTATGCAAAAGTAACTTACTAAAACAAATTTTTCCTTTTTTTTCTATAAACTAAACATATGCAATGTTCTTAGAAGAAAAAGATTGATGTAAGAAATCAGAAAAACAAAAAGGATGATTCCAAGGTTGGAAAACCTACGATTTTTGTGATATATACAATTAACTACCGTAAACTAATTTTTTAATTATTTTTATTAAATAAACTTATTTTATACTTCACCACTAATAAAATTGGGATTTCAAAAAAAAAATTGAACTTCAAAAAATCAATAAGATGTTTCCAGGGTTGGAAAACTTTAACTTTTTTTCTTATACAAAAGTAACTTACTAAAACAAATTTTTCCTTTTCTTTATAAATTAAACATATGCAATGTTCTTAAAAGAAAGAGATTGATGTAAGAAATCAGAAAAATCAAAAAGGATGATTTTAGGGTTGGGAAACTGAAACTTTTTGTGATATAAAAAATTAACTACCGAAACTTAATTTTTATTTTTTTTATTAAATGAACTTATTTTATACTTAAGTACGAATAAAATTGGCATTTCAAATTAAAAATTAACCTTCAAAAAATTAAAAAGATGTTTCCAGGGTTGGAAAATTTTAACTTTTTTTATACAAAAGTAACTTACTAAAGCAAATTTTTCCTTTTTCTCTATAAATCAAAGATATCTTATATTCTTAAAAGAAATAGATTGGTGTAAGAAATCAGAAATATTAAAAAGGATGATTCCAGGGTTGGGACACTTACACTTTCTTGATATATAAAAGTAACTAAGTCTAATTAATTTTTATCTTTTCCTTTATAAATTATATATATTTTACGTTTTGGAAAGAAAAGTTTAGTAAAGAAAATTATAAAAATAAAACCCACAGCTCCAGAGCTGTGGGCAACAAAATAAAACATTTTTTTTTTAATTTCTTTTTTTTCACTTAATACACTTTCTATATTTTTTTAAGAACTACTAGATTGGTATAAGTAATCAGAAAAATCTAAAATGATGATTCTAGGGTTTGAAAATTATTATTTTTTTCTATGTACATAAAAGTAACTATGTGCTCATGTATGTATCTCTATACTACATAAACGCACTTTGGTAAAGGGTATATAAGATTCGGCACAGCCGAATATACATAGCACTCTTACTTGTTATAACTACTATTTGTTTAAAATTTTGAAAATTAAAAAAAAAAATGTTTCCATGAACATGCAACACGAAAAAATATAACCATATACGGACAACACTGAGTGATAAAAGGCCAAAAACAAAAGTCCCGTGTCTCAATTCACGTCAATTCACATTTGGTCAAAATGACTTTCCGATTGCAAACAGCTCTCCTATGCAATATTCATCTATAGTATATATGTTGAATAAAAAAATGCTTTTTTCGTTTTATATAAATTTTCCTAATTCTGATATCTCAAAGTTTAATTTTTTTTGGTGAAAATAAATGCTAATTTCCTTGTAAATTTTCAATATTTAAAAAAAAAAAAATTACCACGAATCTGGTAAGGATTTTGATATCCTATGGCTAGTTTTTGAGATATGGCCACTTTTCATATATTAGTACAGAAGGGTTCCGATAAAAAAAAAAATTGATAATGTATGTATAACTTTTAAACTGTTAATCGAATAGAAACATAATGTATGAACCGATTATAGTCAATGATATAAGCTTTTGAAATTCATAATTTGGAGTGACCCTGTTACAACAGAGACTGAGTTAGAAAGTGCTAAAGCTGATTACCTCCAGATGGAAGAGGCTTTCAGACAGGCTCAAGTTATTTTTTTATGGCATCTTAAGTTTTTTTCTTACAGCTTTTCAATTCTTATGTCTAGTATTGAGTAAAAAATTTCACAAATTGATTAAAAAATAAATATATTAAAAAAAATCATATTTTTTCGGACATATATGCCAACTCTAAAAAAATATTTCTTTTTTGATCGAATAAAATATGTTATCCCATAAAAATACGCAATCCAGTGCAAAATAAAATATTGTTTGCAGACCTATAAATTAGTAAGCATATACATATAATATGGTTTGCTATTATGGAAGGCACATCATTTATTTTTACAATAATGAGCGAATTAACTAGTTTTTCCGCTCTACTGAAAAGTTAGCTTTTTTGAATTGACGTATTTTGAATATAGATTCTCGATATAATAAAATTTAAAGCCAATTAAAAAAACATGTTTGTTAAGAAACCCCTGTCATAACTTTTTCTGCTTATTAACCTAAAAACTATAAATGTGTTAAAACTGAAATTAGCAACAGTATTTGAAATTTTTGTATAATTTCTGTTATTTAAGTTTCATTTGAAGTTTTTTTTTTTGTATTCAAAGTCTTATTATAGGATTTAATGGAAAACATTTGTGTAGCACATTTAATCCATGACTTTTTTTGGCATCCCTTTTACAAAAAGGACTGAAAAGACCCATGTGAAGAATTAACGTTAGAGGGTTAAAATATTTCACAAAAAGTTTCCTTGAAAAATTTCTAATAAAAATTATTATCAACAATTAATTGTAGGAACCTAATTTTGTTTTCTTGTTAAACAGTGTAACAATAAATATGCTTTCAGTGTTCAAATAGAAAGCGTAAATTTTTAATTATTACGAACGAGTATGTATGCTTAAGATTAATTTTATTTTATTTCTTCGCTCGTTTTCGATTGTGGTATATTGTAATTGAAAAACATGAATGTTAAATTTTTGATTTATTACGAGACATTAGGTAGGATGCTAATGAACCTTGTTCAATGTATAACTTTAAATTGTATAAGTTAACTTATCTAATTAAATATTTTTTATCATTCTCTCTAAATTTAATATTTCTATAGTAAAGAGTAAATCTAAAATTTTATACTCAATCTGGCAAAATAATCGATACCGAAATAACTCTCAATGAAACATTGACCTACTCTCAACCTCAAAAAAAAAAAAAAAAAAAAAAAAATTAAAAAACCACAAAACATGTTTGTTCAACCTACAAAGTTTTACAGATAATTTGGACAAAAATTTAACTTTTTAATTTTCATTATTAACTATTCAAATAAAACTTTGAAAACTTTAAGTTAGCCTTAACTAAGTAAAATGTTCATATGAGGGACTTGCCTCAAACATGTTCATAATCCCAAATGCAATTTAGTTTAAGGAAAATAAAAAGCCATTCAGAAACAAGGCGCACCTTTTAAATTACAAAAACAAATAAAAAACAAAATCTCAAAAAGTTTGACCCACCCTCCGCTTTGAAACAAAGTAAAACCCCAAAAAAAAAAAATTAAACAATAGCAAAAATAAACGCTCACCCGTAGATAAATTCAAACGTTTTCGTGCATCACGTTTGGGATACAGGAACTGCTGTAATACTTGAGTATTAGACTGGGCACACTTTTTAACATTAACTGAAGCAAAATTGTGATGAGCCTTTAGACCAGGTGGTCGATAGCGTGCGCTCTTTGCGCTATTGGTGGGTGTGAAGTTCAACGAATTTTGTGATTTCGATGATATGGGTGTCGAAGTGGCTGACACACCTGACGTCAGAGCAGATGTTGAACTTGTTGTTGCTGCTGCACCCAGACCGAAGGAAGCAGATGTAGTGACAGTTTGATTGGCAGTGGTGGGTAGACGTGGCAACGAGTTTGTTGTAGACATTTGTGGAACACCAATAAGACTACGTGGCAGGGTGGAACGTGTGCCGGAAAATGCATCACAATCATCGGAAGAGGAAGAAGTAGCAGTTTCGTATATAGCATCTGGTACGCTAGAGCGTCTAGCGTCCTTGGAATCAGTAGATGAGAGCCAAGGTTTTGCTGGTGCAGATTCCAAGACATGATGATGTTCATCACCTCCGCCAATACTGCCACAGGAACGCACACGATCCAGTTGTTCGCGACTCAGACTTTTGTGGTTGAACAACAAATCTCCTGCTGAACGGCGCTTTGCAACGGCCAAAGCGGACGCAGACGATGAGTTGTCACGATCGAGTTGGGATAATTTAGTTCTGGAGTCACCATTAGCCAGTAATGCTGATTCAAAACTACCGCGCCATGAGAAGCGCTCATAATCACTTGCCACTCCACACTCTTCGCCGGCGGTATCGCTGACACCGCTGCTTGATTGATGATGATGTGGTCGATTGTGAACAGCTGCATGATGGTTGTTGCTGCTGCCGCTGCCCGTATTGTTGCTGCCCGAAGCAGTCATAGATGTGGTCGAGTCTAATAAAAGATCGTGTGATTTACTGCGTGCCAAATTGTAGGCTTCGTCTTGTGTGTAATTGTTAGAACGTGTTCCTTGGTAGAGGTTTTGGGTTTGTGATGCTTGTAAATACTGTGAGCTTCTAGTATAACTAGATGATCTGTCTTCTGTGGGGATATCTTCTTCATCTTCGGTGGTGGTAGCTGATATTTTTGCTTGCAGACGTTTATGTTGACTACGCTGGCTCGGCATAGGGGAGTTGGTTCCATGGGTATCATTGCCACTACTAACTTCATGCATTAAGGCCACCAAACGTGTGCCGATATGCTGCATTACTTTGGCAAATAATTGCGGAGATCTTTCGGCACTGCGAGCACTGCCGGTAGAAATACTGTCCTCTTCAACGGCTGCTACTCCAGCATCTGCACTCTTCAGACTACCACCGTCGTTAGCACTATCTGTTACTGGCGTAACGTTTTCATTTTGTGTTTGTAGATTTGTACTAGCGTTATCCACAGCCATTTTTGAGAAGGAGGCCACCAGCTTTTGATACACTAATGCGGTGTCGGGATTTGAAGTTCTGGGATCGTCTAGTAAGCCACCATCACCGCGGTCACCCTCTTCATCCACTTCAAATTTATTTATGATTTGCTGACAGCTGGCAGAAATTTGTTGTTTGAGTTCATTGCGCTTCTGGCTACTGCCCTCCAAATCAGAGCTAGTGTAATCGGAGGAATCGTAGGAATCCGACCAGGTATCCTCACTACTTAGGTACTCGACAATTTCGCGAACTTGTTCGTCATTTATGCCCGGCACCGTTTTCATTAGACGTGTTAATTCGTTTTCGAAATACGCGAAAGTGGTTGGACGCGACTTCATGCGCCGCACCGATATAGGTGTTGTTTGATTTGGGGTAGTAGATTTGGAATTGCTGGCCGACCCCTGTTGAGCGTTTGCTGTGGCCACTACCAAAGTCTTGAAAAACTGGCGCATTTTACACATCATCAAATTAGTTTCTTCATCAGAACTCCAATTATTAAAGCTGTCTTTGCGCACCAAATTGGTATTAGAGCTTGAAGCTGGCACTGTGAGTTGTTTGCTGTTCTCGCAATCTTGTGTGGAGGTACTGGTGCTGGTGTCTGGTATGGTACTCAAACGTAAAGCAGGTATGGGTGTTTGTGTTTTTTCATTGTCCTCCTTAATTTGTTCCAAAGTGGTGGGCGATTTCGTGCGCACATTATTGGAAGAGGAGGATCCATCAATATCAGGTGATTTAAGCAAATCATCGTTGCTGCCTACAAAACCACTGTCACGACTATGATGCTGTTGTTTTTTAGATTGGGAGCTGCTCATTGAACCGGGTGTGGGCGTGCGACATTCTAGACTATTTTTATTACTCTCTTCCTGTGATGTATCATGCAGTTTCTTCTCATCTAAAGAATCGTGACGTTTGCGCAATTGTTTTTTACGTTTCATGGTATCCGTACCATCGGACGTTCTTTCGCTGGCACTGCTGTTGTGAATAACAGTTTCATCACAGTTTTCGGACTCGGACGAATCAATAATATCTTGAACATTACAGGGCATAAGTAAATTTTCTAAGCTATCCACATTTTGCGAGTCCACCAGTAGATTATCTAAAGAAGAATTGTGCGACCTTGGCGTTGTTCTGGCTCTCACTAAACGCTTTCTTCTTTGACTAGGACTGGGATGGCCTTCACTATCACTACCCACACTGCCGCTTTCATCAGAATCATTTTTCTCGTTGGAATTGAAGCCCATAAGAATGAAATATTTCTCCAGGCGCGAAGACGCTAAGTCTGCTGCTTGGTTAACATCATTAACAGGATCATCTGGTATACCAAGAGAGTCTAGACCCTCCGAGCAAACACTGCTCACTTCCGAGGCTGTATCTTCACCATGCGTATCAATGGAATTCAAAACTTTACCGTCGCCCAGACCGAAAAAGAAGTATTTTTCTAATTCCGAAGCTGAGAGCCTGTGATGATGTTGCAAGGTTCTTTGGCGCCTTCTCTCCAAATCATCCAATTCCTCTTCGTCCGTTTGACTTCTAAGCGATGCCACCTCACTTTCTTCACAACTTTCCTCCACAATAGTGTGCAGTGTAAAATCTATGGCTGTACGATGATAGCCTCTCAATTCTTCTTCGCGATCGTGAAACATGCCTAGAGAATTGGGATCATCACCATCCTCAGAGTCTGTGCACGTGGGTGTAGTATCATCTTCTTCCTCCACCTCCTCCCCGACTTGATGCTCATCGACAGTATCACTATTTTCACTCAGCTCCTCCACCCAAGAGTCATCATCTGCCAAACCATCTTCTAATATAACTGGCGGTATTTTGGTGCACTTCTTTATTGTCACATTTGAATTCGTTGCGTATTCCTCAAAACTATCATAATCGTCATCATCGTTATTTGTTATTCTCTGATCTCTAAGCAAGTCTACCGATAACAGTGACGCACTTGTGTTTTCATTATCTTGTTCTATTTGGTTGTTTTCACTTATTTTATCAGTGTGGTGTGAGGATATTTTTAATTGAGCGATAAGCGATGATTCATCGTTATTTTTCTTATAAACACTTGAGTTTGTTGTTATTTGTTCAGACATTTGTTTGAAATTTTCACTTGTTACTATTACACTTGTGACCTCATCAAGATCATTTCTTTTAGTATTTTCGTTATTATTATTATTATTATTGAACGATTTTTCCAATTGATTTTCACTATTATTAAGACGAGACGTATTAAGAATTTCATTCGGTTGTTGCGCGATTTCTTGATCTTTTGTTATCATTATCAAACTACGATATTTAGCTGATAGAGTATTGGGCGAACTATTTACATGTGTAGT
This sequence comes from Tachina grossa, assembly GCA_949987645.1. NCBI lineage: Eukaryota > Metazoa > Arthropoda > Insecta > Diptera > Tachinidae > Tachina > Tachina grossa. The sequence goes on from OX465274.1 coordinate 172,990,024, forward strand.
CCGATATTTTGTTGGCGTTACAATCGACGATTTCGCACTAACAGCATTAGCGCTCGTTACATCCGAGATATTGTTGGGATCTTCGGTTGTAGCACTACTTGCACATGCTAAAAATGTCTGAGAGCGATTATGTAGATTATTCTTAGAGGTATTATTAAATCCAAATACATCGTCGTATTCATTTTCGCAGTCGTTAACGACTTGATCGACAACGTCTCCGTCAACAGCATGGTCACTGCAACCGTCACTGTCGCTGTTACCGTCACCGTTACCCTTACCGCTAAGGTTTTGATAGTAGTCGTCAAAGTACGATTCTATTTTATCTTTATTATGTTCCACTTTATTATTGCTTTCATTATTTTTATAAAAATATTGTTGTTGCTCGTTTTGTTGAATACTTTTTAACGCGAAAGGTTTGCTGGTTTTTTCTGTTGTTGTTTGTACAAAATGTTGTGGTTTTTGTTGTTTAAGTTTACGTATTGCACCCGAGTTAGCGTAATCTTTTGGCTCTGTTAAATCGTCATAGTATGATGACTGCACTGGACACTGTTCGTCGTATCCCCGCTTACCGTGTTTCTCGTTTAACATTTCATTTTCAACTGTTTGTAATGAAATACACTCTGCACGTTTAACTTTATTATAAGACGGCATACTGATCTCAGAGTTGGAAAACTCTTTGCAGCTTACCTGTGAGGCTAACAACCACGACGATTCACTACTCTTCTCTTCAACTTCTACTACCTGTTGCGTTTGCTGTTGCTGGTGGTAGTGGTGTTTGGTTTTCGGTTTTTGTTGTGCTTGTGTTTCTTCTCTACCTGCATAAGGTGGGTTAGCAGTAGTTGTTTCAAGTGAGTCCATAAAATATTCTGTAAAGTTTGTGCAGACGGGCGACGAAGGAGAGGAGGCAGAATTAATAATAGTGGCATAAGAATAGTCGTCATATATTATTAGTTCATTTGTTTTGCATGCTTCGATGAGTTGTTGGTGTTCTGGTTTATTGCTTGATTCTCTTAAAATTTGTTTATAAGCAGCTGTTTCGCTCGCTATTTTTTGTTGTTGCTCTTCGTCACAGGTTTTAGTTACCTGCTTGTTAAATGATTTACAGGTAAAATAATTACCACTACTCGTATCCGCTTTACTACCACCACCACCACTACTAACACTATTATTGTTGTAGTTGTCGTTTTTATTTTTTATATTTATTTTATCAACGTTGAATGTGTTTTTGAATTTGTTTTGAGTTTTGCTTGCTTCACATTTACTTTCGTCATCATTATGAAGTTGGCTTTTGTTTTCATAAGCAAAACCACATTTATGGTTATTACCGTCATCATCAGGCTCAGCGACTTCCTCTTCGGATAGAACATGTTCTAGTGTATCGTCATCATCGTTGCCAGCATTCGCGTAATGTACGTAGTTAACTTTGAAATCCTCTATGGAGTCACGTTTTGCTAAAGAAAAATGTTCATTTGTTGTAGTAAAGAACATGTTGAAGTCGGAATCGAAGACGTCATGCTTGAAACAAGCAGTTATAGTGCTTGTTGTGGCAGTAGCAGTCGATGCTGTCAGTGATTTATCTTTTCTGTTGTTTTTCGTTATTTTTTGCTTAATGACAGGTATTTCCACATTTTCTGGCTCATATTTCAATTTCATATGGTCGTTACTCGTTGTGGCTTGAGATGTTGCTGGTGATGATGATGATAATGAAGACATTGGGCATTCGCTTAGAACATTTTCATTGTTGTTTTTATTTTCTTTTGTTATTGTTTGCGTTGTCGTAAGTATTACATTACCGGTTTTAGGTTTATTTTTAGTTTCTACTATGGAGAGCTTATTAGGCAATTTTTCCACCTTCCCCTCCCACTCTTCATTAGTCACACTGGCAGCAGTGTTTTGTAATGCTAAAGAAGCCTTTGGAATGTCTTCATTATGTTTAATGAGTTTTTGAAAAATTTCTTGTTGTTCTGCATTTAAAGAAGTGCTTGTTGTTTGTTGGTCTATACTGGTGCAATCATTTATATGATCCTGATTGATTTCAGCAACACCACGCTTAAGCTTTTGCAGCTTAATTTCCAGTTCAGAGTTCTGCTTGGTTAGAGCCAACAAACGATTCACATCATTGGAAATACTATGTAATTCCTCGCAAGCTTCATCCACTACCAAACCCACTGCAGGCGAAGAAGATGAAGATTTTTGCTGTTTTATATTTTCTGTTTCTTGCCGTTGCTCTTGTTTATAGTCAACGGCCGTAATCAGTGAAGCATGTGTGGCAACACGCGTTTCATTCGAATGCTCTAATTGCTCGTGTTGTTCATTAAACAAACAGAAATTATGTTTTGTATATGACTGCAAAGGCACCACTATGCTTTGTTGTGCTTCACTTGCCACTTTCTGGCTAACTATGCCATGATCATTATCAACATTATCATTTAGATTGTATACATTTTCCTCTGTGTTCAGCAGGCTAATTTTTTGCAAGACAACACCCCCGTTATTGTCATCGTCTGTTTGACCGCCAACGACAAAAATGCAATTGGCAATTTCTTCGCGCGATGATTTACATTCACTTTCATCTTCATCATCTTCTTCAGTATTTAGCTCTCGCAATGCATTATCACAACAATCATTATTAGCGTTCTGGTCGTTGTCTAGCGAGCAATTGGCATCACGTTTGCAATCATGGGCACTTGAATCACTACAACTGTCACTTTCATGCAAAGAATCGCGAATTGTTTTCAAATCATTGTTGTTGTCACTGTCTTCGTTTAACAACTTTATACAACGTAATACCACGCCGCAATGTGATCGTTCGGTGTCGGTGTCGTTGTCTGATGAGTCTTCCAAGTTAGCATCCGAAGACGATTGCGTACACGAATCACTTGTGTAGTTTGCCGTACCATTACGCTTGTGCGCTTTGCGATTAACAACAAAAACTTTGGCGAAATGTTTTTTGCGCGGTCTACGATCGGCCACATTGCCAGTATCGTCTGTATCCACGGACTCCGAACTGGACATACTCATATCACTATCACTATCATTGTCACTGTCACCTTCTTCACTAACACTTTCACTTTTATTTTCTTCCACCTCATTGGAGGAGTGTTGGGAATTATCGGCACTTTCATTGTTAATGATATTGTAGGATCGTTTAACGGTTTTCGAGGAACGCTTTTTCTTTACGCAAACTTTGCCATGTTTGGCAGTTTTTTTCTCTTCCTCTTCTTCCTCGGTATGAGAGTTTTCTGATTCCGATGATGTAGCGTCATTATCGCCGTCTTCACTTTGTGTTTCCGACTCGGAGTCGGTTGATTGGAAATTTCTTTCACTTTCTAAGAAGCCATTAGTGTCGTCTTCATCTGACTTTGTTGTGTTTGGGTTTTTAATCATTTTTTTATTTTTAGTTAATTTTCTTATCACTTCGGTTGTTGTTGTTGTTGTTGTTGTTTGTATTGATTTTGGGCTTTTATTGCTAGTACTATTGCTACGATTACTTAGGCTGGTGGACACGGCCGCCTTTTGCACCACCGTTGCGTTTGGCGATTTTCCAACGACTGCAGGTTGTACAGACTCTTGTGTATTTAATGTTGCTAACACAATTGTTGGGCTAGTGGTACTAGTTTTTGTTGCAGTTGTTGTTATTGTTTTTGCTATTTGTAATGCTTTAAGTACTGCAGTTTTTGTTGTCTGGTTTTTCACATTTTCTTCAAAAGCTTGTTGTGCAGTTGCAACGACAGCAGCAGTGGTTTTACAACTTTTATTCTTCTTTTGCCTCCTTACTTCAGCCAACAACAACAATTGTCTGTCGCCACCAGCGTCATAGCCATCTGTGCAAATATAGCTTTTTGTTTTAGCGTTGGCCAAACAAGTTTTTACCGGCTTTACAACTTTTTCACTGCAATCATCATTATTAGCAACATCATTTACGTAGAAGTCATTGCGGTTGCCCTCCTCGTCATTATGTTTAATAACATCATTATTAGCGATAGCATTATCATTATGGGCTAGATGTTGTTGCTGTTGTTGTTGTTTTGTTAACAATAATAACTGTTTTTCATTGTCATGCCGTTCCACAGTTCCGAATTGATCTGAGCTAAATGTTCCATTGCCAGACGTTTGCTTCGTATTGTTATTTCTCTGTGTGAATGGCGGTGGTGGTTGAGTTGTTCTCTTTGTTGGTTGCTTTGTTTTATTTGTTGGTTCTTTAACAAATAATTTAGTTGGCAGCTGGTATTGCTGTTTGTCTGTCGTATTTCTAGTCAAAGCAGTTTGTTTATCTCTAGTTTTGGCCGTATTGTCGTTGGACTTTGTTAAGTTTGCGGTTGTGTGTGCTTCAGTAGAGAAGGTGGAAGTGGTGTTGGTGGTGTTGGTGTTGGTGTTGGTATTAGTGTTACTGTTGTTCTTTGTACAACTATTATTTTTTGTCAAATTAAAAACTTGTTTATTCTCTACTTCTAAATCACCTTTTCCAATAGATTTTTGGTTAATTTTTATAGATTTATCAGAATTTTCGCCGCCTTGTTTGGGCGTGCATGTAATATTAATTTCCTTGGAAGAATTGTTATCAATTGAAGTTATTGGTTGAATTTGTTTTTTATTTGCATTAAAATATGTTTCGTTTTCAGCCGTTTCACTACCCCGTTCGCGTTCCCGTACCACGTCCCCGTTCTTTGCGTCGCGTGCTCGTATATCCGTTTGATTTAAAGTACGACTTGAACCCAACGAAGGTTTAGTTTCAACTAACATAGCGGCTGTATGTTGAGCTAGAATACAGCTAAAATCGCTGTCGTCGATAACATTGTATTCGTTTGGTGCTTCACATTGTTGCTGCTTCAAGTGCTGTCGATAAAAGTGGTGGTGCTGTTGATGGTGGTTGTTTTCTTTTTGGTTATCTTCGTCCACAATTGGTGGTATGAGGTGCAAGGAATGTCTTTTGCTAACATCTGTTTTATCAGTTGACTGCTTATTGAGGTGGTTGTTCAATGGGAGTGCATGGTGGTGGTGGTTGTTTTCCCGTTGACTCACACCAGATGCCAGCTTTTCAACATTTAATAAGGTTTCCAAACTGCCGCCAGTTGTGGTGTTTGTGCCATAGCCGGAAGAAGTGGAACAATGGGATTGGGTCATGCCGACTAAAGAGTATGCAGATGAGCTAAGATCGGGAGCAGATGATTTGAAACTGGCATCCATCTTATGAGCTGCTAGTTTCTGATATGTTGCCGCCACAGCCGCAGCAGCTGCAGCCTGCAAATTGGAGGAGCTGGTGGAGGAATTCGGTAAATTACTCTGCGCTGAAGACCAAAGTTTTTGCAAAGAAGCGCATAAGTTACTCTCATCGGTGTTCTGAGCTAAAGCTTGTAATTGAGGAGACAAATCATTGGCGCTCCAATAGGGATAAGTTGACATGGGCACTGGTATTGGTACCGGTACTGGTATTGGCACGTATTGCGGCTGTAGAGTTGGACTTGTTGGAAGGTTGTCTTGTTTCTTATTTGATTTAGCACCACCACAGCTGCAGACATCTGCCACATGAGTGCTGCGTGGTGAGTTGTAACGATGTTTCGCATAGTGATGATGATGATGCTGTTCCTTATTTAAAAATCTTGTCTTTATTCGGGTTTTCATTGTCAATTGCGGCTGACTGCGTGCATTTGTTGAAGATCTGGTCAGATAACCATCCGAACTGGAACTTTCGCCCTGCATTAAGAGCTCTTCATCAGTACCTGTATCACTTTCCCTTACCCGGGGGCATGTTATCAATTGTTTGCGATACATCAAAGGCGACTCCATAGGCGATGCTGTACTATCGCTTGACTTGAAGTCCCTAGATTGACGCCTTCTAGCCACCAAAGGTGAGCCACAGGGCGAGTACAGTACATGTTTGGTTAGGCTGCTGCTAATCATAGACGGTTCAAAGTAATCCCAGTCACAGTCGTCTATGGCAATGCTGCTGCAGTTGTGGGTAGAGGAAGAAGTTGACGAGCTACTGTCTTCAAACTCTTCCTCATCACGGCACGACGAGGAGTCCGCAGAGTTAATAAACACCAATTTGAATTCATCCGCCTCCATATTATATTGAGCGTGATTGATGGTTATCGATTTGAATTCCAATTCCGAAGAGGTTTCCACAGTATCGTATGCATCTGTATTGGACATAATTCATAATAGGTTTTTAGAAGGTCAGCAAGTCTTCCAATTTTTTTTTTTTACTGTACCCAACACCTTTATAGTTTATTATATATGATTGTTGCATTATGTGCGGTTTCCAAAAGTCAGGCAGACGACTCGTCTAGAAAATTTTTATGAAAATCACTCAGAAAAATTAGTGCTTTTCATACAAATTTTATACTCAAGTCGACCGTCTTTGTTGTAAAAACAGGGGGTTACTATAAATAAGCCTTAACCGGGTTAGTGTATGATGTATGTATACATATTCACATTTACATATTTAAGATATTAAAAGCTTTAAACATCAAAACTAGATTAAATACAGCGACAAAACGAAACCAATGGGATTTTTTTTTGCATTTTATCTTGCGCAAAAGTACGCCCACAATTTCATTTAATAATAATTCGTTTTTTAGTATTCTACAGTTTTATGTGTTTTATATTTTGGAAATAATGGAATAAAAGCAAAATCTCCGTATACCAAATTGTCAATAAGTTATTAAGTATTTATAAATTATTATTTACATACATACATACGTATATTTTCATACATATCTAATTAATAAGCTTTACAGCTGCATAGACTATTTTATCAACAGTAATTGATGAAACATAGAAATACATGTAAAAAGCACGAGTTAGATAACATACATACGACATTTGCAACTTCAAATAATATTTTTAATATCAATAACATTATTTAAAATACATGAGAGCGAAACAGTTAATATACTACAGTGGTTTCCCGGTTTAACGAATAGCCTAATTAACGAATTCGCGGTTTAATTTATGGTAAAATTTTACTCATTGTGGGCCTTATAATACTAACAAATCAAATAATTTTGTACTCGATGTAACGAATTTATTCCAAAATGAATTAAAAATTATAGAAAATTTAGTAAGTTTAGCAAGTTTAGTGTTCAAATTTAAATCAACAAACTTTTTATAAAGATGATAATGTTCCATTGTCAAGATTAGTACTACAGATGAACAAAGATGTATTATTATTTCGATATCTGCTGAAATTGCGAAAGGAAGTTTTCCATTATATAAAGGAAATTACTTTTTTTATATGATTAAATTGAGTTTGAAGTAGAGTTGTTTCCAAAATGAGTTTTAAATTTAATACGAAATATGAATGAAACAACTTTCGATTCGAACGCTAACGAACTAGTTAAATAATAGCTGTTGGACACAACGCTAGTTTGAAGAAAGTGTAAGGAACACAGGAAATGATGAAAATCATAGACAGACAATTAGTAAAATATATCAATGGAATATTTGAGAAGTGTCTTATGTGCTTAGAAGAAAAAACAAAAATATATATTTTATGTTACCTCTAAATATTGCAAAAATTAATTAGTCTATGAGATAATCTTAAACAATGTTTATGATAAGCTTTTGTTTAAACAAAAAATCTGTAAATAACTTGGTCTAACAGTGAAAAATTATATAACGAATTTTTCAACTTAGCGAATTGGTCTGACATTCGGTTCTGTTCTGTAAACAGAATCATTTCTAAAAGCGAGAAATTTTCAAAAAACAATAAACGGCAATTTGGTGTACCACAATCGAAATTAATGGCTCGATTATGGATGGCAACCGATCTTAGGTTGCGTTGCTAGTTGCCGAAATGGTATTACGGATGGCAACTGGCAACTAACAGCTGGTGATTTCAGTTACCATATTGGCAACCACAAAATTTGTAGTTGCTGCATAGCTTAAAAGCAAAAAAAAAATTAAACAGTAATTGCAATATTAATTTTATTTTTGAATTTCTTCTACGCATATTTAAAGAAAATATGCTTTGCAGCTAAAACAGAGATTGTTCACACTTATTTTAGGCAACAACATTTACTCACAGTAGAGGCGATAATTCTAAAGAGTCGTCTAATAGGTTAAACATTTTTACTTCCTTCTCTTCACGAATAATTAATTCCACTTAAGTAATCATTTTTATGATCATTAATGTTTTTAAGCACTTTTACTCAATAATTTTCCTTTTAGCACTTGTATTTCTTATATTTTAAATATTTGTTTATATTATTTTCAGTTGCCAATCTATCATAATCGTATTTTCGATAACTTTTTGGCAACTGGAGGAAGTTTCCATATATAATACAAATTTTAAGTTCAGTTGCATTGCTAGTTAACTCGGCAACTGAAGTTCGGTTGCCATCCATAATCGAGCCATAAGTTCTTATAATATATTTGAACGTCAAAGTCAGCTGTCAATAAAAGAAATCATACTTGGAGCAAAACTCTTAGCAAATTTTGGAGTGCTGTTAAAACAATTTTTTGCACTCAAGGTACTCGTATATTTAACCGCATGTGATTTGATAACAAACGATATTCGTTTGTTAACCCAACGTTAAGTTTCGGCATTAAGGACTAATTTCTTTTTGATATGTAGTGTGTAGCAAAAATCATTGGAGAAATAAAATAACCAATAAAATGGCTACATAACAAAGCTTTCAAAATTTAGTATGTCTCATTGACATCAGAGGCGCTGCAAGACTTATTGAAAAAGTGAAAAAGCAGAGTTGTGAGAAAAAAGAGGTTTCCTCTACCTCTTCCTTCCCTTTCCTAAAGAATATAATAGTAGTAGGCATTCATTGTCTGAGTGTTACTTCTCTTAAAAAAACCATTCCATATTACATGCAATTTCAGATTACCTATTTCTTTCTGAAGGCTTAAGGTCGGATGTGAAGTGAGTGACGAGCTTTGCTACCAGATTGCATATCGTATGTCGCGTATGTCCTCAAGTATTTTATCTAGAATCATGCTGAAGTTTTATCTTGACAATCTCGTTTGAGCTTTGTTCTCTACCTAAACCTTGGGTTTAAGATTTCCCTACATAATCCAACGTTGAGCCGCTCGTGAGTACCTCTAGTCGAGAGGGAAAAGCAAAAAAAAAAAACTATAAGTCTGATTGAAGTTTCCCTTCTGGGTTTGAAGTTCCTCTTTTTTGCACAAGGGTGTTAAAAACCACATTTGTTTCACGTAATTAAGGGAGAATTATGAAAATAATATAAATAAAATTCTTATGGCGCATTGTAAATCTTTAACTTTTCTGTGTATGGGAAATTTATGTATCCTTTTTATGGAGTGTTTTTGCAGGAACATTTTTGTAGAAGACATTCTAAAGCTCTAAAGCTTTGGCTGTATGAATCTTCTTTTTATCACTTCCGCAAAATGTAGTCAAATAAGCACCCTTAAACTGAGTACTATGATAAAATTCTATTAAAAGAAGTGTTGTTAGCCGATGGCCTTAGGAGCTAGTGCTTCTACAGTATCAATATTAATAAATAAATAAATAAATAAGAAGTGTTGGCTTCGATCTTAAAGCCCACCTCCTTCCAAAGTTTGCTAATCAAAAGAAAGATATTGGACATTAAAGCTGCTCCCTACGTCTCGACTAGCAATAAATATGTCGACAGCAGTTGTCAAAATTATATTATTGCTAGTGGAGACAGCTCATTGCAGGTACTTGCAATATATGTTGCAATAATTGTCAACACATTTTCGTTAACAATTATTGCAAGCATGAAACGTCAAACTCGATGTTAATTTGTGTTCGACTTTTCTGTATTGCATTTGACATTTACATATTATTAGTGAAATTGGGAAAATAATTTGGAAAAAAAGGAAAATAGTTTCTTAAAAACGTGTGTAGTAAAATAATTTGTATAATATTAAGTTTATGTAAATAATAACAAAAATTAAAAATTTTAAAAACGCCCGACTTTTTTCAGGAAAGATATTATATCTTCTAAACGGCTAGACTGATTTTCTTCAAACATAGCTAAGAACCCTCTCGATCAAGCCTTCTTTCAAACAGAAAAAACTAAATGAAAATCGGTCCAGCCGTTTGGCCTGTACGTGGACACGGACAGACACACAGATACACAGACACACACTACAAACTTATAACACCCCCTTTTTGAGTCGGGGGTTAAAAATTTGTTCGATTAACCAGATATTTACAAGTGAATTATGTTCTTCCTATGCACCTTTCCTGTTGACTTTTCCCATATTGTGAGCTACGATTTCCCATAGCCTTAACATAAGTAAAGCAATCAGCAATATTGTTCCGTAATTCTGCCGGCGTTATTCACAGAAAAAAATATTCCCAAAAAATTTTTAAACAAATATTTGTTTGAAATCAAACTGAGTTTCAGTAAATATTCTGTACTGTTCCACTAAATTAATTTGTACCAAAAAACTGTGTAGAGAAGAAACGTTTGTCGGCTACTTTTCGGCATTTACATGTATACAACACGATCAATCAAAATAAACAACAACAACCGCACAACAGCACGTTGTTCTTATCAACAAGCAAGATAAACACCAACACACTGAAATAACATTTTCTCTCAGCCGAACTCAGATTAATTAAAATTTTTACAAAATTTTTATCAGAATTTACAAAATTATTTGTAGGACCGCATTCAAATAAAATATTTACTGATTCAACGAATTTGGTTACTGAAAATGACATTTAGTTTTTTCTGTGTTGCTATATTGCCAATATATTTATTGCTAGTCGAGAAGGGGGATTAGAGTAGCCCATGCGACTCGACTAGCATGGTGAACCCATTGAGGAGTACTAGCGACTTCCTTTATAGGCTTGCATTTCAATTAAATATTCAACTTATTTTTCAAAGAAACATCAACAAATTTTGTCCAATAGCTATTAGTTTCTTATATTAAATTATCTCACAGTGATTTAAAATAAATATAAAATTTTCACTGCCTCAAATGAAAACTTAAATTTATTATGTTTAAATTAAAAGCATCTCAAATATATATAAATGAAATATATTCTAAACACTCAAAATCTTGTGTTAAGAGTATTTTCTGCCCAAAAGTATTAAAAGGATTATCAACACATAATAAAACTAAACATAAAAGATATAAAGTGAATTCCAAGAAACTTAAATTAAATACCACAAAATCCTTTTTGGGTATAATTGCAATACGAAAAAGATAAATAATAAACTCTCTACAGATTTGAAATAAGTCCATGGAATATAAAAAAGGGACTACATGCAGATAAAGTTTGCCTTGGTGAACGTAAAAGGACAACAGCATTTTAACAGCACATACATGGTTACATATACTCGTACACCGTATTGGCAAGTGTATGTATTTTATATTTGTACATACTCGTATAAAAACAGCAACAGCAAAAATTTGTTTACATTTTGTGTACTTTTTTTTCTCTTCCAAACAACACTTACAGCATAATAAAAATTAGAAGAAAAAAAAATAAAAAAATTTTCGTAGTCGTTAGTGGGTGTTTATGTCTAACAAAAATGTTGCATGTAAAAATGTGAGGGAAAAATCGCAAATGAAACCAAAAACTTACGTGGATTCCGTTCGTACGAGTATGAACATGTAAGTACATGGGAAATGTTTTTCTTTGCTTTTCATTTTAATTTTACAATTTTGAATGGCACGATATATTCACATTGTACTGATGTGTAACTACATAAATAGCAGTAAAATAGTAAATATGAATATTACACAAGATACTAAAACTATGAATGAAAAAGTTACTTAAATAGAAATCTGTGTTTGTAAAAGCAAATAGTATTAATTTAATCCTTTTCGTAGCTTTTCAATAGAGGAGTAAGCTTATAAGGATATTCAGAGTTATTATCGTGATTTTACACTAAAATTTCATTATTGCGTGTGCGTTACCGGAACTTGCCTGGGCACTTCCCCATGCTACATATGTATGTATGTACGTATAGAACTGCGTTATTCATGTGATTATATGATTATATACAGTTAATCCTCGATTTACGCGGTGCTTCATTTACGCAATTTCTATATAACACAAGTTAATAATAGCAACAGTTTTTTCTTTAATTATGCGATTTCTTTTACATAACACGATTTAAAAAATTATGGCATATTACGCGAAATGCGTATAATAAATAAATAAATAGAATAAAACTTAAAATATGTTTAGGATTTGAAAATTTATGTCGATAATTTTGTAAAAAGCGTTAGATGAGGGGGGGGGTGGGGGCAGGGGGTTATAAAAACTCTGAATATAGCGTTACATATTATGTGAATGGCCCCTAAGCTACAACATGCTTATAGTACAATGTATACAAAACTTCTAATTTTTGTATTTTAGGTTAGGAAATGTGGTGCTATTATACTCCTTCACTCGAAGAGCCAGATGGGTACATTGTGATTCCTTTCGGTTGACACCCAACAATAATAATTTTTAACACCAACTTGTACCCAGAAGTGCCCCAATTATCTGTCACTAGACCACTGAATTCCCATGATGAATCCCGTAATATCCTCCAGTTTACACTTACCAATATCACTAATAGTCTCATGGAAAGTTCTACTCAAATATCTAAGATTATGGCTTTTCAGCTTCGGGCAATGGCAGATAATATGTTCAATGGTTTCTGGTTACCCTTTATTCCTACACATTATACATAAATCTGGAGTACCAGTTTCTCAAATACTGGCTCTTGCTCTGACCGAATAGTGATCATTCAAAGCTTCTAGTACAACTCGCATCGCCTTTCTATTCATATTCAGTATCAGTTTGAATCTTCCTGAGCCAAGTTTAGCTACATAGCCCTCGACACTCTATAATCCTCTCAGCTTCTCCTTCAACGGTTGGTCCTGCTCTCCACCCAATTACTGCGTTCCCTGTAGTGATAATTTCAGCGATCTGCCACACATTCCCTTATCTAACGCCGACCCTATTCTCATTCGCAATTTCATTTCCCTCACCACTTCTGTGGCCACGAACTTAACATAGTGTAGTACTATATTTGTTCATAAGCAAGTTGAGAGCTCTCCTATAAAAAGTTTCGATTTGATATTACGTCACTTAAAAGCATTTTGCGCTGCCTGGCTGTCGACGTATGAGGTTACTTTATCGCCTTCAGCGATGCCGTAGACTGCTGCATTCATTCAGCAGTCTACGGCAGAACTACGAATATTCATTCCCAAGATATAGATACCACCCCTTTGCCTTCCGAAAATTGTGGTAACCGCACTTAGCTTATAAGATTTGACCTAACAATCCTTAACCAGAATTACCAGTGACCTTATAGTCCGTGAACCCAGGGTTGCGGATCTCTGATCACTAAAACTGATCTAATTTTAGACTGATATGTGATCTGTTACTTATGTGCTCACCAAAGCAGTTCTCTATAGGAAATAGGTGAAGAATGACATTCAAGGCAGCCCGGGGGTGTGCTCCTCTGAGCACTTGTTATGCCCAGCGAGGCCTCCAACCATAGAAAATAACCGTTCTAACAACCGATGTGCAAATACAGTTAACTACCTTCGGTTGTCGACCAGCAAGCCCTTTCTTTAGCATTACTATCTAGCAAAACATCTAAATTTTGCTCCCTCTGATAGTCGTAGCTATACCTTTCTCATAACGCCATCTAAATACTTTGTATCTCCTGGTAAAGAGGCATTTTTGTAGTATAGAAATAAAATAGGAAAAAAGTTAATAATTTTATGTGTTGTTCATTTAATGCGTTTTTTAGGTTCCAAAATAAAATTTCGGGCGTATCTCATGTCTTGATATACACGAAATACTAAATTCCTGGTACGAAAAAGAAAGAATTTTGTAGCAGATTGCATAAATCGAGGGTTACCTGTATGTACATCAGAGAGTTGCAACACGCAGTGAATTTTCGGGTCTGCTCTATTATTTACAATGATTTTATATGATTTGATTTTTTTTGTTCAACAACAGGGAATTATTGTTTCGCAAAGAACATGAATGCCTGTGATCGTTTTCTTGGTGTAATTTAGACCAGAATGGAACTTGTGCAGTTGGTCAGACACAAGCTTTAAAGTCGTATCTCCATATGAAAACAAAAGTAACGTGTGCTTGAAGTATACATTAAAACAAAACTTCTATTGAAAATCCGATTTTGGTCATAAGTTTGCTTCTAAAATGAATGTTTAAACGAGTATAGAAATACAAAGGATAGGCCATACTTTTACGACAAACGTTGAGAAGAAATATTAAACAAATATAGGACGAGCATTTCGCATTTAGAACATATTCAGAATTGCGATTAGGCCAGGTCTTCCCTATAATACATTCAGTCGCAAGATAAGGAAGAGACAGTTTACTACCTGCTCTGTGGATGCCACCATTGCACACGACGCGATATATATTTTTATGAAAATCGATACTAAATGACCTATGAGAGGTATCACAGTTTGGTATAAGCGACCTCATTCGGTAGATTGCATGAATTTGTCATAGATAAGGAAAGTGACAACTAGAGTGGTATGTAATAAAAGGGAATTTTAAGATTATTCTCGATGTATTATAACTAAGAGTTCAACCTAAATTAGAGCGTCAAATACGTATTTTCAGTATATTTAAACGTATAAAATATTATTTGAATGTACTGAAAATACGTACCCGCTGCTAACGTAACGCTTGACGCTCTAATTTCGGTTGGATTCTATGCGAAGGGAAATGAATTCTCATAGTTTTTTTTTTTAATATTTAATATTGTTTGCACATACATACATACATATGTAGCTATAACGTGGAAACATTTTGTTTAAGAGAAAACACTTTATTCATCATTATTTTTTAAATCATTAGCGTTGATGATTTAATACGTGAAAAATTTTTTGTTTAACTTGATATATAGAGTCTAACGTAAGTGCTTGCAGGAAAAGGACCTTTTTGTCGCATCAGCACTTTGACAGACACACTTATTTAAAGCAAAGTACATGGAAAGCATGTAGAGAGTGTTTTAAAACTAAGCGAATATGTATTAAAGTCCTGCACAAGACCACTTATAAGAACTTTTAAGAAATGGGGGATTTTTTTTTGCTTTACTACAGCGAAATCTTCTAAAAGAAACGCTAAAAAACACTGTTGGCAAGACATTTATTTTTACTTGTTGTGGTATAAGAGTAAATAAGAAAATACTTCATGACGGAAGAATTTGTGATGCTTGCTTCGTCATGCGTATGGTCGTGTATACAAACATCATGAATGCACACATGCATGTCGCTTATTATACGACAGCATTTATTATTGGTTCAGTATAATACATCCTACGACAATACATTTAAAAAACAGGACGTATTCGCATTTAAAGACTGTTTCGCAGGCTTCTAATGTGTATGCATATCCTCTGAGTTGTTCTTTATACATATATGTATTTATAAACATATATGTATAAATAAACATATATGTATATATAAAAAAATATTTGTTAGTTATGAATTTGATTATGTTCGTCTTTTTAAGTCATTGCTGATATTTGTTCTTTTTTGTTTGTTCCCCCTTCTTTTACCACTGGGATTATCGTTGTCGTTGAAGATGTTTATGATGCTGTTAACCTTTATTGAATCTGTCTAACTGCTTTGGTAAGGTATGTTAAATGAATCTCTATTTTTTTTTTATAAATATAAGTTACTGCTGTACATATTTAGTATTAGTGTATCATTAGGATTATAAACCAAACAACCATAGTATTAATTAATTGTATTGATATATAAAAAAAAGCACAAGCCACAATAAAATTATGCAACCAAGAAAATACAAATAGTGAAAATTATGAAATTTCTTAATAAAACTCACCCTCCTCTGCGGCTTTCTTTTCCTGGCGTCTTTGCAGCACAACCTTTTTGAATATAACAGCTGCTGCTTCGACAGCATTTTGTATCTCCTGTTCGCCCAGTGTGCTGGTATGTTGTAACTAAAAGAAGAAAAGAAATTATAACTAACACATTTGGAATAATTGTCTGTAAACCACTTTTTAGCAAAAGAAATTTTAATAAAACTAATTACTGTTTGCATTGGCTTAAATGATGCCTAGGGAAGAGGTTGCCGGCAATAGTAAATAAACAGACAAGTCAAGGCATTTATTGCTACTTTTTTTTAGTTGTTTATTTTTGATATATTTCTTAACTTTCTTTCGACACCACATATGTATAGAAAGATTTTCTTTTGGCTTTTGTAGAATATTTCATTAACCACTCTCTATCCTTAAATTTAAATAAAGCAAATTGTGTGTAAGATATCATTTAAATTTTGTATTCAATTGAAAGATCTATCGATGTCGTTATACTGGTATATGGAATATAATATCGTGCAAATGTCAAGTTTACATAAACTCCACGTGAGAGGACCATAATGTCAAATCTCTTGAGTGTAATTTCGAATATGATATAACATGTGTGCCTCGTAGTGCCGTCCTATTGAAACGAGAACAGACTGAATAAATGACAACAAATTGGACAAATGTATGGTTCCTATCAACTGTGAAAAGTTTGAAAGTGCTTATATCAAGACACATTAATTTGAGCAATTTGTACTCTTAAAGATCAAACGCAATAATTCTACTATCAAACTAGCAAAGCCCATAATAAAAACCCTTATTATAAGTTGCATTCGATTTTCGATCTTCGTTGGCTATCGAACATCGTAAATCGAATGTTCAATTAATATTATAAGCATAGAAATTTTCGTTGAGCAACAAATTTTTTATCGAACAGAATTATATTAAAGTTGTTGCTGTTGTTGTTGTTAAAGTTGTTGTTGTGGGGGTGGCGTTGGCTGAAGTAGTTAGCACGTTGACTACAAAACCGAAGATCCTGGGTTCAATCCCTGTATCCGACAATCATTAAATAATCATTAGTGTCCCTTTGTATCAGTTGTTGTAGGAAAGTTCAAGTGATGAAGGCATAGTCACTGGTCACTGAACTATACCGACTTCAACAGATGCTAATCCTAATGTAAAATCAGAGCGCCCTCCTTCGTCGGTATTGTGTAGCAGAATCATCGGCGAAGTAAAATAACCAATAAAATGGCTACTAAGCACAGCTTCAAAATTTAATACGCCTTATTTGAGACCAGAAGGCGCCACAACACTGCATTATTACAAAAAAAAAAAAATAAAAATGCGTGCAAATAGCAGACTTGTAAAAAGAATGAAGCTTTCTTCTATCTCTTCTTTCACCACCTGTCTTCTATCACTTTCCCTTTCCAAAATAAGGTAACACCTAGTAATAGTAGATGGCATTAATTGCCTGAGTGTTACTTCTCTTAAAAAAAAAATAAAAAATTTAAAAATCACTTTGAGTGGTATAATAATGATAATACCAAATGAAAATTCGTTCGATCAGTACTTTCGACAACAGTCGAATATCGAAAGTTGCTCATAATGACGGCCAAAATCTATGCCTTAACTTTAAATGCTTTCTAATTTTGGTTATATTCTATTTATTTTGTGCTATTTTTTTACTGTAGTTTTGTTTACAAAATGTATGAAATTTATTGAAAGTATATGTTTAAACAGAATACGTCTGCAACTTCAGGAAAAGTCGCCGTCAACTTAAAAAGCCCATAATAAAATCTACATAAGTAACTTCAAATGCTCTCTAATTTTTGATCTATTTTCTTTTGTGCTTATTTTTCTTTGTAGTTTTGAATACAAAATGTATGAAATTTTTGGAAAGTATGGTAGCATTTTTCAGATAATATTTATTTATATATGAGAGAGCATAATGGCGAGTATACACGATACTACAAATCATACGATAAATCGTACAAGTATGAAATTAGTAACGTATATCATGCTGTCGTACTTATGAAGTATACTTTGTAGTATGAAAATCAAAAATTTTGGATTTTTGTGGGCGGAGCTTCGATAAGGACGATAATAAGTATTGTGTATCATGCTGTTGTATATACAGCAAAATTAGTTTTATGAGGACTCAATTTTAAAGTTAGCTTAATGTAGCGGATATTTTATTAAAAAAAAGAAGATAAAATATTATTATAACCATTCTTTAGAAAATGTCCCATTATTTTTTTATTATTTTCAACTGCAGTTCACTTGTTATTAATAAATCTTTCACATTATTCATTTATCCGCGTATGTATTGCCTTTAAAATTCTTCTTTAAAATGAATTAGTACGATTTGTAGTAACGTGTATCTTAAAACCCGTACTACAACTCATACTACGCTAAGTACGAAATTAAGTAAGGTGTATACCCTGCATAAGAAAATCCGCTGACAAAATAATCAGGGCTATCATGAATAAAATTCCACGTGAAATTTCTCCCTTTTCCAATTAGAATTTTTTGTTTTCCCTATTACTTGCCATTAGTTGGAATTGTTCCCCGTGAAAAATTTCACGCGGAGTTTTATTCATAATAGCCCCGAATATATATTCTATCTCGCGACTGCTTTCTGGGCTGTTTTTTTTGTGCCAATTTGTAAGGAAAATATGTTCACGACGCAATTCTGTTTAATCATTTACAACTCAGTGAATCAGGTAGGTATGCGTTTATTATTTATTTTTATTTTTGTTATTGTTAAATTGCAGTCGAATTGACTTGAATTCGATAATTAGTATATGTTTTGAGAGATAATAATAATATAGTACCGAATAATTTGTTTTCTTGGCCAAAAGAAGAATATATGTTGAATTTACTGCATGATCGTTCTGGGAAATCAGTAGCATTTTCATTTGCAGATAGTAAGTAGGCTTGGTGTGGTAATTAAGATTAGGAAAGTTGCTAAGAATTCCTATAAGGATGCACGGTGCGTTATTTTTGCTATTAAAAATTCTTGCATACCGCCAGTATTATCAAACAATATGCAAAAGTAATAAAATTTCAACCTTCAACTAGCATTAGGCTTTATAAAAATAATTTCTAGCATTAGGGTTTATAATATTCGGCACAGCCGAATATACATATCTTCTTCTTTTACTTTTGCTTTAAACTCACCTTTGAGATTTGAGAATTCGTCTCGTTTCTATTATTAGCAGCATCATTGCAAATGTTGTTGTCATCATTATCGTTTTTATTTTGGTCCTTTGAGGCATTGCTTGACTTATTTTCATCTCCTGCGGAGGTTTTTATTTGAGATTGTTCTTGCTTTTCTGTTGCATTGTAAATTTTATCTGTAGCAAAATGTTGCTGGAATGTTGCTGTTTTATTTTTTGTTTCTAAATTAAAATCATTTTCTTGTTGTTGTTGTTGTTTGTCGTCGTTTAGTTCTTTATTCGTTTTCGAATTTAAATCGGAATTTCTTCTTTCGTTCAAATATGATTTAAAATTGGCGCCTTAAAAAAGAAATATTGAAATATAAATATTTGATTGTAACTGAAGGAAATTTAAATATAAAGTTATAATTATATCGATGGTCTCAAGGCCCTAACTCGTATTTTTTTTATAAAATTGTATTTTTCAGTGATCCCAATACATTTCACATAAATACACATCGTCACAAAAATTTATTGCAATAGTGTAAAAAATAGGTCATTTCTACTTGATACCAACGATGTATAAAGTGTTTATAAAATTAACAGCATTAAATGAAATTCTTTCCAACATTTGTTAACTAACGCACTTATAATCTCAAATTATCATTTTCCCTTTCGGTAAAATTTTTTTTATTAAAAAAACAAGGATCCTCTGCGAACTTCTTAGCATAACTAGAGATATTTGGGATATTCAAATGGAAGTCATTAATTAATATACATATTTTAAAATAATAATACGAACAATTATGGCTGCTGTGAGCAACCCCTCATAATGTACAACAATATTGCATTAAACACATTCACCACAGCAAGCTACCGACTACCAAATGTCAAGGATAGAATACACATGTTTATATGAGAATGATTCTTTTGAAGAAAGCAAGGCAATAGGGTGACAGATTGCTGTCTATGCTGATTTTGTCGTTGTAGTCCAATTAAACTAATTTCTATTTCTATGGCTACAATGAAAAAATTCAGTGTTGCCAGTATAATACAAAATGTTGATTGAATGATATCCTGCAATTATTTCATATTATTTTAAAAGAAACAATAACCAAAAATTGATGAATAGCATAAATTGATTCATTTTTATACTTTTACGTCATATAAGTACATTTCGAATATTTTCAAATATTTCGCATTTTTATAAATGCGAAATATTTGAAGGTGGTAATACTGAACTTTGTATTTATACTTAAATAGGAGGTGCAGATGGTGCTGCTGCCGTCTCCAAAATAATTAAGTAGCTGGCTACGAGGCGACAAATGCTGCTAGCGGCATTTGAAGTCGTCTGTTCGTGTAGCCTGTTGTGGTGAATGTGTTTAATGCATAATTATTGCAAAGTTGGTACAATTGTACTTCTTTTTATTTGGTAGTATTAGTACATTAAAGGAATCTCCATAGTTTCACTCCGCATTTGTTTTCAAGCGATTTCATATGTCAATTTTTACTTCTGAACTATTAAACTAATGTTCTTTTCACTTGAAAACAGACTAGTGAAAGCAAAACGCAGCGAAAAAAAATGTGCACTCGTCCATTCCCAAACCATTATTCTTCTAAATTCGGATGATATAGCACATGCTACTAATTTGTATATGTTAAATTTTAACTTCAACAGCTGCAACCATATACTTTAACATTCCAACTTACAAGAAAATTTGTGAAAACGATTCGGTAGCCAGAACAAAGTCGATTATTTTAATAAAAAAAAATAAAAACATGTAATTTGAACTAAAAAAATCTTTTAGTATAATTAAGATCAAAAAGTACAAATTTAATATTAAAATTTTTAATGCTATCCATGTATTGTACTTATTTTTAATTCTATTTTTGAATTGTACATTCCCTGTCGGAGAATGCGTGGCTGACTACAAAAATAATTAACTTATAGTTAACTTTTCTTAAACTGACTTTGAAGCTCATTTCAGTTTTATATTAACATTTTGCTGTTGTTATTTTTGATGGTGCCTTAGCTGAGTGGTAGCGCGTTGAGTACACAACGTGTGATGATACTTTGTTCGAACCCCAGAATTTTTTTTTAATCTACTGATTACCAGGTGATTTAAAAAAAATCAACGTTAAGTTAGTTGAAAAGAAATGTAGAGTGAGACACTTGACCACCGCCTAGGACATCGCAATACTAAAATAGTCAGTTGATTACATTGAAAAGTAATCTAAGTGTGAGACAGTAGTACTTGCGAAATAGTTAGCTTAAAGTTAACGGAATTTCCGACAGGGTTGCTAACCGTCACTCTTCCTCAATCCCTTTGGTGACTTCTCTCACATTTCTAAGTGTAGTTATGACAAAACAATAAACACACATAATTCAGAACGTCTTATTATTTTATGACTTTTTTGTTTGAGCCATAACAGCAATTTTTTAAACTATCAGTTAACCGACTGTAATGGAATGTAACTGCAACAGTAGGAAACAGCATAACACTTAACAATATCGATCAGCTGTTTTCTACCGTTGCAGTTACATTCCATTGCCATTTGAATTCCCCAATTATGTTAAACTTTCATTTAAATAATTGATACATATCCCTCATTACTTCAATAACGCCATAGCTAAAAATATTCAGATTTGAGCTAACAATCCAAACTAATCCTCTTAATATTACTTATATTATGTAACTATTTCATATAAATATCTTGTATATTTAATTCTTGAGAGAAAAACTATTGGGGTATTCACAAGGGTGTCTTAAGTGTCCTAAGTGTCATAATGTCTTAACATTTTAACATAGTTTAAAAAAATTGTTGTTGTGGCTCAAACAAAAAGGTCATAAAGTAATAAGACTTTCTCAGCTATGTTTATTGTTTGTCATAACGACATGTAGAAATGCGTGAGAGTTTACCAAAAGAATTGAGAGAGAGAGTAAGAAATGTACAAGGTTTTAAAACCAAAATACAAATAAGTACAATATTTATAATTGTAAATTATAAGGGGTTGCTCACAGCAGTCATATATTTTCGTTTTATAACTTTAAAACGTGTTAATTTATGAGTACCATTTGAATACCCCAAATATTTCCTTTTTTCAATTAAGTTATGCTTAAATTGAAAACTTCAAACTCGTTGTAGCAAATGAGCGATATGTATTTATATTAATCATAATCAGGAAATTACAAAAATTGTTAGAGTACGCGCTGTCCATTTTTGTTGAAGTGCAGTAGTTGCAATATGGTGCTTATGTACTGTATTCGGATACCATATCAATGTTCCCTAATGCACAATAAATGTTCGTGTTTTTAGGACTGTAGATCTAGACCTTATTCTAAAATTCATAAGTTTGTGTTAGTCTGATGTAATACAATAGTGGACCACGTGATCATCGTAATGTTAAATAGACCATCGTTGTTTCACATATTTATTGGGAATAGTTTGACGGCCTTTACACACGCAAAGTTGACAAAAAACTTGAGTTTTTTATAGAAAAGGAAAACGTGAATATGAGCTCTTTTCCCTTCTCTCGTACAAACTCAAGACTTTGTAAAACAAACTTTGCGTGTGTAAAAGTCGTTTGAAGGAGTATTCATATTTCCTTATGCATTTATTGTGGACTAACAGGTCTTACGCAGGCATATTTTTGGATCAATGAAGTGGGGATATGCCAAAGGAAAAATTCCAGACACAATTGTATTAAAAAAATCACTGCTGGATGCAGTTTATGGCAGACTAGCGGAATTACAGGTCTTTACTGCTTTAAAAATGGAGCGTACCCGACAATGTTGGCGGTAAATGCGGACATTGCAGTGTTACAAATTATTTGGTACTTAAATTATTTAATATTTTTCCGCCCAAATTGAAAAGCTCACAATGAACTAAATAAAATTAAATGAGATCCAGCAAAATTTAATGAAATATGTAAATTCGAAAAAAAAATAAAAAATACCAAAACTAAATTAGCTCCAATAAAATTTTAAATAAATTAAATTTTTTACGAGTATTATAGAACTATGAAGTAGAAAAAAATGTGCAGAAGATCGTGAGAAACGTGGCGTAGCGTAGTGTCCGCCTGAAGGCTGCTACTGGTGAAATGCTTCGGAAAGACACGTTATTGGTCAAATTTCATAGAAGGCATTTTAAATTTTTTCTCTCCCAAAAAGTTATTGAATTAAAACATATGAAATAAGTCGTAAATAATATGAGTATATAAAGCAGAAATATACATCAAGTGACACAACGCACAGTGGACCAAACACAAATAATGCTCATGATGAAGGTGCAGCACCCTACTTGTTCCGTTCTGCTAGTATTTGTCAGAATATTTACAATTAACTTTGGTAGTTATGTGTTCATTAATAATTCTTACATGTAAATTGACTTACAAAAGTGACACGAATTTAAACAATTCCCAAAAGATATTGAATAATTTCCGATGTAATTAAATAGATCTGAAATGTTTAACAGCAGGTTAAGTAGAACAAATTCAAAAACTTGTAACGGTACTTTCTCGTCAAATTCTATTAAGGCTTACTTCCAAAATGTATCAATACAAGGTTTGTGTATTTTTCGGAGGAGTATCAATTATAGATACAAAATTGCGAAACATTGTATCCATGTCACTCCATCCCATAAGAAAACAATTCCTACTTACCTTCTTCATTGTCGGCTCCGCCTTTGCTGCTGCGTCGTCTCGGTGTTGGTATTTTAGTATTTGGTCGGGTTTTATCAAAAAGATCAGCTAAAGGTTTGGGACTAGGTATTTTAGTGGGTTCTTGTTTCTTGGGAGCCTAAAAAGCAAAGCGAAATTTTTTCTTGTGTGCAAGTTAAGCAAAAATAGTTTCATACTCTTACCTGTGTTTCTCTCTCGGGGTGGGATAAAGATCGCCGGGTTGTGGGCTTAGGTACATTTGATTTAGCACCTGAGTCTTCGGATATCGAGCGCATTTGTTCTGGCTTAGGCCGTTCGCTTGCCTTCTCATCTGTTCTAGCAACAGCATCATCATCATTTTGTGTTTGTGCTCCACCGCCAGATGTTGTTATATTTTCAACATTTTGCCCTGCAGCTGCAGCTGCCAGCTGGTTGTAGTCATCTTGTGGTATTGGCAAATCCCTTGATAGCCTTCGCCTTAGACGATTATGCATGAGTGGTGTGCGTGGCAACGCTCCACCTCCAGCTGTCAAACCTGTTCCTAGGGACTGCTGCATCAACGAGCTCTTAGTATCTGTATTGTAGTAACCATAGTTTTGGTCATGCACCAAAACTGTTTCAGCACTGTGTACGATGGGCCTTTGTAATGGTTGATAGCCACCGTCATCGGAGCCATCGTTGTAAATGATTCGAGGCTCACTGCTAAAGCCTGTATTGTAAGTCTTCTCATATTGTACCTCGTCCGACTCGAGAAAGCTGCTGGTACTATCACCAAAGTAGTCGGCATACTCGGGTCGCGTATCGACTTCTTCGGTGACATTATGAAATTGATGAAACTGCTGTTTGGCTTCCCCAAATGTTCGCACATGACTATCTGCTGGATTCGCCATCGGTGCAGTGTCCTTTAAGCAATCTTGTCTTACCAAACGGCTGGGGGAGCGACTCATAGAACGACTTACTGTGGGTATTTCAGGCAGCAATCGGCGAGGTTCACTATGATGCGCCTTGGAGATCGAATACTCTTCATTGCTGTGACTGCGCACTTTAATCATCTTGGAATGGTCACGATTATGATGTATATTAACACTTTGACTACTAGAATAATGTTCGGCCGTACCTACCACTGCGGAATCCAATACTCCAACGGCTGGTACATTTTGCTGCGACAGGAATGGCCGCGGGTTCTGCATGTTGGGAAAGAGAAAATTCTGTTTCTGTCTAGGTGAAATCGGTAGAAATTTTTGGGATCCTTGCACGGTTAGAGAGTTGCTGTTGAACGCATCGGGATTGGGCAATGTTTGTTGGCGCATAAACTCTGGCGAACGGCGGAATTGGGGAGATGTCTGACGTTTGGGTGGTGAAGTGGGCAGCAGTTTTAGATGCTGTTCAGGATTTGGTAAAGTGGCTTGGCGCATCATTCTGGTCTTGGGTATGGTGGGTGCATATTCCGAATCTTCTGCGGTCGTGGTGTGTGGTGACTGGTGCTCATATGGCTGTGCTGTTTGTTGGGGAGGCGTTTGGTAATTTGTGGTTTGAGGCAACAGTTTGCCGCGGTGCATGGGTGAGGGATAGGCTGTGGGTGGCGAGCTGCCTAAATGCATTTGTTGTGTTTGAACTTGGCCGGGTTCAATGAGATTACAAGGAAAGGAAGTTTGTCGCATAAAAGGCGGATAGCGCTGTTCGCCTGGAGAGCGATCGGGTGAACGACTGTAAGCGCGGTTGGGCGATGTAGACAAATACATCGGGGGTTGGCATGGGTTTGCCGGTAAAGTTGATTGTCGACGCACCTTCAAATATATATAAAAAAATATTGTTTTTCTTGAAAGATATCTAAAGCTGTGTAATAACTCACTTGCAAGCGATGATGCGTGCTTGGTGGTGCTGGTTGTCCTGTTGCTTGCTGCTGCGGCTGCTGTTGTGGCTGCGTTTGGTGCTGCTGCTGTTGCTGTACAATTTGGTTTATTGGCTGTTGCGTTTGTTGCAAGTAGTTATCACAATCACTTGGTTCAATATTAATTATGTCTTCACTGTTGTAGGCCGTTGGATACAAAGGTCCTTTTTGTATTTGATGTGGAGAAGTTGGGGCAGTTAGATTAACACTCTTATAGTTTTCCAAATTCGAGCCACTACTAGTCATATGGGGATCATTATTTGCCAGACTTGTGGGTAAAGTGGACTGACGTAAGACACGACGTTGTGGGTTCGCATGAAAGGCTGTTGATAGCCCTGCAGAATTAACTCCTATAGTACTAATTGTTATGGCACTTCCCGTATTGTAATTAATAATGGGATGATTGCGATGCAATGATGGCTGTTGATGCATATGATGCTGCGGCTGATAACGAATATCCAGTGAGGGATAACTGCCAGCCGTTTGAGAATCAATGAGATTTTGTGGCTGCGGATAAAGATTGTCGATAACAGGCTGTGGTGCGTTTGGATTGTTGGGATCGTCCTCGGGATCTTAAAAGCATATTGTATGTTATTTAAGGCATAACTACTTAAATATTTATGAGCAATTTACTTACTAGATATGGTCCAAGAACGCCGTATGCTTTTCCTTAAAACGTCACTAGTGGCTAAATTATCATCAGCTTCGCACGAATCCTTAAGCCAGTCAGTAGAAGAAGCTTGTATTTCCCTGCAAGAGGAAAAACAGTTGCATTTAAAGATGAGAAATGACAACATAGTGTTACAGTTTTACAAAAAAGAAAAAAAAAACTAGCAACAAATAAAATGTTACAGCCAACTGTAAGCTGCGTTTGATGCGAAATCTCTGTGTTAAATGACAGCATGAAATCATGCGAATAATAAACTGACATATAACAAACATCCGTTGAGACATTTACTTACCTACAAATTAATAGAAAATGCATATGTATAAATGTAGAAAACATCTACACGTACTACGAGTAGATGTTCATTCAAATGCTTAAAACTAATGTAAATTTATTAGCAAACCAACCCATTATGATTTTGGATTTTAATACCAAATGAACTTAAAGCCAACAGCAATTGACTGTAATAATAATAAAATTTTTGTTGTTTTTATTGTTTGCTGCTAACAAGCCAAAGCAACAAGAACATTGTTAACAAAATATACAATCAAAGGTTGAAAAACACATACCATGCATATATATATATATATATACATACATACAAACATAATCTCAAATAAGCGAATCACTTAGATTTAGATACACCGACAACATCTCGTTTATATCCATTATAAACATTTGCACATCATGAACATTAACACAATCAATTGGATGTAATTATTGAAATTAAAAAGCAAATAATCAACAAATTGTATAAATATTTACATTATGAAAGCAAAAATTTTTAAAGAACGAAAATACACCAGCCATCTTCTGCAAACCATTTCGTTTGAAATCGCAAAATTTCAAAAACGGAAAACAATGTTTTTTTTGGGTGGATAATTAAGTGTATTCGAAAATAAGTTGGGATAAAATAAATTAAATAAATAGTTGCATTAAGTGAGTTTTCTATTTGAGTTTTTAGCTGAAATTCGTGGATTTCAAAAAGAAATGGTTTTCAGTACATGGCCAATTTTTTGTTTGTTTGTTTTAGGAATTGTTACAATTAAGTTTAACATTTGTTAACGAACTAACCAAATACCAAATTAATATTTTACTCATTCAGTATAATATTTTTTTTTTATTAAATATACATTTAAATTGATTATTGAGGGGGTAGCTAGACCCTATGCGCATTTCGCTGTTGCTAAAGCAGATCATTATATTAAACCTTTAGTAACAAATTTCTTAGAACAACCAAAGATATTCCCCCTTATCGTGGTTGGCATATTTCGACGCTTACTACGACGTTTTAGTTATATATTAAAGAACACGGTAGCATTTTTTCCTTTAATCTAGGACAAAACTGTCTTAATCGAAGTCGAAATACAATAACCACGATAAGGCCCATCATGTTAAATTTTTATCTAAACAAATGAGAAGTTCAACTAATATGAAAGTAGAAACAAGAACTCATTAATCAACATTTATTTTCTTACTTTACCATTGCTATATTCGCTGCTTTTTTCAGCACATATTGTAGTTGTAAGAAGTATGTAAATAAAATAAATGTAAAAAAAGCATTAACAGCAATCGTAAGAATGGAGTGTTGCCACACAAGTATTTTTGAGCAGGTTGAGCAGCTGGGGTTTTTTTGGGCATATTGTTTGTTCTTTTACAAATCTAAAAAAAACTAAGGTGAATCTTATCTATGCAGGCTGGACAAAATTTTTTTCCGAAAAAAACTACAAGTATTGTATGAAATAAGCTTCAGAGAAACCGATTTTTTGAATTCGACTCAAATTTTATTCCACATGTTTTGTTGTTATTTAGTATTTTACCTAAATCAGTAAATTTTTTTTCTATAAAAAACTCTAGATTATTTGGCAGCGTAATTCAACTTTGCCTAAAAGAATTAAAAGTAGTGGCAACTCAGTTTAACTTTTTTCGGGAAAAATATAAAATAAAACCAACTAAAGCTGAGAGTTTTCGGAACAAAACCAATTCTCTCGCTTTCAAGAAGAGAGAAGAAAAACTTGGGTATAAAATTTTTTTGCCGGGCTATATGGATGAATTCACTTTTATTAAAAAAAATTTCGAATTAAAATTTTGAAATTCTTTAAAAGGTTATGAAAATTGTATTAAAAATTTGAACATTAAAACATTTTAGCTGGGCACAACGGCACATACTCCCATTAGCTTCAGGGTGAAATAAAAAGGCCTTTACGAGAAACTATTTATTAATATCATGCGACCACATTGCTAACACTACAGCTCTTTTATATTAAGCGCATTCAACTGTGGGTACAAAAAGTCTATGATCGTTCAATCACCCTTATTACAGTTGTCAACATCGAACCTCACGTCAATACCAAAAAATTTGGGGCTTGCTTATTCGCTGTCAAAAATAACTGACTGCTATTGACAGGCTCAAGCTTTTTTTTTGAGAACTTATGGAAGATAAATATACTGTCAATAGCACAAAATTGTTCTCAAGAGCAAATAGACAATCCCAAAGTTCTTGGTATCGTATTGACGTAACGTCGATGTTGACTACTGGCATAACGGTGATTGGTCACACCGGCCCAAAAAGCATACTAAACAACTTCATTTTCAATGTTATCTACTTTTTAATGATGAGCCCTTTCAATCAAACACGAGAATCATCGCTGAAAAAATTTTTTTTTTTGCGAAATCCAAGATTAACAGCAATTTTATTCTGAAACCATTTACCAAATGTGGTAAGCGGGATTTAAAAATTTAAACAAAAAAAATTTTTAAACTAAACTAAATTCCAAATAACAAATATTAAAACTTTTAAAAACTCCCGACTTTTTTCAGGAAAGACCTCTCGATCAAGTCATCTTTCAAACAGAAGAAATTAAATGAAAATCGGTCCAGCCGTTTGGCCTGTACGTGGACACGGACAGACACACAGATACACAAACACACAGACACACAGACACACAAACACACGCTACAAACTTATAACACTACTTTTTTAGTCGGGGGTTAAAAATAGGTTTATTATTTTTGAATTTCTTCTATCTATTTTAATTTTACATAAAGGGTATTTTTAAATTCAACTTTTGGAGAATTTTTTTTCCTGTGTTTGTTGTAAAAAAATTAAATTTTTCCATTTTTCCAACAAGAAAAAACTGATGTGAATACCTTTATAATTCTTATGTAATTTTATGTTAATTTTACATAATTCTTACTCAGGTTTTTAAAAAAATTTTTGGCGATCGATTTCACAGTGGGTCATTTGCAGTCTCCCTAGAAACTTTTACAATCAAATTGTGAGCAAGCGGACGCGCTTAATTGTCGCTGCCATCTATGCTACAATTTGGAAAATCGGCCTGTGAAGGTTATGTTCGTTTTCAAACGTAGTTGTCAAAAAACTGGTACGCTGTAAGCTAATTAAAACTATAGACATAAAACAACGAAACTTTTGATTAATTATTTGAAAAGCTTGCTGTATGCCAAAAACATAAACAAACTTATAGACGAACTTAAACATAATTAAAAAATATAATAGGATATAAAAAATGTTTAAAAATTAGGAAGTAAAGCTCTGCCGACAACTTTACCTTCTTTAATATCCCACTGTTTATACGATCAACGAAGTTCTGCCAATAAGTGTCATCTACAATATAGAAAACAGAAACAAACCACACAATCCAAAAATATTATTATCACACTGAACATAAATAATTTAAGTATTAAGCACAAAGAAGTTTATGAAACAAAATTTTTCTCTTATTCTTGAAAACGATTTATTTTTTTGACGGCTCCTCATAATTTTTCTAATCAGTGACTAAATCGTGACATTAAAAGTCAAAAGAAAGTCAGAAAATAAATAAGTATGTCAATTGAATTTATAAAGAAAACCTAAGCTTTCGATCTTCGACTGTAGTCGAAAGTACTGATCGAAAGAATTTTCATTTAGTATAATGGCGAACATTCGATAAAGAACGTCGTTAATGTGAATAAAATCGACAAAAATAGCTTACAACTTGTGTTTGTGTACTTAAAAATAAACATTGCTTAACACTTAAATTTTTAAAAAGTTTTCATATTAAAATACTTCATCGAACGCAAAATTCTGTTCAATAGAAAATTCGTTGATCAACGAAAATTTCGATGCTCATAATATGATTTTATTATTTGAAAATACTTTTGAGTTCTTGTGTTTGAATTCTCTAAACTACTTTCTTCAAAAATGATAATGAAAAATAAAAATATATTTGCCATTTTTTTAAAACATAAAATTAATTTAAGGTATAAAGCATTAAACACATAGACCACAGCAGGCTACATGGCTACACGACTACAAGTGCCGCTGGCAACAAATGTTGCCTGGTAGCCAGCTATTTAATCATTTTGAAGACGGCAGCAGTACCATAAATATATGTTTCAGTGGTGCCGCTTTCAAATATTTCACATTTATAAAAATAAAATAGTTCTTTCAAAAATATAAAAACAAATCAGTTTATTTCTTTATATTTTTTTGCGAATTTTACTATTTATAGGCTTAGTTTTTTAATTTTTCACTAACTTGCTATTTTTTTTTCGCATTTTTCGCGTTTTTTCCAAACTTTTTATATTTTTAATGGCTTTCGCGATTTCTAATCAATTTTACCGCTTTTTTACGAATTTGCAAATTTTCGCGATTTTTTGCAAACTTCGCGATAAATTCGATTTTTTGCAGGTGCTTAGATTCCCAAGAGTTTTGCCGATTTTTAAACAATATTATACTTTGTTATTATCCCGCTGTTAATACGTTTTTGCAAATTTTCGTTTTTTTTTCGCGATTTTTGCCGAATTTTTAGCATTCCTTAAAGTTTTAGCGATTCTTAATCAATATTGTGTTTTTTTTTAATTTTGCAATTTTTCGCAAATTGTCGAGTTTTCGCTTTGCAAAAATATAATTACTTTTGTAATTAACGTTAAAATTGTGTAACTTTCTTTTTATTTTGCAATAACAAATATTTTTTGGTAATAATTTGTTTAACATATTTTGTTGCTCTACTGTCAACACTGTTTTTGGTTTGTAGCCATAAAAAATAGAAATTAGTTTAATTTGACTACAACGACAAATGTAGCACGAACAACAACCTGTAGCCTGTTGCCTTGTTGACTTCAAAATAATCATTTTCATATAAACATGTGTATTCCATTTTTGACATTTTATAAAGATTGTGCAATTTATTAAATGTAAAAGATATATAAGACAAATTGGCAGCACATAGTGTGCCCAATATAAGAAGAATACGGAAGAGAGTATCTACATGTCTAAGATTATTGTGAGTACCTGCCACGACAGCCTTATTACACGTTAGTCCAAACGGCGCTATGACATAAGGCCCAAAAAATAACACCCAAATAAGAAATAAAATAATCTTTAATGAAATAAAGCCAAAAAAAAATTAAATAAAGCCGAAGAAAAAATTTAAGAAAAAACATCCAATAAAAATGAAATAAAGCGCAATTAAAACAAGCCCAATGAAATAATAAACAACCAATTTTAAGGTGAAATAAATCCCAAAAAAGCGTGAACTAAATAAAGTCTAATTACAATTTCCTTATTTATGAACTTTAGCCTAATCAAAATCATAAATATAGAAACAAATAAAGTTCGAACGATACTTATTAAATTAACTTAAATTTCTTTATTTTTGCTGGGCATTATTACCTCTTATTTGGACATTAGTCCCTTGTGTCTTATTTCATAGCGCCGTCCCAAACACCGGGAGAATATAAGTGTTCGGCATCATCCTTATGGCCACTAGGAAAGCACTATGCGACTTGCCAAAAACACATACATAGTTTGCAATTTTCGAACATATTTCTCCCTAACTATGAGCAAACCTATTGCTGAGGTTCTTACAGATGTCTAATTGTGTATTGATTAACAAACTGACTGAAGACACCCCAAGTTCAGGAGATAAACCAAGAGGTATTCCACCACTATCAGAAGCAGCATCTCTTGAATAACATTAGCGCTTAGAACGGGTACAAAAATTGTTTTTGTAGTCGTTATTTTTAAAAAGTAATGGTATTTTTAGCTTTTTTGTGTCACTTTATTTCCGTATTCTATTTTTATTTTGTGGATTTTATTTAACAAGTTAAGTTAACATTACTGTTCTTAACTCTACGTTGACCTTTTCTCTTAGGTATGGAACTTAAGCGGTAACGCTGAGTGCCATAAAGCATAATGATTGCCGCTTTTGTTTAGGTTGAGATGTAACTTTATTATTACAGAGATTGGGCAGTAACATATAACCAGTTAAAGGTAATGCGTAAAAAAAACGGAATTACCCAGAATAAGTACCGCTGGATAGTCACATACGCTAACTTAAAGCGATAAAATTTAAGTTTATAACACCACAAGCTTTTCTTCACCCTTCACCAGTAAATTATTGTCGCTTGACTCGCGTAGCAGGGGCGAATTCCCAAAAAATATAAATAACCCTTACTTACTGAATAGAACGTCAACACTCTCAAATAATTACATTCATATTCCAACTATAATAATGTTCGTACACATAGACATCAAGCTGCGTTTACTATTATTACAATAAGCGTCCCCCAGCTTAATATTAATTCCTCGATAAACTGCCGCAGTTGTAAATAATCAATCAAGTACAAACAACAATTATACACTAAGTCCCAAATCACACTATGCAAGTCTTATTGCTAAGCTGCTTCGTTTCAGGGAGAGAGAGACGAGGGGAACAGCAACGTTTCTTTCCCCCCCCCCCCCGTCACTCTCCCCTAAAAAACTAATCAGCTTATCAATAAGACTTGCATAGTGTAAATTGGGACTAAGAGAAAAATGACGATGGTCAGTAGGATTGACGTTCTCAAATTTAAGCATAAATTCTTAATTTTTAGAATGAAATCTAATTTAATAAAACAAATTTTCCACTCGATCTTCAAATGAGATTTTATTCAAGATTACAATCTTAAATGCGATTATAAACAAAATTAAGATTTTATTCTTGAATCAAGAACTTTCGCATTTAACAGACTACGAGTATTAAGATTAAAATGATTTGATTTCGAGCGTAAAATCTTGATTTTAGCAAATTTTTTCCCTTAGTGTATGTAAATAACTACGAGTGCACATTTGCACTTCTATGTACATATTTATATGTATACATTTATTGATGATCCCAACAATTGTATTTGCTGAGACAAAATAAATTTGGCTGGCAGAATAAGTCTTACTCTAAAGCTTGACATCATAACTGAAACTTGGTGTGGGCACGGCTTGCGCAATTGGTGTAGATAACGTGAATAGCATGAGTGTGAGCATTTAAAAATTATACTTGTTTCTTAGTCCTAGTTTGTTTTTAACTCGATAAAAAATTATGAGTATAAAAGTAGCAATATTCCATATCTGGTGTAAGTTGCAAAAGGCATACACACCATCAAACATGACTGGTAATGTTTCTAAAATTTTGGCTTTATAGAGTAAGCAACCAAAAATCTTCTTTTACTTTAATGCACAGTCAGCGGCGGCTATATTGGCTTTTGAGTGACAGTGACTACCAGAAACCATCAGTCGAGATAATTTTTTGTAAACGCTGGAAGTGATTTTTTTCAAAGATGTAATTGGTTACTCTGAAATACCACACATCATCTGGGATGTAATGAGTTCAGAATACAGGAAACTTTCGATGACTTGAAACTCGTTAAATTTTAATCTCTTGACATCATAATTAATTTCCAGATTCCCAGAAAAGCTTTCGGAAGTTTAAAAAAATCTATGTGATTGGGCCTCCTCGGCAATTTGAATTGATGGAAATGGTATCCAGCTTTAACTTGAATTTATTTAGAGTTTTTGCTCAATATCTTGCTAGATTTTTAAAAATTGTTATTTAAAGATGGTTTACAACAGTCACTCAAATTCAATGGTCACTCACGATCATAAGCGTTGAATTATTAAATATTACCTTAATTATCTATTTTAATATTAACTCATTAAAATCACCAGGTGTAATGCCCCACTCCAGAAAAAATGTTTAGCTCCGTCCATGCTCACGACACCACCACTGATCTAAATCTGTATTTCTATTTGAAATTTTGCATCAATTTGCCAAATAAGGTATTATAAACAGAGTATGTAGGTTCAATGATGATTCTCTTTCAGGTGGGTAATTTGCTTTTATTTGTTATATCCAGGTACAGTTTGATGTGTATAAAGAAACACATGCTCATATGTATTTTAGCCAAAAATATTTTCAATAACGTAATAGATGTGTAAAGTGTTGAATATAGATTTTCAAAATGAAATTCATTTACTCTACTGCTCGAAAAGAAGTTGTTTAGTTTCAATCATGCTGTAGATTTGATAATATCAGACTGAATTGATATCACAAAATTAAAAAAACAACTATTTCCATAGAATTTATATTTTTGTCAAGAATGAAGGAACTGATGTAAGAAAGTAGTGTGTGTGTAGGGTAGTGCAATAAGGATGACAGAGTCTATAAAACCTAAGCTCGAGTTCCAGACAAAACCATACGGGGTTCGGTAAATAGAAGAAAAGCGAGTATCCTGGCAGGATAATATAACAGATATTCTTTCAAAACATGCCAGTGAAAAAAATTGGCAGCAATTGTTCGGGAACTACTTTTCTCTACTTCCAAAATATCCATAACTATTTGTGTATTTTTTATATTTCAAAAATCGATCACTAACAATTTCTAGATAATTAATTACGAAGCTATTTTATTTATGTATGTCAAATTGGAAATTATTTGTAAGTTTCGCAAGTACTTAGCATACACCCAAAGAAAAACAGCTTAAAATCAATAAAAACCATATTGAATTAATAAGAAACATTAACAAAAGTCACGTTCATGTTGAAATTTCTTATTTCAATATGGAAAAATATTAACTTACAGTATTAATTTATTGATTTTATTTATTTTTAAGTATTTCAATATACATATTCTATTATATTGAAAATTATTGAACTAATGCGACGAGTTCTTATTTTTACTCGAAATTTGTAGCTTTTCCCTGAGTGTATGCCTTGATTTCTTTATAAAATGCAATTCTTGTCATGGTAAATATAAAAAAAAAACTACTGAAGCTTCGGCTGTGTGGCACGTAGCGCCGTCATGTTGAAACCAAATGTTACCAATATCCTCCTTCAATTTTTGTGAACAAAAATTCATTCAAGATGGCCCGATAACGATCGCCATTGACTGTAACGGCCACTCCTTGCTAAATGGCCCAATTATGCCTCTGGACCAAAACCCGCACCAAACAGTGACTCGTTTTGGGTGCGTCGGCTTTTCAATATATGCGTGCGGGTTTTCTGTGCCCCAAATGCGACAATTTTGCTTGTTTACAAACCCGGCAAGATCAAAATGAGCTTCATCTGAAAATATGATTTTTTTTGGCAAAATCAGCATCTTCTGTAAGTCGATCGCAGGCCCACTTAGCGAAGCGAAAACGCATAAAGGATAAAACTAATTATCTGTCAAATCAGACAT
This sequence comes from Tachina grossa, assembly GCA_949987645.1. Classification (NCBI taxonomy): domain Eukaryota; kingdom Metazoa; phylum Arthropoda; class Insecta; order Diptera; family Tachinidae; genus Tachina; species Tachina grossa. Next base: position 173,025,652 of record OX465274.1, read on the forward strand.
GAGCTAAGTGTTACCATTCACGAAATAAGCACTAGTTGAAAAAAAAACGTTGGATGGCGGACCCTTTATTAGAATTTTATTATATCAGTTTTCGCATGGATTTGCGCAGAGAAAATAAATCTGAAAAATTATTTTAAATATTTCCATCAAAAAAATCCTAATTCAAGCTTATGCACCTTTTTTAACTTTCGCAATTATTCATATCTTCAAATAGACTATTCAGCTCTTTCAGGCAAATTTGGATATATGCAAAAATTCCAAAAGTTATATACCAACTGGACAGTGAGTGTTAGATGTATGATGACACGTATTCGAATAATGCTTATTTTTACTTTGTAATTAAAATTTTACGAGTAAATTATTTGCGTGAGCATTGGTTTATTTAAATTTATTAATGAACAGCTGCATTTATTCATTCATTAATAATACAATACATACATATTTACACGTGACTAGATAACCATGCACATACAGATATAATTACAAAATTATTCTTATTACATTTATCATAGTATAAATGTGTTTAAATGTAAAAAGTTGCACCTTGTTTTTTTTTAAACATTTCTACAATCAAATAATATTCACACTCACATACATACATATACACACATATACGAGTACAAAACATAGATAGTAGAGACCTGCGTAAACAGTCTTGAAATGTAAATACGTCATGTTTTTTAAATGCATGTATTATACTAAACCAATAATAAATGCTGTCGTACTATAAGCGAAGCACGATGGATGTGTTGGTGTACGTGTATATCAGTGTTAACAAGCGATATCGCCAAGACTGCTTGTTTGTAACAAACACTCAAAAGAAGTACTGTTGCTTAGTGTATGCTTGTTATTTTTCATATTGTACGTTTGAGTGTGTGTGTAAGATGTAGATGGTAAGCTATTATGAGATTAACCGCATAAAACTAGTGTTAATGCATGTGTGTGCGTTTGCATATGCGCAGAAAAATAAAAGATCATACACACATACATGCATGACGTTTGTACACGCGCTCACGCGTAGAAGTAAGCAATTATCACAAATTCTTCCGTCACGAAGTGTTTTCTTCTTTACTCTTATAAAGGGTGTTTATTATTGAGGTATAGAACTTTAAGTTGGCATCACTTTTTTAACTGGCGGCCATTTTGTCAGCTGTCAAGTGATTAATATTTAGTTTGGTTTGCCATTTCATCATGAACAGCTTGACAAAAGAACAACACTTGCAAATCGTGCAAATTTATTTCGAAAATAATGGTTCAGCTCGCGAAGTTTACCGCAAGCTCCGTCCATTTTATGGTCGACATAATCGTCCATCAGAGCAATTAATTCGGTTAACCATGGATCGTTTTCGCACTACGTTTACTCTATGTGATAATACGCATCCGCAGAGACGTCGAACAGTGCGCACCGAAGAAACAATTGCCGCTGTAGAGCAAAGTGTTGAAGAGGACCCGAATGAATCGATTCGCCACCGTGCACAGCAATTGGAGCCGACTAACCGACTATTTTGTTCCCGAATTGGATGGCATGAATGTGGATGAGTTGTGGTTCCAACAAGACGGCGCTACATGCCACACAGCGCACGTCACAATCGATTTATTGAAGGAAACATTCGATGAGCGCATAATTTCGCGGAATGGACCTGTCAATTGGCCACCAAGATCGTGTGATTTGACACCATTGGATTATTTTCTTTGGGGATATGTGAAGTCGCTCGTCTACGCCAACAAACCAGAAACGTTAGGGGACTTGGAAGCCAACATTCGTGGCGTTATTGCCAACATACGGCCCCATATGCTCGAAAAAGTGGTTGAAAATTGGACCTGTAGAATTGGCTTTATTCGAGCCAGCCGCGGCGGCCACATGCCCGAAATCATATTTAAGCATTAATGGCATAAAATTATCCTTCCAATAAAGCCAAATTAATGGACATTAAAACGATTTTCTTGTGTTTTATTTCAATTTAAAGTTCTATACCTCTTAAAAAAACACCTTATACCTACAATACTGAAACAAATTTCTTGCAACCAGTGTTGTTAACGTTTGTTTTAGAGGATTTCGCTGTAGTATAACATTTGAAAAATCCCTCATGTCCTAAAAGTTCTTATAAGATATCTTGTGCAGGACACTAATAGATACACAACACCTTTATGATATTATGAAATACTTGGATGCATAACTTTTATTACAGCGAAAGAGAAAAAAAACGAAAATTAAAATGAATACAATATTATAAAAGCAACGCCTGTACTTGACATCATGGTCTTGTCTAATTAACACTGAACTTTTGCGTTTGCTCTAGATTTAGGTGTTTATTTTTAATGGCTTTTATTAAAGAATGTGTTATTAACACGTGATAGTGTTTGTTTATTAAAGAAGTCATCAACAATTAGCTTGTGTGACGCAAATACAAATGCTATTATGATTATATTAAAAAAAAACTATTTCACATATACACATCTTTACCTTAATGTAGAAGGGCCCTAACTCATTATTTGTTTGAAATCGAGATTTTTCAATTAGATGTTCGAAATATAAAAAGAACTCGATTAAAAAAATAATGATTAAGGGCCTTTCTATACTAAGGTAACAATATGTACGTATGTACATAGCATGTAGAAGATGTTCAAGGGGCGGATGTATGTCATTTTAAAAAGCTTTTCAAGGATATTGATATAACCCATGAAGTTATTGTAATGTACTCGCACAATAATTTTGAAATGTTTTCCAAAATTACTGGAAACTTTTTGATATATCACATCGGAATTTTATTTTCATTTTGAACAGAACAGTCATATTATAGCGTAAAAAGTAAGCAAATGAGTTTGATAACTATAAGAAAAGTGTTCTATTTTGATTTCTTGGTTTAAAAGTTTTTAGATCAATGATAACAAAATTTTGTGTAAATATTAAAAAAAAAAAGTGAGACGCGCTATAGTTAAAAATAAAAACATTAATATAAATAAATGAAAAATACCAAAGCTCACAAAAAAATTATACATATTTTTTTTTATTGCAAAAACTTGTTCCTTCTGGGTACTTTTAGTAGGCATAGTTTTTGGATTTAAACCAAGGCCTAATTTTCACGTTTACAAATACACAGAAAATTATATATTTATTTGTACAGAAAAGAATTTGCTATTAACATTTTGTAGAGTGATTTTTAATTTCTATAACTATGATACATTTTTTTTTCGGAAACTAAACAAATTTATTTGAGTTTCCTGACGAAATTTCTGCCCATTTTTAAGAAGTGCTTCTTTTATTGAATTTAGACCCCTGAACAAGACCACTTACAATAGCTTTTAAGACATGAGGGATTTTTCAAATGCTTTACCATAGCGAAATTTTCTAAAACAATCGCTAAACATGCAAGAAATTTGCTTCAGTGATTGCAGGTATAGGAGTAAACAAGAGAATAGCAAAATAACAAGCATGCACGCATCAACACTACTTCTTTGGAGTGCTTGTTACGAACAAGAAGTTTTCGCGACATCGCTTAAAAACGCTCACATACACGTACATCAATACATCCATCGTGCTTCGCTTATTAAACGACATCATTTATTATTGGTTGAGTATAATACATGCTATGACAATACATTTAAAAAACAAGACACATTCACATTTCAAGGCTGTTTACGTAGCCCTCTAATTTGCATATGCACTTGATTATAAATACAATTTTCCCTTATGTATTTCATACGAGCTTTGAAAATGAAATACTCTTTTTTAAATAACTTGAAATGACATTGTTCAAAATAAAAAAAATGCTTTGAATATTTCAAATTACTATTCTAAATTAAGGATGTTAAATTTGAGCTTTTGTCATATAAAAAGCTTTCAACAAATTGGAGTACGATGAATAAAAACAATTCACATATTCAATTTCTATTGAAAAATATATACATGCATAGAACTGAAATTTACATCACAAGAACGCCGAGGATGAAGGTGTGAGCGGTCTTCGAAAACTTTGATTCAAACTTTATCATAATCGAATCATCAACAGAGAAACAATTAAGTTCGAACAAAGTAATTAAAAAATAGCTTAAATTGAGGGTGGCGTTGGCTGAACTAGTCAGCACGTTGACTACAAAACCGAAGGTCTTAGGTTCGAGCCAGGTATCCAGCAGTTGTTGTAGGAAAGTTCAAGTGATGAAGGCATAGTCACTTGCTACTGAACTATACCGACTTCAGCAGATACTAATCCTAATGTAAAATCAGAATAGTAGTAGGCACTCATTGCCTGAGTGTCAATTCTTATTCTTAAATTATTTGGAGCGTATTTTTTTTATATTAAAATTATCAAACAGAATAAGTCCGTAAATTCAGGGAAAAACGCTGTCAAATTAACAAAGCCCATAATAAAATCTAAGGCTGTAACTTCAAATGCTCTCTCATTTTTGCTTTACTTTCTTTTGTGATTATTTTTCTTTGTTGTTTTGAATACAAAATGTACGAAATTTATTGAAAGTATAGTAGCATTTCTGAGAGAATATTTATTTATATGTAAAAGCATAAGAAAAAACGGTGTCAAAATAAAATAGATTCTATCCCTCGACTGCTTTCTGGGCTTGCTTTTTTGTGTCAATTCTGTTTAATCATTAAGAAAAAAAAAACTTTTTTTTTTATTTTGTTTACTTCTTAAACCGAGATCCCACATCCAGTGAATTGTACGGATTTTCGTAGGCTCAATGAAACAAAGACATAAGAAATAAACCCAAAATGCCTTTATTTCTCAAATGACACTTACATATGTCCTTATAGTTCAGTTTGTACAAAAATAAGTCCAATTTAGCTTAGAAATACATTTTTAATGATAATAATGCAGAATAATTAGGCATTTCTCATTTTATGTTGTGTAAAAAAAATTCATATAAATAAATAGCTTGTAATACCATTTCCTGATAGAAGAATATTTTCTAATGGCTTCATTGAGTTGCTTGCAAATTGAAAATTTTAAACCTGTTTTTGGCAAAACTATTTTTTTTTTGGAGTTGTGACACTATTGAATTAAATGAGCTGTATGTGCATATTGTAGAAATTTCGATTGTTGCAATGTGCATATTTTCCTTTACAAACTCTATAGCAACGAAATACTCTTTCTTAAGGAAAAGCAATCACTTATTTGAATTGTTTTTCACTTTTGCAACATAAAGTGTAGTTTAATGTGTCAAAATAAAATAATCAAAACAAATAACAGGTTTTATGTCACATTTGTTTCTCAAATAATTCACATAGATTTGGCAAAATTTTGCAACAAATAGTATTAAAAAAAGGAAAATACAAAAACCATTTAATGTCTCCCAAAGACATTTGAAATAAATTGTTGCATACACAATAGTCTCCTGCACAAGACATCTTATAAGAACTTTCAAGACATGAGGGATTTTTCAAATGCTTTACTAGAGCGAAATCTTATAAAACAAACGTTAAAAACATTGTTTGCAAGAAATTTGTTTGAGTATTGTAGGTATAAGAGTAAAGAAGAAAACACTTCGTGACGGAAGAATTTGCGATAATTGCTTACTTCTACGCGTGAGCGCGTGTACAAACGTCATGCATGTATGTGTGTATGATCTTTTATTTTTCTGCGCACATGCAAAGGCACACACATGCATTAGAATTAGTTGTATGCGGTTAACCACATAATAGCCCTCTAGTCAACCTAGAACCATATGTCTCTATGTCAATACTCTTTCTCCAGCGGCAATTGCACTAGTCAAAATGTCTACAACTTTCCTTTTACGCGCGAGTAGAGATACGTTAGAGAAGACAGTTCTAGTGTATTTCTGGTGATATTGTCAATGAACGCGTCAATAGTTTGTTTTTCTTTTTTATTATGTTGTGCAATAATATTAAATAAATATATGTAGACGAGGGTAAAAGAACTACCTTCTCAATAGTGCTAAAGTCTACTGATAGATTTTGAATGACAACCCTATGTTATTTTTCAATAGGCATTTGCATTGGCTGGGGTACACATGGTCAGTAGCACTATTGACAATGTCACCAGAAAATCACTATAAGTTTACTATTGACAACGAGAGAGGATATATCGATATTGTAGACTAGACTAAAATTTACTAGTGAATCTTTGGTGCCAATGTATCCATGTCGTCCCGAAAGAACTACTAAGTCAGTAGTGCTATAGTCTAGTGGTGGATTTTCAATGACAAGCTAATGTTAAATGTCAATAGATGATACCATTGGCTGGGGTACACCTGGTCAGTAGTGCTACTGACAACGTCACTAGTAAATCACCACAATTTCACTATTCGCACTTTCTGCAGGGAGCTTACTATCTACATATTACACACACACACTCAAACGTACAATATGAAAAATAAGAAGCATACACTAATCAACAGTACTTCTTTTGAGTGGTTGTTACAAACAAGCTTTCTTGCGACATCGCTTGTTCCAACTGATATACACATACACCAATACATCCATCGTGCTTCGCTTATAGTACGACAGCATTTATTATTGGTTTGGTATAATACATGCGACGTGAACACATTTAAAAATCATGACGTTTTTAGATTTCAAGACTGTTTACGCAGCTCTTTAATACACAAGTTACACACAACCACGAATTGAAAGTTTTGCATACAAATCGAAAATATTTTTTAACGGTGAAAAAGTTGCAAATAACGTTCGCAAAAGTGAGTACGACGAGTAACATAAAAATAAGAATTTATGCAAAAACCAATATAATCGCACACACAAGTATACACACACACCCACACACACATACATACACATACGCATTTGCATACGTGTAGTATGTATGAAACTGTTAGTTATATCTGTGGCTTTCATGAATAAAAACCCATCTTATATATTTCTCATTTTCTATTGATGTACTTTACATGATGTATATACATGAGCGCATTTATGCACTTAATTTTTTTTAAACAAAACGCAACTTCTACCCTTTTTTTTTAAATAAGCTTAAAATTGACAGCTTTATTTACAAAAATTATGAAGGCTTTGTAAAGAGTTTTTGAGACAAATTTTCATACAAAATTTTTCTTACAAGCCTAAAGCCTTAATAAATTTTATAAATGAGGACGTTACTTTTTTTTGGTTCTACTGAAAATATTAGAAGTTTGGACATAGTCTGTTATTCACGAAAGCCACAGGTATAAAGGTAAAAGTTTTCAAAGTTGAAAAATATACGACAAAAACAAAAATCTTACAGCAAAACGAAAATATGCACACCTCAGTTTTGCATCTACATATAACTTTTACGAGTATGTGTTATTTTTTTCTGTGAAATATCAACATTTTTCGTAGAATTAAAAGCTGCATCTACTTTTCTTTTGTGCAGGGCATAAACGACAAATTTAATTGCTAGTTGCTTTGTGCCTCATCCATATTGCAATTGGTTCAAACACTTCCAAACTTAAGATGTGAAAAATTAACAAATTCATGCGTAATATTTTTCATAGAAAAGTTCTGCAAAAGAGCGCTGTATGCCCAAAAATGTGTTAAAATCATTTAGGAAAAGCAAATTTGAAGTAATGAGTTTGGCATATTGGCTTGAACCAATTCCTGACACACCTTGAATCAGTCGTATCATCGGCAGCATTTTAAAACTTTTTTGAATTTAAGCGCATAAATTATGTTTGATGCCCTTTGTACACCGTCAATATTTTATTTAAATAGGTCTGTTCACTTACCTTCCCAGCAGAAATTAGCAACGAGGGAGTAAGACAGTAATTTACAAAATTACTCTCCCATATACGGAAAAGTAAATGAACGCTTTAAGGTTTAATGAGACATGCCATAACCATAACCACACGCAAAGTAAAAATATGGTTGAGGTAACCATAATCAAACAGCAACATACTATGATTGAATTATATGGTTGCACTCAAATCATATTATTGTTAATAGAAAAAAAAAACTTTAACAATATTATTATCTGAGTTAATTATAATATTATCTGAGTAATTTTATTTTATTATCTGAGTTAATTATATTATAATCTTAGTATTGTAAATATGACAACACTATTGTTAGATGTGACTAAGATATAATTGAGACTCACCATACCGTGTTCTAATATTATATTAATGTTGTTAAATACGACCACAGTATTATTTAATATAATAATACTATTTTGTTTTTTTGATCATATATTTATTGTAGAAACAGCTGTGCGTTAAATTCGAAATAAAAATAAATTAATATTGTTGAAATAAATTGTATATATATACAATTATAATATAATTTAATTTTATACAGCCATGTCTGTATAAAAAGATACACAAATGTTTAAATATTTTTATTGATCTACCCTTTTGTTTATACTTTATTTATTTATTCATTTATTTAACACTACCGATAGCTTACAAACGAAATACTGAACTGACAGATGTTTCTGAAAGATATTTTTTTTTAAACTTAACATAGTATGGTTTTGGAAAACATTATATTAATAATAATAATAATAAAAAAACATGTTGATTATTGAGTTCTTGTTTCAACTTTGTTATTTGTTATTGAGCTTCTCATTTGTCTAAATAAAAGTTTATAATATAATAACTCTAGTTGTTCTAAGAAGCTTTGGGTAAAGGTTCCCTGATGATCTGCATTAGCAACAGTGAAATGCGCATATGATCCAGCTAAACCCCGCAATAATCAATTACAATGTATTTTTAATATAAAAATATTTTACTTAATAAGTAAAATATTAATATGGGATTATTAGTGCGTTTAAAAAATTTTTTCAGTTGTAACAATTCCCATAAAAAAAGACTAATTATATTTTTATTTACATCATATTATTTTTAAATAATAATACAAATTATGTTGTAGTCATAAATTTTTAACAAAACTATATTGTTAAACTCTAACCATATCACACTTTTATATGAATGTGATAATGCAATTATTTAATTCAAACATTACTCTGTTTGCCGTAACGAAGTAAATGTTCAAAATAACAATAACTAGTTTTCAACGACCACACATTTGTTTCAGAGAACATAATGTTGTTTTCTCAACCATTCTACAACCATATCTTTTCTTTGCGTGCATAGAAAACAGCTGTTCGAACCAAACTTATGGGCAACACTGTATTTGATTATAGGTGACTCGCCATAACGCCGTAGCCATTGCCATTGAAACCAATTGAATTTTAGTTTGGTTATGGCTATGGCATTATGGATATGGCATTTCTAATTTAAGCTTTACTTGTAGAAAATTGCAAGGAAATTTTATTCATATCGGAACCATGGATAAAAATCATGCAGTTCTCCTTTTTTTACACAGTTTCGTGTATTATTTACTATTTTTATGCATTAATCAAAGAAAAACAATAGCCCAATTCACAATATTGTGCAAATAGTCTTGCATTGTTGCATATGCAAAATGGTATAGTATATTGATACTCACCACTTATCAATTCTTAGTGGTGAGTATCATATGGTATAGTTTACCATTTTGCACATGCAACGTTGCAAGACCATTTGCACAAGATCGTGAATTGGGCTAATAAAATATATATGCTTAAATATGCTCTCATTTCACATACATACGTATACATATTTTTTTAAATAAAGAAATATATATTTTTGAGTTTTACTTTTTCAGATATTTTACATATAATTAATTTGAAAACACGAAACAGTAATTCTTGAAAGTAAGAATTTAACTAGTAACATTTTGTACCTCAATTATTGTATCTCTTTTGATGCTCGCTCCTTGCAAACTTTTTGAGTTAGTGAGCACTTTCCAGTAACAATTGTTACAAAATCGTAACAATTTTAAGTAAATGAACAAACCAAACATTTTATTTGGCATTTTTGTATTTATATTATTTTTCGATATATAAACAAAGTATATTTATATCAAGATGATCCGGTAGCCTAGTGTGCTAGACTATCAGTGCGGGGGTTGTCTATTCCCAAAAAAAGACTCTGGTATGTTGCACTACAAGCGGGGAAGGTCTTTGTTAATATGCTCGTACAAATAAGTTACTATATATATACATATATATATATATATATATATATATATATATATATATATATATATATAGGGTGTTTTTTTAAGAGGTATAGAACTTTGAATTGAAATAAAACACAAGAAAATCGTTTTAATATCCATCAATTTGGCTTTATTGGAAGGATAATTTTATGCCATTAATGTTTAAATATGATTTCGGGCATGCGGCCGCCGCGGCTGGCTCGAATAAAGCCAATTCTACAGGTCCAATTTTCAACCACTTTTTCGAGCATATGGGGCCGTATGTTGGCAATAACGCCACGAATGTTGGCTTCCAAGTCCCCTAACGTTTCTGGTTTGTTGGCGTAGACGAGCGACTTCACATATCCCCAAAGAAAATAATCCAATGGTGTCAAATCACACGATCTTGGTGGCCAATTGACAGGCCCATTCCGCGAAATTATGCGCTCATCGAATGTTTCCCTCAATAAATCGATTGTGACGTGCGCTGTGTGGCATGTAGCGCCGTCTTGTTGGAACCACAACTCATCCACATTCATGCCATCCAATTCGGGAACAAAATAGTCGGTTAGTCGGCTCCAATTGCTGTGCACGGTGGCGAATCGATTCATTCGGGTCCTCTTCAACACTTTGCTCTACAGCGGCAATTGTTTCTTCGGTGCGCACTGTTCGACGTCTCTGCGGATGCGTATCATCACATAGAGTAAACGTAGTGCGAAAACGATCCATGGTTAACCGAATTAATTGCTCTGATGGACGATTATGTCGACCATAAAATGGTCGGAGCTTGCGGTAAACTTCGCGAACTGAACCATTATTTTCGAAATAAATTTGCACGATTTGCAAGCGTTATTCTTTTGTCAACCTGTTCATGATGAAATGGCAAACCAAACTAAATATTAATCACTTGACAGCTGACAAAATGGCCGCCAGTTAAAAAAGTAATGCCAACTTAAAGTTCTATACCCCAATAAAAAACACCCTTTATATATATAAAATAATTGGTAATTGTATTAAATATTTGAATGCGCCCGGTTAGAAATACTTGTGTGGCAACACTCTACTCTTGGGAGAGCAATGAATAGTATATTTTTGTTTTTACATTTAATTTCTTTTACATACTTCTTACAACTACGAGTATAGTTCGAGCTGAAATAAAGTCAGCCAATGTAGCAATAGTAGCAATAAAGTAAGAAAAAAAACATTTTGATTAATAAGTTCTTTTTTCAACTTTGCTGTTTGTTGAGCTTCTCAGTTGTTTAAATGAAAGTTTAACATAATAGCTCTTGTTGTTCCATAAAATTTTTGGATATAGAATCCCTGATGACCTGCATCAGCAACAGTAAAATGTGCGTAGAATCCAGCTAACCTCTCAATAATCAATTTCAATGTATTTTTAATAAAATATATTTTACCGAATAAGTACCTAGCAAAAATTAACATACAAATCATTAGTTATAGAATTGATGAACTCAGCTATAGGTACTTCTATATATGGTTAAATATCAATGAATATAACATGTGGTTGCCATAGGACGGAAGCGATTAAAAGAAATGAATGGCAAGCACTTAAAAGGTTGCCTTGAACAATTTTTGATATAAACAGCAACTTTAGAATAATAAATTCAGTACCTTTAGTGATTAGCATGCAATGAAAAAGGCAAATTTTAGAAATTAGTTCCTTTTTTTTTTGCTGGTTAGAACAATAATTTCGGATTATGAGTACGTTAACATATGTTATACAACTTGTCAAAAAAAAAAAAAAAAACGATCAACAACAACATGAAGAACAATAAGTTGAATGTACCAGAATAATGAAAAATTTGACATTTTTAGGCAATTGACACGAAAAATATTTGATCAGCTGAGCACTCTCATAGATCTGATTTAATATACCTTGTAAATAAATAAGTCGTATATGCCCTGCTTTGTGTTGCTGTTCTTGTTGAACGAACATTTGAACATTGAACGATTGAGTGGCACTAACGCACAACATTGACAGTTTAAAGAAAAAGTTATCAGCAAATAACTTTTTTCTTTCATATAAAACAATATAACAAATAAATTGCATTAAATATTTACGAAGAAATAGCAACAGCAACAACAACAGCAACAGCAAATAATAAATAAAAATAAAAAATAAAAGTTTTTCTTTTCATACCTATTCAATAATTCTGTTTTTTTTTTTTGGTTTTTATTTAAACAAAAATGTCAAGGAATAGTCAATGGCAAACAAATGACAAATAAAAACAGCTCAGTAACATTTTACTGATGGCTGTGGCTTGAATTTAAAATAAAAATGTTTGCAATTCTTTTTTTTTTGTCAAATAAAAGGTCTCGCAATATGAGCGATTGTTTTTCATATATACATAGACTTCTGGCCTTTTCATATATATTTTCTTCTTTGTTTCTAGGTGTTAATGTATTTAGTACTGCACACTGATTCAGCGTTTTACTTCTCTCGATAGAGTGGAAGTAACAAAAAAAAAAAAAAAAAAAAAAAAAAAAAAAACCTGGTAACTGAGTTGTGGGTACTCAACGTTTATTAATTCTTATATTGGGTCGCTTTCATCGGTACTCTGCTCAGGTTATATACACCACTGCAGAGCACTGTGGAAAATTTGGAGCGTGAGTCATCTTTAGAAGCCACTAAAAAAATACTAATGAGAAGATTATAGCTGCAGCCAAGAATGATAAAATAATAACAAAAGGACGCCCGTGGGCAATTCTTTATGTTCTTACTTACACGTAAGTAAACACACGTAAGGAAGGAAACAACTCAATCTCTCATAAGTATTCGACACAGCATACATTTTACTCTCTTTCATATTATCACTAATACATAAATAATATAAAGGTGTATGTGTGTGCCTGACTTTGGTCTATGGGCCATATTTTCGATTTAATCACGGTGACAACAACTGTGACTCTCTGAGACGTAAGTGTGGAGAATACCGCATGAGGGCCTAGAGTTCTCTAAACTAAGGCCAAGTGATTAACATTTTTAAACGTTTTATATAAAATGAAAATTCTATTATTCTTAATGAAAGAGCCTTTACTGAGCCTTTATCGAATATTTGTTAACTTGAAAGTCAATTTTAAACAGAAGCTTATTATCTTAATATCTTTACAAAGCACAGTGCAAAAAAGTTCAAAGTTTAGGGTGTCATTAACGGCAAGTGTTGCAGTGTTCGTGACCGTTATCTCTTTTAAATGTTTCTTAAATTTGGATTTTCCAAAAAAAAAAAAAAAAAAAAAAAAAACTGTTCCAAAGTTCAATTTGTGACTGTAAATATGTCTTTAGTGATACTATAAGTTGTAGTCATGAACATTGACCAATTGCTTTGTATTTTGTAATTTTAAGTGACTTCTGCTTTATTAAAATTAGCGAAGATCTCGTTTTTATTAAGTTTAATTTCAAATTCTATAACATCTCATCAGAAGCCAAGGTTTAGTTTTCAATATATGCAATGGTCGCATTCATAAGACGTAACTGTTGCGCAACTGTTGAGTAATTGCTGCCATTTTTTCCATTGTAAAATTTTTCGCTTCCTATAATCAACATGTTGTGTTCAGCCTGAACAGCTGGTCGAATAGAGTTATTCCGTTTATACTATAATATAGATGGCGGCTGCAAATATTTGTTAAAGTTTACATTTCAAATGCGATAAAGCAACGAAATAAAAAAATAAAATTAAATGTATTATACTGTCTATTTATATTATATAATGGATATTCGATTCAATATAGCGTTTAAAATTTATTTGAGCACCCGGCGGCTTGGCGTTAAAATATAAATAATATAGGCGCAGGTCTCTTATTTTATTGCAGTGTTGTGCAAAAACACAAAATATGTATTTTGTGGAGCAAATTTTAATGCTGACTTTACTAAAAATTCTGTGATGTCCATACTTTTTACCTAAATCAAATAATTTAGCCAGTTTAAACAATTTTCTTTGTTCCTCTTTTCGTCCTTTCCAATTGTTTACATTCATCAGGTGTTCATTTTGCACTACATCCATCAAGTCCTTTCCTAGACATCAACAGAACAGTTTCACAACAGTTGAGCTCAACATCTACGTCTAATGAATACGCCCAATATTTCCGTTTTTTTTTTATTTGAAATAAAAAAAGAAGATTATTTTTTAAGCGCTTGTGAAAATAAAAATTTTTGGTATCGTTATTTTATGGTATGTTTAAATATCAAAAATTTTAGATGACATTCATTTCATTTGAAGGCATGCAAATAAACCATGTAAGGGAGTTTTAATTTGATGCGAAATATTTATAAGTTTTTCGCTAAAAGCAATTTCGATTAAAATAATTAGAAAATTAAGCTGAAATTAATTAAATATATATATTTTTAGCATTAAGAATAATTTATTTTCTAGTTATCACATATTTAAAAAATTTTTAAAAATTATTTTAACAAATGGAATATTCCCAGACCTGGTTTCAATAAAATATATAACTTGCAAATTTTCTAATGTTATTCTTGTTTGCAATACAAGTTTTCAATCGAACGTTTGCTGGTGGCATCGTGGGACAGGCCGTATATATCCCAAAACTTATAAGAAAATATTAAGTATCAACCAGCACGGACTTCGAAATATTGCAGTTTCAAGATCATTTGATAATATTCCAGAAATTTCAATAAAAATCATTTCTGTGGCAGTAAGTAAGAAGTGCTTAAGTCATAGTTTACTGTTCTGCAGAGCACTTTCAAACTTTCCAGTCGATTTTTAAAAATTTGCTTCTTTTAAAAACAACTTGGAAAATTCAGTGTTAATTTTTATTTTAATTACAAAAATATCGTTCTACACACTATATAACGAATACATGAAATTTTAAATATACCAAAGTATAAAAGCTAATTTAAGTTAAAACTCCATATGCGATTATAAGTCGCAAAAGAATTAAGAAGCAAGTCATTGCAACAAAACTTGATGAAAAATTCATAAAATAATTGAGATTTTGCCCAGGAATGTCTTTAAATATATAGAAGATTACAGGGGTAGCGTTAACTCAAAATACAATTATCAAGACTTAAGCACTTTTTCAGCTTTGCCACTGACTTAATGGAATATGTTACATTACAAATTATATTGCATTTTTCTTATTAGTACTCAAGGATAAAATGAATCACAAAATAAAATAATCCAAAGGGTTTTTTAAATCAAATCAGTAAACATAAATTCCTACTGAAATGTTATTAAACTTTCTTCATTAATGACATTAAATGCTTCTTTAGCTCATTATTAAAATTAAATTAAAATTAAAATTGATAGATACAGTGATAACAATCATATATTAATGTAAAAAGGGCGTATAAAAATTATGAAGAAATATATAAAATATCTAAACACAGTTACGAGCAAAGGCTTGCTGAAGGGGATTGTCAGGAAATAAGGAAACTAAAATCACTATATTGAATTTTAGTGTAAACATAATTTGCCATATTTAAGAATTCTATCTTTTCTACATTTAATTTTAACGGTTCTTGGTAAATAAGGCTTATTTAAACACAATGAATACACAAATTAAATAAGTTAAATATAAAATTTCAATCATGCTTAAAACAAAACTAAATTTAACGACAACTTTAAGAGGCAAACATAAACACTAAAATATAAAAAAACAACGAATTGAACGACATTGAAAACACTTAAAACTTTCACATGAAGAAGCTGAGATGTTGCTTACATTTGCTTATGACAAACTACACAAACCCAATCGGTGGTACGTGTGGTAAATTCTCGGCATGCTTTGCACACCCGCAGCTTACACACACGACAGGGTGCACCTCTATTCGTAATGCGTCCCAATTCAGTGTTGCAACGGGCACAGTGGCGATTCGATTCGTGGAAAAGTGTATGGGCGGGGAAATTGTGATTATTTTGTTGCAGTTGAAATTGTTGCTGTCGACCCTGCTGTTGTATATTATGTTGCTGTTGTGAGCTGGACGATGAGCAGCTGTATGTTGTGGTAGTTGTAGTAACACTAATCCCACCTCCACCTCCACTGCCAGTGCCAGTGCCAGTGCCAATTAAGCCACCACCGATTTTTAAGGCTCCTTTACGTCGCAACGACAACAGTTCGGCGCGCAGCAACCTTTTCTCCACACCAGAAAATAAATAAAGAAACACACGGATTTTTTTTTTGAGTGGTGCAACGATTGGTGCACACATGAACCATAAAGTGTGCATTTATATTGCATTTAATAGTCAGTCAGTGTGTCAGGCAGACAAAAAAAAAAATGTCATGTGGTTGTTGCCAATAATTTTTAATTTAAGAAATGTAAGCAGAAGAAAATTTTTCAAAAGCCCAGTGAATGTGAAACAATAAAAAATAAATATCGTGGAAAAAATTAAAATCATATTGATATTTCGTGTGCAAGGTTGTAGTTGTTATTTATTTTATATATTGAAGATTGTTTGTTTGATAATTAATTAAGTTTTTAATTAGTTTTGTGGAATACAAGCAGTTGCAGTAGTGGGCAGGCACACACACAACCACAGAAACAGACATATTAGAGAGAGAGAGTGAGAGAGAGAGAGAAAAACCGAAAAGAAAAAGAGTGCAAAGAAAATTTTGTTAGTACATAAAAGTTTTAAATATTGTTAATAAATTTTTCAATAAATAAAATAAGATTTTTAGATTTATAGTTACACTATTTAATACAGGATAAATAACAAGCTTATAACGATTGATTTTGGCAGAAGAGACAAAACAAACGTTTGACTACATAACTCATTTAATTAAGAGAAGCAAATACAAATAATCAATTAAACATTTAATTGAGTTAATTGAACTTATCTTTAAACATTTATTAATTAAATGCTTGGTTAAAAATTTTTTTTAAGGATTTAATTAAATAAGAGTTTAAGTAACAATTTCATTGATTCAATAATCTTTTTTTTAAATTTTAATTAGTTAAAAATGTAATTTTTTTCTACGTAGTTGCTAATATTTAAATTTAATTTCAAGCTTAGATGTATTTATAATTTATAGTAAAATCTTATAACGATTATTAGCAAGAACATCATCGGCACCTGATATTCAAGTACAAAATTATACATCAGTATCGCCACCATCAAATATTTCCCATTTATAAAAATTTCATTACATCAAAGGCTTGATAAGTACAGTTTCTCCAAAAAATGGGAGTTCACTTAATTGACAAAATAATGATAAAGTTCTAAAGTTTATTAAGCCTACTAAAATTTATACTTTGGATTTAGGATTAATATAAACAAAAATACTCAAAAATTTGACTCCAAAAAGTAAATACAAGGTTAAGTAAAAACCCAAAAGAAGATATATAAAGATGTAATTTTTTTACATGTATTTATTTATTGTATCTTCATATATGAACTAACAATAAGTATTCAAATCTTAAATCTATAAAAAAAAATTATTAGGCCCGACCAGTGTCGGACATAAACTTAGTGATAGTTATAAATAATACATTAGTAGTGATAATCAAAAAAGGGGGAAAAAAATATTTTCAAGTAGTCCCATCTGGAGTGTTAGGTATAAGAGCCCGTGTGTTCTTCTTTTTTAGGCGGATGTGTCCAGTAAAGTTCAAAATATTACGAGCAAGCAGATTAGGATGTGATTCGAGTTTTGTTAAATATTTGCCTGCGTATTTTGCAATTTCTTCAGTCACTAGAGGCATATTTAAATCATGATGTATAAAAGAATTTTGGATGTCATGGAGCCGATGTTATTAACCGTAAAATTTTGTTTTGCCTTCGTTGGATTCTCTCGACATTGCAAGCTGAAGCAGTGCTCCATAACTGAATTCCGTAGCACCACATTGGCTTCAAAAGCGACTTGTATAGTAAAAGTTTGCAGTCTAGGCTGAGTATTGAGTTTCTGCCAATCAACCAATATATTTGAGTTAACTTAAGTTTCATCTGAGTTAACTTAGAGTCAGTATGATGTTTCCATGTAAGCCTTCGATCAAGGTGTATACCAAGGTATTTCACTTGGGAATGTTGAGGAATATTTTGATTGTTGATTCGAATGGGGGAGCAAGTATCTCTTCTTAGGTTAAACGTTATATGGACACACTTTTGTTCATTGACTTTAATTCTCCATAAGTTCATCCATATTTCCAGCTGGGTAATGTGTTCCTAGAGATTGCGGGATGCCTCATAAGGATTTTCGTGCACACTCATACAGGCTGTATCATCAGCAAATGTAGAGGTGTGGATGTTATTGCTCACAGGCATATCACAAGTATTTAAGATTAATGATCTAAGATTTACTCTACTGAAGATGTAAATTAAAACTGATTATTTCAAAACTCTTCAGTGAGACCTTGTTGAAAGAAAAAGAATCATTTTTTGAAATACTTTTTACATATCTTCTAATTGTAGCAAATATCATATTTAACTGAGAAAATAATTATGAACGATATTGCTTAACTTAAAAATGCGCAAAAAATTGAGAATAATCAACAATCTGACCTTTACAAAGCTTTGACTGAAATAGAGAGCAGATTTATCGTGAAGCTGAAAAAATTCTTTATCAAGAGCAACAGAAATCGGAAAATCTTTAAATGTATTTTTCGAAAAAAGGAATGTAAAAGAAAAAGCGTTTGGATTACGCCAAATCAAAAAATCCAGGTATGGAAATTTGGAATGAAGTTATTTTTACAACATATAGACAAAACTTAATGAAGAATTTAAAGGAAAAATAAGTATCGTATGGGGTTATATGAGTACTTGGGGTACAGTAGCTTTACAAGTTATGGTTGAAGGTATTATATTTATCCAAGATAATGACGCCAAACATACTGCCTATAACAACGCAATCAAAAATTTATGATACCATTAAATAAATACGAGAATGCGTAATTCGGACGGAAAACAAAATTTGTTCAATTTTACTCCACGATCATTAGAAAGAACAATAAAAAGTAAGTTATCCTAAATTAAGTATTACGAAAACGTTTTTACATTTTTGTAACATCAAATCATTTTCATTTGAGTGTCAAAAAAAGCTTTTAGTTTTTCTATGTGTTTTTGGTTATGCGAAAAAAAATCTCTTTTTGTAAAAAAAAGCGGTAGACGAAAGCTTTAGAATATTTTATAAAAATTAATTTTTGAACATTATTTGTTATGAACAAAAAAATACTGGTGGCAAATTTGGTAAATTGTTGGAAAAGTACTCGTACCACTATTTGCTAAGTCGATTGCGTATGAGTGATATTTCTAAAAATCATCGTATCACTCATACGTAATGTTGGAAATTATCACAAAAAAAAATTCTGCTTGAATTTTCTCAATTTCTCTTTTCTTCTATAATGAAGAAATTTATTCCCTTTTTTATCACTTGAGGAAAATGAAGTTTAAGTACATTCATCATCCTCTCAGTACTAGGTGCTTTTGATCACGACAACAGTTTGTGTTAAAATTCGTTCTGTTGGTTTGTGTGTAATGTACGTCGACAATAAAACATCATTGCAGAAGTTAGACTTGGGTCGAACGCGTTTATTGGTAAATTTTTGAGTATTTTTAATGAAATATTTGTAGTAAATCAGTTGACGGAATATTTGCGTAACAATATGAAAACTGCACTAATTTATTATATATATATATATATATATATATATATCAATAATAATCACGACATCTTATTCAAATTACCCAAAAATAGTACATATATGCAAAATGAGGATATCATGTGCTCTATTTAATTATAAAAAGCATTTTTAAATGATTTGTGTATTACATTGAACTTGAAGTAAAAAATCTTAAAAGTTTTTATGCTGAAAAAAAAGAAAATAAAAAATTTACATTTTTTTTATTGTTTTAGTTGTCAACTGAAAAAGATGCGTATTCAAGTTTTTCTTTGCACATTTATTACAGTTGTTATTATCCCTAAACTGTAGTTTATTTTGATACTTTTCAAAAACAATTTAATTAAATTTTATTTGTCAGTGCGTATGTGGTGTTTCTTAGAAAAAAAAACCAAAAAACTCTCATAAATTTAATGTTGAACACACACAAAAAAAAAAAGAAGACACAAAATGTTGTTTTGTACCACAAATAAAATTGTTTTTAAAAAGTTTGAAAAAAGTTTTAGTTTCAGGTGAAAAATTTTCAATGCAAAGGTAATGGCAAAGAAAATGTGGAATTGAAGAAGTGTCAAATGAGGTAAATATTTGATACAATAAGCCGAACTGATATTCATATTGTCAAAATTTATCTAGTAAACAAAAGTTGCAAGTCCGTTGGCATAAACATTAATACTTATAGTAATGTTATCGAACCTCATATCCATTCGAAAATTTAGGAAACTCATCGTACTTATATTTGGCAACATTTACTTTTTAAATTCTAACACTCATCATGTAAATGTTTATTGACTAGAGATTTTGGTCGAAGTTGTTCACTAGTTAATTTTTGTATACACATCAATGATCATGGGTTTATATCTTAAATGATCTCATTCAGTCTAGTAGTCTTATGTTGAACTCAATCCGGTGCTCATTTTTGACACAAAACTATGATCAAAGCCATGTTATTTAAATGGGTTGGAACATAAGTTTGTGTCAAAAAAGACCCACTGAATGAGTTCGATTTAAGTCTAATACTTAAAAATCGGTGTTATTGGGAGTTTGAATATATTATAGTAGTTGAGTTTTAATTATCTCTATCTTGTATAAATTTTATTTCATGTTTAGTGCACTGTAGTTAAGTTTTAACTATTTTTATCTTGTATAAATTTCATTTCATGTTTAGTGCTGCAGTAAATGAATATTTATTTCAAATGCTTTGGTCACGTTTAGTTTAACTAATATATGCCTCGTCTGAACTTGCTTCAAGACAGATTTTGTAAACAAATAATTCCTTAGGTAAGGTAAACTTTACCGTAACAGATACGGCAATATTTTGTATTTAAGTGCATTTTAAAAAATGCTACATTGTATTGCTTATATTTTCCCTCTTCCTTTTTTTTTTAAAGGATATAATTATAAAAAAACTATATTTGTATGAAAAATACTACTACTTATAATTCCATACATCAGCATGTTTGTTTATATCACCACGTAATTAAAATTTTTTAATTATAATGAATATTATGGTGAGTGCTGTGGTTTCACTTTAACTAAATTTGATGTTTGCTTTGTTTTTCATATGTTGGCTGTCTGGCCTGCACTTTGAAAGCCGTTAAAACCAAATGGCCATTAAAAACTTATATTGAAAGCAATGAAGTCAGCGTTGACGTAGGTACAAAAACGAGTTGTACAGTATTGAATATGGTTCCACTGATTATACTAATGAATTGCGAGTATGTTGACACCATGTTTTAAATTTTATATTGTACTCAATTGCCTTTACTTTCTTCAGTCTACAGAAGTCTGTTAAGCGAATGTAATCAATTTTTTGATTTGGTAAGTACCCAGCAAAAAACAACAAATAAAATTAATTATATGCAGAAGTCATGAACAGAAAATAGTACAAATTAATTTTAATTTAGATAAGCTTTACAAGGGATTATATTCTCTCTCGTAAAAATATTCAATAGCCAAGCTTTCTGATAACTTTTTACCGCTTATTTTTTATTTTTTATTTTTAAACAAAAACCTGTAAAAAGTCGTTCGTTGCTCCTTTTTTTCTTGATGAAGGGCTTCGAAAAGACATAGTTGTTCTGTTTTGCTAGTGCTTATCAGAATATTTACAATTAACTTTGGTGTTATTTGTTTCTTAAAAATTATCATATGTTATTGGGTTTATAGAGTGATACAAAGTTTAGTCTATACAATATAGTCAAAAAAATCATATAGTGTTAGAAGATATATAATTTATGAAATTTTTATACAATATAAACAACTGTATGAAAATTAATTCTGCATTATTAACCCAAATATGTAATTTTTTGTTTTATGACATTATTGAAATAAATAACCGAAATAACATGGTTAAAAAGTTATAGCCGCAGTATCTTGTTAGCACATTTCTCTAAGCTGGCAACGCTGCCTTAAATGCACACACACACACTGAACGGGAATCTTTCACATAATTACCAAATATTTAACCCACATTTTTGCATGTAAAGATAATATTTTACATGAATTGCCTACAAATGATTTTGTGTGTAGGTGTGTGATTGTACATGTGTGTGAGCGCTTGTGTAGGTGTAAAAAAAGACGAAAAAAAAAGATGAAATAAATTGGTTTTATTTTCTTCTCAAAAATTAAGAAAACTGACCGTAAATAGCTTTTGTGAGAAATTTCTTTTTAATTACTCGTAGTTGATGATACAGTAATATTTGTTACTGTCTTTTAATTATCATAAGGATTATGACAATCTTTGGACAGTAACTTCTTAAAATCAAACCCTTAAAAAAACTGAAGTTTATTTAACTTGTTGGGTTTTAAATAAATTAGTACTGACTAGTTATATGGGATTCCCGAAGCTTATGCCAAACATTTAATGATAGCGATTCCTCCATTAAAAATTATTTTTTTAATGTGGAACAGTCTCATTGCGACGATTTTGTGAGTAGAGCATTTTTAAAACTTCCCATACTTTTTTTTTGTTATTTTCAAACCGCGGACAGCAAGAAGGTGAGAATCAACAAAGTTGCAATTTCTAAATTGTGGCTTTTCTAAATTAAGGTAGTCGTAAATTTACTACCTAACTCCGAGAAACCTTGATTACAAACTATTAAACAGTTTCAATTTCATTGGTTTGTCTGAAGAGTGAGTAAAACCATGTTAATGTTATACATTAAAACACATACGCTCACCTCATCTGCTATAAATTTAAAAACTTACAATCACTTCCTGCGAAAAAACACACGCATAAAAACAACACACATTAAAAATGGAATATATGCATGTGTACATTACACACGCTCGTGTAAACGACACAACTTTTACATTAAGATTCTTTTAATGTACATTTTTTATGTTACAAACATACTCTGTTTGCCACGTTTACAACTTTCTCCCATTTCTACAAAAAAAAAAAAAAACACCAACTTTTTTAAAGATGCATATGCAAAACATCTTGGCATTTTTGTGAATAGATATGTTATTTTATATATGACGAGAACAGAACACAAAATATGAAGAAGTGAAATGCATTCTTTTTAGCAGTTGACGGCTTAGTTTGTGACTCGGAATAAAACAGTGACGAAAGAGAATCCAGTTGTTAAACTATTTGAAATTGCTGCATTTCCATATTCATATTTTTAATTATTTTCAAAAGGTTTAAGAAATCATAAAAATTCCTTTTTTGCTATAAAATACTTTTGTATGTAAGCATAAAAACCCTGCTGCCATATTGACGATTCCTCTTTTTATTTAAAAGTTTTTCTTAAGACGATTTTACTACAACGAATCCACTAGAATTTTGTGTCACTGAAAATTTAGCATTAGATATGTTATGTTTTCTAATGTTTGTTTTTTTTTAAAACAATAATAAAATTCGTTAAAATAATATTTATATACCGCCAAAAAAAAAAGCTTAAGGCTGGGTTAGCCGAACGTTGCTGTTGCTGTACCATACCGTACCGTACTGTTAGCACGTTGGTGCACTTATAGAACATTTAAAAACGTGCGTATGCTTTACATCGTTTTTTTGTTTTAATATGAAAAAGGAACAGCTGTTCACAAAACAGTGATGGGAAATAAAAAAGTTCAAATGGTGAACGTACCGAAGAAAAGTTCCTAAAAGTACCTAAATATGTATGTTATACATTATAATAAATAAATATTTCATACATATATACATATCGATGGACACAAGTACACATCGTTACAAAAATTTATTGCAAATACCGTAAAAATAACACTTTTAAAAGCAGTTGTACTTTTATTATTATGTCTTCATCTTCTCCTGTTAAATTACAATTATTTGAGTTAGGGCCTTTCTACTTGTGACCAACGATATGTATGCAACATGAAATAATCTTTACATGTGTGCATACACAATAAGAAGTATTGATACCATTTAAATCCCTTAATACATATCATATTTACATTATGCCCATACATATTTATGAATTTCTTTATTATATATAAGAACACATGTATGTATATATTTGTGTACATAAGTATGTATATACATACCCAAATATTTGTGTATTATTTTAAGTTAATTTTTCACACATATATTTTTAACAAAAGTACCAAAAAACAGAGCCAAAATAGCCCAATTCCATTTAACTTACAATGGTACCATCACTGGCTTACAAACGTTACTTAACAACGTTAGGAAATTCTATTTTATACAGGTTGAGACGTGCCGTCAACGTTACAGCTAATTTCGGTAAGCGTTTGCATTGTTTTCAATCAACAAAAACTATCTACCTTTAAGCGACATAATTTTCGAACTTAATTATTTGTTCAAAATCTATCATTTGCGATCGAAAATAATCGCGTTTCGTCTAAAAAAAGGAGGTCCAAAAATGTGTCGGTTAAGCTTTCTTTTGGCAGTTATGGCTCGATATATTAAAAAGTAGGAATTCAAAAAACCAAAAAACGCGACTGCGACCAATTTTGAAATGAAAAATCATAAGAGCAAACCTAAAGATGATTTTAAAATAAATTTCGAATAAAACCCATTTTGATATAGTTCACCGACTTTTTA
Organism: Tachina grossa; assembly: GCA_949987645.1. Lineage (NCBI taxonomy): Eukaryota > Metazoa > Arthropoda > Insecta > Diptera > Tachinidae > Tachina > Tachina grossa. The sequence continues at coordinate 173,050,246 of OX465274.1, forward strand.
TTTATTTTTTTGGTATTTACAAAATTGCGTCTGTTAGCCGCCATATTGATTTTTAACTGGGATTAAGATAAACCGATTGATGTAAGAATCATCAAAATCTTTCGAAACGTACATACATACATATCTATATGTATACATACATATATATGTTCATACATACATACATACTATATAGACTGATAAGCACAATACCCCTCTCTTTTGGTATCCTTATTTAAAGCGATTTTCTCCGAAAATTGTGAAGAGTGAACTATTGTAACAAAAATAGCGATACTTTCGATTTATACGAGGCGCAAAGTAATAAAAGCAAATGCCTTCCATATTGAAAAGATTTGAATTGAAAATTAAATTATAAAGATTTGAGCTTTAGTTACTTTCAATAGGCAAGGAAAAGGTAAAGATCGAAAGATCGATCAGAAACCATACAAAAGTTTCGAAAAAATGATTCAACCCCATTAAAATAGTTTCTATGTTGTTTAAAGTCTGTTATAAAATATATAAAACGCAACACAGCTACAAATGCTGTTGAATGCTATCGTCGCCGTGTAGTCAGCTACTTAATTATATTTACAATGAATAAGGTCCCATAATTTTAATCAATAATTCATTTAACATTTTAAATTATATTGACAGCACTATATTTGCCCATTGTCGCTTGCAAAAATTTTAATTAGCCCAAGTTAACGATAGCTACAAAAGTGGTCTTGCAGTCATGTGGTCATGTAGCTGTGGCGTCAAATTTGTTGTTTACGTGTACATATCAAGCCTTATTTTCGATTTAATTGTACGCGACATGTAGTAAAAATAAATTTTTTTATTGAAATTAAAATTGTATGGGCCTACAATTAGCTTAGAGCTATCAAACAGTCAAAATTTGTTGATAACTTTTAAGATGAAGGCTATATGCCTTTATCGTAAGCGAAAAATTACGTATGTAAAACATATTTAAATATTATAAAAATCGCTTGCCCTGAAAACTTTCACTTCTGTCGTCACTTATGAATAAATCTAAGATAAGGCTCAATAAATATATATGTATGTATGTAATGCATGCAAGTTCTATTTTTAACAGATTGCGGTCGGTAGCCTGCTGCGGTCCATCTGTTTAATGCTTTATTGTTTCGTTTTATCTGAAAATTTGAATTTCATAAGATTTTTGCAATGTTGAGGTTTTTTCCAGTTTTATTATTGATTTTGTAAAAAGTATTATGCGGGAATGCAGCACTAAATCTCACTAAATTAAAAAGGGTATTCCTCTCTGGCCTGGCCTGCTTGAAAAAACCCGTTCTATTTTTTGTAGTTTTTTTTTTACTCTAGCAAATTAATGTTACCAATTTGTGTATTTCATGATGTGACACATATGTACACACATACATATGTATATACAACCAATTACACCTTAAGTATCCATCATTAAGTGAATACAGGCAATGCTGGGTATAACGACTTTATCTTTGGCGAAAATACAATTACAAAATTCACTAACTTACACAACGAAAAAACAACACAACTTATGAAGAAAATTTTATCAGAAATGAATTATTGACATTGAATACCCTCTAAAACAAAAGCTTTTTGAAGAATATAAAATAAAGTAAAGTTTAAAGTTTTTTGCCGCACTATACGAACTGTAGTTTTGCATTTGACAACTTTATTATCAGAGAATTGCAGTAATATTTTTTATTATATTTTAAGATGTGCAAAACGGTAGACAGAAAAAAATTAATTTGAATAAAATATAAATAATATAAAAAGAAACACCGGTCACGTAAGTTTTTTGTATGTATTTAGTTGTATAAAATAATCATGCTCTTCTTGATTGTTTTATGTATGCACATATACACTTGTATAAAAATGTAATACAGTAGTTTTCCGATTTAAAGAACATTCGATTTAGTGAACAACGCGTTTTATATTGACTGATGTAAAGTTAAATAAGAAACATAATTACTTCTTCTTTTGACTATTTTGTTTGACGTCATCTGTGAGTCAGTTGTGTGAATTTATTTGTGCTACGAACATCAAAATGGTTAGAAGAAATAGAATATTCTTAAAGGATAAAGTTAAAATTATCGATGATCATTGAAGTGGTCTACGGGTTACAGAGTTATGCAAACAATATGGTCTCCATAAATCCACCATTAATACAATTCTAAAATCAAAGGAAAATCTTTTAAGGAATGTTAAAAAGAAGCATTTTGAGTATTGCAATAGAAGAGCTATAAAGCAAGGTGAGTTCTCGAGAATGAAAAACAAACTTTTTTTAATGGTTCATCATGCAACGCAATTGCCATTTTGCAATACAAAGTCATAGAAATTCACAGCAAAATTTATGGACGAGAGTTTAATGCACGACATGATTGGCTGAACAGATTTAACAAAAAATTTTATTCAAATTTGAATGTATGAATTGAAAATAGCTCTTGACACGTAGAAGAAGATCTGTATGGAACTGAAATTTAAGAGCCCAAAAATAAAACAGGAAGATGTCATTAAGAATTTCAAAATTTGTATTAAATGGGCTCAACAAAACAAAATTAGTAGCTCAAATTTAATGCTTTTGAGAGCTTTAAAAATATGCCATTAAGAGAAAGATATCAATTCCAATAAAAAAAGACTGTGTTGCAACCAGTTGTTTAAATAAGTTATTTTTCTATTATAGTGCTTTATAAATTTTCTTTTTCATTATAATTATTTTAATGAGATACATATGTTCTTTCAATAAAATATTAAAAATACTACAGGTACATAGGTACATATGCTTTGAGTTTTTAATAAGATATAGGACGCTTTTCCTTTTTAACTTAGTACTGGATATAACGAACAATTTACTTTAACGAACAGGCCTGACAACAATTAGGTTCATTAAATCGGAAAACTACTGTAATTAATTTATTTAACAAATAATTATATAAATTATATATACTTCTGCAGCACGCAGCCAATAATTTATTGTATTTATTTATTTTGCAGTTGTAACACGAATGCTGCAAAACAATGCAGATGGTGTATAGATTATGTGAATAGTACTATTTTAATTATTCTTACTATAATTCATTAAAAATGTTTGCTTGAAAGCTTTAAAAAAATTTGCAATATTATAGTGAACTATTCAGTATAACAAATAAAACTGCAATTATAGCGTTCATTATACCCAGATTTGCTTGTATTTGTCTAGCTTTGCTCAGTCGTAAGAGCATGTGTGACTTTTTCTATAAATTGTCGTAAGTACTGTTTTAATGTTAATCCGGCATGAATTAACAAACATTACAACCCATTATAGACATTTCTTATTTATGCCTCCCACATACGAGTATTTCTCGTATTTTAGTGGACTACATAGAATTAACCATAAGTAAATGCTTACAGCTGAAATGGAATATTTTTCTTTTTAAGTACTTAGTTCTTTTCTTCTTCTTTTATTTCATTCTTATTTATTTCTAGTGACACATTATACACACACAATCTCTTTTGTTTAAGAGATTTGTCCTTTGCAAACACAAATTAAAAGAATAAAATAAATAAATAAAATTAAAGATTAATTTTGTTGTCCTCCCCCGTAACCGTTTAAGATGAAATTTATAAGAAGATTAAATCGCTAAATTTTTGGTATAAATGACATTAGGGAAATCGCACAACCTTGCTGTGATTGTAGCAAAATTCATAACATATATTTTACCTGCTAAAAACTAAAAACAATTACAAGTTTTCGAGACATTCTGCATTAAATTTTTCACAAATTTTATTCTTTAAATTTAGAATGAACTAAAAAAAGGTAGATATGTTCTTGCACTATTTTGGTTTTAGGATCTTATTTATAACATTTTTAAACTAATCATGAGTTTTGTGTATGTTCTGATTATAATTGAGGGTGATATTACGTTTTTAATATCAAGGATATATAGGCAATTCTTTGTCGCTAGATGGATGTCTAGAAAAATAATAAAGCTACTTTCGTAATCAGCTAACAAAAATACATTTAATAATTATAGTTTATAATAGAAAAACAATATAAGGAGTAAACCAAAAACATAAAATTTTTATTATCCTTGCACTAGCAGCAAGATGTTGTGATATACTTATCAATGCAACTCTTTTCAAATTAAAAAAAAATTGTGTAAATTAATCATAAAGAAAGTGTTTTAAACAAATAATATAAAAAGTGATGTTAGTTAAGGATATGCTAAATGCCACTATTTCTTTAAAACTAGAGCTGATAGGGAAAAATAGTGATGCCATTGCAATCAAGAGATTAAAGTGTGTAAGGATCAAAGCTATTTTTATTGAAACAACAAAACGAATGTTCCACTGTTTTATCACTTACAGCTAAATTATATTTGTATCTTTAGGGATATAGCAGAGGGAGGTATGTCCTTAGACGGATGAGAAATATATTTATTAAGAAATTTAACTGAATAATCTTGGAAATAAATATGAAAAATACAACCGAAACTTAATTTTTTTTTGTAAAGTACCAATGACGCATTTTGGATACACCTATAAATTTTTATTACATTCTGATAATGTATTATAACGGTCTAATTCATAAATGATTATTAACAGTTCAAAACACATTAATAGTCAAAAATCGCTAAATGTGTATTCATAAATGATTAATAGCCTATTATACGTTTAAGAAACGTTTCATAACTCAGATATTTTTAATGTAGCCTCCATGCTAATTAAGCGTTTGATAAACAATTATAAATAATATTTTCTTGATTTTTTTTATCCTTTATTTGAGATTTTCTGTGGTTTCTCACTTTTATGTTTCTTGTTTATTCTTATGCATGTCTCCTGAATAATGTTCTTGGGCAAATGTATTAATTTATGTAAGTTGGTACATGTATGTATGTATGCATAATTGTACAAAAAGAAAAATACATACATATAAACATCGTTAAAAATTAAAGAAATCCCATTCATTGGCAAAAAGAAAAATAGAATTATAAACATAAGAGCATATGTAAGTACAAGCATACGTATGTTTGTATGGTACTTCATGCTTACATATGTATGTATGTATGTACACGCAAAGAAAAAATATGGTTGAGGTAACCATAATGAAACAGCAACATATTATGATTGAATTATAGGGTTGCAGTCAAATCATATTATTGTTAATAGAAAAAAAACTTTAACAATATTATTATCTGAGTTAATTATAATATTATCTGAGTTAATTATATTATAATCTTAGTACTGTAAATATGACAATACTATTGTTAGATGTGACTAAAATATAATTGAGACTCACCATACCATGTTCTAATATTATATAAATATTGTTAAATACGACCACAGTATTATTTAATACAATAATACTATTTTATTTTTTAATCAGATATTTATTGTAAAAACAGCTGTGTGTTAAATTCGAAATAAAAATAAATTAATATTGTTGAAATAAATTGTATATATAGAAATGTATATTTACACGACATACAGTCATGTCTGTATAAAAAGATACATAAATGTTTATATATTTTTATTGATCTACCCTTTTGTTTGTACTTTATTTATTTATTTAACACTACCGATAGCTTACAATCGAAATACTGAACTGACAGATGTTTCTGAAAGAGATTTTTTTTTAAACTTAACATAGTATGGTTTTGGAAAACATTATATTGTTATTTACATCATATTATTTTTAAATAATAATACAAATTATGTTGTAGTTCTAAATTTTTAACAAAACTATATTTTTAAACTGTAACCGTATCACACTTTTATATTGATGTGATAATGTAATTATTAAATTCAAACATTACTCTGTTGATCGTAACGAAATAAATGTTTAAAATAACAATAACTAGTTTTCGACGACCACACATTTGTTTCAGAGAACATAATATTGTTTTCTCAACTATTCTACAACCATATCTTTTCTTTGCGTGTACAATAACATTTTAAAATTAAAACAAAATAGTGATGCATAATCGACCGCTATAAAATTGGTATTTGCCTACCTCTGTACTCAGCCGAATATAAATGTGTTTAAATACAATGTTTTGTAACATATAAATTTTTTTGGTTTATTTATTAATAAAAAGTGAAACGCCTACTTTTTAAGTTATTTTTTAATAACATTATGCGCAATGATTTACTTTTTTTCGACTCAAACAGACTACCTAGATAATCGATTCTTCGTGGTATGCATCACTAAACATAAAATGAGAGCGAAAGTAGCATGATGCTGCTAACATAAAATTACAAAAGAAGCAAAATCGTTTAATACTTAATTCACTGATATTAATCAGTTATGAATACAAATTTTTATTAGAGCTTAATAAAGCAAAATCTGTTTCATAAGTAATGTACAGATTAAAGCTGAAATAAGGAATTTTTATGAATTAGACCGTTAATTTATTAAATTTGAATATTAAAATCAAAAAGGCATGTCTCTTATTCTTTTGAGGTGAACTGTGTCAGAAGTCGTATTTTTTTAATTTCTGAAATAAAGGATACTCAGAAGAAAAGCAAGTCCTTGTACCGTTCAAAATGAAATTCGCGCAGCTTGCTTTGCTTGTTTATTACTACAGCTAATATTTAATTTTTATGCGGAGTAGTCAACTTCTGGCAGCCATTGAAATCAAATTTGGCATAATGTTTAATGGTGTAATGGTGTAATTTAAAGATATTACAGTTTTTATTTACATTATGATTGTAATGAAAATTTATATTCAATTATGAAAACTAAAGTCATAAAGCAAATAGCAGTGATTTTCATTTAAACTCAGCCTGGAATTCAATTTAGTATGGAGAATGTCAGTTATTTACAGCTTTTTCTTGCAAAATATTTAGAAATGAACGTGTCTTGCATTACAAATACAAACTTTTTTTTGAGTAGAATAAAACACAGAATATGCGGAACCTTTATTTTAGAAAAAAATAAATTTCATTACATTTTAGTTTGAAAAGGTATTATTATCACATCAGTTGATTTTGTGGCCACTTTGTTAAATTTGGCCATTAAATTAAATGTACGTCTGTCTATCAATTTATTGTTGCTTTGTTCCCATTGTTGTATTGTATCGGAGTAAAATAAATTTTCTTAAAAAGGCAAAACCCAAATACCAATTTCTAACAAATTTGCTTTTATTATTATTATTATTATTATTATTATTATTATTATTATTATTATATAATGTCCTTAATGATGGTTTTGATTCTCCTAAATTGCACAATTCAAAAATTCACTCACTCCCTCAAACGTTTTGACAAATTAGCTTGCTTCGAAAAATAACGCAAACAAATCACTTCACTTATTTTACATAAAACTCGGTTTGTAGCTTAAATTGGAAGTAATAATAAATGTTATACTACCACGAAAGAATAAAGGGAAGAACAATTTAAGCCAAAGCAAATTATTTGTTGACTTGATAAAAGGGAATATATATATATATATATACAAATCACTTCACTTATTTTACATAAAACTCGGTTTGTAGCTTAAATTGGAAGTAATAATAAATGTTATACTACCACGAAAGAATAAAGGGAAGAACAATTTAAGCCAAAGCAAATTATTTGTTGACTTGATAAAAGGGAATATATATATATATATAGTATAACATTTATTATTACTTCCAATTTAAGCTACAAACCGAGTTTTATGTAAAATAATTGAAGTGATTTGTTTGCGTTATTTTTCGAAGCAAGCTAATTTGTCAAAACGTTTGAGGGAGTGAGTGAATTTTTGAATTGTGCAAGTTAGGAGAATCAAAACCATCATTAAGGACATGTTGTCCAATACACGAAAATAGAATCTCTTTTAGCATCAAAATATAAAATTGCGTTGTGTATAATTTCATTTAAACACTTAACAGATTTGTTACCATTCCATTAAAAATTTAAGAAAATATTGATTTCATGTTTTTCATTTAATATCATAAACACTTTTCTGCAGACTTCAATAGTCTGCTTTTTTGAAAATATTAATTTATTCAAAATTTTATTGAAAATAAATATTTGACGATGAAATTAAATACGAGTAGCCCCCACAATTTTTTTTATTACGACTACATTACAGTCTTATTTTAAATAAATAGGGCATGAAGAATACGTTCGTTACAAACTAGTAAGAATTTGCCTGGAGTACACATACACATACAAACATATATTTGTGCTACAAAATAATAAAATAAAAAACCGAATTTAACTAACTATGTATGAAGCATATTCAGCCTAGTAGAATACGCTGTAAGGAGAAGAAAAATTAATGCCACTATATATCAAGTTGGCAGCAAAACGTAAAACTTACCACAATAATCGTCCTTACATAATAAATAATAATAAAACAGATATTGCTGTTTGTTTCAATTTCAATATCCCTAAATAAATGTACATATATTTACATTTGTATATATGTATGTATGTATATAAATAAATTATTAATAAATGTGAACTTTATCAAATGTCAAAGAGCAGAAGTAAAACAAAAAAACAAAATTTATATCAAGGTGATTTGACGACCTACAGGTGATAGCGCTGGCCCAGCTGAGCAATTTTTTTCAATTTATATTTGGTCGGAAACAGGGCGAATGCATACCAGGTGGTCTTCACCACCGATGCCAACTTGGTGCTTTTGGCACCATTTTTAGTGCTTTTTTAAGACTCAAAACGCCAAATTTTGAGCGCTAGTGCCAAACTAAGAAAAAGCACTAAGTAGCGCTTTTAAAAAATTTGTGTATTTCGTAAAATTACTTTGATCAAAACTTGGTGTATTTATTTTTTTCAGTGTAAAGCATACCTTTTTCGTCTGATATATTTCATTAAATAGAGAAAAGCTTAGAAAATATTAAACATTATTAAACTTCACTCGTTTGGATCTTCATTCGCTTTTCACGTTAGTGCCTTTTACGCTTTTTAGATCTCAATATTACGTTTTTTAGTTCTTTTTTTAAATTTTGATGTACTTTTAGAGCCATAAAAGTTGGCATCACTGGTCTTCATAGCTCAGATGACTATTCTTGGCACTTATTGTTTGAATATATGTACATTAAATGTCAACACACAATGTTATGTTTCAGTATATTTTTTATAACATCAAAAGTATAAATTTTTCAAAGCGAATTGAGGAAAGTATACTTTATATGAATATGCTTTCCCTAGAATATCTAAATGAATCACTAAAACTAACACAAAAAACATATTTTTTACTAATACATTTGCAACAATTTTATATTGAATTGAATAGTGACAGTCAATTGATTGGTCATTGGTTAGTTAGTAATTTAAATGTTAGAATGGAACTAGCGTTTTATTGTAAAATATACATACGTTCGTGACATGAATAAAATAATTTTCAAACCTTAATTTAATATACATACATATGTAAAAAACAAGAAGCTTTGATGAAAAAACTACGAATAAAAAAAATTTTCAAACCGTAATATAAAATACATTTCTTTTTCAAATTTTAAATACTTATTTGCAAAAAGCAAGGTCCATTCAGGAAAAAACTGCTTATATCAAATGAAAAAATGTTTTCGACAAGAAAAAACTGCCCAAAAATGTCCAACAGTATTCTATCTCTTACAAACTCTTCAATGACAATTTTCTTCAGCTAAGGTTTCATTATTGTTTGCCTCTTCCAAGAGTTGTTGTGAAATGTTGGCTTACTTCTTGCGGGGGAAGTCTAAATAATAATAATGTTTTCAAAAACGACGTTAGTCGAATAGCTATTTAATTAAAATACACTTTACGACAGTGCTCGGCAACCTATAACATTATATTTTACGATTGTACGAGTTATACTCTCACCACAAACCGGTGTTGCCGGTTTAAATTTTAAATCTCCAAAGGCAAACTTGATTTTATTATGGTCAGAAGAAACATGGAAGTTGCGTTTATAAAGAACGGAGTGTTTTGTTGCTGCTACGCTAATGTAATGGTGGATAAAAGGATGGTTTTGTATGCTTGAAAAGACCTTTGCATGTCACGTTTTTTCATGCGTGACAACGCACGTTGACAAGCCAAGTCTTCTGGTTTGCCATAGTAATTTTCTGAGAATAAAAAATTTAGTAAATTCTCATGGGAAAAAATTTTTTCACTAGCAACACTGATTCTTAAGAGTATGCGATGCACACAACTTATTCTCAAAAATGCGTGTATACACATACGTAAAAGGAGATTGTATTAAAAGGCGCGGCGCCCTTAATTTGCCGACCACGGCTTTAAGATTATGTACTCGCTGTTGCGAAAAAGGTAGTGTGATCGTTAAAAGCCATATCGCAGCAAGGTCATCACCAATTAAGAATTATGTACACATACGCATATAAGCCCTGAAATATATTCCATAAAAATTTTTCAGCGAAGAAGCGAAGAGAAAACAATCAAAAATTAATATATTTGACATGCATGATTTTGTCACTGTTATGAACGTGTGGTATAAAACAAATTAGCTACTAATGGTTTGAAATATTTTTCCGAATTGAAGAATTTGCTAAATGCAAAAAATATTAAAAATTGATAATTTTAAAGAAAAACTGATTTAAAAAAAAGCTGCGAGACTGCTCTAGAGCTCAAAACACTGCAAAATACAGATATATATATATGTATATTTGGCAACGCTGGTTGAAGGTTGAATAAGGCGTGAACAAGACTAGATATTATCTCGGTTATATTGTATTTGTAATTGCTTATTTGTATTTTTTTTTTCGATTTTAATATATTATTTATTTCTTTATTTTTGAGTATTTATAATAAAAAAAACAACTAAAGAAACATAAAAATTAAATTTATTATAATTATATTAAAACACTTTAATTTGTTAGAGTTATATATCAATCATCTATGATTGCTCAACGGTGAGGGATATATTAGTCAATATTGTTTAGTTGGTATTGATAGGTATATCCATCAGTTATGATCAGTAAAACTTAACTAATAGTTATGATATTATTGATTGGTATAAAGTACAAGAGTGAGCACTTCGAATATATGTTATAAAGTCGATGGTTTGATTTAAACTTAGGCTGAGTTTACATCCGACATTTCTTGTGTGCCATTTGCCCAACAAGCATAACCAACTAATTACTAATGAAAAACTGTTTGATTCAGACATGTATTTATTGATTTAAACAGTTTGCAATCATGTTGGATTCTTTAAAATTTTCTATTAGTTATATATGAAACTGTTTATCTTAATAAATACATGTCTGAATCAAAAAGTTTTTCATTAGTAATTAGTGGTTTCGCTTTTTTACGCTTGTGTGGTACATGGCACCCAGATGCAAACCCGGCTTTAGTTAGAGAAAGACGCAATATTACACGTACACAAAAGTTGCTTTCACACCTTTTACTTTGACATTAGTAATGTGATAGAAACTTTGCTCTATGCAATGATGAATATATCCTGCATCAATACCGATCAAATAACCGGTCAGTTGACTGTCACTGTTCCTGTAGGATTGTATTTTTATATTCCGCTAATAAATAATAAACGATAAATTTTGTATCAAAACATAAAAACAAAAGATAAAAATTTTTATTTCCTGTTAATTATTAAACGACAAGAATAAAAAACAACTACAATGTCGTTTTAAATTTCTGTTTATTTTTTATTAAAGTATTGATTAATAGTACAGCTGAACATTACAAAGTAAAAAATAACAAGTTTTTCTAGCAAAAATATTCTCAACCTCGTAATATTCTTCTTCTAAAACATCAAATACAAAAACATTTCTTAGTAAAAAAAAACTTTTGTTTCCTTCCCCTAATTTCTATTGGAACATTAATATTAATTAAAATTTTCTTTAAAATCGGAAATAAGAGGAAAAGTTTGTGTTTTCAAACACCTTTTAATTTTAAAAGGACAAGTTTTTGGAATTAAGGATGGTCACACAATAGAATAATTATATTAAATTTTTCTAAGATTTCAAAACATTCTTAAGTCTTAAGCATGAAAAATTTAATTAAATTTAAACTAGAAATTAATAAGGGATATTATCACTGCATACAATAAAGACTTTGTTAATGTTAAAAATAAATGAGGCAATATTTACCTCGAATAGGATTAAAATTTAATCAATTATTAAAAAGATTCTTTGGTCTTTCTTTAATTGGAAACTACGAGAAGGAAAATATTACTGTTTCTGGAAATTAGAAAAATATGTTCTTCAAAGAACAATAAAAGAGTTTTGCCCAAATGAAATAACAACCATTGAAGTGAGTCTTAATGAAATGAGATTCAATGAAATGGGACCTACAAAAATAAAAAAATCTGAATTAAATGTATTGAAACAAATTCAAAAAATAAATTATTAGCAAATTTGTTAGCTTATATTTGAAATTAAATCTAACATATGCACGCTATCTGGAATTTTGATATTGTGGTCATGTAAATTCCTTAAATAAAATAAATATATAAACATATATAAATATTCCTTAAATATATGAAGCCTTTTTTTAAAGGCCATACTTACAGTCTTGGTATGCTTACACTCAGTCTATGAATATTTATACGTACAAAAAAATATACGCAAGATACTCGGGATATTTATTAATCATTCGCCACCGTTTACAGACATTTGTGTACAAAAAATGGAATGGCAAATGTGTGAGTGTACGTGTGTGTATGGAGCTATTTCTAAAAATTCTTTGTGTGTATGTGCAAATAAAATAGCCTTCTATATACGCACGTGTAGCTAATTATTAGTCAGAATATATTTATACTCATGCATATGATTGTAGCTCATACAGTCCGTAAATTTTAGTTATTGTCCTTTGTGCTTCGTAATTTAAAAAATGTGTATAAACATACACAGAAAAAGTAATATGAATGTTTTTGAATATTAATTAAAATATTTGTAATATCAATTAAAAATTTAATTAAATTTTCACCTATAAACAATTTGATAATACCAATTAAGTTTAGTCCACTCAAATTAATTAATACAATTAAAAATTTAATTGAATCAATTAAATTTTTTATTGAAAATATTAATTGGTGAATGCTTTCTCTGTGTAGTTGTTAGGTGCTAGTATTCGCAGTTATACGTATTTGGTTTAAAATTAATGCGTGCGTTTGAGCTTGCCTTTTTATTTTTAGCTGTACGCATTCATATGTATTCATAGTTGTTTGACAGCCAATACTCAAATAATATTTAGAACAATACTTTGGTCATTGCTGTGGCATGTATAGCTTGAGTTTTTCTTAATTCGACTTATTGAATTCAGAATTCTCAAATGTTTAAGAAAGCGAGAAGGCCACTTGAGACTGGAAACTCTTTGCGCCAGGCCAAAAAGCAGTCAGTGTAGAAATGCATTAGGAAGCGAGGGGATAGACCTTCAATATATATATGGAGAGTCAAGTCAAAAAAGCTAACTTTTCAGAATGAGCTAAAAATCTAGTTAATTCGCTCATTATTGTAAAATTAAATGATGCGCCTTCCATAATATGGTTTAAATATGATTACAAATTTATAAGTCTACAAAAAATATTTTATTTTGCACTGGTTTGCGTATTTTTATGGGATAGCATATTTTAGTCGATCAAGAAAGAAATATTTTTTTAGAGTTGGCATATTTGTCCGAAAAAAATATGATTGTTTTAAATATATTTATTTTTTAATCAATTTGTGAAATTTTTTACTCAATACTAGACATAAGAATTGAAAAGCTGTAAGAAAAAAACTTAAGATGCCATAAAAAAATAACTTGAGCCTGTCTGAAAGCCTCTTCCATCTGGAGGTAATCAGCTTTAGCACTTTCTAACTCAGTCTCTGTTGTAACAGGGTCACTCCAAATTATGAATTTCAAAAGCTTATATCATTGAATATAATCGGTTCATACATTATGTTTCTATTCGATTAACAGTTTAAAATTTATACATACATTATCAATTTTTTTTTTATCGGAACCCCTCTGTACTAATATATGAAAAGTGGCCATATCTCAAAAACTAGCCAGAGGATATCAAAATCCTTACCAGATTCGTGTTCACCATGCCAAATGAAATATGAGGTAGATTAATAATAAATTACTAATTTTTTAAAAATATTTTTTGATTCGAAATTTATACTACAGATGAATATTGCATAGGATGCAAAGGGGAGCTTTTTGTTTCGGAAACTCATTTTTACCAAATTTGAGTTGATGTATTTGGAATATATATTCTCGATATGTTGGTTGTACGCCCACTTTAGTTTAGTAGCAATGAAAAAGTGATTCCGTAATAACTTATTAACACACTTTTTGCTGGGGTTGTGTAAACTTTTCCTTGCAAACTTTTCACAAAATGCTGAGAAGAAAAAATAGTTTGCGCTGAAAGTAAACTGGTTAATTCATCTCTTTTAAATATTTAATTATTATATTGTTTGTTAGAAATAGAGAAAACTTGAAATTGACATTTTCATAGCATTGTTTTACAATCGTTGCTGCAGCGACTACCGTACAAAGTCCCAAGGACATTTTAATACAATTTCAATTAATAAAAATCTAGAAGGTTTTGCAAAATGCCTTATTGGCTTTTTGAATGAAAAACAATCTCTTAATCCAATAACCACACTTTAACATAATTATGGTGAATAACAATTTCCCCCTTTATTAACAAAAATATGGTCAACATGAACATATTCATCGAATCCTTCTATTGTGCTTTTATTTATAAGCTCTAAAAGTTCTGGCTAGTGGGTCAAACGGAAGCACTTTTCCATTTCTAATTGCGTGTGGTTAATGTTGTTTATTTGCTTGTTCATAAAAAAAAAACATTTGTGAGTGTGTGGGATGACAAGAAGTGTTTACTACTTAATAGAGTTAAGAGTTGTTGTGTAGAAGTACCTCCTCACTTCTTTGCAAAACATTAATCAATAATTAAATAATAGCCAATAAATATTCGCTATAAAATGTTTGTTCTTTTTAACAAATATTGAAGGCAATCGAATAGGGTTAAACTTGATAAGCTAAAATAAAGTAATCAATATTTAATATTATAAATTTTAAAAGTTTGTATGTACGTTTGAAAGAGTTAATTTGTGAAACTTCCGGTCCAATTTTAAAATTGTTAATTAAAAATTAAAAAATTATTTTCCCATTAAGTTGCGTGTGAATAGAAAACTTTAAACTCCTTTTCTGTTAAAACAATTTTGCTTTTGAGTTAGGCTACTATTGTAATAAATGAGCACGATGAGTAAAAATAATATCAGTAACTGGCTTAAAGAAAACAAATTAACAAACATGTATCAAATGTGACAAAAGGGATTTATTAAACTATTAAGGGGCCAATACACACATACTGCTCATGCTCATGCAATAAGCATGTGTTGGTAAATTTTTAATTTTTGATAATGTATTTGTCACACAGACAATTCAGTATGAAAAATCAAAATAGCTTTGACTTTGAAATGAAATCATACTGCTGACAGTTCTCCGAATTAACAAAATATGAATTTATTAACTTTTCTGATATGTATTTTTTTAAATTTGACGCTTTTCTGAAAAAACAAAGTAAAACAAACAAAAAATAAGTTTTGAAAAAAAAAATGTGTAAGTCCCTGTCCAGACTTGCAATTTTCGTTGCAGCAATTCCTAAGTTTATTGGTGAGTGTGGTCAGACGATTGGGGAGGGGTACACAGTTGCATGTGCTCGGCAATTCTCATTTGATTTGAAATTCGTACTTATTAATTTCAAGTTGTTAGTTGTATTTGACGGTTTTTATAATTTTATTTCTTCAGTTGAAATGAAATGAAAAACAAAAAATAGTAAATAGAATTGTTAATTTTTCAGAGGAATTTGTGGTATAATATAATTTTTTAATGCATAATTGCAAAATTAAAATTTCATAATGTGGACACTTATGCAATTTCAAAGCAAATTTTTAAGAAATTGTAGCAACAAAAATTGCAAGTCTGGACGACGACTAAGGAAAATACGTTTTTTTTTAAATTCTTGAATTAATTTTTTTTATTCTAAAACGCATGTTTATTTGCTTATTTGTTTACACACATATATTAAGGGTTCATCGGCAGTAGCTGCAAGCAGTAAATGTATATGGACCCCTTTAAACTATTTAAATTATTTGAAATTTACATTCAGCTTTAATTGATTTTCGAAAATAATTTTTTCAAAGTTCATATTTCCTTCCTAAACAAAAAACCTTTCTCTGCAGGCACGTGACAAATCTAAACATATTAAATAAAACTTGCAAAATGTTTTTCATTTTCTTTTTGTTTTTATGCAAAAATCTCCAAAGCAAAATTTTTAATATACGAACTTGACAACACGTTGCTTATTTGCATTAAAAATTAAATTGGTTGCATTTGGCATTAAATGCTTATTTAAATTTTATTTTGTAAAGAGGAATGGAACTCAAGAAATGTGCTCAACTTAAAACTTTTACCATGTTCTATTGAGATTGTAAAAATTTAACTTTTTGCAATATTGACACTTTATGATGATGGTGTGAACAATAAAATTTTTTATGGTTAAACATTGAAAGAAAAAACAAAGTATTTATATAAAATTTATGATGTTTTCCTGTACAGAAATTATTGGCAGTAATATGAAGAAAAGAAAAAAAAAACAAAGGACCAGCAAAGTATTTTACAGTACAGTTATTATTGTGGCTACAAAATGTTACTTAAACTACAATGTTTTGTATGTCAACAAATGTTTTGCTAGCAATCCATAATAACTACCTCTTGTATAAATGCATATTAGAAGAGAACACACAGCAACTAAAACCATTTATTTTATGATAAATTATATCCAATGCTGCATTTTTATGGATTGTATAACGTGGTTCATAAAACAATTTTTGTCTTAAGGTTACTCTTAATTTATATCCTTAACTTATGTTAATGTGGGGAGTGTGCTGCTAATGGGGTCCCCATTTATCATTTATCATGTCAGCAAAAAGCTTAAGCCATGTAAATTACTTAAGTCAAATAGAACTTTGAAAATTGGCGATTATTAAATATTCACTCATCCATCATCGCCGTGTTATTATACATTTCTGTTTTTTTTTTTTTTTTTTTGTTTTTTTAATAAAGACCTCAATTTTATGCAAATTTATTTCCACAAATAAATAATCACCTTGACAATTTTCTCTTAAACATAACAGCAGCTGTTGCAAAGCCAAATTTTTACCTGAATAAAATATGTAAATTTTACACTGAAATAAAATTAACTAAAATGTTTGGAAAATTTACTAGCTTTTAGTAAAATTTCATTACTTTAGTTCCCTTCCTTTTTTTTGGGTGTATGCATATAAAAAGACAAATAAAAAAAAACAATAAGGGTTTTCATGAGAATGTTCAAAAGTCTCGCAAACTGTTCAATTGTACATTTTTACGCTCTCGTAAATAAAATGTCAAAAATTTTCTAGAAATTTATTTACACAAACCTGTTAAATTTGCCCAAAAATTTTGACTCGTAAACTTACAGCCAAACCCACGATATCGATCGTTTTCGTTCGCAAGCATTTTTAACGACAAACAGCTGATTTGGGACCCACTAAACTTGTTCAGCACGACAAGTCGATCGACAATGCATGCGAACGATGACGTAACCAATTCCATACAAATTTGGTACCCACCATTAAAATTCAAACGTCAACAAATGTCAAAATCAGTCACTTGGTTTGTGCTTGTCGACAAAACAAAAAAGTACACATAAATACCAAATTTTTAAACAAATTTACATTTATGAAAATCAAAAATAAAAATGTTAATTTTTTTGCGTTTATTTTATTTATTTAACTCACAAACATGCATTTTTGTCACATAATTCTTTTTGAATTACATACATACATACATATATATGTATGTATGAATGTGTATACGTGCAA
The DNA here is from genome assembly GCA_949987645.1 of Tachina grossa. Lineage (NCBI taxonomy): Eukaryota > Metazoa > Arthropoda > Insecta > Diptera > Tachinidae > Tachina > Tachina grossa. The sequence goes on from OX465274.1 coordinate 173,068,041, forward strand.
TTTATCTAACCAATTCTAAACACTCAATTAGGCACATTACTCTTTCCACTTCAATAGATTGCTTGTCCCATTGGTGCTACTCCCCTCCATTCTTCATTACAATCCGCTTGCATTATTTTAGGAGTATCTACACATTTCAACTGATATATTTATTTATATTTCACACACAAAATTTTGAAAATAACTTTTTAATTTTTTTTGTATTGTCTTATGTTTATTATTGTTGTTATTTTTATTATTTATTTGTAGAAACTTTAAGTAGCATAGAGTTGCATTTTTTATGGAATACTTTTCACATTTCAGCGCTTTTTATTTGTAAAGTAGCGTTTTATTTGTGAAATTTTTGATGTGGCAATATGCTAATTTGACAATGAGTAAATGCATTACATTAACAACGTAAAGCCCGACGACCGACAAGTTGATAGTTAGTGGGTCGCTCAAACGAACTATAATGAGTGACTTGTCGTCAGTCGATCGAGTTGTCGATCGACATCGTGGGTTAGGCTGTTAATCTGTGCAATTGTGCATTTTGTAGTCAACAATTTCTTGCTTTTTTGTATTTCTTTAGGCATTTTTAAACACAGACACAGACACACACTTTTTTATTTTTATAGAAATAAATAAATGCATTTTTAAATTAAAAATTGCTTGAAAATTTCTTATTTTATTTTTATTAAATGAAATTTCTGACGTTTGTTTCAAATTTACATACACTGTATATGCAAGAGTTCAAAAGGAGCTTCATGAAACAAGTCTCGCAAGTTTGCCCAATTGCACAAATGGCAATTTTAAGAGTTCTCATGAAAACCCTTAATATAAAACAATATTATTTATTTGTTGCATTTAAAAAAAATTTAAAGGTAAATGAAAAATTTCATTTGCCAGAACATTGATAATTATAAAACTTTACTTAATACAAAAGGAAGGACAAATAGACATGAGGGAGGAAATTATGGCGAAAATAGTCAAAACTTCACAGTAGCTAAATAAATACGATGAAAACTAAAAATTGGTGTGAAATCATATATCGCGATATTAAAAATTTTATGAAAATCCTTGAAACATATGATTTATTTCTTTTAAAAAGTGCGCGACAGCTTGTAAATTTTTTAGATGTGACAAAAGGGTCAGAGATTTTGTCTCTGTTGTTTTTTTTCTTTAAATTAAAATTTTCTTTAAGGGAGAAAACCAGCCTGAAGAATATTTTTGCATAATAGTTTTTATTTTGCATAACAAGTTACGCAGAAGTTGCGTGGTAGTTTTATTGGCAATTCAAGATTTTACTATTATTGCGTAGCTTAATATATCCAGTAAAAAAATTATAATATAAATATACTGCTAGTTAAACATAAACAGCCTATATTTTTTAATATCTTCAACTAGAATTTCACTAAAATATTGTTTTGTGTGCAAATCCAAATTAAATCGCCAGAGGATTAAACTGACTTTTGTTTAATCTGCTTTAATTTTCATAAGACATTGTTTATATTGCTTGAGTAGCAAAGCAAAAGCTACAAAAATCCACAAATAAAGCGTAAAACTCTCTACGAAATATAATGAAATATGTATGTATTAAAAATCCTAGAAACGGTCAATTGAGTTTAGGTATGCTTATGGGAGTACAAATCTGAGCAGTCATACATATACAGAAGTTATCAACCGGATTTTAGCTAAATTCATACATGCGGTATATAAACATTCATTTACACATATTTAGATATACATATATTTAAATATATGTATGTACGTATGTATGTATATGTACTTAGTTATTTATGTGTGTGAAAATTTATGGCATTAACACATGTTTTTGAAAATAAATGAATAGAAATTCTTACCTAAAGTTTGGCATGGAATATATGAAAATAATATAATTTATTATTTTTTCATTATTTAAATCGACTCTTGGCCATGAAAAATTTAAAATGTTTCCAAATAAAAAGTGTACCCAAATTGTTGTATTGAAAACATACATATACTCAGAAGCAGAAAAAAGACCCCAATGTAACTCAAATAAAAAAAAAAACAAAACTTATTTTGTGTAATATTTTAATTTTTTATTTTTTTAGTTTGAAAAAGTTTTGGTTCGGTTAGGTTCGGATGCGGCCTTTTTATTCACAAAATAAAGACCGAAATGTTGCCCTAAAAAGAAAAACTTCAAATAGTTTTTTTCTTAAACAAAGTCTTTTCATGACGTGACTTGGACCGATCATAGGTTTGTATAAAAAATGAAGTAGTGAATGATTTCGAACCAATTTTAGTTTCCTTCCTGTTTCAAAAATTTGAGAGAATTATTGTGAACGGTGAACAAATTTAAAGTAACGAAGTAAATTGGTTTAAAAATCCACTTTTTTTTGACAAATCCAGTTTTGTTAATACCAATGAAAGGTAGAAATATGGAAATTAATAATGGAATATGATGTCGGCAAATGTTTACCTCTAGCACGTCTGCTGACAGTTCGCATTTTCTTTTTTTTTCAATGCAGCGCCGAATTTCATCTTTCAAAGCGTTCGTTTGTTCTTGGTTGTTAACGTAAAACCGGTTTTTCGAATGGCCACAGAAAAAACAAATACAGCGGCGAAAGAGGCAGCTAATTGACATAAGAGACCTGCGTAAACAGTCTTGAAATGTAAATACGTCTTGTTTTTTAAATGCTTTGTTGTAGCATGTATCAAAATAAACAAATAATAAATGATGTCATTATATTATTAACTTTCATTTAAACAAATGAGAAGCTCAATAGCAAATAACAAAGTTGAAAAAAGAACTCAATAAAAAATATGTTTTTTATTCTCTTACTTTACCATTGCTACATTGGCTGATTTTTTTCAGCTTCAAATTGTAGTCGTAAAGTATGCAAAAGAAAATAAATGTAAATAACAACAACAGCTATTTAAGAATAGAGTGTTGCCACATAAGTATTTTTTTGACGGGTTGCAGTCAAGTTAAGAATTAGTTTTTTTTTATGGGAATTGTTACAATTTAAGTTTAGAAATTTTAAACGCACTGATAATCCCAAATTAATATTTTATTTATGAAGTAAAATATTTCTTTATTAAAAATACATTAAAATTGATTATTGAGGGGTTTAGCTGGATCCTATGCGCATTTCACTGTTGCTAATGCAGATCATCAGGGAACCTTTACCCAAAGCTTCTTGGGTAAAATTCCATTGTTAAAATTTTCTAATGTCAACTTTTGACATTTCATAATTTGACAGCCAATTTACTTCCTAACCTCAAATTTGCCCACCCTTTATTTTTAATCTAAAAAAGCTATTTCCATCGCTCATTCGATTGAGTGAAGAGCTTAAGGAAAAGTGGATCTGAATATATAATATATATATATGTGATTATATAAGTCATTGCCAGCTAAGCACGCTGGCGTATAGTTTTCTTAAATTTTCCAAGTATTAAATAAAATTCTTATAAAAAACCATAAATGTATATCTCTGATTTGAAAATTACTTCACAAAGTTCCATGATACGATTTTTAAGATTGAGTCACCTGAATATGAGATTTTTGACCCCAAAACCTAAGTGTGGAACGTCTCACATATCGAATACGTTTTTACCATGAGTTGGCGAAATTGTTCTTGGAAAACTTTTATTCATGATAGGTAACATTAAATGGCATTTACGCAATCCTTATTTAAAACCTAAGCAGTTTTTCCTGTGCGTTTATATCAAACCCAACTTATAAACCAAGAAGCCAACTTATTTTTAGTTTTTAAATGAAAATATTCGTTACGAAAAGGCAGCCATCACGGAGTCTGCCTACCAAACAGTCCATTTTATTTGGTCTTTAGTTTTATTTAACATATTCCAAAATTTTGTGTTTAAACAAGTAATTTACATTGTTTCAGTTAAGTACTTTTAATTAATCTATCGAATATAAACTTTCTTGTGCACTCCTCTTTACAATATTGAGGATATATAAATGGAATGAAAGCAGTTTTAACAATTATGTTTGTACTTATGAACATCATTCCAACTTGTTCACTAGTTTTTAGTAAATTTTGACACAAACCTAGGATCAAACCAATTAGACTTGGGTCGAACTCATTCACCCGGTCGTTTTAACTCAAACCTATGATCCAACCAATATATTTAAATGTAGACTTGGATCGAAGTCATTCAGTAGCACATTTTTGAGACAAACCTGATCAAAAATTACACGGGATTGATTATTAGTTTGTGTCAAAAACGAACTGAAACACACATGAATTACGTAAATTACCGTATTAACTTCTAGGAAGTAATGAAAATGTCGTTCGTTTTGTTGCATTTACATTTTCGCTCAATAACCAAACTGACATAATTTTATTTATTAAAATTATATATTAAATAATGATATCTGCTGCTCGTACATGTTACACAAAAAAATCAAATGCATTGCAATTAATTGTATTATTTGTGTCATTTTCTGTTCACGCCTTCTATCAAGTTTGTTGCTGGTTATACTTTCGTATAACTTTTTAAATTTATTGTACATATATGTAAGTTTTTTTTTTAATATTTTATTATATTAAAATGACATGACATTTCCTTTGTTATTTCTTTTATTTCACTTTTTGCTATATGCATTTTTATTTCACTCATTCGCTGTCTTTCATAATGCAGTTGCAGCGTATTTTACGGACATGAATGAAGGGTAGTGATTGCCAGTGAAATTTTATTAATTTAATATTGAGTTGGTAAAGAAAAACATAGTCAATCAATAAATAAATCTTCAGTGAATATTATTTTGTGAGTTGTTTTTTATTTTGTACATTTTTCATTTGTAAATGTTGTTATAAATCTTTGTTCACCAATTATTTATGAACAAGTAATAATAATAATATTTATTCGTTATTTAAATTTTATAATCAAAAGAGAGCAGATATGTTCAGGTTGTTGGCATAAATGATATTCCTGTGGCAAAAAGGAAAAAATTCTGGGTTATCTTAAGTTACTCAAATCTTTGCGAAATTTCGTAGAAATTGGTTGGCTTTGCCCACTCACCTGTGTCGTTGTAAGAACTTAAAGTATGTGCCATATTCCTTAGAAATAAAATGGATATAAGTACAGGAAATTAAAAAAATAAATTTAATTGATAATGGTCATGAATTTAAGACGCTTCCTAACATCTAAAAGAAATCATTTTTTTGTGTCAATTATTAAATGCATTAGCAGGTATAAAAAATATAACGTAATTGAAAACTGTTTTCTGTGGAATCTGTTAAATCGTTGACTAAAATAAATTATTCCTTAATTCAACCCAAGCAATTCCATGTTTTTCGAAGGTTTTCACTTTATAATTAAGATTTAAGTCAAACTCGTTCAATCGGTAATATTTAGACTTCGGTTAAACTCCTTCACTAATTCGTTTTGTACACAAACCGATGATAAAACCAATTTAAAATACATGGGATTAGACTTGGGTCGAACTCATTCACTAGTTCATTTTTGGCACAAATCTACGATCAAAAACACATGTTATTTAAATGAGTTTGGTCATCGGTTTGTGGCAAAAATAAAATAGTAAGCCAGTGAACAAAATCTACATAGCTGAGCAAGCTCGAAACAAGTAGAGTTATGTCCAACAGCTCATTTTGAACAAGTTCGTTCTGTTGGACACAAGTCCGCTCAAAAACGTCAATATAAATTAAATGAGCTTTTGGATACAGCTCTAGACCTAAGTATACCTCTACAATAGAGCTGAGTCCAATTCGCTCAGTTGTTTATTTTAGAGACAAACCTATGGTCAAACCTATTAAAATTACATGGGTTTGATCATAGGTTTGTGTCTAAAATTAACGACTGAATTATTTGAACAGAGGTCTACTCTACAGAAGCTTGTGAATTGAAGACTTGGGTCGAACTCGTTCACTAGCTCATTTTTGAAACAAACCGATGATCATACCCATTTAAATAACAAGGGCTTGCTTGACCATAGACCTGTGTCAAAAAGTTCGACCCAAGTCTAGTGAATTTTACTAGGATCAAAATTTCATATAAAAATGAATTAGTGAACAAGTTCAACCTGATTCTACATCAAACTTATGTAATTTAAATGCGGTTGGATCATCGGTTAGTGTCTAAAATTAACAAGTGAACAAGCTGGACCAAGTATGGATTTTATATTTAAACAGAAAACTTCTAGCAATTTTATAAAAAAACATATTTTCAAGAGTAACAAATTTATATTTAACAGAACTGTTTAATACCATGTTCACACTTATGGTTTTAAACGTGTTTAACGCCTCATTCGTGTTTAAGAGCTTAAACACGACGATTTTGAGATGTTTTACCATACATTGAATTGTTTTGTTAAACATCTCAAATGAAGTGTTTAAGATTAAAACACTTCCTTAAACACGATAATGGAGTATGTTCAGTCCGTTTTTTGATAACTCTGGCAACTTTGTGTTGTTATTAAATGGCGTCACGTCAAAAATTATTTGGTAAACAAGTAATTAGTTCAAAAATACTCAAATATTTACAAGAACATTTGTTGTTTGAAAATAATAAACCAATAAAAAAGCATAATTGTTCGTAATTTTGTACAAATTCAATAATTTATTGACAAAACTTCAACCTTAAGCATCTCAAACGTAATGTGAACGGTTGTGTTTAGTTTTTTAAAACACTTGCCTTAAACACGTTTAAGACCATAAGTGTGAACATGGTATAAAAATTATATTATACAAAATACAAAATTAATAGAAATCATTGAAGTGCTATTATTTTAATCAGAATTGTACCTACTCAGGCACATACATTTGATGCTGAATAAAACATTTCAGTGTGAATGTATGTGGTCGTTTTTTTCTTCTTTTTCTTCTTGTATGTCAGTCAATTTGTTTTCCTTCCTTTTTCTCTATTTTTGTATGTTACACGTTTGTGCAGTCTTTTTGTATCATTGTCTATATATGTTTTGTACCTCCGCAAGTGGAAAGAAAACTTAAATTAAACGCCCTGAACAAGGTTTGATATCTTCCTTCTATTGTATAGTGGTTTGTAGCAGTTGCACACAAACACACATACACTTAATGGTTTTCTATTGTATTAGTTTCATATATGTATGTACGTATTTATTTATGTATGCATGCATGTATATATCTACTTGCAATAGCCAATTTCTATAGCAAAAAGACTATGGGCTTCAAAAGCAAGTCAACACCACATTGATTCATATTATTTTTTGATAACTATTGGAGTAATTCATGGACTGGAACAGTAGGAACTAAATATATGTGTATACGTTTCTTTACTGCTCGACTTTAGATCTTTCCATAATATGCTAAATTAGCGTATTATGCATTATTATTATTACTATAGTCAATAAAATTTTTTTACTTTTTTATAAATTTAACAATTTTCTAGTAGCCAAAAATTTTTGATAAAATTTATAATTACTTAGTGATGATTCAGCTATATATGTATACTTTCTGTTGAAATAATAGAACAAAATACTACATCTGTGGTTATAATTAAATAAACATTGTAATATTATAAGTGTCAAAGCTTTTGCAACTTCACAATTAAAATATATTATTTCATATAATGACCCTAAAAATTTTCTTTACATAACTTATAAAGCATCCCAGCAAAAAATTACACATTACCATCAGAACTACTTGCCATATAATGACTTACTTTTTTGATTGCCAAATTTCATTACTCGCTAACAAATCACATTGCCTAAAATGTAAACAAATCATGTAGAAGTTGCTAAATAAAGAGAATAATTTTTTAGATTGATTAGATTACGTGAACAAGTTTACAAATAAAAAAGTAAGTACTTCTCCAAAATCGATTATTTTAGTCCCATGCCTTGTTAAAATCATTAAGTTGGTAATCAAGTAGGGAAGAGCTTCTATCAAAAATTCTTAATTCTAAACTCGATTACCATTTTTTAAATTTTTCGCTGGGATCTTTTGAAGTTAAAAACTTAATGCTGCATTTAAATGGAAAAACTGTTCGATAATTTATACAGGTTATTACAAAGCTTGACAAATGAAATTTTAATAGAAACTATATATTAAGGACATATATTTTTTTGGAAGGCGATATTGATTCTGTATTTAATGATTTTATTTATTTAGGATATAATATCGAAGAAACCATATTGCATAATATAGAAAAGAGTTAGTAGAAAAACAATCAATTGTATTTACTAATATATGCATCGACTTATTGTGCTATTTCTCGACCTTTTAATTTTTTGACTGCCCAATCACAACCTTTTGCTCATACTTCTGCTACTGAAATTCAAAGAGTCGTAGTTGAAGTTGACACAATTCGTACTGTTTTCGGTTTGACTGACTGCTGCTTTAAATAAATTCGGAAGTTATCGTAGTAGAGATGTTGTGTGTATGGGCTTGAATTTGTGTTTTATGTCTGTGTGAGTTTTTTTTTCCTATATGTGCAAATATAATAGTAAAACAAACAACAACAACATTTCTTCCAGCAAGCGATTAAATGCGCAACTGAAACTGCAAAATCAAAAGAAAAGAAAAAACACACATCATCTCTACTACTATAACTTCCGAATTTATTTAAAGCAGCAGTCAGACAAACAGAAAACTTTTCAAATATGTCGAGAGCTGAAGCTCTTCGTTTTGTATAGCTATTTATTTATTGTATTCAGAAGCAGGAGTATGAGCAGAAGGAAAAGCAAATATACAAATGGGAAGTTTTTAAATAATGATATAATTTAGCGCCTTCTAGCGCGTTTTATGAAAGAGAATAGGTTATTTTGGTTATAAATAGTTGGCAACACAGATATTTAGAGTTAAAAAAGAGGTATTAGATTTTGTTATTGAAATCAGATAAATATTTTTAAGTTTTCAAGCTCATCTGATAAATCGATCCAACAAACTTTAACTTCTTTTTTCGCATTGTGTTTTTAAATTTGTCATTAATTCTATTCTCAGCTGATCAAAAAAACTATTGTGAATTTGTGTTCAACGAAAAAAAAACACTATTGTGAATAGTATTAAGCACCGACATTCACGGTAATAGTATTTCTAGTCCATTGTGATTCTTAGCACTAAATTAATACTCATTCGAGCAGCTTTAACAACAGGAGGCAAATAACGGCATTCGATACGACTCGTACACGCATATTTGATATAAAATACACTACTGTTTACTCATTTTTGTTGCCCATTGTACGTTTATTGTACGGTATACTTTGTTTTAGTTTTTTTTTTCTTTGGCGATTGTTTAATTTTATTTTGTGTGGGTTTCACTATTGACAAAATTTTTATTTTTCATGCCATGTCATTCATTACATTCATTTGCTGTTGCATTGAGTTGTGTGTTGACTGACAATATTTTCGTTATAATTTTTTTAATGTATTATTCAGATCTAATCTATTTATAGATGGTCAACAGTGGGACCTCGAAATGTAAGTTTAAGTTAATACATACTTTTTCGTACTTTTAAATTATTTGTTACCTGCTGATGAATAGGATTTATAATTCCATTACAGCCAAATATATACAAGAGCTTCAAATGGAATCACAACAAAAATTTTTTTTTAATTTATAATGTAGGGTACTCTTTTGGCATTTGTTTTATTGTCATTTTCAAAATGTGACACTGCCTTTTACATTATGTTTTTTGTATGGCACACAACGGATAGTGTTGGAAATAATAAACATTGCAGCTAGTACACAAGATTGCAATGTCACAAAATGCCACAATGTGTACTCCAAGTTTAAGTTTTGGCTGCATTTTAGCTTATATCAGCTTCATTTATTTACTGTTTACTGCAATATTTCAAGAGTCAAATGGTACAATAGTTTCGTGAAACGCTTAAAAACAACACACAAGCTTTTTAGCGGAAAGTTATTGCAGATATCCTAAAGCGAAAAACGATTTCTGCTTTTAATACTAACTAGAATACTACAACGAAGACAAAATTATATTCGATAGAAAATTCGTTGATACGAGCAAATGACCTTTAATGTGGTATTGCCATCAATACTCGATGTTCGATTGTCTACGAAGATCTAGAATCGAATAAAACTCATAACAAAGTCCGGTTGATTGGTTGCTTGGTTTACGTGGCTGTTTTGCCAGGCAATTAAGAATATTGAAATATGTCTCTTCTTTATCATGATCTTGATAACTATGGCACAATAAAGGAAGTATCTACGAAATGAAATGCCAGTCTGACTATGACGCAAAAATAAAATGTATTTTTACTAATAATTATTTTCCTTTTATTGCGTGTTACATATTTTAATATTGAAAACAATTTAAAATATTACAAAAGCTGATAATATCTATGCAACAATCCCACTGTAGTAAATCTCTAATCTAACAAACTCTAAACGGTCAACTAGCAAGCCATTAGAAAAATACCCATTGCCAAGTTAAGTCGTATATTAAACAAAGCAGTCACTCAGTCCTTTTTTACGGCTGTTGTACTCAGTAAACGTTTTTGGTTATTGCCTTTGATGGCTCCCCCAACGTTGTATAGTTTAAATTCTGTTTTGTGTGTCGTATACAATACTTTGAAAACATATTGTCGATATAAGGCATTCAAACATGTTTAAGTTTTCAGTTTGGAATCAACATGAATTGACATGAATATGAATAAATAATAAACTTAATGATGTTGACCGATAATGGCTTTAACATTTATTAAACACACAGCAAAATTAGGGGTTCAAATTAAGCAACAACAACAACAACAACAACGACAATAGAAAATAAACTATTTTAGAAACAAATAGTAATTTATAAGAGACAATTTATTACGTGAAATTTTAACGAATTTATTGTAATTTTAACAATAAACTTCATTTAGTTATTAATTATTATTAGATTTGTAAGAGATTAAGGCAACAGAATTAGTTTTTAATTAACCAAAGTAATGAAATTATATTTTATCGCACAAATAATGGGCAATACCAAGTAATATTATTGAAATATTTTGTGATACTTGTACAAGAAAGTTTTCAATATTGGGTTTGTTTTAATTTATCCTAAACTATGCAAGAGGTTGAGGCCGTCAACTAAAGTGAATTATTAAAGCGTTATACGATAAACAGTGGTTCCGAAGCAAAAAAAAAAAAAGAGGTAATAAATATGTATATGTCTTCTGAACTAATAGTCCGAAATAACAAAATAACGCGTCTTTCATGAGTTTTCAATTGGAATGAAAATTTCGGAGTTACTATCCACATAATTTTATAAATTTTTCGAAAGGCAATTTAGAAACGGTTATACAAGAATGCAGTAGATACATACTAGTGTCCTGCACAAGACTATTTATAAGACTTTTCAAGACATGAGAGATTTTTTCCAATGCTTTACTACAGCGAAATATTCTAAAAGAATCGCTAAACAACACTGTTGGCAAGACAAACCACCGAAAAAAATTACTTGCCAACAGTGTTGCTTAGCGATTCTTTTAGAATATTTCGCTGTAGTAAAGCATTTGAAAAGATCTCTCATGTCTTGAAAGGTCTTATAAATAGTCTTGTGCAGGACACTAATACATACACAAACACAGTATCAAACTCAATGTATAAAGTTATTTTGATTCTTTCTTCCGAATATTTATCCAAAATTGGTTGCTAAGGTGGGAATGTTTTTCATACCTCATTTTCTTGCCATTAAAACCAAATATATATTGGTTTTAAAAAATTTTCGTTTAGTTTTTCACTGGTATCTTATATAATAATTCAGTAAATAATTTAAAAGCAGTACACATTTATAAACTTTTTTAAAAATTTTTGTCTTAAATATAGGAATAACAAAAACTAAAAATTTTAAAAACTTTCGATATATCCAGAAAATATGTGATATCTTCTAAGCGGCTGGACCGATTTTTTTCAAACATAGCTAAGAAAACTTTCGATCACTCATGTCATATTTTAAACAGAAAAAACTAAATTGAATTTGGTCCAGCCGTTTGGTCTGTGTGAGTACTTATACAGACACACAGATACCCAGAAACACACTACAAACTTATAACACCCCTTTTTTAGTCGGGGATTAAAAAAGGCTCCAGAGAAGACTCCTAAAGAAAGTTTGGATTGATATTTGTATTTTTATTTACAGTAAATATCCAGCATTTTAGTTATTGATAAAGGAAAAAGTATTCCACAGATTTTTCTAAATCTATGCACAAATGTATTTATGCATTATAGTATGTTTCATTTAAATGGACTTGAGAAGGGCACTCACATCCGAAAAATGTAGTCACTGCACAAGGTTCAATTGAAAAAATCAAAATTTTCGTATATTTGTATTAAATTGCTCAAAAATTATAACAAACTGGAGATTGTTTTTTAAAATTTTTATTTATAACTATAGCAGGCGAAACTAACATTTTATTAATGAAATGATGATGAACAATGAAGATGTCATGAATAACATGTTTTTAATATTTTTAGTACTAAAATTAATTTTAGTGCTGTACTGTCCCACGATATCGTCAGAAAACGTTCGATCGACAACTTGTGTTGAAAACAATAATAACAAAAATAAAATTTGTGTTTGTTTTCACTATAGGTAATCGATCGAACTCGACATCGCCGGACAGGCTGTAAAATTTTGTAAAAACTTTCAAATGCACTTATTTACCAATTAAATGATATATAACATATCCATATGCATTGTTTTGAACAAGGACAAAAATAACCTCAAAAGTTTTCTTATTGTCATGTTTATTCACAATTTACCCTTTCACATGTTGGTTGCGTATGAGTAATATTGATCAGGACTAATATATTACTCATACGCGCTCACATGCAAAAGGGTAAATAATGCGTTAATGTAAAAATAGTAATCTCGTTTTCCTAAAAACTAAAAATCTCGGTTCAGATTTGTAACAATTATGAACTTCGTAAATTTTCCATAACTCGGTCGGTAGTCAACTTTGACACCCTCTACTAACAGATTATATTTAAACGGGGAATTTCATGTCCTCTTCTAACTTTTAAATATGCATGATTTTGTCTTTGAACCGCTAATTCAGAAGATATAAATATATTTATTAACACTATTTTTGGCTGTACGATGGTTGTAATACCCAATTGTGGTATTCTTTCACGAAAAATATACTTTTTTTTCCTGAATGAAAAGAGTATGGGTAAACTAAATTGTGAATTCAATGAGAAATGAGTTTCTTTGTCATAAGTTTCAATAAAAAAGGCGTTCGTAAAGGTTTTTTGTTTGCATATATGATAATGAAGTAATCATTTCATTTTCAAAAGGGTAGTGTGTGTTTGTTCCTAACGCATTATCTCTTGAACTATAAAAGCTGTGGGCCGAAATGTTCAACACCGGTTCGGGTTAATACTCGATAGGTTTTTGTTTTGTTTCTGAGCCAACGAATGACCACTGCATAGAGTAACTTGTAGTTAAAAAAAATATAAGATAATTGAGGGGTCAGCTAGTTTATTAATATGTTTTTAAAGTAAAAATTTATATGAAAAATTCTCGAAATATCTCAATTTAAAAAACTGGAAAATAGAAATGAAAGTAGTTTAGTTCTCTAGCATTTTTTTCTATAAAAATTTACTTTAAAATAATATATTTTTTTTGTATTTCATAAGGCTTTAAGCAAATCTGTGCCAAAAAGGAAAAAGCGCTTAGGTCGAGATAGGGTAATTTTCAATTAATGGCACCTCTGTAATGTCCATTTATTTAAAGAACCTCTGGATAAAATCTCAATTATTTTGGATAATTTTTCAGAAAGTTATAGCGCAATGATTTGCAGCTTATCTTTTTTTCAACTTATGGTCTCATAGGAACTAATAGGTTAATTATTAATCTTATACTTTGGCATATTTCAAATTTAATGTGTGATTTAAAATGTGTAGAATGATGTTTTTTTTAATTAATGAATAACAAATAAAATGAAATAAACAAATTTCTGAAAATCAACATGAAACTTTGAGAGTGCTCTGCTGCAAAACAGTAAAATATGACTCAAGCACTTCTACCTTATGGCCGTAAAAATTAAGCCTAAAATTTGTTGTAATAAAATATTTATAGCAGCATCTTATTATGTATTTATCTTGTTTTCCAAATTTTTGTGAGGGAAGAAAAATTAGTTCAATCAAATAATTTTTCATTATTTGTCAACTTGAAGCAACTAATGAAAACCGAAAACTAAAGTGCTAAAAAGAAAAATTTAGACCAAGCAAACTTCCTGTTAATTTTCTGCTCAATATTTTGGCTTTGCTCAAATAGAAGACCTTAAGGGAATAATTTTATCAAACGCAACGCCAAGCGTTGACAAATTTTATATGGAAAAAAATTTAAATTACTAAATCAAAACTCACACAAAGTTTGTCAACGCAAAGCGTTGCGTTTTACAAAATAAGGTCCTAATTGTCGTCGACTGAGAGACATAAGTAAATAAGAAGTACAGTAGTTGCCATTTAATTGATTATCTATTAATTAATTTACCAGCTTAGTGAAATCAAAAAACTTGAAATTGTATTAGTGAAGTGAAAAATCAAGTCGAAATTACCGTGATGATTACTTCATCTATGTTACTTCTTTTTTTTAATTTTTAGCCAATCAATTCAAATAAAATTTTAACTATTTTTGAATCTAATAAAATTTGCATTTTATTGCAATAACAAGTTGCATACACCAAGCTTATATTCTTTAACTTACTTAAATGACAAAATGCAAATAAAAACTTGTACACTTCTAGTATAAACAGCTGATGTTCGTAACAATTAATTTACTCCTTTGATTGGATCTGTAGTGTTAAGACTGGGTTCACACACTTTAACTTCAATTGTGCAACTCGTGGACGAGGATGGAAATATGATGGCTAGCTTCATCTTTATTATCTCCTTTCTCTCGCTTTCAAAAACACTAAAGAACAAACGAATTTCATAAAAGTATTTACGTAATAGAAATTTAATTTACCACCTATTCCACGACGTTGACAATAAATTTTCTATATTGAAAACAAAATCAAGATAAGAAAATTTGTTTTTGTCTCCAATATAAATAAGCGATAGAAACTTTGTTGTCGATATCGTGGGCCAGGCCGTTAATATCAAATTATCTGAAATCTTTTACGTGTGAGGTATTTTACTTTTGATGTAAATTTAGTTCCTACTCCAAATTTCTTTTACAAACAAATTGTGTGCAACCACGGCACAATAATAATGGGAATGTCGAAGCGCCAGCTAATAAATTATATTATTTGCTTGTTTCGTGATGTGATCTTCAAAATCTTATTTATGTTTTACTAATACATGCGCATATGTAGCTCGTATTAAAGCTGCACTGATATAAACAAGCTTTTATTTTTTGGTCATTGTAATCACAAAATAGCAATAAAAATCCTAGTTATTTTATTTGTTGTATATTTGCGGGCACCTTAGTATATTATTTAAATTTGAAATTTATTTGCTGGTGGTTCAGCATTGTCTATATATTTCATTGTTGCTGTAATAAATCATCAGTAGACTTCAACCATGAAGTCTACTAAGTTTAACTAAGTAGAAACCGCTTCTAAAAATCCCACATAGGCTAGAAAAAGAACCGGAAAATGAAATCAAACAAAAAATAAAATTTACTATATACGTATGTACATATTAGGGCGATCGACTCGGTTTTTCAACCGGTTTTAAAACCCGGTTTTTTCACAATACGGTTGTCAGTTTTTTCAAAATGTTGATTTTTCGAATGTCGAATAGTCCGGTTTTTTTACAATTTAAAAACCGGCTGAGTCGAATACTTTATGTTTTGTATATTTTGCAATAAAATTAGTTTTTACCATGTTAAAACTTAGACCAACGTGTTCTGTTAATTTTCCTAAGTATTTTTTTAGTATAAAAGTTCAAAGCGTTTTTAAGCAAAATTATGTTATGAGGTCCTACGGTGTGCAATGGATGTCAAAATCCATTTGAAAAAACTGTTTTTTAGTTTTTTTTTACATTTTGATTCATATTTTATAAAGAGGTCAGCATGACCATATTAGCTTATGGACTAATTTTAGCTTATTTTTTGGATTTAGCTTCAAAATTTTCATTTAGCTCCTAGCTTATTTTTTTTAGCTTTTTTTAAAAACTCATAAAAAAGTAATTAGAATGGTAATTTTTACTGCCTTATTCATAAAAAATATTGCACGTTCATTAATCGCCTATTTGACATATTTCTATGGGAAATTTGTCAAATAAACCTGTAATAATCCTAAAATATTTTTTATGAATTAGACCGTTAATATATAAAAATATAAATGTTTTCCATTGAAAAATAGTTTAAACAATACAAAATATAAATTGTTTATTTATAAAAGAAATGGCAAATTTCAAAATAAAGGACACTGATTGCAATTTTGGAGTTACAATGGCAAATGTAAAATTAATATTACCTTTAAGACTTTTATAGAGTTATCTTTGAGCCCGGAAGGAAGGAAGCGGCAGGAATTTGCTTAAAACCAAACTTTGAAATAGATGTACTGTAAATAGCACTAATTCACTAAAAAAAGATTTCGAACTTTAGCATAAATGCTGTTACATTTTTGAAAATTGGTTAAGCTTATTTTGGGAAGTTTTTGTTTTGTTTTTTAAACTATAATATAATGATGAATTAATAATTTAATTAAATAATTATTGAATATGTTTGAGGAGATAGCGAACAAAACCAGACTAATCCCGGTAACTGTTTTTTACACGACAGGCAAATTACTAAATTAACTAGATAGAGAATAGCAAGAAAAAATAAGTTTTTGTTACTTTTTTTTACATTAAATCGAACTGGTTATGAATGAAAATATTTCTCTACTTCATAGATTTGTACTTGGAGGCCGAAAAAAAATTGAAAAAAAAAATTATTTACTGAGGACGTGTCTGGTTTTGTGCGTCAGCTTATCATTTTTATTTCAAATTATAAAAAAAAAATGGTTTGTACATGTACATAATTAACATTATTTTAGCAATAAGAAAATATTGCAAAGTGAAAGAAGTTGAAAATAGTTTAACTTTATTTTTTGGCTTAAAATTTAACTTTCTAGCTTATTTTAACTCTTTTTCAAACGAGATTTAGCTTAATATTATTTTAAAATCTGGTCACACTGATAGAGGTAGATATCCACCTAGTTCATACATTCATATTTATATTATACATGTGTGTATACAAGTTAAATTTTGTGTTTTACCTTTAATTTTTGTATTGTTTTATTGTATTTACATGAACTGTTAGCCCTTTTTTCTTATAAAGCAATTTAAAATCAAAACTTTTGTATAATAATTGTCTTACTTAAAGAAACCGGTTGACCGGTTTTTCCTGATTTGTAAAAACCGAAACCGGGGTTTTCATAATTTCAAATATTCGAACTATTCGAAAACCGGTTTCTGGAAAAAGTCGAATAATCGATCACCCTAGTACATCTACATGAATCCATACATACATATATGGTATTATATTTATTCATAATTTTATAAAATTAGATATTCTAATCAGGTAGATGTGTTTTAATTTTCCGCTTTAATAATTTTTTTCTCTTTTCATTTATTTTGGCCATAAATAAGCTTAATAAAATGCCACAGAGAAAAACTAAAATTATTTAAATAAGATATGAAAATGCCGTTAAGCTTCTAATGTTTATACTGCTAAAGAAATTTAACAGTTGTGAATTGTATAACTGTGTAGGAAAGATAGTGGAAGAAAGAGTGACGAAGAGAAAGAGTGAGATAAGTTTATTAGTGTCAGTAATGCAATTTAAGCGCTTTTCGAGGTAGTTTTTAATTTTATTTTTTAGATATTGATTTGTTGCTGAGGTTGGTTGCCGGCACTGCTGTTTCTACCCTATATGATATATCAATAGTAAAGCTGTACTGACTACTTATACCCCAGATAATGATTTTTGCTATATATATTTAGTACGTTTTTATCAACGAGAACCCATTGGTAATCTTTAGACTACTGCCCAATTTGTTCGTATGGTACCATATGATGAAATTGGAACCATTTGTTCTCTAGTAGATACTTTTTAATAATTGCAGACTACAATTTTGGTTTTTTTCTGCTGGATTTACATGCTGATAAGAATATTGGGTAGGAGGAAAGTAAATACGCAAGGTACATATTTTGTTAAACTAGATGTTTCATTACAAAAAAACACATCAATAAATTTGTTAACGAGACCACCAACAACTCATTAAATTTAGCGGCGACTCAGAGGCACTTGATCCCGGTATTCCTACTGAGAGTTTTTTTTAGTGCAGAGTGAAATTCTTGAAAATTCTTATGTAAGAATTAATATCAGCATGTTTGTTCGCATTTGATATTGATTTAACGAAATAAAAAAGTGCTTAAGTCTATATAAGCATATTTTGAGTTAGTGGCACCTCCGTAATTTCCATACTCAAAAGTACCTCTGACAAAAATTTCTATTATTTTGTGGTATTTTGCAGTAAGTTGTTGCTTATCTTTCTTCGACTTATACTCTCATACGGAATAACAGCTTAATTTAGCTTACACTTTGATATTATTTCAAATTGAATTTATTAGTTACAGTATGTAACTAAAAAAAATTCAAGTGAATACCGAACTTCCAAATTTTACCGCAAAAGAAGCAAATTTCTGAATACCGACTTGAAAGTTTAAACCCATTCTCCTGCAGTTTTTCCTTATTGCCATAGGTGTTATAAGTGCATTATCCTCTAGCATTTTTTTTTTTTTTTCAGTAGCATAAAAATATGCCAGTTACCCGTTTTGTGTATGTTGAGTCAAATATTCGTCTAAGAGAATTTTGTATTTGATTAAACAAAGTTTACTTTATTCTATGACAAAATTCTCTTAGACGAATATTCGACTCGACCTACGCAATGCGGATGAACGTTTTAAGTTGGAATTCTTAAATTCAATTCAAAACATTATTTATTCTGTATTTTTTTTTTGCTCATAAAGGAAAAAGCCACTTATTAAAATGATAATTCTACATACAGTCAAACATCATTGTACATGTCAAGAAATTGGGGTTACTAATTTTTCCACTACACTAGACATTCCCATAAATTAAATAAAAAACAAAAACATCATCCATAGGAGATAACTCTACACAAAAGATTTAATTCCAGTCGAAGAAGAAAACTTTTAGCAAACACAACAATATTTCTCTTCCCCCTATTTTGTTTCAAAATCACAGCCTTTATAGAAACCTTGAACTGTCATTGCCAAGTTATTTATTTATAAGAAAACATAAAAAATGGAAACTTCATGTTAGGAGAAACCAAAATTTTGAATAAATTTACTGAGTGCTTTTATTACTTTTAACTTTTTGACTGCTTGAGCTAATCGCAGTGCTTTTGTACGTTCCGGTGTTGACAACATTGATTAGTACTGACAGTTGTTATTTTATGCCTGCACGTGTAAGTGTGTCACTATGTCAGTTCATTAACATTAACGTTTCAATCGTTAAAATCCATTCAAATATTAATAGTACAATAAACCCAAAAATATGTAAATAAATGAATTCTTGCCATAAAATATAATTAAAAACGTGCGATTCTTATTCACATTCGATATTATTGCAGCTAGAAAAGAAGAAAGATATTATTTATGTTATCAAAATATTGTATTTATGTACACAGAAAAAAATATCATCGAAATGCAATCAGCAAAACATATTGTTAAGATTTAATTTAAATATTAAAAATCATCATTGTTGATAAAGCAAATTTTAATTTTTGTAGTCAATTAAATTACTCAACAAAATTATTTGTTAAATTATATCATAACGGAATGTGCACATGTAGAAAAAACAATAAATCATGTTTTGTGTGTATTCATTATTTATGTATCTAATAAAGTGTTACTCTTTAGCTGAGAGGTAAGCAAGTTAGTTTAGTATCCCTGAGGTTGCCGGTTCAACTCCGCTCAAAGATATTTTCATTTTTTTCGCAGACAAGCAAAAAATCGTTTCGGGGATTGTGATTGTGTTTAAAAATAATATTGTTAGTATAACAATTATGATAATTAACCTTTGTGCGGAAATTCAACAATTCACATTGTCAATATAACAATAGCTTTAATAACAAAACAACTTTGAAATCTAACAAAAATAAATGTTGAAAAAATAAATAAATTTTAACAAACTATTTTTTCATATATTTAATTGAAAATATTTTTCAGATTTTCCTTTAACTTACAATTTCGTTAATTGTATTTACAAAAATCGTTGTAGGTTCGAAATCAATTAATTATATAATTGATATAACAAAAAAACTAATTGTATTTACAAATCATTTTTTTCTGTGTACGCACGTTTTAATTCAGTAATTTCCGTTTACGACTTTTTCTTACAAATTTTGCTTTATTTTGGCTTTATTTTAATAATAAATATCTTTATGTTTGTACGTTTATAAATATGTACCATATTTATTAAAGGATTTCTTGAAATAGGGATGTAGTTATTTTAAACGTAAAATTTGTCAGAAGTTGAACAGGGATATATAAATATTTATATTCTCCCAAAAAAAAAAATATTTTCTACAGAAAAGAGCGACACAGAACGGCAACGAAAAATTAAAACTAATGAGGTCTCAAATTAGTTCAACATTATTTTACTTGAAAAAAAAAATATATTCTCCGCAAAAAAATTAGAAAACAGATGAATTAATTAAAAATTTAAAAGTTTGATATGAATCAGCTGTTTTGTGTCTGTTCACATCTGAAAATTTAAGTGTGTGGTTTGTTTTTCTTTTTTGTTCTGTTCGTTCATTAAATTTTTTTTATAACAAGTTAAATAAATCAAAAAAATTAATTGCAAAATTTTTCTACAGGAAACAACGACATAGAACGGTAACAAAAAATTAAAACTAATGAGAACTCAAAATAGTTCAACATTATTTTATTTAAAAAGAAAAAAAGCCGTAGTACAGAAAGTAATCAAAAAATATTTTAGGAGCAAAAACTTGAAATTTGACAAAATCGCAATAAAATTATAAAAATCTGAAAACAAAATTTTTAAATAGTTTAACGTCTTTAAAATTTAAAAAAAGTTATAGTAGCGAATATTATATGCCATTTTGGGTGCAAGTGTAATCTCATGTGGATTTGAGTCAATATGGTTGCCCTTCTTTTCAACCTAACCTTAACAATAATAGCGACATCAATGATTATTTACAAAAAGAACAAAAAACTTGCGAACACCTCAAAAAAGTCCAAGGAATTGATATGGAATTCAATAAAGATTTAGAATCAGTACAATTAATTATGATGCTGCTGCCATTATCAATATAATTAAGTAGCTTACCACAAAGCGACAATGGCAGTCAACAGATTTTTAGTCGTTTTGTTGTGTAGGCTGCTGTGGTCTATGTGTTTAATGCATAATTGTGTAAATAGGAAAATATCCAAATAACACTTTACAGTCTAGGAATAAATTGAGAGATAAATTTGCATAAAATTTTGCATTTTCATTTTTTAACTATAGTAGCCAACGCTAATTTGGCTCACTTAGGTGCTTTACAGCAGGCATTCATTCCCAAAATCATCTCACACTCTCTTACTAATTCTCAGTTTTACACACAAATTATACCCACATACCCAATAGTTTTCAATTCAATATGAGGTTATATTTTGAATAGCCCGCCATTTTAAAATTTGACATTTTAAAATTTGACAAGTAACATGACAAGTAACAGCTACGCCAGTTATAAAAATGGAACATTAAAATTATTAAAATTCATTAAAAAAAAATTATTCACCCTTATCGCGAATGTGAAAGGAACAAGGACAATAAATTGCCATCGCCAATTAGTGGGGAATAAAATCAACATCTGTTGCAAGTCGAACTTGCTATTGTGAATTGATGTTATTTTATTTTTACTCGTATTTTTATAATTTTCTTAACAAATTGTTACTGACATATTCATAAAAAATATTTTTGTTTTATAAGAGGTTAACAAAACAAATTTTCCATGGAAATTTAATTAATAAACCTTTTATAAAACCAAAATAATTTCTATAAATTAGGCCCTTCTTATTCAGCAAAATTAATTTCCAATCTATTCAAAAATAAAATCAAACACTTCAAAACTATTTTGAATAATACTTTCTGTCAAAAAAAAAAAAAGACTTCAATTCAAAGTTCTGATAGAAGAAGTGCGTGATATATAAAATTAAATTTTAATGGGCGTACCTCCACCCATTTTTAAAATGCAAGATTGTGTGTTTTTCAGAGCTCAGAGTGCGTGTTAAGTCTTGTAAAAATCGTAAAAGTACAACCACTTAAAACAAAATAAGTATTAAATTTTAATGGGCGGAACTCCGCTCATTTTTTAAATATAGGATTGTATCTATTTTAGACCTCAAGATGTGTTTTAAGTTTTGTAAAAATCGGTTGTGTAGAACCGCGTGAAATACTATAACAAATTTTAATGGGCGTAAGCCCGCCTATTTTTTCAACTTTGAAATTGTGTAATTTTTTTTTTTTTTTTTTTTAAATATAGTTTTTTTTTTTTTTTTTAACACAAGCACAATTCGCAAAGCGATTAGCTTGTCTGCGAAAAACACCCAGGGTCTATGGTGGGAATCGAACCCACGACCTCTGGACTGAGAGGCTAGCATCGCTACCACTCAGCCACAGGGGCACCCTAAAGAACTAAAGGTGTTTTATAGGTTTCGCCACAATCAAATAACTAGAATATCATAAAATTAAATAATTTGCAATCGGTCTAAAATGTACCGAGTTATAAAGTAAGACTGCCAAAAAATGAAGACGAATTTTTAACCTCCTCTTTTTTTGAAGCCAGTTAAAAACAACAAGGCAACTGCTTACATTTCGCTTCTTTTTTTTAATCCCAAACAAAACGTTTGTGAGAAAATACGCGTAATTTTTAGGGAAAAATCCAATGAGAATTAAAATCGGCGATTGCATATTTTTTTCGAACTTGTGATTTTTTTCCACGTGGATAGGGGTGATTATGATTAAAAGCCAGGAAGTTTGAACTGTCAAATTAATGCTAAACACAGTTCTTAAGAAAAAATAAAATTAAAATTTGTGGTAATTCTTTTTTAATATTTTTTTTGAATAAAAGCTGATCTTTTTTTTAAATCATTTGTAAATAATATTTATAGCTGAAATGTCCTATAATTTTCTAATACAAATAAATAACTCATTTATATAACATAAAAAACTTTAATTTACTTTAATATGAAAACTCTTTCTTGACCCACTGTGTACACAATTTTCTAACTTAAAGAATAAAATTAGTTGAAAATATTATTTTCGTAATTAAACCCGGAGCGATTTGGACAAACAAATGTTTTGTTTTTCAAATAAATTCTCTTTTGTAATAGTTATATCAATTTGTATATCAATTCTTGTTCAAAATTTTTGCAATGAATATTTTATCAGTAATTCAAAATTAAGGAAAATGATTTCGAATTTGCATGTTATTAACATACAAATTCTAAAGTATTTCCTGGCGTTTCGTATTAGAGAGTAGACTGCCAGAACGCGTTGAGGCGGGCATATTTAAATATGGGATTAAGTCAAAATACTTAAATAAATAAATGAAAAATGCTAAATCAAAAAGTTTGCTGTGAAAACAAAATTTAAATAAGCTAAATTTTGCTGGAGAAATTCTAAAATAGCACACTGTATCAAACACTAAAATTTTGAGCGAATTGAATTTTAATACATTATCAAATTAAGCAATTTTTATTTGCAGCTTAAAATAATTAATTGACTTTATATAATCGTATTTATAGGGGTTACAGATATAATATTTAAGAATCAGTTCTTTTAGTTATTTTTCTTCAAATTTTTCAATAAAAAATTCAAATAATTACGGGCCATTATATACTATTAAAGACTTTTTTTTTTTTTTGTCATTGGTGTCCACCTATTTGGCTAGTTATATAGATACCTACATACAAATACATGAGTGTATATTATAAACTTGTTTATTGATTTTCAAATAAAAGAATTACATATTCAATTCCCTTTTTGTATGATATTGAATCAATTGTTATATAGGGTGTTTTTTTCAGAGGTATAGAACTTCGAATTGAAATAAAACACAAGAAAATCGTTTTAATGTCCATCAATTTGGCTTTATTGGAAGGATAATTTTATGCCATTAATGTTTAAATATGATTTCGGGCATGTGGCCGCCGCGGCTGGCTCGAATAAAGCCAATTCTACAGGTCCAATTTTCAACCACTTTTTCGAGCATATGGGGCCGTATGTTGGCAATAACGCCACGAATGTTGGCTTCCAAGTCCCCTAACGTTTCTGGTTTGTTGGCGTAGACGAGCGACTTCACATATCCCCAAAGAAAATAATCCAATGGTGTCAAATCACACGATCTTGGTGGCCAATTGACATGTCCATTCCGCGAAATTATGCGCTCATCGAATGTTTCCTTCAATAAATCGATTGTGACGTGCGCTGTGTGGCATGTAGCGCCGTCTTGTTGGAACCACAACTCATCCACATTCATGCCATCCAATTCGGGAACAAAATAGTCGGTTAGTCGGCTCCAATTGCTGTGCACGGTGGCGAATCGATTCATTCGGGTCCTCTTCAACACTTTGCTCTACAGCGGCAATTGTTTCTTCGGTGCGCACTGTTCGACGTCTCTGCGGATGCGTATTATCACATAGAGTAAACGTAGTGCGAAAACGATCCATGGTTAACCGAATTAATTGCTCTGATGGACGATTATGTCGACCATGAAATGGACGGAGCTTGCGGTAAACTTCGCGAACTGAACCATTATTTTCGAAATAAATTTGCACGATTTGCAAGCGTTGTTCTTTTGTCAACCTGTTCATGATGAAATGGCAAACCAAACTAAATATTAATCACTTGACAGCTGACAAAATGGCCGCCAGTTAAAAAAGTGATGCCAACTTAAAGTTCTATACCTCAATAAAAAACACCCTTTACATATATATAATTTAATGCATTTAACTTTAAGCATTTTCGAAAAGTAAATTCTCGTTGACACATTCTGTCTTTGGATTGTGTTAGCAAGAATTCCTTATTTAATCTTACAGAAAAAACTTATTTGAAGTGATAAATTACTTTTTTTTTTAGAGGATTACGTGTATTTCTATTTCTCCGAAAACTTTTGCCTAAAATTTTTTCGCAGAACAATTATTTATTTTGGTTGAAGTTATATGACATTTAAAAAAAAAAATGATCCAATGAATATACACTGTAACTAATAAGGGTTTTCATTAGAACTCTTAAAATTGCCATTTGTGCGATTGAGCAAACTTGCGAGACTTGTTTCATGAAGTCCCTTTTGAACTTTTGCGCAAACAGTTTATGTAAATTTAAAACAAACGTCAAAAAGTTCATTTAATACAAATAAAATAAGAAAATTTTAAGCAATTTTTAATTTAAAAATATTAAATATTAAAAAGTGTGTGTGTCTAAAAATGCTTAAAGAAAGCTCAAAAAGCAAGAAATCGTTATTTACAAAATGCACAATTGCACAGCTTAAGTTTACGATTCAAAATTATTAGGCAAACATAAAGGGGCCCATACACACATACTGATTGCAGCTACTGCCGATGAATCCTTGGTATACATGTGTGATTGATATTTTACCACAAACTTATCAATCATCATTTAAAATAAAAATTTATAAAATAAACATGCGTTTGAGAACAAAACAAAACTATTGGTAGATTTAAAGATATTAAGAAAAAATGTTTTTTCTTTAAAATTTTTTTTTTCAAATTTATTTTTTGTTTGATTTATTTCCTTTTTTTAGTCTAAGCATAATGTTTGCGATGCGGTGCGATTTCTCGTTGCGGGAGAGAAAAATAAACAAGAAGACGGCGACGGCAATACTTGTCATTGTTTGTTTAAATTTTTATTAATTTTTTTGTGCATACATTTTTATAAAAAAATTACTCTTTCTGGTAAATATTTTGTAATGGCAGTAACTAGAAACAAAAAATGATTAAAATTTTATACATTCGCAGATATATTTGATAAATTTTTTAAGCTTTTATATATTATGACAAACATTTTTGAACTTCAAAATCATGTTTTTTATTGTGAAAACCTCCAATTATTCAAAAACTATGGCAACATCAGAAAGAGAAAGAGAGTCAAAGATTAAGAGAATAAGAAAGTCCGCAATGAAAATAAAATAGTTAATTTAATTATTATTTTTCGAACTTCATTTGTTTCTATATTTATGATTTGAATAGGCTAAAGTTCGTATCGCTTTTTAAGCCAAATTACATGTGATAATTATTAATGAACAAATAACACCAAAGTTAGTTGTAAATATTCTGACAACACATAGTTGAACGGAACAGCCAGCCGTTTTCGAAGGCCACTAAACCTTCAGCAGCAGCGTTCTTCTGTGTATGGTCCACTGTGTGTGGTGTCAGTTGATGTAGATTTCTGCTTTATATACGAAACTTTTTTGCAAATGGAATATGTGAATTATTTTGATTCATCGTATTTCAATTTGCTGAAAGATGTTTTGTAATGAAAGCTCACCTTACCATCTCTAAATTTACAACAGTCTTACCATTGTCGTTTGTTCTTTACTAATTATACACATGTTAGTTAATTTGCTTATTTTTTTTTTTTTCTCTTAAGACAAACTTTTTTGGTTTGTTACTATTAAGTATATTTATTTAATTTTTGCCACAAGCCAATGACTATTAATTTAGTTAATTTAATTATTATTTTTCGATTATTATTAATAATTATCACATGTAATTTGGCTTAAAAAGCGATACGAACTTTAGCCTGTTCAAATCATAAATATAGAAAATAAAATAGATTTTAAATTTATGCCGTTCCGCACTGCGGGCTTTTACTTCAAAATCGTATGAAAACCGCACGGCAATGAATTCTCGTTACATTGTGTTCAGACTATTTGTTTGTTTAAGTTTCTTTTTTTTTCAGTAAATATTCAAATTAAAAAAAATACATATCAGAAAAAGGAATAAATAAATTAATTTTTTGTTCAGTTGAAAAACTGCCAGCAGTATGAGTTCATTTCAAAATCAAAACTATTTGATTTTTCATACTGCATTGTATGTGTGACAAATGCATTAACAATAATTTAAAATTTACCAACACATGCTTATCGCATGAGCATGAGCAGTATGTATGTGTGGGCCCCTTAACAGGTTTGCATAAATAAATTTCTATACAATTTTTGACATTTTATTTACGAGAGTGTAAAAATGCACAATTACAAAGTTTGCGAGACTTTTGATCATTCTCATGAAATCCCTTAATGTCTTTTATTATTAAGAGAAATAAAAATAATCAATTAAAAGTTTGATTTTAAATTATTTAATTTTAAACAAAAGTTTAATTGATTTTATCATATTTTTAATCAACTAGAGTTAAAAAGACTTAACTTAGCTTAATTAGTTTTGTAAATGAAGTTTTTAATTGGTTAAATTTTTAAATAAAAGTTTAATTGACTCAATTAAATTTTTAATTAAGTTTAAGTTTGTTTACTTAACTCAATTAAATTTTAATTAAATTTTAAGTCAATTAATTTTTTAAACAAAAGTTTAATAGACTCTAAAATGTTTTTTTATTAATTATTTGAGTGTTTTCTTTCAATTTTGGATGTGAATAGGAAAAATTTCTTTTCTGTGTTGCAGCAGATAACTATATAGGAAAAGAAAAATATTACTTAGCTGATGTTGAACAGGCATAACAATGCACTTGAACGACTACAAGCTCTTGAACCTACCTTGGTCTAATGAGTTGTTATTGTCTTTTGAAAATTTGTATAAACTTTATTAAATCACAGTTGTATTTTTTCAAAAGTGTGTAGGACAGTCAGTACATGCCTTTAATCACCTTACCTTCTTTAAAATTTATAATTTTTTGTTAGTTCATTGTTTGTCAAAGAACTGTGTGTCTGCTTTTAACAAGTGCTTTCACATCAGAAACAATTCTGCAAGTATTTTAACTCTCTTATGTTATAACAAGTATCAAAGGATTTTTGTTAATACTTTCTTTACATAGAGATTTAACTTTTGCCTTTCTCTGCCTTAAGAACACTTTAAAGGTATTAACTTTGCCAAAAAAGGTATTTTAAAGCAATTTTCAAGCCAGTATGTTTTACCCAATATCTATTAATATGGTTGGCAACAAAGAATTTAGACATATTCAAAAAAATATTTTTTTTAAAATTATAATAAAATTTTTTAAATATAGGCATTTCCACAAGAATGCAACTATTTGTAGCGTGCGACACGAAACAAATATGTTTGTTTTTTTTTCAAGGAGAATTAGACTTTTTTTACTTCATAATATATAATTGTGCAGGCCGTCAGCAGGTAAAACTTTAAGAAAAATTGAGTAACATTATTCTCAAATACAAACAAACAATTAAACTTTCTCGAGGAAATGCCCATATGTATTTTTTCACATCCCACAAATAGCTGACTTATCGCAATCTTAAGAAACGTATCATATCACAAATAGTGAGCGGCTTACTAAACATGTTGAATAATCGTTTAGAAATCATTGCTGTGGCTGTTGAACGTGCCCAATACTAATTTTATTACGTTTCTATTGCAGTCGATTTTCTACGACCTTTCCGCTGAGCCACAAAAGTTAGCAAGCGATTTGATTTTCAAGTCTATATAAAACTAGCAAAAAATATTTCCAATTTTTAATCCTTAATTTTTCAAGAATAATTATTTTTATTGATCCTATACATTTCAAATAACGTCATGTACATAAATATACACATACATATATATGCCTTTCTCTATCTGGATCAAATATTTACCCCTGGCTGGGACTAAAATCTTTAGAAACAGCAAAATAGAATTTTTTTATGCACAACAGCTCCTTCTGTAGTAAAGGATACTTGTGTAAAGTAAACCAAAGAGCTTTTAAGCACTTCTATACATAAGTATATATTAATGTGTGTGTGTGTATATAAAATAAATTCATTTATTCATAGATTATCAAATATTTATACACAAGAAACTACATACTCTAAAAAAAACTAAGTAAAAGTAACGTATGTATGTAAAAATATGATACATTGTAAATTTCCCTCGAATGAATTTTATGCATAAACAAAATGCAACAAAGAAAACAAATGTTGCTGGTAAAGTGCTTGGTTGTATGGATGACGCCCTTTTCAGTGAGAAAAAAACCAGCAGGCTGTTACAAATCAGGCCTTTTTAATTTTCCGGCCTAAATATTTATTTCATCTCCGGGAGCTCTGGAGACGATCAAATAAGCACATCAATCATATAGTTGTATGTAAGCAATCGTGTTTTTTCGGCTACACAGATGCGTTGTTGGCAATTATTTTTGAAAATTAAAAAGTTTTTTTTTTATTTGATCGCCTTCAACTATAAGAAGAAAAAAATTTCAGTTTCTTTGCGATTCTTGGAAATAATGGAAAAGTGAGCGTACGAACAAAAGTTTAAATTGTGTTTAATTGAGCGTAAACCGAAATTACCCGACATGCTGTGCTACGAGTACAAAGGCTACGAACTCAAAATACAAACGTTGATTAAGGTTGATTTATTTGATTGTCTACAGGGCACTTAAGATTTCTACAAGCATGGAAAAAATTAAGTGGTTTCTCGATTAATTATTTTGAAGTACTTACAAAAATAAAGTTGAATAATAGTTGAATTCTGAGATCTTTTGATTTGTTTGCAGCCCCTCCGAAGATAATCGGCAATTTGCATTTGAAAATCAAAATAAACAAAGTGTAAGAACAAAGAGCCCAATTCCTTTTTGATTTCCCAAATATTCTTTCTGATTCCAGTTGTCAACATTGACGTCACACCAATACAATACAAGAAAATTGGGGCTTGTATAATTGCCTTCGAAAACAATTTTGTGCTATTCGCAGTCTATTTCTGATATCTCTAAGGTCTAGAAGATAGCATGAGCCTGTCAACAGCAGTCAGTTGTTTTCGACAACGCGTAGACAATACATAATTATTTGATATTGTACGCGTATTGACGTGACGTCGATATTGACAACTAGAATAAGGGAGATTGAATTTTTTATACATTTTATATTTTCAAACACAATGTTGCTTCGTGTGTATTGATGCGTACAGTTTTTTTCTATCTTATTTCGTTGAGAGGAGTCATTATGTGCGGTGTTATTTCACTTTGTGCGTCATTAATTCAAAAAATATTTCTTTGAATGAAATCAAACATTAGGAGAAAAACCTAATTCTGAACATGTTCCCCTGTCGGTGGGTAGCATAACGTATTTTGATTTAATATGTCAAAAGGCCAATAAGAAGAAGCAAAGAAATATTCAAAAATAGGTTCTCTGGACTAACAATGAAAAATTAAACTGGAAAAGGCAGCCTATGTATGTATGTATTTAAGTATGTGTATATGTATGTAATTATGTATGTTCCTTTGAATGATTCTTACATCAATTGATTCGCTTTAATCCTGTGAGTGTCACTCGCAACAGTCAAAACTCAGTATGGCGGCCAGCAGATGCCATTTTGTAAATATGAAAAAAATAATAAAAAGTCGATGAACTACATCAAAATGGGTATCATTCAATAGATATTTTAAAATCTTCTTTAAGTTTCTCTTATGATTTTTTTTTTTTTTTTGTTTTTTGAATGACCATTTATGATATTTAACGGTTCACACTTGGTCGCAGTCGGGTTTTTTGATTTTTTAAATTATTACTTGTGTCGTATAACACGGAGCAGAAAGAAAAAAATAAAGATTATCAATGAACAAACAACTTCAAAATTAGTTGTAAATATTCTGACAATACGAACAAAGCGATACGAACATTAGCCTGTTCGAATCATAAAATATAGAAACAAATAAAGTTCGAACAATAATAATTAAATTAACTATAACAAAGAATATCATTTTTTTCTAAAATCATACCGCGAAAACACCAAGTTCTGCTTTATTTAAAGCATATGAAATAAGAAAGTCAAAGTATGAATATTTCATTTTTATGTGAAAATTGCCAACAAATAATTTTACACTATTGTATTTAATACGATAATACAAAGATACGACAGGTCTTATAAATTGAGCAATTGTATTTTTTGTGTATTGAACTATTTTTTTAATAAAAATAATTATATTTATGGAGTTCACAATAGCGTTTTAAAATATGTACATTAGAGTTTGCCAAAAACCGTGGACATTAGAAAACCGCGGTTTCCGGTTTTAAGGTACTAAGGCGGTTTCGGTTCGGTTTCGATTTTAAAAATATGCATGTATATAAATATGTATGTATGCTGGAAAGATAAATGATTATTTAAAAATAATCATCCCTGTCGTGAGAAACAAATGGAGTTTTTCTTCATGTGAAATTTTTTTTACCCTCCAAAAGAAAAAATGTTATCTTAAATATCCCGTGAAATTTTTTCCCCGCTATCAGTCCACGTGAATGTAAAAAAGGAAGAATTTTTGTAAAGCTTAAAAATTAATTGAAAATCGGACAAATTTAAGTTATATAAATGAAACTTATTTAACTTTAAAGTTGTACTCATGGAGGTGCTTCTGTTGATTTAGCTATTTTTCATTAAGTATACCACCGTGGTGCACCACCATGAAATTTACTGTCTGTGAACCAAAGAGATTAACACTCTATGAAAAAATGTGTTGTAGGGAATTTTTGTCCTAAAAATAAATAATTATAACTTTTAATATATAATTCGAAGAAAAATATCGAAATTATTCGATGTAATAATTCAGTTCGCCTGCAAAAATAAAGTGAACAAAACCAAGGGTAAAGGGAAATAAATTCAGTAAAGTGCGACTCTGACTCGCGCACGAAGGGTTCGGTACGAACACTAGATATGTAATTTAGTACAAACTTCATCCTATATAATATATAGTTTTGGCATTTTTGGGGTCTTTTCGGTTTTTTTGTTTTGGCGTTTTTTTTTTTGGGTTTGGCGATTTTTTTAAGTTTTGGCTTTTTTTTAGTTTTAACACTTTATTTTCTTGTTTTGGCGATTTTTTCGGTTTTTGGCGTTTTTTCATTTTGGCGATTTTTTTTATTTTTGGAGATTTTTTTCATTTTTGCGATTTTTTTTTAATTTTTTTAGTTTTGGCGACATTTTCGCATTTCGGCTATTTTTTAGGTTTTTGGCATTTTTTTCATTTTGGCGTTTTTTTTCATTTTGGCGATTTTTCGAATTTGGCGATTTATTTAAGTGTTAGAAATTTTTTTTTAATATTGGCGATTTTTTTCGTTTTGGCGACTTTTTTTTAATTTTTGGCGATTTTTTTTTTTTTTTGGTTTGGCGATTTTATAATTTTCGGTTTTTTTAGTTTTACCGTTTTTGAAAATTTCAAGTGTTTGCCTTTTACGGTTTCCAAGATATAGCAAATTGTCAAAATTACATAGTCAAAATTGCATTAACTGATGGAACACCCTTTAATTTAATTTTTTTTTTTAAATTTTAGTGTTAATTGTTGTAGTCTGTATAAAAATACACTAATTTTACAAATTTCAAGTTTCATGGGATTTTAACATTTTTCG
The DNA here is from genome assembly GCA_949987645.1 of Tachina grossa. Classification (NCBI taxonomy): domain Eukaryota; kingdom Metazoa; phylum Arthropoda; class Insecta; order Diptera; family Tachinidae; genus Tachina; species Tachina grossa. The sequence goes on from OX465274.1 coordinate 173,100,504, forward strand.
TTGCTCGTTTTGGAACACCCTTTAATTTTTAATTTAATTTAAAATGTATTTGTTTTATTTAAAATGTGTTTAAAATGTATTTGTTGTAGTAGCGGCCAAGGTTCTACATACTCTGTCCAAATTTGAGGTCGGTAGCTCTTACGGTTCCTGAGAAAATACCGTGTGGCGGACAGACGGACAGCGTAGCGAAAACAATAGGGTTCCTTTTCACCTTTGGTGTACGGAACCCTAAAAATTCACTTGTAAAATATTCTGCCTTATCGTGGTTGGCGTATTTCAAATACCACTACGGCTGTTTGGTAATAGAGTAAAGAATACAGTTTTTCTTTAATATATTGCTAAACAGTCGTAGGTCGTATTTGAAATACGCCAACCATGATAAGGCAGATTATTCATGATAAGGGGAACCAAAAAGGAGAAAATATTTGTGGGAAAAATTTTTCGAAGAAAAAAATAGCTACTATAGGGCTATCACCCCTTTGGTTTCTCTGGTTTGTATTCAAGGAAAAGGAACATTTAGTAGTGAGTATGTGTATAAAAAGCTTTAGAATAAAAGATTTATATTTAACTATTCAAGTATTAAAATTTCAGAAACGTTAAAAGCCTTCAATGTAGAAAGAAATCTTATTTTTGTGCAGAAGTTACCAGCGACAGAAAACGCTCTTTCGCTTTCTTCTTGCCGAAGAACGTTAAAATTATCGTTTTTTTTTTTTTTTTTTTTTTTGCTTCACATCTGTTAGAGATTTTTTGAGAACAGATTACAATTCTTCCTGCAAAGAATTGTTATAATTTTCTTAAAATTTTTAAATTTTTTTACCTTTCATTGTTAATGTAAAGTATTTGCTGTATTTTTAAACAATATAATAATGTTAAAGTAAAACTTAAAAAACGACGCTTTCGGTTTCGGTTTTTAGGTGTTAAGAACCGCGGTTTCGGTTTCGGTTAAAACCGAGCGGCAATCCCTAATGTACATATGTATGTAGTAATATTGCAACATTTACATTTTAGTTCCTTAATATAGGTTATCAAGTTTGTTGCTTTTTTTTTGTATAAATAAAATTTAAAATCTAGTGTTAAACTGAACAGTTTGGAAAGCATGTAATTTTCAACATGGCAATGTTGAAAATTATGAACAATTATGAAAATTAATGAACAATTTAAAACTGTCAGCGCTTTTGTAGTTAAGAAAAAATTTCGTTATTTCAATACTTTAATATACTGTTTTTCATATCGCTTTCTGCTCACAATGAAAATTTTAAGGTACTCATTGTGAATTCCCTAATTAATTTTGTTATTTTTGCCATATTGTCGTATAAATTATATATAAATAAATAATTTAGAACATTATAACAATATGACCTAAATAAATTTCCTGTAACTATGTTAGGAAAAAAAAGAATCCAAAGTTTAAGCATTATTTTTTTTTAGCACTTTAAGTATTTTTAGCATTTTTTAAACCCCATTCATCATTCAAATTTTTTAGTAGTGTCTACGGTGCAACCAATTCTCTCTTATATATCTTTTTCCCGCCAAGTTGGATTATTGCAGATTTTTTTTTTAATAAGGCCACAAAGTAGGCCTTTTTACCTATTCTCTTCATTCCTATCTTTTGCTTTAAATCTTTTTCACTGTTGCTTTAATAATGTAACGGAAATATGCAGCCATCAGCAAATAAATAACTAATTCACGCTACCGGGTGATTGTATTTTACATTAAACTAAAATCAAATTAATGTTACACCTACAAGCTAAAATTAACAACAGTGTTGCCGCTTCTAATATGCCTTTCAAATTTAAATATTTGTAGATTTTTTTAAATAATTTTAGTTACATGCCTATTCACAGAAAAAGTCTTTTGTTATGACAGAGTTCTATATTTACTCTTGTGACTCGGTCTTAACTTTATATTCTCGCAACATAGTCACAAAAATCCAAATTTTATAGTTAACATTTTATGTTAAATGAAAACTATGACTTTAAAAATTATGGCATTTGAATATTGAATGAAGTTAAATAAAAAATAAAAAAAACATACCTACATATATACATCATACATACATACACCAAGAAAAAAGATTGGTTGTAAAACGGTTAGTTCAAAAAAATATCATTTGCATTAACTATATTTCAGTTCACGCTATCAATTTTCTGTTAATCCAAAAAACAATCCATGTTCATTACCATAAGGACATAATTGTAACAAATATATGATTGTGACAATACTTAAATTGATTGCATCAACCGATCGTATGCTTTTGCCATGACTAATTAACAGATTGGTTAACCCAACCGAATAAAATATTACGAATTGAATTTTACTACCAACTTTTGGTATTAGCAACTAAAAAATTGTCGTTCTATATTAAAATTAAAATAAAAACTTTCAATCAGCTGCTGTAACTAACTAGAGGTTGAGTTTACTATCATAGTTTATAGCAGCAAATTAAAAAAAATAACTTTTGTGACTTTCAAAGGTATTATGATTTTTGAATTCTCAAATGGTTTTTGAAAGTCTGTGCATAAGATAACAGGTTTGTGGCTTTTCAAAATGTGTGGTTGAAGAAATTTATATAGACATGCTTCACCATTAGGAAATAAATTTCAATTAAAATAAACATGACAATATGTCAAATAATAAATTTCTTAAATTTTATATTTTTATTTGCGTTTATTGTTTATTTTTATTTCAGCAAGGAAGACCAATTTTTCTTTTACAGGTACCAATTATGATATTGTTTTAATTATATTAACCAAATTTTCAGTAGCAAGAATAACATTTATTTCAAATTCCATACTGTCAACCAATTTTTTCTGTTGCTGCAACTATTGGGTTTAGGGTTATAATTAAAATATAGTGGTACCACAAGAAAATTTCAGTCGCTATAGCAGAATTCTATGATAGTTGCTGCAACCGCCAAAATTCAATTGGCAACAAATTCGGTTGTCACAACAAATCTGTTTTCTCTGTGTACATATGTATATAAAAACCCTGCAAACAATATTGGAGTACGTGGTCCAATATATTTAGATGAAATAGATTAGTTACATCATGGTCCCATGTAATCCAGTCATGGACAATGGCGTTTTCATACAAGCATTCAATGCTGCACGATAAGTGTTCATTTAGTCTATAGCTATTCCATATGCGGTAGTTTTGGGATTAGTCCGATGTAATGCAAAGTTTGACAATGTGGTCCAACCCTAGGACATCGCAATGTTAAATTGACCAGATTTTTTCATATATTTGGAGTACTCCTACTCCTCTTTGGACTAGTCCTTTCATGTATGTATGGACTAGTCGCATTATCTGCAGATAATGAATCCATATTTCCCTTGGTCATGGCAGCACGCGTGAACGCCTGGATCACCTATTCCTTTTTTGTTTTGCTTGTTATTGTCTGGAGAAGACTGATGTGAAAGAAATAATTGAGATAGTAGTACGGAACAGAATAACTCGTGAAAATTTTCACTGTTGGTATTTTGTCTGTTTTAGATAAGATTGGCCTAAATACAATTTAAAGCATAATCAGTTTCTTTCTAAGTGCGAACAAAATCACGGGAAAATTCTAGTATAAACATAAATATAAGGGTGAATCAGCTTGCTCTTCGATTGTTTGTGTAAATTGTACATCCCTCCCAAAATGGGATATTAGCAAAAATTTACACATTCTCTACATCTCTTTTGCCATTTCTAATAGGTTTCTCTTTTTTAAATATTTTATATTATTTTTGTTTGAAATGCCTGTCACAATTCTTATGATTGTCTACATTGATAGTCTTTATTTTAAAAATTCATGTTGATAGAATTTTGTTTTGAGAATCGGAAATTTTAGTCTTTAGTCACAATGTTAAAGTTATGACTATTTTTCAGTCACAATACTTTCTGTGAATAGGCATGTTAATGTTACAGAGATGTTAAATTTTATGACTCGTTTAATAGATTTAGATTTGCAATTTTTCTGATATTCCAGCCTTTGTATAAGAAAATATATATAATAAAATTTATATTTTAGGACTTTAAATTTCCTTAATTTTTTTTTTCAAACACATTTTAAACTCTTTTAAGTATTTTTTACAATTTCATTGAGTTTCTTTATTTTTTTTTCTTCAGCACCTGGCAATACTGTTTAAACCTTACATGTGTAAATGTCAATTGAACACAACTTATTTATTTACTTTCCATAATTTATTTGCAGAAATTCTTTATCTAGCTGACATACATAAAAAAGTTTTTTTTTTGTCAGTGTTTTATGGCTAAAAAAAAAAACTAAACAGAGCTATTAAAATTGGCTTAACTAAAGCTATGTTGTGCTTTGCTTTCGCCTCTATTTATTAAAGCTCATTATTTATTTTTGTTTAACGTACATATTGTGAATGTAATTTTATGAAAATTTTGATAAACTCTTGAGTTTTTTTTGCTTTTTGTATGTCAATGATTTCATAAGAAATTACATACTTGTTTCGTTTCATTAACATACAGTTATACTCGTATATACGAAAACTTAATGAAGTTTACGTGACTAAAATGCGAAATCAAGCTGCCCCCTCTTTTGAGAAGTTGTATAGTTAAGGAAATATTTAGAATTGAGCTAATCTATGAATAATTATGAGTAAAGAAATAACTGGAATTGTTTTTTGTTGTTTACTGAAATATATAAAATATTTTTTTGCGTGTTTTAAGAGTACCTCTAAATAAAACTAAAAAAAACGTAGATGACACGACTATTTAAAGTTAAACGAACAGCCATGCATTAGTTATTCATTTTCTCTAAAATCTAATTTTTGAATTTGAGGATACATGGGGTAGCCATGTCCGTGCTCGTAGTTCAAGGAAATAGTTTATAAATTTACAATAACTTATATAATTCTAGATTTAAAAGTTTATTCTTAGAACATTTTCATGGAAAACAACTCAGTTTTTTATATTAAGGATTGTTAGAAATAGGTTTTTAAGTATATCCTTGGTCTTAATAACACTAAAATTTTCATTTTCAAAGCTAAAATATATGATGTAAGAATAAGTAACTAATTCTGGCTACAAAATCATCTTAAATTTATTTTTTTCCCCAAGGATATGTGAGGTGTATGCATGTCCTTGAACATTTTTAAAAAGATTTTTCTTAATATACACAATTCTAGTTGCAATCATTTATTTCTAATGTAGACTGATTGCAAATAGCGCAAAAACTCATTATTTGATTTTAAGGATATGGAGGAGGTAGTAATGTCTTTGCTTTAACTCAAGCGAAATGTTTCATAAATCTTAAATACATAATTTTAACAACATTATTTAGTTTTTAGTCCATTCTAATCATAAAAGTGGCTAACCTTTTATTTATTTTTATTAAGGATATGTGATTTGATTTAATATAATAATGTTCTTGATTTGAATAACAATTAAATTAGCCAAAAATTAATATTAAAATGAGCAATTCCAAAGGCAGATAAATTTATTTAAGAAATTCTGGTCATAAATTCAATTAAAACTAAATTGATCAGGGTAAGGATAATTATAGGTATTCAGGAGCAATGAGACAAGATTTTCCATAGAGTTAAAATTCAAGTAATTACATATAATTACTATTTTTATTATCATTATTTACCATAAATGTAGCTAATATTCATTACTTGACATTAAGGTTAGGTGGAAAGTGGATATGTCTTGGCAGCGAATAAAAACCAATACATAATCTTAGAAGAATTCATAAGTTTTAAAAGCGTGGAATCAGAAATGCATAAAGCTCAAATTTATTATTTGATATTGAGGCTTTGAGAGAGCTGGGCGTGTCCTTGTGCAGAATAGTAAAAAAATTACAAAACAACTTTTTAGTTTTCGAACATTCTGATCATAGATTTACAATAAATTTAATTTTGCAATAAAGGATATATCACAGGCAGACATGTCCTTCAAACTAATGCAACAAAATTGTCCATAGAGCTTAACTAAAAATTTGTATAAACATTTATTAGATTTTAATGTTAAAAATAATATTTTTGTGATAAAGCATGTATGGGAAGTAGAAATATCCTTGTGCCCAATAAAACAAAATTAATAAAATACCTGTAATGCATTTGTAAAAGTTTTCTTCCTGACAGTTTGGTTTTTTTTTTTTTTTTTTTTTTTTTGGTACTTTGGCTTAGTGCAAAAATAGCTCAATTTGGCACCGACTTCAAAAAAGGGGGAATTTTATCAATTCGTCTTTATAGCTCGGTATGTTTTGGATCGACTGTAAAAATGATTTTTTTTTTGTCTGAGAGGGTATGGCTTCCATTTGACCGCATTGTCAAAAAAGTGTGCGGGACATTCCTACAAATTTTTTCTTTAATTTTATGATCTTTTACAGGTCCAATTTTTACGAAACTTAGCAAACAGCTTTGGTTTTATGACGGAGCCACGCCCATTAAAATTTATTTTTATATTTCATGTGCTTCTCATTGAGCGATTTTTACGAAACTTGGAACATACCCTGATCCCTAAAAATACACAATATTGCATACAAAAAATTAGGCGGACCACACCCATCTAATTTTAATATTATATATCACGTGCTTTTACTTAACCGATATTACTGAATTTTTTTGCTTTTAAAAGGACACAATCTTGCATTCAAAAAAGTGGGCGCAGCTACTAAGCCCATTACTTTTCCTACTTTACCGAATTTAAATGAAATTGTCACTCTACTTGGGCTCTAAAAAATACTACATCTTGAGTTCAATAAATTGAGCGGGGTTACACCCATGAAATGTTATTATTAAACTATATGTAAAGCATTGTCACGAAAAGTAAAGAATGCAATAAAATTAAAAATTGTCCAAAACATTTCCTAGTGATGTAAAATTTAATATGTTATCTTCTTAGAACATATCGCTCATTTACTACAAGAACATCATAACTCAATAGAAAAAGAAAATTTTATTTCGCTTTCAAGAGTTGACTATACAAGATATTTGTATGACAATTTTACACAATATGAAGAACCATATGAGGATTAATTCTGCATCATTAACTCAAAAAAATTGATTTTTTGAGTTATGACGCTCTATGAGTAAATAAGCTATATATTATCCCGCGAGTATTTCTGAAACTACATAAAAAAAATGCAGAGAAAAATTTCTCAAAGTGGCTAAAAGTGCCTTTTATTGGAAAAAAAATTACTTAAATCAGGCAAAGAAAATCCTTTAATAATAAATAAAAATAAATAATTTAATAATAACAAAAATTAAAAATTTTAAAAACCCCCGATATTTTTCAGAAAAGATGTTATATCTTCTAAACGGCTGGACCGATTTTTTTCAAACATAGCTAAGAACCCTCTCGATCAAGTCATCTTTCAAACAGAAAAAACTAAATGAAAATCGGTCCAGCCGTTTGGCCTGTACGTGGACACAGACAGACACACAGATACACAGATACACAGATACACAGACACACACTACAAACTTATAACACCCCTTTTTTTAGTCGGGGGTTAAAAAAAAAACAATATCAAAATTCTTAAGAATTTATGCATTTTAAATAAATATACTTCGGTATATTTATATCAAGATTGTTAATTCAATTTCAATTATAATTGAAAAGAGGGGGTAAAGAAATATCTTCTAACTGCGCCCAGTATTTTACTTGTAAAAACTAAATCCTCTTTTTCAGCAAAACAAAGGTTGCAACAATTTTCTCCATAAATTACAAATTTGTATCTAATCTTTCAATTAATGATACTTTTTAGGGTTCCGTACACCAAAGGTGAAAAGGAACCCTATTGTTTTCGCTACGCTGTCCGTCACACGGTAGTTTCTCAGGAACCGTAAGAGCTAAGGACCTGAACTTTGGACAGAGTATGTAGAACCTTGGCCGTTACAACAACAAATACAAGAGAATTAAAAATTAAAGGGTGTTCCAAAACGAGCAACGAAAAATGTTAACATCCCATGTAATATACATACAATTGTATGAACATATGTATATTGAAACTTGAAATTTGTAAAATTAGTGTATTTTTATACAGACTACAACAATTAACACTAAAATTTAAAAAAAAATTAAATTAAAGGGTGGTCCATCAGTTAATGCAATTTTGACTATGTAATTTTGACAATTTGCTATATCTTGGAAACCGTAAGAGGCAAACACTTGAAATTTTCAAAAACGGTAAAACTAAAAAAAACCGAAAATTATAAAATCGCCAAAAAGTAAAAAAAAAATCGCCAAAACGAAAAAAATCGCCAAAATTAAAAAAAAAAATTCTAACACTAAAATAGATCGCCGAATTCTAAAAAATCGCCAAAATGAAAAAAACGCCAAAATGAAAAAAACGCCAAAATGAAAAAAACGCCAAAAATCGAAAAAAATCGCCAAAACGCAAAAATGTCGCCAAAACTAAAAAAAAAATTTATATAAAAAAAATCGCAAAAATGAAAAAAATCGCCAAAAATAAAAAAATCGCCAAAATGAAAAAACGCCAAAAACCGAAAAAATCGTCAAAACAAGAAAATTAAGTGTAAAAACTAAAAAAAGAGCCAAAACTTAAAAAAATCGCCAAAACCAAAATAACCGAAAGGACCCCAAAAACGAAAAAAATGCCAAAAATATATATTATATAGGATGAAGTTTGTATTAAATTACATATCTAGTGTTCGTACGGAACCCTTCGTGCGCGAGTCAGAGTCGCACTTTACTGAATTTATTACTAATAATCATATGATTAAAGCTTAATTTGTTCCTTATGATCTTTCCATAGAATTTTTTAAAATTACATTATTCTACAAAATTAAATAAATTTCTAACACACAATACAAAATCTCGGTTTGTTGTGGGATTGATATGCGAGTATGTATAAGAAAAGAACATTTGAGTATAGAAATAAATAGATAAATGTGTTAATGTGGGCATAAATAACATCATGTTTGGCTTTTATATTCTACAATCTAGATACATATGTATGTAGGTAGGAAAAGCATGTCTTTATGTGATTTATTGTGAACGAACTTGTGATATTTGCGTATACGTGTGTATACTTGTTCGGCCTTAGTATTAATAACGTTAGAAAATTTTCATTAAATTTTGCCCAAAACCATAAACTGTGATATTATGATTATAATTTTAAAGGGGAAAAAGATTTATTATTTTCCTTGTGCCTGCTACGATTTAGAAGTTTTAAATGCTTTTCGGGGCTTAAATTTAAGAAAAATCAATGTCGTTTCCTCAACACTTTTGTGATTTGCTGTTTTTCTGAGATAACAAATATATTTGCCCACAAACTTTGTTAAATTATGGATTTTAAAAAACGTAAATGTATCTATAATTTAATAGTAATATTTTAATAATTATAATTTCATTAGAATTGCCTATAATTGTTCATCTCAGAATTAAAAGCAAATGAAATAATTTAATTTATGTCAATCGTAAATTTTCCCCAGAGTACATTGGATATTAATTTGTTCATCATGGAGAAGAAGCTTCTTATATAAATGGCTTTCCCATAAGGACTTCCCAACTTTGACAGTTAATAGCGAGCGTAAGAGTATTATTGAAAATGGGGTAGTGTGTGAGTGTGCCCTTTTGCAGAGGTGAAATGGTCTTTGCCTGTCATGCACTTGGAGTTAGAAAGAAGCGAGTCCTCTCTTCTGGCATTCCGAGACAACAGCACAAAACCAGGCACTGAAAGTTTTGCTTTATTTGACACCAGGAAAATTAACAGCTGATCATCACTTCCTGAAACGAGACCACCTGGTGTTAATTTGCCTTGTTCAGCTGTTAATTTTGCTTTTTAGCTGTTCTGCCTAGAACGCACAAAAGCCCCAACCAGCCACTCGCTCCTAATCAAAAACTCATTACCAAGACTACAACAAACAATATAAACAAACGGATCGCCATGATGACAACCTTTGTGGCCTTCTGACTCTAACAGTAATCATATGACTTTTATATTTATATATATTTTTTTATATTTATTGATTTCAGTATTTTTCAACTAAATTAAACTAAAATAAATATTTCCATTAATTCATGTGATTTTTGAAAGAAGAGAAGAAAAGTAAAACTACATTGCTTAGCTGGGCGAAATACCGGTATTTTTCTCTGCAGCCATGCACATTACATATCACCAGCCATATCAATCTACTTGGGTAGAGCTTTTTATCAACATCAGCTTTTTAACATGAATTTTCAATGAAATGGAATATGAAATGTCTAGTTATTTAGAAAATAGCATTAATTAATAAAAAAAAATATTTCATTCAATAAGAATTGGAAAGACTGAACTTAAGCCCGATTAAAAAATTATTCCATATTAAAACTCGTTCTAGTTTAATTAAATTTAATATGTATCACGTAAATTGAAATGTTGAAATATTTGAATAGAATTTCAGTGCAAATATTTTGATATTTTATACGTTATGGAATGCCTTAATAGGCCCCCAGGTTTGTTTAACAATTAGAATAAAAATTATATGAAATTAAAACATGAAATTAAAAGTTACAATCAAATAAAACAAATGAGTTTTACTCACCGATTTGGAACAAAAAATAATTGAAATTATTAAACAAGCTGCAAAAAATTAAAAAATAATAAAAAAATGAATAATTCAACAAAGAAAAGAAAATAAAAATACAATAAATATTTTAATTAAAATAAAGCTTAAAATAGTCTAATTTTTAATGTAGATAAAAATATTGCTTGAATTTGAGTTCACAGGAAAAACGTTTTCTTGCAGATTTTTTTATCTATACCTGTAGCTATTATCAGGAAAAAAGGCGACCTTCAAGTGTATGAATGCGTGTAACCCTTTCAATTTCTCTTTCCCCTCTTGGAATTAAGTAAGACATTCTAAAAGAAAAATTTCTCCATCTAAACTGGGACTGAGTTGTTTTTTTTCCGGCCTAGAGGGTCTTCAATATGAAATGCATAAATTTGCGGGAAAATATTTAATACTTTAAACAAAAGAAATTACAACTTTATCTTAAAAAATAAAAAATAATTAAAATTAATGCCTAGTTCTAAAATCAATTCAGAATTGTCTTCATTTCCCAAGCTTACTTTCGTCATTTAGGTATCTTAATTTAAAATACATCCCTCAGTAAAAATGCAAATCCTTCCAAAAATAAATAACAATTTTATTATCCTTACAAGGATGCTATACATCTTCTTAAATTGTTAGAGAAGGCGGTTTGCTTATTTCTATTACGTGATGATGCGACGCACTTCCACCTTTGATGGGGTTTATACCCTCATTTATTTCCTATATTAAAAAAAAAGATACTTTCAATTTAAAAAGTTATTTAGACAGACTTAAATATTTTTTAATGCAACTTAGCGTTTTCAGGTTGAGCCTATTAGTCTGAGGAAAATCATTTATTTTTGTAAGGAAAATAACTTTAATGTTTTAAGAAATCCCTATGTTAAATAAATATAACATATGAAGTTCATACCATACACAATTTTATATACATACATACATACATGCATAAATATATTTGTATATCTTTTTATATATACATAGTGAGCGCCAAAGGAATGCCAACACTGTTCGCTTTGGTATTATTTATAAAGGGGCTACAAATTCTCTTTATATTGCAGCTACTTATATTATGTAAAAAATATTTTAATGCCAGATTCTGAATACCAGTTCCCTGTAGATTTTTTCACTATTCATTGTTCTTCTATTTAAAACAAAATTATTTGAAAATTGTTCAGGTAAAACAGAGAGTAAGAGATCTGACTTCGAAAATTAGAATTTCTCTCTTTAATCCTCCTCTCTCTCTTTTTTTAGTTTTTTGTCCGTCAGTTTGTCAGTAAATTAACAAAATAGATATTAATAACATATCCTCTTAATAACATATTAAGAGTCTTCCTATAAACATGTGAAAATTTTTTTATTTATTATTTATTTCAAAATGTTTTGGGTTGGAGTCTACTGAAGAAGTTCTTAAGCAGAAAAGAAATGTATATAGCTGGCGCTTAATCAGCACAATTATTCAAAATTCTTAAAACAATTTTTTGTCTTAAAACATCTGCAGCAACTTGAAGTAAATACTAGAGAGGTGCAAATGTCGTGATTGTATCGTGTCACGCGTGAATCACGCGTGACTCACTCATGATCGTGATCAAATTTATAACTAATCACGCGTGAGTGCGTGAGCGTGACTTAAAAATAAATTACTCGCGCTCTCACGAGATATCATTCCTGAATAAGTCAGTATCAATATTCTATACCATTTTGTGCATGCTACGATGCAAGACCATTTGCACAAGATTGTGAATTGGGCTATTGTTATAAGTTTTTCAGGCGTAGTAAACTGACTCATATGAAATTCAAATATACCAATATAGAAGAATAAAATTATTTTAATATATTTTTTTATGGAAAGGCACTTAAAATTTTTAAAACTATCTAGGTACATAATAAAATCTTATAGTTGAAACTTTCAAAATCTACCGTCACAACTTTTTATAACCGCTTAAACACAAAAAATTTTTTTAAAATTTACTATTTTAGGACATTGCTGAATGTAGGGTACATGTCCAAAATACAAAATAATTGGCTCTAAGCACATTCTTAATGCATTGTCTTTAGCGCTATGTAATTAAAAAATTAAAAATGTATTAAACAAAGTTTTTTACAAAACTGAAAATAATGAAGATACTTAAAAAAATACATGCCTTTTTCAGGGAAATTTTAAAATTTGGATTTTTTGCCATTTCCCGATTTCACGAATGAATATGTTAATAAATTTTTTTTCTATTTTTATATAAAATTTTTTCAAAAATTTAACTTAAAATCCAACAATGAATTAAAAAGTAATATTCGAAATACTAAAAAAGGTCAGACAAAAATTTTTTTTTTGTCTTAAGTAAAATATCTTATGAGAGATACGGAAACACATCTTGGGAAATTATTTCTTAAGAAGTTCTTATGTCAAAATGTTTTATCCGGTAATAATCGGATAATTTTTAAAAAAGTTACAAGCCTCGGAAGTTTTTTTGAGTCCAGGTAGTCCAGCTTAAGCTAGAAGGCTGTCATGACATGTGTTACAAAGCCTAAGTCCTCCTCTACGGATGTTAGGAGTTTCATATAATTCCAATCAGTAGTTTAGAAGTTACAGACTTATTGCCAACTTTGTAAAAGTCCCAACTGTGCAATGTAAATTTTACATATGCACGTGCACACAAATGTACATACACATATACACATGTGTGTGTAAAAACCTATTTTTCAACCCCAAAAAAAAAATACAAATTGGATTACATACTATTTCGTGAGCGTGCGTGATCGTGAAAATTTTCAATATCATTCGTGCGTGAAAGTGCGTGAGTAAAACATTTTTCTGCGTGAGCGTACGTGTCGTGAGTCAAAAAACGCTCACGTACACATCTCTAGTAAGTACACACAATAAAATGTGCTCTTCCTACTTTGGCAGCACCATTTGTGAAAACGGCTCATAGTGCGCCGTTTTGCATGCTTAAGTTTTGCTTTCGTGAGACAGAGAGAGATAGATTTTATATACCTATCCTTTCATTTTTTATTATAAAATCAAAATTTGAGCAACAACTGATTCATTTGAAATCTTATTGAATTTAATTGCGGCGTTTACAAAAATCTACACAAATTATTACATCGCAATAATACGTAAACATTACTCCCGTACTCCCGTGTATAACTGAAAGGAACAGTTTCAGGGAAGTGAAATTGCACATCCGCGTTAATTAATTTTCTAGTTATGAATATTGTTTAAAGTTAGGACTCATCATCCTACAGAATCAAACAAATTTAATAAAAAAAAAAATTAACAATGATCTATTGAATTATGGTTGTCTTTTGAAAATGTCCATAAACTCCATCATACCAAAGTTATATTTTCTGAAAAGTCGCACGATTGTGTACGATAGTGTATTTTAGCCCTTAGCGATATATTTAATGTTGTTTTCATTTACCTAAAATTATGTTAAGAGCATGATAAGCAAGCTTCTAAAAACCAATCATTGCCCATGTTTTACATAGCGGAAAGAAAAAAGCTTTTGATTTTATGTATGGTCAAACTATATTTTTACATGGAAATTGCCATATTTAGTAAAAGTATTCCTGGGTTAATTTATTTTATTAACAAAAAAGTTGCAATTTCCCAGCCCTATTTTCCTCATTTTCAATGCCAATATAACAAGTTCTGCCACATCAGTCCTAGACCGAAATCCGAAACGTACGTCGCATTCATAAGGACCCAAACTTCATGCGGCCGCATATTAATAATGTGAAAATCACACACAGATTGACAAATTACGAAATTAATTGTTATATAATATTTGAGAAGAAATGTAGATTTATTTTTAACACCAACTGTACTATATAAAAAAGAGATTTGTGTGAAAAGAACATTTTCTATCTTCTCATCTACTTGGAACGTAAAAATAGAAAGTTATTGGAAAATACCTTTAAATTATAATTTTAGTAGGCATCTGCTTTCTATTTTATTGTTTTAAATAGATTTTTTTTCCTTTTTGTGATGTTCTGAGAGAGAAAAAGTAGGCCAAGCCATACAAACAAATTTAAAACGGATTTGTGCCATACACATGCACACACAAACAAGCCTTATATTTGCCTAATCTACGTTTGGTATACTCGTATATTTGTATTACATACAATGGCTTTTATAATGTGCTTTTTGCTACGAAGTTTAACAAAATATTTTTTTATACATATAAGGAAAGAATATAAAAAAACAACAAAGAAAAAACTTTAGTACTTAAAAGCATCAGTGTGTAATTTTTATGGCAAAGAATGAGCAAAAAAAAAAAATTATGTACATACATATGTACTTCTTTAACCACAATACTTACTTACAACAATAACATGATAACACGCCTAAAAAAGTACGCGCTTTGTAATTGAATGTAAAATAATGAAGAGAATAAAAAGCGGGCCTCACAGATTCAGTTGACTGCGGTTGCTGCAAGCTGACGCATCTTCTTCACTAATTCTGGAGTTACATATTAACTTTATCTATTATATAAATAATATATACATACATACGAGATTGTTACTACATACGTACTTATAATAGGAATTTCTTTCCTGGACATGGTTGCAAAGTTGTGCTGCCCCCGTATTCTGTAACTCGCTAAAGCTAAAGCTTAATTCGATCGCTAAAATGCTGAACAAATAAAAAATTAAACATTTTTGGCGACGACATAAAACACAAAAATTTCGGCGCAATAAGTTTTTGAGCCAATGTCTGATTTAGCAATACTAGTTTCAAAGTTGTATTTGTAGCCGAAAATCGATAAATCGACTCCATAGATTTTTAGCAATAGAGATTTAGCTTTAGCGTGTTACAGAATACGGAGGCTGGTATACAATTTTAAGAAGATTTGAAATTATTTAATGCAACACAGTTCTCTCTATATTAGGGACAAATTTTGTAAAACTTTAAGTGTTGTCAAATTTTATATGGAAATATATAAATTACAAAAACAAAATACGAGTACATACAAAATATGTCAACGCTTAACGTCTTAGTTTGACAAAATTAGGCCCCTTATTTCCACTTTCTTTCATACATTAATCTGTGATTATCCTAAATATCTACGATAATTTGCTCCCACATTTATTTGCCAACATTTACACGCCGACTAAAAACTATGAAATATTTTTGCAGTGATGTAGTTAATTCGAATATACATACATACATATGTGTGTGTACGTTTAGTTGCATGAGTATTTCTTCTTTTTGTTTGGGATTCGTATACATTGTACAAGCACATTATTGTCTACATATGTATACACATATATGTATAAGTACAATGCATATACTCATATGGTATATACAGATGTTTATACTTATCTCTGAATATTGTTAGTTTATATACGAACATACATATACTTATGGCTATAAGAATATGGCAATAAAATTTTTGATTTTGAGTTTGAACGATGTGCTTTAATATTTCACGCTTCACATTTAATTACGTGGGTGGTTTAAATTGCTTATTATCCTGTTTTAAGATCATGGCTATGAATGTGACTGCTAGGGCATAAATATTACGAAAACATCACATTTCAAGCAGATTATTTTTAATTATTTTTAAATTTTTTAATTGTTGTTCTGCACTTAAAATACATTATTTGTTTTTATGTTGAAAAATTATTTATACGTCCTTAAAGAGGTTTTGTAAAAGCTTTCACATTTTGCATATCGCTTGGACGTAGCTGCTTCAAAATGTCACTCGTGCGATTCTATGTACAAATGTATAAAAATGTAAAAAAATGTATAAAATCACTGAACACTTTCTCTGCTAAACTTCAAAATTTTAAGATTCTGTGTGCGATTATAAGTTTTCTAAACTAATAACAAATTGTTGTTGCATTTTTTTTATTATTTTTGTTATTTATTTAATGTTGTGCAATTTTAATTAATAGCAATCATTGCCTGTTAGGAATTTAATTCCATAGACAAATAATAATAACAATAAATAAATTATTTTCTCACCGATGTGCAGGGGAGTTACTACACCTTTATAACATATATAGGTAGAGATTTTTTTTTTTTTTTTTAAGAGAAGTAACACTCAGGCAATTAATGCCTACTACTATTACTAGGTGTTACCTTATTTCGGAAAGGGAAAGTGATAGAAGACAGGTGGTGAAAGAAGAGATAGAAGAAAGCTTCATTCTTTTTACTACTCTGTTTTTGAACCCATTTTTTTGTAATAATGCAGTGTTGTAGCGCCTTCTGGTCTCAAATTAGGCGTATTAAATTTTGATTTGAAGCTGTGTTAAGTAGCCATTTTATTGGTTGTTTTACTTCGCCGATGATTCTGCTACACAATACCGACGAAGGAGGGCGCTCTGATTTTACATTAGGATTAGCATCTGTTGAAGTCGGTATAGTTCAGTGACCAGTGACTATGCCTTCATCACTTGAACTTTCCTACAACAACTGCTACAAAGGGACACTAATGCACATCAGAAAAATGCGTGCTGTTATTTAATGACTGTCGGATACAGGGATTGAACCCAGGATCTTCGGTTTTGTAGTCAACGTGCTAACTACTTAAGCCAACGCAAAATGTTACACTATTCTAATAGCGTGTGGTGTATTAAATAAATATGCGTGAGCCTTCACACGTTAGCAAATATCTGATGACATGCAAGTTGTTTTGGTATGTCGACAAAGGAAACCGCCCACCCCTCATTCGTTTGCTCAAGCACTGAATGCGTGTGTAATAACACATTTACTGGCTTAATAAATACGGACTGTTTTTTTTTTTTTGGTCTTGACCCAGACTTTAGTAACATTTTTGGCTTATTTACACACATACTAAGAGTTTTGAAAACGGAAATTGAAGGGAAAATAAAATCTACACTACGATTTTTGGAAGAATTTTAAGGAAATTGTCGAGAAACTTGCATAAGTATTAAATTAACAGTAAGTAAAAAAAAACATACAGACTGACAAGAAGGGATTGTAGTTAGTTACGGTAGATGAAATTAATTTCCGTACGGGGATTTTGTTTCCAAAAGCCATGCTATTAAAGTTTTTTTAAAGCTACTTTAGAGTTGTCAGTGAATAGAGAAAATATTGCTCCTTATTTCTCTAAGAAAAATTATTATTTTATTATTATTATTGACTACAAAGCCGAAGGTACTGGGTTCGAGCACGGTATCCAACAGTCATTAAATAACAACACTACGCATTCTTTTGATGTGCATTAGAGCCCCTTTGTGTCAGTTGTTGTAGGAAAGTTCAAGTGATGAAGGCATAGTCACTGGTCAATGAACTTTACCGACTTAATTTAAGAAATTTATTATTTGACATTACTATAACCTTATTTTAAGTAAATTTCATTATCTGGTGGTTAAGCATGTTTTAAGAAATGTAATTAATAATAACGAAGTATATTTATTTAACATTCAGTACCTAATGTGTTAGGAGTTTTGCTTTTTTTTTTTGTTAAGCAATGTCTATATGCATTTCATTGGTGCTTTACAAAATCGTCAGTATACGATACATACAAAGACTGAATATCAAATAAATATATTTCGGTATTATTAAATAAATTTTTTAAAACATGCTTAACTACCAGAAAATAAATTTCACTTCTTTAAATCCATATAAAATATTGAGTAACTTGCAATCCATAACACGGTTTAGTAAAATCAATGAATTCTACACAGAAAAAATTATTCCCCAAAAATTTTTAAACAAATATTTGTTTGAAATCAAACTTAGTTTCAGTAAATATTCTGTACTGTTGCACTAAATTAATTTGTACCAAAACGTTTGTCGGCTACATTTCGGCATTTACATGTATACAACACGATCAAACAAAATAAACAACAACTAAACAACAACAACCGCACAACAGCACGTTCCTATCAACAAGCAAGATAAACACCAACACACTGAAATAACATTTTCTCTCAGCCGAACTATGATTAATTTAAATTTTTACAAAATTTTTATCAGAATTTAAAAAATTATTTGTAGGACCGCATTCAAATAAAATATTTACTGATTAAACGAATTTGGTTACTGAAAATGAAATTTAGTTTTTTCTGTGTATAATTATTATTAGATTGTCTCTTGTATTCAAAAATATTAATTTTTTTATAAACATTTAACTTTAAATTCCTTTAAGTTGCGACATTTTGCATTTTAGCCGCCCATATAATTTATAAAAGTATTTCACTTATGCATAAATTGTTTTTGCCGGCAAAAATAAAATAAAGAGCTTGTAAGTGTTTAGCTGGATTAGTTGCAGGTGTTTGTTTGTGTTTCAAATTTTATTAAAATTATATTTTTTTTTTGCGATAAAAACTTGATATATTGAGATCATCACAACGATATAATTAAAAGCAATTATTAAATTACAAAATATTCAGACGTGGAAACGTACAAATCAACAACAAATTACTATTGGCACAGTTGTGGATTTTTATACAACCGAAGATGACTGGTTTTCCGAGCAATTGATTTAAAATATTCTACGTTGGTCTATTCTGAAGTCACTTAAAATATTGAAAACAACTGTGCATCCACTTTGAACTTGAATCTTTCATGTAAGATACTAGGAGGCCTTTTTTAACCCTATAACCCTACATGGGTTTTCTTTTGTTCTTTTTTTTCGCAAAAAGTAACCTTTTATAAGGTAATTTTTTTATACAGGTAACCTCGAAGAGCCAGCTGATAGAGTTTTTATTTGTTTGTTTTGTGATGTGATCTGCCTAATGTTGTTTATGTTTTACCAATACACTTGCATAGTGCCTATTAAAACTGTAAAGGTTGAGGTCATATCGCTTTTTGCGCGTTACGCTTTCTATGCATCTGTCAAAAAAGTAGAATCAATGTAATAGTATGTGACAAGTTACATTGCAAAAAGCGCAGAACGCGTAGGCGCGTTCAAAGCAAAAAGTACGTCTACTTTCTACTTTTGTACGCACCTTGTAAAGCACCATGAAATAAAGTCAGCTGTTCTTGAAAGCTAAAGATGTTAAATAACACTTTATTTCTTCCGTTATCGATAAATATTATTTTGCCGTGGATAATTTTTTTTTCAATAAAAAAAATTTCTTATTCTTATAAAATATGTGAGTATTTTCATTAATGCGATGTATTTTAATTAACTTTTCACCACACTTTTCTCAGTAACAAATTTTGCATATTAGTTATCGATTACTTTTACGTACTGAGTGTCATCTCCGCTAAATCTGTATTATTTACTTTGTGTGCATTACATATTTTTAAACAATGAAATGGAAGAAAATTTAATAAATGAAATATAAAGGGTGTCCCAACGAAAACGCAAGATTTAAATTTGGCGCCATTCGAAGTGTCATTGTTTGACATTTGAACAATTGTTATTGTTTGCTAGTAGAAGGTACGAGGTTAATAAAAATGGAGCGCTACACGAATGAACAACGCATTCTCATTGTGAAATTGTTTTACCAAAATGGTGAAAGTTTTGCGGCTACAGTTCGCAAATTTGCGATCAATTTGGGGTCACAATAATGCTCTAAAAGAGTCAACTGTAAAGAGATTAATGGATAAATTTGCCGAAACTGGGTCTTTTAGTGATGTAAAGACAACAACGCGCCTTCGACCAGGCCGATCGACCGAAAATGTCACAGCTGTACGTGATGATGTCGCTCAAACGCAGGTCAAGCGCAAACAATCAATGGTGTTCGGTATCGCGAAATGATAACCAGTTTTTTCGTGCCTATAATTCAAGAAATGAATGTGGAAGGCATGTGGTTTCAACAAGACGGCGCCACATGTCATACAGCCAGAGAAACAATTCAATTGCTACATCAGTCATTTCCCGGTCGTGTTATTTCGCGTTTTGGAGCCCGGAATTGGCCGCCTACATCGTGCGATTTAACACCATTAGACTTTTTTCTTTGGGGTTTTTTGAAGTCCATGGTTTACGCGAATAAGCGGACGACGACTCAAGCATTAATGAAATACCGCAGCATTTATGCAAAACGGCCATTGAAAATTTCATTAAAAGATCGCATGTGTGCCAGCAAAGCCGCGGCGGCCGTCTGCCCGATATGTTGTTCCACACATAACCTCATTCTGTCTACTTTACGATATAATAAAGTTTCACGATTTTTTTTTAAATATCTGTGTTTTATTTAAAATTTAAATCTTGCGTTCTTGTTGGGAAACCCTATACAAACTCGTCTAACTACACAAATTCTTTTAAAATCTCGATTTCACTCTCCGTTTTTTCTTTATACGTATTTATAAACAAACGCACACAGCTGATCAAAATAAAAATAAAATTGCGCATGAAAAGCAGTGCATGTAACTCAACGCGAACAAAGTATACAATGAAACAAGAGGATAAAACGCGTGTAAAGCATAACGCGCAAAAAGCGAGCTATGGACCTCTACCTTAATAATACAAAAAAGCTTTGCAAAGTCAAGGGAAAACACAAGTACATGTCTCTTTTTTTCTCTTGGTTTTCTGACAGTTCATATCACAAAACAGCAATAAAAGTCCCTATTGTTTTATTTGTTGTACATTTGTTGTAGATTCGCGGTTACCTGTATTATTGTATCATGCTCGTAAGTCTATGAAAACAGTAAATCACAAGCGATAAAAAAATGATTTTTAGGATTTGTAGCACCCATTATAAATAAGTACTACGCTCACCCTTTTACTCACTTTGAATTTAGACTTACGGCTCGTATTTCGGTTTATGGACTAATTTCATAAAATATTTTACCCCATATATGTATACCCTCCATGGGTATTTATTTGACCTGTTTTTGTGAAAGGTAGGATTAAGATTTTACATAGAATTATCGAAAATGGAAGCATATATATGTACAAAAATTATATTTATGGAATTCTGAATGTTCAGCATAGAATTGAAATAAATAAATGGGAAAGTTTGCTGAAAAGTATATTTTTATATTTTTACAAACATTTTCTGTGACACAAATGTTTTTTCAGAAAAAAACAGTCGGTAAACAAGAAGATAAAACTAGAAATTATGTCGAATGTTGAATTAAACATTAACTGCCTTATTCATAAAAAATATTTCAGGTTTATTAACCGCTTATTTGACATATTTCTATGAAAAATTTGTCAAATAAACCTGAAATAAACCTAAAATATTTTTTATGATTTAGACCGAAAAAGCATAACAAAAAATTCTATACCTTCTGCTTGTTAAGAAATATACAACCACATAAGCCGATGCAGAGCGTCAGCTGTATTGAAAACTCAGTTAACTTTAAATTAACTTTAAGGTAACTATTTCGGAGGCAACTAATTTTTTAACATTGCGATGTAATAGGCGGTAGTCAATTGTCCGACTATGGATTACTTTACAACAAACTTAAAGTTTAAAGCCTTATTCAAAAAAAAAATATTTCTGATTTGTAAATAGATGTAGATAGATGTAAATGAAGCCTTAAAGCCATAGATAAAGGAAAATAAATTTTTTTTAATCAGTATAAGGTCCTTAGTTAAAAAAAACCAGGCTGTAAGAATTATCTCCCAAGTGCAAATCGCCTGAAAAGCAAAACTGTAGAATTGCCCAAAAACTGTTGTTAAAAAATTGGGTAATTCTTCCCCGACTTTGTATGACTCAAAAATTTTGGATACTTTCGCAAAATTTTAAAAACCCAACCAAAAAATTTTGTACGATTAGTGATTCCGAATTCGGGAAATTGTACGTAATAAACAAACACCCAAAAACTTCGGGCGATTATTCATTTTACACTTTTGTGTTATTCTTCACATTTTTTGGGCGATGGGGCATTGTGTTTTGGGTATGTTTTCACAATGACTAATTACCCAACAGTTTTGGCTGTTCCTTCATTTACCTGTTTCAGGCGATTTGCACTTGGGCGACAATTTGTAGAGCCAAAAAATGCAATATATTGGCACCGAAACCAGTGTTGAGCAATATAATAAAAATATTTATTTATTTACGATACGTACATACGCAAGTATTTCATTAATTATCATATTACCATGGAATATTCATAAAGTGGATTCGCTTCTATTCGCTTTGAAAAATTCACATTTGGGATTTAAAAGAATTACTGAAAAAATTGCGTCGAAATCTAAGGGAGATTCAAATTACAAGTGACGAAAACAGTCATCTGTAATGTGAGATGACATGGTCTGAATTCGCCTTATCATATTATAGTCGTTAAACAAAAACCAAACAACACTTCAGCCCATGTCAGATAAAACTTTTGCTTCGCGTTGCGTTGAAGATTCGCTTTGACATCTAAGATGAAATGTATGTGCTTCATATAAGCATGTCACATAAAGAACTTTTAACGCAAAGCGAAGCGAAAAGTTAGGCAACAATCAAATTTTTGCGTGCTTTGACAATCAGTTGGTATACTTTATTTAATTTGTTTGACCAAACTCGCATGTAAATATGAAATTTTTATTAAAATGTCGGTAAATTTACATAAGAAACGAGTTCGTGGCATCAGAGTAATCGAATTGTGCTGTGTTTTATACATGAAATAGAATGGTGAAACAAACAGTGAGTCTTGTCAAAGTTTTTATTGTGTCATGGATACTTTGCTTCACGCTTTTTTCCCAAAGTTGGAAACGTCACGCAAAGCGTTGAAGTTGTATCTGACACCGCCTTTCTGGCTTATAGTGCTGACTTGATGCTGTCACCTTGTAAAGCTAATTCGCCTTAATTATCATTATAAACTCGCAGCTGAACATTAATATTTTATTTACAAAAACAGCTTGTCAAAATTGTATTATTAAGCTTTAGAGGATCAATTGGTATTTCAGGAAACATATCTGCTCTTTTGCTCATATACTAATAAATTCATTTAAGCATACTACCAATTTATATTCTTCGTTTAAGGCTTTATAATTGGATACAAAATAACTAAATGGCAGTTTTAATTTTTTGCAAATGCAAAATCCAACTCCATAATTGTCTGTTAAACCTTTTAGAAACTTTTTAAGCTAGCTAAGCGTAAATGAAATTTATGTTATTCCATTTCCTTTCAATGATTGACTAAACTGACAGCTACTATAAAATTTAAAAACAGTAATTATTTATTATAAAATGACGGCTTATTCGTTTTAGCTCCCTACAGCCACAGCAGTAATAGACATGCCTCTTTATAGTGTTTGGCGTTTTTGTAATAGAGTAAAGAACATCGTAACATTTGTTCTTTAGTATGGAGCCAAAAGTTGGAAAAGTGGAAGTTAAAATACGCCAACCATGATTAGGCTCATGATCTTATTGTTTAATCAAATAAACTTTTAACTTAAATAAAGTAAAAAAAAATATATATATATTGATTTTCGAAAATCGCAATTTCACCAGATTTCAACGTTTTAAAATTAGGGATATCTAGTCTGACTATATTTTAGGTGATAACTTAAGCTGGGATCACACGATTGGCACAATGTACCAATTATCGTCGGCTCACTAAAATAAATTCAAAAGTAAATTTGCATTATTTCTCAACTAATTGAAATATAATTATATATCTGCACAACACTGCATTGGTAATAATGCCATATAGACTAATTCATGAATTAATTAAGTAATAATGTCATTTTGGCTTATTATTCATGGCTCTATCGCAGTGAGCCGACGAAAATTGATACATTGTGCCAATCGTGTGATCCCAGCTTTAAGTATGGCTTATCCGATCGCCTTTAAATTTGCTTGGTTCTATAGTTTTATTGGCAGGTTAGTTGAATTTCGAAAATTTTCGAAAATAAAGTTTTAGCAAAAAAATGAACTGCTGAGCCGATTGATTCCTAAATCTAATCAGCTGTTATGTAAATTTTACTGAAAAAGCAAGTGCGTTATCCATTCCAGAAATACATTGTAGTAAAATATTATTTTTATTAACTCAAAAATTACATGCCTGTTTAATTTTCCACTTAATTTTAAAAATCGTTTAAAAAATTTTAATTTAACTTATTTCAAGTAAAGGGTACACTGACAATGTTATTATACACCGATTCAACGACTATTCCTTAACTTGTATCACAGCAAAATCATGAATGAAATGAACACTTGCATTTCCAGTGATTATTAAATTATATTTATTTAATTCAACACAACCGGTATGTATTTCCTTTGTTTACGTTTATTTTAATTTTTATTTTTTGCCACTCATGATTTTTGCATAAATATTTTTGCGCAAAAAAAGAACAACTTCTTCCTCGCACTTTAAAATGCGTGGGCTTTGATTGTTTCTTTGTTGTTGCTTGTTTTGCTTGTCACTATTTCATTATAATGTGCTAAATAAATATGGTCTTAGAAAACTTGTTCGAAAATAGTATAAATATTTGCTTAACAAACACACATACATAATGAATTCTTATACGCCCCACCATCAAATTATAAGTTTTATGTTTGTGAAACCAAAATTGTGGAAACTATATTCCAGCGAGTTTGTGTGTTTAGAGAAATAGTTTTAGTTTTATAAAATTAATTAAATACCTATACGGTCGTACTAAGCAAATACTTGATGATTATTAAGCATAATAAACTGTTAGCAACCGGATACAATTACACTTAATTCACATTATAAGTTTACCCCTGAATATAAAGTCATGACTTTAAGGTTTGCGGGCGAACTGAGTAGAGAAAGAAGCTTGTAGGGTAGGAAAACGTCAAGGAGTGTTGCTTAAGATAAGGTTGTTATCCGTCCTCTTTTTCCCGGACACTGCCCTCTTTTTGGGATCTCTGTCCTCGAAAAAAAAAAATTAGAGTCCAGGAAAGCCCTACTTTTTCGCCTTTAAATTGCTTGAAATACCATTTATTTATTAAAAACCAAAAAAAAAAAAAGGAAATAATTAGTATTGGATGTCCAGCTTATCTTATAAATAACACTGCTCATGAGGGTTGTGGTATTGTACTTTACGACTTAGAATTATTAACTTGTAAATATTTAAAATATCGATGGAGTCACATAGAAAGGTTCAAAATAATGTAGCATAGCTTTAGGCACGAGTTCGAAATCTTTAATTTATGAACAAACAAGACATTTGGTTAAACAATTAGAGTTTATTTATGGGCGGTAGCCTTATCTTTAGAGATATTTGATGTGTACTTTTTAATGAATTCTTGTACTATCAACCTTTTTTGAGAAGTATAAACGAAAAAAATATATGTAAGTTTAAAAAAAATGTTTCCAACACATTAAACGATATTTGAATTGCTATTTGTGTGCATTTATATGCGCAAATATTCTCAAAATCCAACATTCTGTGCAAAATGGTGTGAGATTGATCCTATTCACGCAACATCATCGATATTTATTTAAGATTTTATTGGTAGCAATATTATTAGAAAAACTCAATTTCGTTTAACAACCCTACTTAAGGAATAGTTTTTAAACCTTTTTATTTTTCTTTTTAATAATTTTGTAGTACAAACATGCATTTCTGTTGTTTAAACGTCGAAAAACAATCACAGCAAAAAGTCACAATAAGAAGGTTTAAATTTTGCTGCAGAAAATTGAAAAACATATTTGTTACTTTTCATGTTCAAGTAAAATTTGTAAGTACTTTAAATCAATTTTTAACTTGGAAAATTTAAATTAGTAAATTAAAATTATAATTATTAATCAGAAATAATTTTTAGTCAGGCTTAAGTTCAGTAATTACAATTCTTTTTATTGAATGAAATATTTTATTAATTAATGTGAGTTTCTAAAGAAGAGAAGAAAAATTAAATTAGACTTTTAAGCTGGGGGAAATACCGATATTTTTCTGTGCAGCAACTCACTTCATCAGCACCCTAGTCTATCTACTTGGGTAGAGATTGTTATTAACATCATGAGAAATGATTGTTGTGTACAATTATTGATTTACCTTTGGTAAATACATATGTTAGTATCACTATTTATTACCCCTGTTTTTCCATTTTTTCATTTTTCTATTTAGGTTAGCACGAAGTTATATTACTCTACCTACGTATGTTTAACTAAAATATATATATATATATATATATATATATGTCGTCCAGCTTCATGTGGAACAAAAACAGAATTTTAAATCTGTTTTTGTTTCACGTAGTTGTGGGAGCGATCTCGGTTAGCAGTGTGAAATAGGCAGGATATTTCTTCATTACAAGTAATTTATTTTTATATTATGGAAACTCTCATTTTTATACATGTACATAGGTACATACATACTTATGTACTTATGTATATATTCTTTCCTTTGTAAATAATTTTTTATTTAATTTGTTGTTTATTACTTTATGGTCTAGCTACCGGCGCCTTTGATATATATTTTATAAATTGATTTATAAAATATATTGGAAATAAATAAATATATATATATATATATATATATATATATATATATATATATTGTTATTAAATCCTAGTTTGATATATGCCAGTCTTATTGCTAAAGCCTGCATCACACGATTGGCACAATGTGCCAATTTTCGTCTGCTCACTGCGATAGAGTCATAAATAATAAGCCAAAATTACATTATTACTTAATTAATTCATGAATGAGTCTATATGACTTTATTGCCAATACAGGCAAATTTACTTTGTTACTTATGAATTTATTTCAGTGAGCCGAGGAAAATTGGTACATTGTGCCAATCGTGTGACCCCAGCTTAAGGTGATTAGTTTATTAGGAGAGAAAAACGAGGGGAAAAGAAACACTTCTAATCAGCTTTGCAATAATCAGCTTAGCAATAAGACTTGCATAGAGTAAACTAGGACTAACTGGCAGTTGATTCCCCTGATCTCAACTTGGCAGCACTGAAGTATAGCAAAAACAAAGTTGTATTTTATAAAATCTACTTAAAACGAATCCAAATAATTTTTTTCCACTCGTCTCTCTCTACATCAAACTAATCAGCTTAGCAATAAGACTTGCATAGAGTAAACTAGGACTAACTGGCAGCTGATTCCCCTGATTTTAACTTGGCACCACTGTATTTAGTATAGCAAAAACCAAGTTGTATTTTATAAAATCTACTTAAAACGAATCCAAATAGTTTTAAAGTTGGTTTTAACAAAATCATTTGAAACCATATCAGTGTGAAAATACTACAAGAAATGAAAGTAAGCACCCAGCAAAAAATTTCAAAAAAGGTAATCGAGTTTGGAATTAAGCATTTTTGGTGGAAGCACTTTCCTACTGGATTACCAACTTAATGATTTTAACAAGACGTGAGGCTAAAATAATCGATTCTTGAGAAGTAGTTACATTTTTTTTTATTTGTCAACATTTCACGTAATTTATTTCGTCTAAAAAAACCATTCTCTTCATTTAGCAACTTGCACGTCATTTTTTTAAATTTTAGGTAATGTGATTTGTAAGGGAGTAATGAAAATTGGCAATCAGAAAAGTAAGTCATTATATGGCAAGTAGTTCTAATGGTAATGTGTAATTTTTTTCTAGGCATTTTCTTCTGTTTATTTTCGTACTCTGGCTAAAATTACGAAATTATTGGTATCTATTTAAATGAATAGTCCCACTATGAAATAATATTTTGGATTCTGTTGATGTAATACCTATTTCACACGATACAGATAATGAAGTAATTGATTTACACTAAAGCTATGTATAGACGATTGTTAGATCTTACAATATTGTCAGTTCACAAGGTTGTCAGAAAATCTTACAATTTATTGCCAGACGGTTGTATGACAATAAATTCATCTGACAAAATCGTCAGTAGAAAAATTGTCAGTTCACACGGTTGCTATATGCACAAATTGTTAGATCCGTTGTTATGCGTTGCCAGACTTAAAGCATTTGTTAGAAATTGTTAAATATTTATCGTTTGTGTTTGTGTTAAATGTAAAAAGTGAAAGTACAGGGTGTTTTTTATTGAGGTATAGAACTTTAAGTTGGCATCACTTTTTTAACTGGCGGCCATTTTGTCAGCTGTCAAGTGATTAATATTTAGTTTGGTTTGCCATTTCATCATGAACAGGTTGACAAAAGAACAACGCTTGCAAATCGTGCAAATTTATTTCGAAAATAATGGTTCAGTTCGCGAAGTTTACCGCAAGCTCCGTCCATTTTATGGTCGACATAATCGTCCATCAGAGCAATTAATTCGGTTAACCATGGATCGTTTTCGCACTACGTTTACTCTATGTGATAATACGCATCCGCAGAGACGTCGAACAGTGCGCACCGAAGAAACAATTGCCGCTGTAGAGCAAAGTGTTGAAGAGGACCCGAATGAATCGATTCGCCACCGTGCGCAGCAATTGGAGCCGACTAACCGACTACTTTGTTCCCGAATTGGATGGCATGAATGAGGATGAGTTGTGGTTCCAACAAGACGGCGCTACATGCCACACAGCGCACGTCACAATCGATTTATTGAAGGAAACATTCGATGAGCGCATAATTTCGCGGAATGGACCTGTCAATTGGCCACCAAGATCGTGTGATTTGACACCATTGGATTATTTTCTTTGGGGATATGTGAAGCCGCTTGTCTACGCCAACAAACCAGAAACGTTAGGGGACTTGGAAGCCAACATTCGTGGCGTTATTGCCAACATACGGCCCCATATGCTCGAAAAAGTGGTTGAAAATTGGACCTGTAGAATTGGCTTTATTCGAGCCAGCCGCGGCGGCCACATGCCCGAAATTATATTTAAACATTAATGGCATAAAATTATCCTTCCAATAAAACTAAATTGATGGACATTAAAACGATTTTCTTGTGTTTTATTTCAATTCAAAGTTTTATACCTCTTAAAAAAACACCCTATATAAATTATTATGGATCATTAAGAAGCAATTGCAATGATTATGTCTGCATATATTTTATTATAAATTTTTTTTTTTAAATCAAGCGTTTGTTTAGAAAGAATTCTCTTACAATGACGCCATTGTCAGATGCATAAACTTTGCACATCTGACAAATATCTGGCAATAATTTTACAATGTGTTCACACGATTGTAAGATGTCTGACAATTTGTTGTCAGCTTTTAGTCTTGCAATGGACTGACAATGCTTTTTCTGACAAAGACGTCTGACAAAAATTGTCCGTTCACACGGTTGTAAGAAATTTTGAGCACATTTTACTGGCAATATTGTAAGATCTGACAACCGTCTGTACATAGCTTAACAAAAAAAAAATATAAAAATAATAAAATTTCCCAATCCGATAACAATGAGGCAAGGATGTGTTAAAATCGTTGAAAACGATAGGAAGAGATCACAATCACTGAATTTTGTAGACTTCCTAAAAGGTTTTTTCTTTTTGCTGGGGTACTCGTAGCAAGCCGAATGTGCATCGCTGGGCAATCGGCTGTTTATTTTGCTACATTTTTCTATATTTATATAATTTTAAGAGAGATTAGTAGTTATTAGGAATCTATTTTCTGTTAAAATAATGAAACAATAGCATAATACAATACACCAACACATCATTTAATCCTTCTCCCCACACATACACTTACACGCACACTCTGTCATATTCATAGAGATTAAACCTATAGAAAATTATTTTGAAAGACAACACAAAGGAAAGAAAATCTTTTCGAAAATTACTTTTAAGCTCAAGATAAAAAAGAAGAAAATAATAATTGTATACGAAAAATTATAATTAAAATGTTAAGAACAGCAAAATATTTAGACTACTTAATATTCTTTCAGCACTATTTTCCCTCCACTCTTTTCCCTCCATTGACAGATGCGAGCAACAAAGGAGAAGTTTAAAGCTTTTTACCACAAGCACCCAAAAAATAAAGCATTTTGGAGTTGTTTGGCTTTTACGGTTTTACACTCATTTGTTGTGTTAATATAGTTTGGTAGAGTTCCCAGTAAGCTCAAGTGCAAAAGTTTGCATTAAGTACGAACATACTCGTACGTACATACACAAATTAAGGGGGGACGGAAACTCTTAAAGTGTTTATTAAAGTTAAAGATACATACATATGTAGGTAAAAGGGAAAATATCTTAATTGTTGTTAAATGCATAAATTATAACTTTGATAGGAGTTGGCAAAAAATGATGTTCTTGAGGAAAATTAATGTTGCGTGCCCCATTAAAAATAAGGAATTTCAAACGACTTTTTTGTCGGCGAATACAAAAGCTTTCAGCATTAGTAATTATGCTTTTCTAAATAATGAATGATAACGCAAAAATTGGTGAGAAAAATATAGAGTTTTAATTAAGGTTCGCATGTTAAAATGTATACAGGCTCCATGAAGGAAGAGATAATGTAGAATGCATTTAAATAGAATTTACGAGTAGGTACTTGCATGAATTTTAATTAATTAGATCGCTAAGCTTACTTTGCAAAGTCTTAATTCTCAGATGTGAAAGAAAAATACAAGAATACTGTCCTTTTCTGTTTTTCTCCCAGCTGAATTAAGACTTTGCATACTAAATTTGGCGTCTCTAAGCTTTTGTTGAACTAGGCTATTGCTTAGTTTCTCATCTTATTGTGCCTATTATTTTAACCAAAAATGTATGTATCTCGTAATACTTCAATTTACAAAATATACTTGTATATATAATCAACTCCTTTTTTACACTGTCTTTTTTTACACGATTTGGAAATAACACGGTTCAAGAATGAGAGCAAATAATTTTTTTTGCACGAATTTTTTGAACTTGCACGATATCTTTTTTTTATTTTTACATTTTGAATACTGTTTGTAATCAGCGTGCACACCTGCTTACCGAAACCGAAGAGTAACTGTAAAATTAACTTTTATTTTTAATCTTTCAAACTTGTAATAAACTTTTTTAGTTTTTCTCGTGCAAATGAATTGCTTTTGTTATTTAGGGCGTGTGTCAAACGGTAGAAGAGTACTATGGTAAAAAAACATTTGCCTGTGGGGAAAAAAATTAAATTTTTCTGCTGTTCCAAATGATATCTTTTTTGACAATGTAAAATTTTGACAAATTTGATTTAGCATAGACAGAAGCTGATGAAAAATATCTGCGGCGGCGAAGCAAAACCTTTCATTACAAGCCGCCGTCTAACAACAAATTTTAAAAAGGACATTTTTATATAAAACAATATTCTTGTAGCAAAAAATTATATAATATTGTATATGATGCAAGATTTTTCGCAAATTTACAAAATAATGATTATTTCCAAGTCTACTTACATTTAAAGAACGTAAAAATCTATGTATTGGGCGACGGCCTGAAGCGACGGCTGTGGTTTTAAATTTTATGATACCATGCTTCTTATTGGCTGCGTGTCAAAAATTTATCTATTGTATCAACAATTCTACTAGCCCCCAGGGCTGGTGAAATTTTATTCACCTCAGAAGTGTTAAAAATTTACTTACACCATTACTTTGCTATTGTTTGGCACAGGCCCTTAATATGTTTAATTTTTAATAAAACTTTTCAATATTCACTTTTTTGCACCCTTTAGTCAGTAAATGCTTGGATTATTTTCAACTTGCCGTTTTTTTAAGATATGGAACGTATCACTAAATGTTCCATATCTTGCATGTATTTTTTTACAGGATTTTTTTTGCACGATTTCCTTAAAAACGTATCCATCGTAAAATAAATATTTCTTTAAAAGATGTGATATCTTCTAAATGGCTGGACCGATTTTAAAACAGAGCTAAGAACCTTCTCGATCAAGTCACCTTTCAAACAGAAAAAACTAAATCAAAATCGGTTTAGCCGTTTGGTCTGTACGTGTACTCGTACAGGCGCACAGACACACAGCTACACAGACACACAACACCACAAACTTATAACCAGGGACAAGGACTTCATGCATTTAAAAAAGGTATTTTAGGCGCCTAAAATATGACATCTAAAACGCAAAATATGCACTAAAAACAATAAAATATGCACATATTTTAAAAAATTGTATCCAAAAGAAATGTTTTCAATTTACATGCAACTAAATAAAGATATATAAATATTTTATTTTCTCAAAAGATGCGTGTACAAGTCTTTTACATTAAATTTTTACACAATTTTAGAAATGATAAGGATTTTTCTGCATTATTAACACCAAACAGGCATTTTTTGCGATATACTTATATTGCAATAAAAGAGCAATACACAAATAGAAAGAGGAAAGTGTTGTTATTAATTTATTTTCACTGACAAATTTTATATTTTTAATATTTTCGAATATAACGTCTATAGATGTAATCGGCTCAAATTTAAATGATTTTTTTTATATAATTTTATATATTTATTTAACTCAACCTTTAAAATTAATTGAATACTATGTTAGATTTGTTTTTTAAATCCGTTACCATTTTTAAAAACAGTATCAAGTTCCGGCAGAATGGTTTCACTACTTTCGGCTTTAATAGCAGACAATTTCCTCTTGAAATCATCAAAATGACAATTTCGATTAAATTTTTTAAGTGGTTGTGCTTGTATAATCGTTCTACAATTAAAGAGCTGGCGAACAAAACTAGACATGTCCTCAGTAAATGATTTTTTTTTTAACTTTTTTTCGGGCTCTCCAACTGCACATATATGCATTTACGAAATATTTTCATCCAAAGCCAGTTCAATCCTGCTTAAAAAAAAAATAACAAAAACTGACTTGTTCTTGCTAGTCTCTATCTAGGTAGCTCAGGTATTTGCCTATGCTGTAAGTCTGGTTTTGTTCGTCAGTTCGTCAATTCTAAAACAATGGAAGCGAATAAGTTTGCAAAAAACTCAGTTTTGCATTAATAATTTGTCAAATTTTTTTTAGAAATTTGAATTTTTGAAAGAATATGACACAAAACAATAGATTTGTACCAAAATATGAGACGAAAATATGCATTCATGACCAAATTATGCAAAAATATGCATTTTCAGCAAAATATGCAAAAATATGCACTAACAAATCGATGCCATTTTTACGCAAATTCATTGTTTCGTAAAGATATTTCGTTCTAGCGAGTATAAGGGTTAAGGGAAAAAATATGCATTTGCATGAAACCCCTGTCCCTGCTTATAACACTCCTCTTTTTGGTCGGGGGTTAAAAGAAGAATTGGATGTATACAGTCAAATCCCAATAATTCGTAATAAACTCTCGGTTCCTTGAAAAAATCTCGTTAATTCGTAAAATTTCCGTACATTTTGGTCCCCTCGCTAATTCGTTATTTTTTATTTTTTTTTTTGCAAATAAAATCTTCTTTACCTCTTATAAATCGTAATTGTTTGGTAATAAAAACAGCAGAAACATGGAAAGAATGACTTTTTGTTTGCCGCTTTTTTTTTTTGAGTGGATTTCTGCTTTTGCTCGTGTGTGTTTATTTTCTTAAGATCAGTTTGTTAATGGATAATAAAACCCTGTCAGTGTTACAAAAACTTATTTTTATTTTGT
Source organism: Tachina grossa (assembly GCA_949987645.1). NCBI lineage: Eukaryota > Metazoa > Arthropoda > Insecta > Diptera > Tachinidae > Tachina > Tachina grossa. Next base: position 173,134,278 of record OX465274.1, read on the forward strand.
ATTTTATTTTTAACAATTGTTATTAATGTTTTTTTTTATCATTTTAGTAAATAAATTGAAAAGCCCCGTTAATTCGTATTTATTTTACTTTAACCCCGCTAAATCGAAACTCCCCTAAATCGAAATTCCCTATAATTCGTAAGAAATGGCCGGTCTCTTGCGATTACGAATTGTCGGGATTTGAGTGTGTATGTATATTTGCTATTGTTTTCCTTAGTAAACACTCCTAGTTACAGAAATACCTCAATAATTTAAAAGTTATGTATGTATGTACATATGTGTTTGTGTCACAGAAAAGTTGATCATTATTAATGGTAAGTCTTGTTGGGTAGTGTGGTTATACTGGTTATACTTCTTGCTGTCTGTATTCAAATTCATGGGAAATTGTCAAAAGTAGTTTCATTTCATTAAAAAAAAAGAAAAATTTGTTATAGAGTATCGATTACTTCGAAATCAGACAAGAGAAAGCATTATACATTAAAGATGATTTCATTATCTTTTTTCTTTAATTATGTGCCCTAAATTTTTATTTCTTTTAAATGTTGGCATTAAGTTGAACGCTCCCTGTTGTACAACATGTTCTGCCCCAACTAACCAGAAATACAAGTCTAGCCGAGTGGCTACATCATTTTTATATGCATGTATGTCATTGTTGCCATTTTGGCATTTTCACTGCCAGATCTGGCATTTTCATTAGTTGAAAAGCATTCAACTTTTAAAAAATTCTGCAAAATGCTTTTTAGCAGAATTTGCTTAAAATAAAAAATTTTAATTTGTTAAATTTTTAGATTTTTAATTGAACTATAGTGAGTTTTTAATCAGAAATAATTTTTAGTCAGGCTTAAGTTCATTAATTTCAATTCTTTTTATTGAATGAAATATTTTATTAATTAATGTGAGTTTCTAAAGAAGAGAAGAAAAATTAAATTAGACTTTTAAGCTGGGGGAAATACCGATATTTTTCTGTGCAGCAACGCACTTCATCAGCACCCTAGTCTATCTACTTGGGTAGAGATTGTTATTAACATCAGCTATTTAACGTAAATTCTAATGAAACAGAATGTGAGAAATGATTGTTGTGTACAATTATTGATTTACCTTTGGTAAATACATATGTAAGTATCACTATTTATTTCCCCTGTTTTTCCATTTTTTCATCGTAAAAGATAAGCAAGAATAGTTAAACATACGTAGGTAGAGTAATATAACTTCGTGCTAACCTAAATAGAAAAATGAAAAAATGGAAAAACAGGGATAATAAATAGTGATACTTACATATGTATTTACCAAAGGTAAATCAATAATTGTACACAACAATCATTTCTCACATTCTGTTTCATTAGAATTTACGTTAAATAGCTGATGTTAATAACAATCTCTACCCAAGTAGATAGACTGGGGTGCTGATGAAGTGCGTTGCTGCACAGAAAAATATCGGTATTTCCCCCAGCTTAAAAGTCTAATTTAATTTTTCTTCTCTTCTTTAGAAACTCACATTAATTAATAAAATATTTCATTCAATAAAAAGAACTGAAATTACTGAACTTAAGCCTGACTAAAAATTTTAATTTATTAATATTTTTTCAGTGTAGAGAGTAATTCTATTCATAAATGTAAATTTGTTTACAATTATGTGTTTCCTACGTAATTTAGATACAACGAATACCTGTGTATGTATTATATGTTATATATTGTATATATTTTCAATTATCCGTAAGCGACACAAATAAAAGTTTTACAGAAGACGGGTTTTTATAGTATCCAAATATATTTTACCATACATAAATTGTCGCTTAAGATAAAATTTTACAGACTGCTTTTTAAAAGATATCAAATATTTCGACATTTTGATAATTCTAAACTATGGGTACGCCATAGTTTTAACTTCAATTAAAAAGTTTTGTTTTTTACAACATCTTGCTTACAATTAAACCGAAAATAAATCTCGATATAATACATACATATATTATGTGTATATATCTTGGAAATGTCGATGGTAAAATGTACAGAGTCGCTTTTGACTTTGTCACCAATACTACTCTCTAATTGTTCCCCATACAATACTTCGTGCTATAGACAATTAGCATGTGCTTGTCAATGGAAATCCACTAAAACAATTGGCCATGTACTGACTATGTAGTTCTTATAGCAACATGGACACATACCAAGAAGACTTTACTGGTACATTTCTATACTTTATGTGCATACAAATTTATGTACATTGACAAGTTGTTGAAAAATTCACCAGAAATACACCACATCTGTTTCCTCTCTTTCCTTTACACTGATGAATATAAGAAAAACTGTAGACAATGTAGCTAGTAAAATTGTGACCATACATATGTATGTATATACATACATACATACATACACATGTATGCATGTATATATGTACATATATGCTATAAAAACAGTTGTGAATACTAATAAGTTTGTAAATATAAACATGAAATTCAAAGCTATTTCAATGAAATTTTTTAAAATTTAAATCTGGCATTATACATTTGTTTGGTAGAACATTTTAGCAGAATTTTTTTGCGGATCTAGCATTCTCTCATCATCATTTTCTGGCAACACTGATGTATGTACATTGTAAGTAGTCGTATTTCATATTACGTGATTTAAAAGTAAATTCATTTATTTATCCATGAGTGAGTCTTTCTCTAGTTTTGCTGGAAGCCCTCAGAAACAAGGAGAGAGAAAAAACATCACTACACAACACAACACAACTTAACAAACAAAGAAAACAACAAAAAATTCAGTACAGTATTTAAATGATGCATCTTAAATATTTAAGATGAAATGACTCGTATGCATCAAACTGAATAAATAGATACGATAGATGGTTGCATGAATACTTACTTGCACTTACGTACATATTTCTAAATTTACACAGAAAGAAAAAAAAATTGGTTTAAGTTTGTGTGGGACTCGTGTTTAAAAATTTAAGTATGAGTAACGCTTAATTTTGCTTAAAACCAGTATTTCGATTCTATAACTTTAATTACGATAATCATATCGCTATAATAACTGTTAGGACAATTTTATCGATTTTGCTATCCAGTAACATATCTTAAATATATTTGCTACCGGTTGCACTAAAAAAAATTAAGACCACTAGCACAAATTTATTTAGTAAATTTTTTGTTGCTCTTATGCATTTTTCTTAGACTCCTTTTGAACAAACAAAGTTTACTTTGCAAGTTCTTAACAACCATTTTAGACACGCAAAGAAAAAGAAAGTATTTCTACCTATATCTTTCATCCAGCTGAATGAAGACTTTGTCCTAATTTACACTATGCAAGTCTTATTGCTAAGCTGATTAGTTTGTTAGGAGAGAGAGACGGGGGGAAAAGAAACATTCCTGTTCGCCTCCTCTCTCTATGTCTAAAACTAATCAGCTTAGCAATAAGACTTGTATAGTGTGATTTGGGACTTAGTAAAGTGAACTTTGCGTGTTAAAAGGGTTCTAACTCAGTTTGTACTTTGCAGAGTTTTGATTCAGCTAGGAGAAAGAATAAAAGAGAAAGTATTCCATATTATTACTACAAATTAATAAGTATAACCATAAATACCACGATGTTCGGTTCCTACAAACTTACTGAATCCAGGTACAGGGCTGCAATTGGCTGAAGTACCAATGTCGATTTGTTGGTGTTAGATAAAAAAAACCGCTGACTTTATCCAACCAACTTACGCTAACTTTGATATTACACCACATTTTTGTGTGTGTGTGAGAGAGATCTCTTAAGTACAATGATGAGATGATCAAATAAACCCATCAATCAGTGCATATGTAACGTAAAAATAATCAAGTCATTCCCCATTCGTATTTTCGCTTCGTACCTTTAGTATCAAAATAATATAAACTTTTAATAGTTCCATCACTAACAAGAATCACGAAGATATTTATGAGTTTTTCCAATGAGTGTTATATACCATCAAATAATCACCCGACAAATAACACATAAATTTTTTTGGTCTGCATACCGCTCGATTTCTTTTGATCGGACAATTTACATTACAAGATAAGTTCGTATAAAATATCTTAAACATTTAAAATATTAAAACCAATTAAAAAGCTGCAATAAGTCACCTATTTAACTGAGCTCTTTCCCAGAAAATAGGCAATTTCAAAACACAGATTTAATATTAACATCTAAATTAAGCCAATGTGGAAAAGCTCGAGACCACATGTGGGGAAGAATAATATAATATTTATGTTCACATGCATTTTTTTTAAAGCGCAACATTATTATTATGTATTATCTTCCATAAGTTATTTCTTATTTTCCTAGAGTGATTCACGTGACCGTTACTCATGCACGCTACCTTCTCTAATGGACAAGCATGAGTTGCAAATTTGCATACACTTGAATGATATTGTTATTGAAGTTTCTAATATGATTATAGTCGGTTTAGTTGACTGGGTAGTTGGGTTTTGGTTTGAATTTCGTAAGTGCATTTTCTACAAATTAAAACTACGAGGGAGGGGCGATTGTTTACCAGAAAGTATAATTTCTTTCTATATGCCAACAAGTACGAGGAATAATATTTTTCTTATGAACCTTGTCCACTTTATTTCAAATGAAAAGTTTTCAGCTATTAGTCCCAAATCACACTATGCAAGTCTTATTGCTAAGCTGATTCGTTTCAGGGAGAGAGAGACGAGGGGAACAGCAACGTTTCTTTTTCCCCCTCTCTCTCCACTAACAAACTAATCAGCTCAGCAATAAGACTTGCATAGTGTAAATTGGGACTTAAACGGCTAGTGCAGTGTTGCCAGAAATTTTTCTGCTAAAATGTTCTACAGGAGAAAAATAAAAATGTCAGATTTTAAATTTACATAAATTCTTTTAGCAGTTTTTCTTTTAAAAACTTATATGATTTTTACGATAGACTATGCTAAATCTAGCAGTGAAAACTCTAAACTGAATATAAGTTTGTTTATTTTTTTAAGATGTATGTGAGTATGTAATGGGTGTTTTTTATTGAGGTATAGAACTTCAAGTTGGCATCACTTTTTTAACTGGCGGCCATTTTGTCAGCTGTCAAGTGATTAATATTTAGTTTGGTTTGCCATTTCATCATGAACAGGTTGACAAAAAAACAACGCTTGCAAATCGTGCAAATTTATTTCGAAAATAATGGTTCAGTTCGCGAAGTTTACCGCAAGCTCCGTCCATTTTATGGTCGACATAATCGTCCATCAGAGCAATTAATTCGGTTAACCATGGATCGTTTTCGCACTACGTTTACTCTATGTGATAATACGCATCCGCAGAGACGTCGAACAGTGCGCACCGAAGAAACAATTGCCGCTGTAGAGCAAAGTGTTGAAGAGGACCCGAATGAATCGATTCGCCACCGTGCACAGCAATTGGAGCTTTGTCCATCAACTTTATGGAAGATTTTGCGCAAAGATCTTGGCTTGCGACCTTACAAGATCCAGCTTGTGCAAGAATTAAAGCCGCGAGACCATGCAATGCGTCGTGATTTTGGTGTATGGGCCGAAAATGAGATTGATCTCGATGCTGATTTTCATCGCAAAATTTTGTTCAGTGATGAGGCTCATTTTTGGTTGAATGGCTACGTCAACAAGCAAAATTGCCGCATTTGGAGTGAAGAGAATCCACATGAGACGCCATTACATCCACAAAAACTGACTGTTTGGTGTGCTCTATGGGCTGGTGGAGTCATTGGGCCATACTTCTTCCGAAATAATGCTGGAGAGTCAGTTACCGTTAATGGAGACCGGTATAGAGCCATGATAACCGACTATTTTGTTCCCGAATTGGATGGCATGAATGTGGATGAGTTGTGGTTCCAACAAGACGGCGCTACATGCCACACAGCGCACGTCACAATCGATTTATTGAAGGAAACATTCGATGAGCGCATAATTTCGCGGAATGGACCTGTCAATTGGCCACCAAGATCGTGTGATTTGACACCATTGGATTATTTTCTTTGGGGATATGTGAAGTCGCTCGTCTACGCCAACAAACCAGAAACGTTAGGGGACTTGGAAGCTAACATTCGTGGCGTTATTGCCAACATACGGCTCCATATGCTCGAAAAAGTGGTTGAAAATTGGACCTGTAGAATTGGCTTTATTCGAGCCAGCCGCGGCGGCCACATGCCCGAAATCATATTTAAACATTAATGGCATAAAATTATCCTTCCAACAAAGCCAAATTGATGGACATTAAAACGATTTTCTTGTGTTTTATTTCAATTCAAAGTTCTATACCTCTAAAAAAAAACACCCGTTTTTGCTTAATTTAAATTTTTATTATTTTTTTAATTTTTAAGAACTTTAAAAGATTAATAACAAAAGAAAAATGCTTCGTACTTTATTTTAAATATGCGCAGCATAAAAAGAAAAGGAAGGGAAAAAACTACATTTGTTTACTCTCAAGCCAGAATTAGTTTTTACTTTCTGTTCTGTTACGAATCAGCTGACTCTTTTTTGTTTACTGAAATCTAATACAAGTCCTTAGTTTTTCTGTTTCGTTCTGTTCTGTTTCGGTTCAACCTCTGAAAATTAAAAAAAATGTTAATTGACAGCATAAATTAAATAAAAACATTTTGAAATAAATTGTGTTGCGCTTTTTGAATTAAAAAAAATGAATTTTTACAAGAAAAACATTAAATTATATTTAAACATAACAATGGACGATGCAAAACTCATCGCTTTAGTGGAAAACTGCGACCCTTCTGGTCCGAAATAGCGGATAAGTTACTACAGAAAAAGTAAGTACTAAAATTTTGAAGCAGAACGGTAAAGATTAATGAAGCCTTAAGTCTAACCATGAAAGTACAGGCTGGCTCGTGAGTACGTTTTTTTTTATTTTCTCCCGAATTAACTTTGAAAAACTTGGAAGTTTATGAAGGAAAGCGCCAGACACAGCACAAAGAACCAAAGTTGTTTAGTTTTGTTTTGAAAGTAAGCACTTGATTATTCAGACAAAAACATTACATCATAATATATGTATATAGTATACCTCGTATATAATGATACGTATACTATCCGTTTAAATTTGCGCCTTGTTTGTGGTGTGTTTATACTTTTGTCCATGGCATGTGAATTTTATTAAGTTTTATGTTGTAAAAAAAATTTAAAAAGCTTATTTTCAGCTGCTTGCGTTCACTTTATCTCCTGCCAGCAAATTTTCTCCCCTTTTATTCTGTTCCATTCATGCATAAAATTGGTTTCCATTAAGTTTCATGAAAAATGTATGTTGGTTACTGATGATGAGTTGGTAATTTGTAAGTTTAAGATAAACCAATCCGATGTCCTCGTAGTTGATATTATTAATTTTTTTTCATTATACTAGATTTCTGCTAGAATGGGGATAGACAGTGGCAGCTGTCATTAGTCGGCCAAATAATTTTTAACATATCCTTACTAAAATCGCATATAGTAAAACACTCTTTGATAAAAGGTTTGAAGTGAGATTCAAAGCTATGAAATTGGGTGAATTTAAATTTTAAAATTCACGTTAAATAGCTGATGTTAATAACAATCTCTGCCCAAGTAGATATACATGGGTGCTGATGAAATGCGTGACTGCTCAAAAAAATGTGCATATCCCCCCGCTTAAAAGTCTAGTTTAATTTTTCTGCTCTTATTTGGAAAATCATGTTAATAAATGAAAATATTTCATTCAATAAGAATTGAAAAAACTGAACTAAAGCGCGATTAGAAAATTATGTCTGATTAAAATCTATGGGTCTTATGCAAAAAAAACTTAATAAAGCTTTGCCAAGCAATGTTAAGTAAAGTTGTATTCTAAAAAAATTATTGTATAAAAATTCTAAAGTAGGCACCCACGTTTGTTAAGACTACTTTAAGTTGATATTTCCAAAATGTGTATTTTGTACCTCAAATATTTTTACTAATATAGCCCATACTGATTCATGTTACATCTGAAAATGAAGGTAGAAGTGCCTGCTCTTATCTTAAATTTATTATTTCTGTCATGTAATGGGAAACATCACCAAATTATCCAACTACTTCGAAATACATAGCAAAATCCATAAAAAAATATTAAAATAAATACAATTATACAAAAATGTTTTAGTGATGTACATACAATCAAAACAAATCGAAAAAAAGCTGGATATTCAAATACTCGTTTCATTCGAATAAAACAAATTGTGATAATTTTCCACATTTTTTTACTTTTACTTCATGGTTGTGTTTATCTGTTTTCCTACTATGAAGAAGCTCATATTTTTTAAATTAGGTTGCTTTACTTCAAGATAATAAAAATTTATTTAATAAAATAAAAAAATATTTGAATACCCGAATGAAATTGTATTCAATTTTGTGCATCATAAGCTGTGAAGTGGTTGTTGAACACGGTGGTGTTACCAGTATTTATTATTAAATCACAAAATATTTAAAGTTGTCTTTTGCATATGATTTTTTAACAAAGCTATGTTAGCCTTAAAGTGCTTATCAACTACTATGAACTTTAAAGCTAAAGTAAAATATTTTTTTGCATAAGGGGGTATATATTTAAAAGAGGATGTGTGTATGTATGTATGTAACGTATGGACTCCAAAACGCCAGGGCCGATTTTGATGAAATTTTCATGGAATCTTCAGAATATTCAGGCAGGTGACACTGTGAAGTCTGATTTTTTATTTTCGGTCTGCGGGTGGAGGGGCGTGGCAAAATCCATTTTTCATATTGCACCACCAATGCCATACACATATGTATGTATATTTATTTTTTTGGTTTTTTTATTTTATTTTATTTTTTTTTTTAAAGCTGTTGTCATGTTATTCAAAACGAGATATAAACTCTTAAATCAGCTATGTAGTTTTGAAAAACCTATGTTAATAATGATCCAATATCAAAATTTTAAAACTTTCGAAGTGTTGCATTAAAAAAATCCGAGTTTTCGTTTTATTTACAAAATATTTACATCATTCGATAACACGATGGGGATAGCGAAGCATACCAGGTGTAGCTAGTTTATAAATAAAAATTATTATGCCCAGTAAATTTTTTTCAAAAAGTATTAAAAAAAGAAACAGATCTTAAACAAAAACAGACGTAATGTTGACAATTCTCTAGTTATTTTATTTCATATTTCTTTTATGCTAATCGATCGTTTTCTCATTGCATAGGTACGTTTCTTTTTAGTTTATTTTTTTCGCCAACGAAAGCCAATTTACAAACTATTGCAAATATTTTTTAGCATTTAATTTTTTATGTATTTTTTGCTGTTTATGTTAAAATTGTTTTACTTTCTAAATTTCTGTGTGTGTTTATTTAAATTATTTTCCAAGTGACTGTGTGGTTTTGAAAGTGCGTTAGATGATTTGTAGTAAATAAATGTTTTTGTTTTCTTCTTTTCTTTTGTTTTCTCTAATGTGACTTGCGTTTATTTATCAGGAAAATGCGTTAATTACAAATAATAATAATAATAAAAAAATAAATAATAAATAAAAAATTATTGTTTTGCGATTACAGCACTTTTACGGTCAAGGGAAGTGTTTTATACACAGTAGAATACGAATTCATGCTTAAGTTAATTTAAAAGAAATTTTTTAATTCATAAAATAAAAAACAAAATGTAATATATAAATAAAAAATGTTGGCTACAATTGAAATTCGTTATTAATACTATAATACCATGAATATCGGGGAACTTAAACTCAACCTAGAGCTTTGTACTTAGTTTTAACAACAAGCACGGTAGCAATTTTTGAAAATCAATTTTATTAATTTTTAATTTCTTTCTGAAATTTTATAATGAACGTTGTTTTTGTAGGTTGTAACGACGAAAATCGGGCACCTCATTTTCATAGTACAACAATTACTCATTTATGTAAGAAATACATTATTTTATTTTTTTTATATACTGAATTTTATTAGACTGAATTGTATTCGCGTATATTCTTTCTTTTTCTTTATAATATTTTATTACCATTGAATTATACATGTATCTAGAATTACTCAAGTTACCTTTAATGATTTAAAAAGTTATTTAAAATTAACGTTTTGTTATAGATGGAGTCGCCATCTATATGTGAATTCAAGAACTAAAATAGTTAAAGCGACAGTTTTATACAACCATTATTTAGTAAGTTACGTTTTATGACAACTGATTATTGGCAGAATTTTGCGTATATAAGAAGGAATCTCCGCATGAAAAGGGGAGTCTGCTGCTAGCTGTCAGCAAGGTAAGAACACAAAGTTGAACGTGGTGTTACACATCCATCAGCATTGTGCTTGCCTTTAAACACATCTACTGGACAGACTTTATTAGCGCAATTAGTGTATACTATTGTGTGGCCGATCTCCGTGGATTTCGGTCTAGCAACAGGCACACTGCTCTTTTTGAGCTTTTCTCACACGCGCAGCCTGTAGGTTATGTGGTGTTACACATCCCGCCTGCATCTGCGTGCAGAGTGACTGTGCTCTACATGAGCATACGTTTTATCGCTCCTTCTGAACATTTGTTTCTCTCGTTCTCACACGCGCATTCTGTAGGTTGTGTGGTGTTACACATCCCGCCTGCATTTGCGTGCTCCGTGACTGCGCTCTACATACGCATACTGTATACGCATACCGCTCCTTCTGAGCATTAAAGTTGTCACCTAGACGGCCAGTTAATTATATGAGAATTCTAATAAAGTACTATTGTTATTGGATTGACTGCGTTTTTTTTCTCTCTCTCACGGTCCCAAAAATCAACAAATTTTTGTGGACGAACCCTGGACATCGCTGAGTTTTACCCCAGCCCAAGAAACTTCGTTACAAGGTCCAAATATTTGCAATTAAACAAAAAGTCACCAGTGTACAATTTTCATAATATCAGAACACTTTATTTACTCGAGACTGATATTTTGAGTTTTTAAACACACAATGTTAAATTATTCACTGCTGTTATATCACGATGTTAACTTCCCTGTTCTTAACACAAGACTGCTTATTGAGCAGATGTGTCACAGTTTTCAACCGAAGCCGCGACGCAAAGAAGAATATTCGTGTCTGTCATGACTTTCACATCCGTGTGAAAGTGAATCCCTTCCGCATATTTTCGTGTACTGACATTCACTTCCGGATAATTTTTTCGTTTTATTTTCGACTGCACCAAGCAACGTGAAAGTAAATAGAATCGCCTTTTTTCCACAAGAAAATTAATTTAATTTAAACAAAATCTTTTTTAAAAGTAGTCTTGATATCTCATCTATTTAAACCAATATATATTTGGTTTTAATACATAGAGAAGGGGATATGAAAAACATTCCCACATTAGCAGCCAATTTTGCAAAAATATTCGGAAGTGTGCAGACACCAAATCTTCTTTTTTGCGATTCGGAAATTTTCATTCTAATTGAAAACGTTCGAAAGTCATGACAGACACGATTGTGTTTATCAGCCTATGCATATATGTATATGTGCGTGTATGTGTGCGGAACTATATAAACCAAAAGCTTGCACCGATTTTGATAATTCTTACAGCAATTGATTTGTCTTAATCCCGGGAGTGTTACTAAAGATATGACAGTAGTCAAAATTCAATATGACGGCCATTAAAATAGGTATTATTCGACACGTATTTTAAAATCAGATTTACGTTTCTCTTATGGTTTTTCATTTCGAATGACCATTTAGGATATTTAACAGTTCAAAGTTGATCGCAATAGGGCTTTTTAATTTTTTTTAATTACTACTTTTTCTACTTAACATAAGATTCCAGAAGAATGTTACCAAAATCCAAAAATTCACAGCACATTCAAGGACTCTCAATATTAGCTTTTAATTACGTACATTAGTCGTATGTATATACATATGTGCATTTACAATAGAACTTCATTGTGTAAGCATAATAGTTGCATCAATTACATTTCCTACAGGGTAATAATTTTATAAATACCATTTATCTTCGCAGGAGGCAGTTGATGGAAAGCTATCAAATTATTTAACTGCAAAAAGACTTTCCTTTACTTAAAAAATAATAATAGCATATGAATAAAAAACTTCCATAGAGTATGCAACAATCTTGCATGTAGAAAAGCCATTCGGGAGTGCATTATCCCTACAAAAAGAATTGATGTTGCCCCCACAGAATTATTAAAACTTGTATGTAATTATTTATTTTATTATTTTACTCATAAAAAGAACCAGTCATACTGCCCCTCCTGGAAAAAAGTTTATAGCTACGCCAATGCTTGCAGGCAGTATTATTGTTGTTTTTTATATCATTTAGTATATCTTTACAAAATAACAACACGCAAATATCATAAACAATCCTTAAAAATAATTTAAACTTTTCCAAGCTTTTGCTCTTTCGAAAATAATTTTTTTATTACATTTTCCCATAAAAAAACGTCATAAAAAATATCTTTATATTCAATGTTTGCATTTCACTTTTAGCTGCTGTCAAAGTTGTTGTTTTTTATAACTGTCCAAATTGTCCAACTGACTGTCTCCACTGACTGTCTCCGCTTGCCTGTCATTTGTTGAAAAGATTGATGCATTATTTTTACAATTCATGTAATAATTTTAAACTCTTGTTTCTATGAAAGTAATTTAACATCTATTTTATTATTATTTCTATTATTTTTTTTGTGTACAATAATAAGCAACATTATTGCCATACTCATTTTTATTAATAAATATTTATTGAAAAAATTTAAAATTTTGAAAAAAAAAATAAAAAAAACATTTAATTAAAAAAAAAATAATAAAATGAAACGAAATGTTTAAATTGCTAAAATGCTCAGACATCTGATGCTTTTACGATTTGAAAAGCGAATAACAGGTGTCCAGGTGTCCATAATTGCAAATAACAAAAACTAAAAAGAAATATAGAAAAAATTGGAGAAAAGAAACATAAAAATCGCTGCATGTTTTGTTTTATTAAACGCTCGATCACTTTCATTTGAAAACCCCCTTATTGATTATATTTTTTTTTTTAATTTGTGACTGTGTTTGTATGTGAGCGTGTGTATGTTTAATATATTTATGTGCATATGTATCTAAATGACACCTGTAGACGTTTAGATATTCATTAGTTATCCAGACATCATCATCATCAACCTTCTCCCTACAAGCATATTTATTTATTTATTTATTCAACAAACTTCTAATCAAATCATCGTACGAGTATTATAAGAACAAAAAAAAAAAAACGAACAGGGAATATTAAAAAAATACTTACTTATAAACTTGTTGATGTGTGTATATTGTATGTACCCAGCAGGAAAACTCAGAAGACCTTTTTAAATCAGACTTTATTATTTTTTTTAACGAGCACAACCTGTGAAGCTATTAGCAGGATTTATGGCGGGAATCGAACTCACAACTTCTGGACTGACGAGCTAGCATCGCTACTACTCAGGCACAGGGGCCTGCTTAGGAATTTTTTTGATTAAATTACTATTCTTATCTAACTGCTGAGGAATGGCTTATAGAAGGCTTTGATTCTTTTGCAAAAAAGATAACATACACATACCACATTTTTTTCTCTGGGGAGGGAGAAGAGAAGGAGTAACATTAAATAAGGCCTTTCAGAATCTCTGACAAAAGAAGCGATAGTGGTAGGCCTACCTCAAAAAACAAGGATTAGAGCGAGTAGGCCTTGAATATCGTACAGAAGGAATACAAAGTCCTTATAGGAGGCATCCTCATTCCTTCTTTTTCCCGCTGGGTACTTATATTTGTTTAACTCACACAAACTGTTCCCTTTAGGTATAAAGGTTACTCAAATGGGTGGAGGATTTCCTTTAACAAAACCATTTTCTGAAGGTGAGAGTGCAAGAAGGTTGTAAATTAAAAAGAATCTGTAATGTTATTAAACTTCAGATTCTTGGATACTTTTTCAATCTAACTTTTAGTCATTTGAAATTTTATTATATTTAGCTATCGGTTATTAAAAAAAAATAAACTTCAAATGACCTTATTTAGAAGTCGAAGAATATGTTCGCTTTAAAATTTATATTGAAAATAACAACAAAATAAGAATTTTTTTATAGTTTTCAAGCTAAATTATTTAATAAATGTATTCCTTCGATATAAAATAATGTTTTTTTAGAGTTCAATTATATCATGAAAGATAGAAAAAAAATTTAGCAGGAAGTTTCACAGAAATTTCAGACATAATTTCACACACTAACGGATAGAGAAGTTTTCACAAAGTTGCGCGCAGATATGAGATTTTTTTTATGTAAAACAGCTTTTCCTGAGGAGTGCTTTTTAACTAAAATTAGTTAAAAATTAAAATTAAAAAGCGCCTGAATCGAAATTTAGATGACATTTATCCAAAAAACTGTATGTCATTCAAAAAATCATGGACTTATTGAGCCGCCCTTAAAATATTGTCTTGCATTGTTTTCTTACTGAAATCTTGATTAGAGTTTCTACGCGGGGAAAAAAATCCCGGAAATTCCCGGGATATATTTTTTTTACAAATCCCGGGAAATTTTCAACAAGAATTTTCAGGAATTTAATATTTACGTTTATAGAACTTGCTTTTTTTACATTGTTGTTCATTGTTTTATTACTTAAAAACAAAATTTTGCAATATAAGCATGGAAACAGATGTAATAAAAGGTTTCCGAGGTGACTCCAACAACTTCAAGCATTACGAAATATTTTCAATCTAAAAACTCTTTATAGGAAATAGTATCTAGATTGGCAGATGTAGATGGAATTTCCATCCATGCTATAATGCAAAGCATATGAATTTATTTGTTTTTGATTCGTTTTTGAAATATTGTTCTACTTGAAATGAACGAAGGAAATTGTTTTGTTTTAAATTTAACTGTTGTATGTTTTTTTTTCATAAAATAATTTTTTTATTGTTGGTCATTTAATTAAATTCATATGTTTTTAAGTTCACGGGAATTCCCAGGAATAGAACATTTTTTTCTCTATTCCCGGGAAATTAGAAACCCTACTCTTGATCATAAATCATAATGTGTAACACTCCTTTGCTCTTTTATTATCCAGTGAAATGTTTTATTTTGTCTTGGAAGTTTTTCAATATCTACAAAACCTTAAAGCTTCTTAAATACAAAAGGACATTTTCAATTCTTGGAAAATATTTTCAAAAGTTTCAAAAACTCCATGAATTTTTCTATACATATGCATACATACATAAGTTATCACAGCGCATTGTTTTAATGTCACTAAATGATTATAATGCAATTTTCCACAACAAAGGTTTGTCTACAAAAATGGTTTTATCATATTTTCCAATTACATAATATATGAATTTTTAATGTTAATTTTTCCATTTCGATTGTAATGCAAATAAATTATTTATGAATGAAAGATAGATAAATAAGCAATTCATATGATTGACATTAAAAGATTAAAAACATATTTATGTAGGCAATATGCAATTAGATGTTTTTTTTTTGCATCTGTTGAAAATAAAATAAAATATTTTAAGCTAAAAATACACAAAATTTAAAGTGCAATAATTTTCACCCAGCTAAAAAAAATATGTATGGAGCATATATGATATCCCATATATGGTTCGGATCCGAAAAATTAGGGTATATAACCATATATGATAATATATATTCATACATTCTCATACATGTATGTGTAAAGATTCTCTATACAGTACACAGCATGCAAAGTTCATATTCATACTCTCTTGATTCACAAAAGCGCACTGCTGTGCAATAAATTAATTGTTTCTTAAATTATTGAAGGATTGTCTAGTTATGCAGATCATCAGTGTATTTTTAGTAAACTTGGATCGTACTCGTTCCATAGTTAATTTTTCACACAAGCTAATAACAAAACCCATGTAATTTGTATGGTAATCGGTTTGTGTCAAAAATAAACCAGTGAATTAGTTCTAACCAAGTCTAATATGTACTACAAACATACAACTAGACCTCAGTCAAGCTCATTCCATCGGTCGATTTTGACACAATTTTATGATCAAACCCATTTAAATTATACGGGTTTGATCATGGGGTTGAGTCAAAAACAACCCACTGAATGAGTTGAGCCAAAATCTACTACAAACAACTCTTATTTAGCAGAAAAATTATTTCCATAAGTACGCGAAGTGTGGTGGCAATTGGGGGGCGATTCAAACATGGCAATAATCAGTGTGCACACTTCTACTGATATTCGGTAGATTCTACCGAATATGTTTGTGAATTTAACAATCTACCAATTCTACCGAACAAGGCCTGAAATCTACCGAATATTGTTATTTAGTAATTTAAGTCGATATATAAGTGTAAATTACCTATTTTGACACGTAGCAGTGCGGCCGCAGAACGGTCATTTTCTGTCATGAAAATCATTAAAACAGAACAAAGAAATCGGTTAAAAACTGAAACTATAAGTAACCTAATATTTGCAAAAGAATTGTGCCTTGGGGATGAAATATTTATTCCTACCAATGATTTAATAATTTTTGCAAAAAACTTTAAATTCATAAATGGATCTTACATATAATCTTTGTAGTTACAAATGTTTGTCAAATAAGAGTTATTTTATTAGCTTTATAAAACCTATGTATAAAAACTGAATTCCTGTTGTTTATGTATATTATTTTATATATACATAGCATATCTATATAAAGGTTAAGGGCAAATAACTGAGGATGACACATTTTTTTTATTGGAAATGCTTCATTGTTTATGGCAGTTTAATTTCCAATCGTATGTGAAGTTTTAAATGCGCTTTTGGAACCTGTTTAGTTTGATACTCCTTGCGCTTACCCTTTATATATTTGTATATTTAGTTATTTTTTATGTTTCTGTGTTTCTCTGAATAAGAAACATTTTCTACCGAATTTCATTTAAATCTACCGATTTTTTTGTCGATTCTACCGAATTTAAAAAAAATAATTGGCAATAATTCGCCAGTTTGTTTTGTAGGCGTGATTTGGGAGCGTGTAAAATATGTCGAAGCAAGCGCTTCGGCTAACTTTCCTTCCAGCAACTTCGGTTGACTATTTTTCCACGGCAGCTTCGGTGGATGATTTCGCCACAGCCATGTTGGTTATCTGTTTCTTCCCAGCATCTTCGGTTGACTGTTTTCTAAAGCGGCTTTGACAGACTGACTTCCACACTGGTTTCAGCTGTCTGTTTGGCAAAAGCGGCTTGGGTTGATTGTTTACTTAATGTAAAATTGTAAAGGCTAGTTGTTAGCCAACCTTAACCCATTGATGCCACTAATCTGACAAAGAAAACTATAAACAAATCACGTGATTATAATCACGTGCGTCACCGATTGCATATTATCTGCAACGATGCATGTTCAAGAACCCGATAATTAGTTTTTCATTGTTAAAATATAAAATAAGGACAATACTATTACATATTTTAATCCCCAGAAAGGGTAAATAAATAGTGTTATTAATTAAGGTTTGTGGACAAAGCCATGTCATTAAATATTAATTTTGGCAGAAGGTGCAATAAAAATATTTATTAAAAAATATTTATTTTATTTATTTTACTTTTATTGTAATTTAAAACCAATTTGTTAATTAAAAAATATTACAAAATATGTTCGAATAAAACCAGTATAGCCCAAGGTACACGCATACATTCTATGGTAATAGTTTAATATATCTATATTAACCGATACAAATCCATAGTTGCAGTTTTAATTATTAGTACTGCTACATACATATGTATTTATTTACATACACGTGTGCACACTGAAGGCTGCCCAAAAATTGTGCTTCCTCAAACCATAATTTTAGGCAATATACTCGAGGCTATAAGTGCATCGTTATACTCCCACACTCATAATAAAGGAGAGCAAAAAACAACTTAACAATAACATCATAAAAATCAATTATAATTTGAATATTTTATATCATATTTAGTGGGCAATTTATTACATTGAGCTTTATTCAAATACAGGAGAGTTTGGTTATAATGACCATCGGTCAGAACAAATTATTGCGTGCAAAGAGCAATTTATGCGAACAAAACAATTTCTCTTTTGTATTAATAATTTTTAGGATTACTAAGCTTCTATTGAACTTCGATTCGATTTTTAACCCCCGACTAATTAACCCCCGACTAAAAAAAGGGGTGTTATAAGTTTGTAGTGTGTGTCTGTGTGTCTGTGTGTCTGTGTGTCTGTGTGTCTGTGTGTCTGTGTGTCTGTGTGTCTGTGTATCTGTGTATCTGTGTGTCTGTCTGTGTCCACATACAGGCCAAACGGCTGGACCGATTTTCATTTAGTTTTTTCTGTTTGAAAGATGACTTGAGAGGATTCTTAGCTATATTTGAAGAAAATCGGTCCAGCCGTTTAGAAGATATAACATCTTTTCTGAAAAAAGTCGGGGGTTTTTAAAATTTTTAATTTTTGTTATTATTAATAACGAACGCAAGAGAACTGTACGCTTTTGTTTGATACTATTTAAAACAGCTGCTCTCGTGGCCCAGAAATAAAAAAATAAAAAAGCTTGATAATTATCTTTAATTGCTTTCGCAAATTTCTTTCAATTGGTTTTATTTAAAAATTTATTTGTATGAATCAGGGACCGTAACTGTTATGACTTTTATTGAAAAAGTCAAGAAAAAAAAAATATTTTTAACTTTTATTTTTTAAGGCAGAAATAAAAGTTATTTTTTAACTTTTAATATTTTAAGGCAAAAATAAAAGTCATGAATTATATATTGAATAGTAATACGCTAGTTTTATTGCCTCCAATTTATAGGTAATAATAATTGATGTATATTACAGAAGTCTATAAAAATTATTGTTATTATTATTATTGCGATAACGGACGTTTTATCATTTATAGCATTGAAAGCAATAAAACATGCGTATTACTGTGCAATATTTAATTCATGACTTTTATTTTTGCCTTAAAATATTAAAAGTTAAAAAATAACTTTTACTTCCTGAGTAAAATAATAAAAGTCAAAAATAACTTTTAATTTTTGCCTTAAAAAATAAAAGTCAAAATTAAAAGTTATTTTTTGACTTTTATCAAAAAAGGCACAAATTTAAAAGTCATACAAAAATTTGCATGTACATCACCTATGTATCATAATGATAAGAACTAAAACTTTCTACGATAATTTTTTATGTGTGCTTTTTTGATGTAAATTTTTAAAAATAGCAGTTATAAAGACTTTCATCACATTTTACAGCAAGAAAATCTAACGACATTTTTTTCGACTGTCAAAAAATCTAACGTAAAGTGACATTTTGTGTTCACACCATCACACATAAAATTGCACCCAAAAAAAAGTAGAAAGTAAAAAGCTGTTGAAGATTATTATTCTTACATTAATCGTGGACTTCCGTCGGTAGAGGAGTTTCATGCACGCTGTTGTCATACTGGCCTTTGTAAATACATGCTGGTTAAAGTAGTTGATTTAAATAGGATAAAGAAATAAATATAATAATTTCATTAATTTTCAGAAATGGCTTACACGAAATATACTTCAATAGCATAAATGATTTCAATATTTAGAGCTGGTTTAAGACGAAAAAATAAACCATAAACGGCGGCATGGCATCGTCGTCGAAATAAATCAAACAAATAAAAGCAAATTAACTAACATGTACATAATTAGTAAATAACAAACGACAAAGGGAAGACTGTTTGCTTTCAGCAAATTGAAATATGATGAATGAAAGCAATTCACATATTCCCTTTGCAATAATGCTTAGTATATAAAGCAGAAATCTACATCAACTGACTCCAAACACAGTAGACCAAACACAAATAACGCTGATGATGAAGGTGTAGTGGCCTTCAAAAATAGCTAGTTGTTCCGTTCTACTACGTGTTTGTCAGAATATTTACAATTAACTTTGGTCCCAGCAAAAAATTTCAAAAAAGGTAATCGGGTTTGGAACTAAGCATTTTTGGTGGAAGCACTTCCCTACTGGATTACCAACTTAATGATTTTAACAAGGCGTGAGACTAAAATAATCGATTATTGATAAATACTTACTTTTTGTATTTTTCAATATATTCACGTAATCTATTAAGTCTAAAATAATCATTCTCCTCATTTATCAACTTGTACAGCATTTTTTTTTTAAGTTTTATGTGATGTGATTTGTAATGAAATTTGGTAATTAGAAAAGTAAGTCATTATATGGCAAGTAGTTCTAATGGTAATGTGTAATATTTTGCTGGTATGGTATCTGTTTATCAATAATTATCACATGTAATTCGGCTTACAAAGCGATGTGAACTTTATTCTGATCAAATCATAAATATAGACTTGGCAGTTTGTTTATTATATACTTAATTTTTTTAATAATGCACCTCTGATCATATAAAAACTCTTATCGTTTAGCAAACTTTAAAAAAAGGTCAAATCTTACTTCATGATATTTTGCATTTACAATATCGTACGTGCACGTATTATTTAAATTTTTGACATGTATGAATACAAAGTATAGTAGTCAGAATAGCTCTTAAGCAATGCATCAGTAGACATCAACTACAACTCAAGAAAGCTTACAAAACCCCAATGCTTATGGAAAAACTCTCAATAGATTATTGAGAATTACAAAATTACAATCACGGTAGGCAAAGAAACATTTTCAAAAAACTACAACTAATATTATTCAGCATGTGTCAAAATTAATAATTTAAAAAATTCTTAGCACGTCTAGACGTGCACCAACCAACAACAAATATGGGCCTGTTTTTCTAAATGCAAACGAACGTTTCTATCGAATATTTATATTAAAGACAAAAACAAAAAACTTAAATTTATTTTTATTTCCAATACTAATATTCGATAGAAACGTTCGTTCACATTTAGACAAACAAGCCCTATTTTTTAAAATTAAAATTAAAATATTGAAATATATATTTCGTTACTTTTTTTTTGTTTATTATGTATTACTTTCTATAAATTTTAGTAAATATTTATCCCTATAACGCCTGTAACGACCATAATTACTACTACATTCCCCAGAGTTCATCATAACCGAACTCCTCTGTAATTTTATTATTTATTTAATATCATATTTATTAAAAAAAAAATAACAATTGTAATCATTAAACGAGTCTCTCACGTTGCGTGTTTCAAACATTCATGAATTAATTTATGTAAATTTATTCAAACATCAACGTCTAATAATTGCTTACATCCTGTGGTGTATTATTACACCACCAACCAATTTTTGTTTCATAAGATATTTATGACATGAAATTTAAATTGGGAAAATAAATCTTGCTGTTTCAGACACTATGCGCATTTATTTTTATTATCTATTGTTTTCAATGTAATTGAATTATGTCACACAAACTGAGAGCTACTCGTATTACTCAATATGTTTCGTTTAATATAAATACGATAAGAAGTTTACAAGGCTGCTTCATTGCCAAAAAAAAAAAAATCAATAAATTTTATGTAAGCTAAAATAATGCTAAGAATTTAACTTGAAATCGATGTGCCAACGTATGCTATGACATATTTATAGAACATTTTGTTGAAAATGTAGGCCCATAATTGACAAAGACGACTTTTGTGGAAATTAATGTAATTCCTGTTAGTTTATGATTCAGTTTTTATTCAATTTATGGAGTTTTTCTACACTATCCCTATAATGTAAATACAAAGCACCGTGGGATAGTGGTATAATACTGTGTGAAATATTTATACTAACAGCCAAACCCACAATATCGAACGTTGTCGTTCGCAATCATTTTTAACGACAAACAGCTGATTTGGGACCCACTAAACTTGTTCAGCACGACAAGTCGATCGACAATTCTTTATTACAATCCGCTTGCATTATTTTAGGAGTATCTACACATTTCAACTTATTTTTTTTTTCGTTTCTATTCTGTTGCTCCCGCTAATGCTAAGGAGAATTATTTGGCCAGTTCGTAGAACTATTACGCCACCACCAATTCACACGATTTGTCGTGCTACAATTTAGGAGCCTCCTCTAAGAATAACACGCCGATCTGCGCCGTTGTGCAGAAAGCCGGAATCCTCAAAATCCTCTCCTGTTTCAATGAGTTTTATTTGGTACTCCACCACGATTTCAAAGTACGCTTTCTTAGAAAGCTAGGTTAATAAATAAGTTTTTGCATGCGGCTAGCAACCGACGCCACGAAACAGTAACTCGGTACCGTTAACTGACACCAACTACTAATCACATGCGGGGGGTGAGACGCAAAACCCTCGAAGACCAGTAAACGAACAGTGGCCTGGTTGCATTTACGAAGTAATTGCCAACGACGCGTGATGTTAACTCGCCCAGAGCTGCTTTACGAATGCATTTCAACTTATATATTTATTTATATTTCACACACAAAATTTTGAAAATAACTTTTTAATTTTTTTTTTGTATTGTCTTATGTTTATTATTGTTGTTATTTTTATTATTTATTTGTAGAAACTTTAAGTAGCATAGAGTTCCATTTTTTATGGAATACTTTTCACATTTCAGCGCTTTTTATTTGTAAAGTAGCGTTTTATTTGTGAAATTTTTGATGTGGCAATATGCTAATTTGACAATGAGTAAATGCATTACGTTAACAACGTAAAGCCTGACGACCGACAAGTCGATAGTTAGTGGGTCGCTCAAACGAACTATAATGAGTGACTTGTCGTCAGCCGATCGAGTTGTCGATCGACATCGTGGGTTAGGCTGTAAATCACGGTAAATTGTTTCTTGTTAACCGATTTAAAAACATTGTTTTATCTCTGCTTGTGATTCGATTAGACTAAAGCTCGTATAGCTCTGTAAGCCAATCCTGCAGCAAATGGAACTGATGCAAGACTAGTCACGTGATCGGTTCCCAGTCCGAGTTCTAACACTTTATTTGAAGTGGACCAGTCACTTTTAAGCTAATCGGTGTAGAATAATATAAATAAATTAAAAATGTCATTCCGATACTTAACTGTAACAATGAAAACTTATATTTTTTTTATTGTTACATTTTCAATTATGTTTTATTTTTAGTTAAGCAAAAATTTTTTGTGATTTAAACTGACAAGATTCGGCATGACAGGCTTGCACACTTTCCATTCGACTACAGGGGTACTCATATTTGAAAAGTATAAACACCAGTTAAGCTTAGCTTAATATCTAACTATAGTTATGGGACTGGTTCAAGAGTGGCTTGGTGGTATCATTGGAGGAAACAATTTACACTATATTTATACTATTTGATAGGATATGAATCCAACCACATCGCACATGGTTAGTGCCGTTTACTATAATACTAAACCAATTTTCAATTAAATTGACCAAAGATGAAGACGATACCATCACGACAACGGTGAGTATGTAACCATACACTACTCCCTACTTTTAGTACATGCCCATTTTATCAAGTTATAGGACGTGAACGTTCGGATAAATTTTCACCAGATTTTCTACAGGAAAATTACAAGTGAAAATGTTGAGGAAACAAATTTTTTTATAGAAGCTTGTAAATTATTATCACACCATGGATTTTCGAAGGCCAGCATGCGCATGTGTATCATCAGCGCTTTTGTGTTTGGTGGCAGAGATGGGATTGAGAATTTTAACATTTTTCCAATAACTTTAAAAAAGTTTACTTTTTTTAGTTCAAATTACATATTTTTATTAAAATAATCGTCTATGTTTCGGCTCTCGAATCGTTTTCCCAAATTTGGTTATAACTTCTAATGTTAAAGCATATAGAGATTTAGAATATACAAATTAATAACATATGCTATCGCATCCGAATTTGGGAGAAAAAAATAACTTGGAAATAGATGAGTTCACATTTTTTATTTTTTCGTTGCGTTTTACTTTCACAAGCGAGTCCAAAAGTGAATATTGACTTATGCAATTGTTTGAAAATAAATGCTGTGTGAAACTGGGGAGATTCCTTAAATGTAATAAATTAAATATTGATGTACTGATGTACTTTTCGAGTTTGAATTAGTGCTGGGATACTATCAATATTGTCTACTATCGATATATATCGATAGTTCAGATTTCACTATCGATATTACTATCGACTGAACGTTTGTACCGGAGAAAGAAATATATAACTAATTTTTTATTAGGTTACAGTTAGTTTTTTATCCCTTTATTGAAAGTATATAGTCTTATGTTTATTTTAATATGTATGTATGTATCTACAAACGTTATTTTAGGTGACAGTTTTTGAAAAATTTTGCTGTCAGTTAAAAAATTTTTATAATATCTCAGGTTTTCGAAACTGCATAATATCGATATCGATATTTTCGATATTTCAAAATTATTTATAGTATCGATAGTACTATCGTTAGTATCCCAGCACTAGTTTGAATAGTAACAAAAAAAGTACAACTGTACCAGTTTTGCCAAACCTGGTGTGTTGTGTCAACTAATGTAAACTTTAGATTTGCGTACATATTTTTTAATGCAAATGGAATATGGGAATTATTTTGTTTCATCGTACTCTAATTTGTCGAAAGCTTTTTTATATCACAAAAGCTCAAATTTACCATTCCAAATTTGCAACAGTCTTGAAAAAAAGCACTATGGAAACACCGTTGTAAACTCTTTTTTTTTAACCTTTTAACCCTTGCTTAGCAATATTTTCCCCCTCTTTGGAGAAACGGATAAAAATTGCCTAAATGAAGAGCTAAAGGTTTAAAATGTTCCATGGAACCGTTTTTCACAACATGATACATAAAACTGCTTAATACATCTTTTATCTAAAATTCAAGTATTACATCTTTGACGATGCCTACTCACCACAACAATCTTAAAAAAGTGTGGGGGAAAAATTAGCCCCCTTTATAAAGGCCCCACATGTGAACTTCTAAAACGACATACACGCAAAGCATAGGTGTCAAAAACTTTGCCAGAATCAGTCGATAGAATTTTTGTATTTCGGAGAAATATTGATTGATTGATTCATTCATTGACTGACTGATTCGTATTATTGCGCATGAAATACTTGGGAACAACTATTTTTCATGAACATTTTATGCCAATTTTGTTTACAAAAAAAAAAAAAAAAAAAAAAAAAAAAAAAAAAAAAAAAACAATGTCGTATACAGTTCAAAAACGGCTAATATTTACAGAGTTCTTAAAAATATCGAAATTCGATAATTGTAAATAATAATTGATGTATCGATGTATCAGTTTTTTTAAATATCGGCGATATTTATCGAAATTTAATTTCTTATATTTCGATATATCGATATATTTTGCCCATCTCTACCTCGACCATACTTTTTTGGTGTGAATTTTCCTATAAATAATTTCCTCATGAGCACTTTTGTATTGCTGGCCAAAAATATGAGTACATATTAAGAACTTAAAGTTAAAAGCATCTTAAATACTATTATTAAACATAATTAAAGTAGGTTGTATTTTTTTTCCTCAAGTAAATGAGTTTTAATTTCAGCTAATATTAATTGTATGAATGACAGCTAAATATTATTAACTGATGCTTTGTAACTTAAAACCCACATTTGTTTCGCTATTCATTCATTGAGTTAGTTATTCATCTGCAACCACAAGCTCAATTACAAATATCTTTTTTTTGCACATTTCATTTGGGTTTGTCGGTTTCTGGCCATTATTTCCGCCTAAAAGGGAGTTTCATAATTGTTATTTTTCAATTCAGTTATTAGGCCACAGTAACTTGATTGTTTCGTTTTTTCCCAGCAAATTAGAGTTGTTGTTATTGTTGTTTTTCATGTGGGTTTCTATGAAAATGTTTGCGGTTAAAATATTTTTGTGCCGGTTTATTTTTAACACTAATTGAAAAGCTGAGTGAATGAATATTTGCTTCCATTGTTAAAGATTTTGTCTGCAAATGCTTATTTACGTCTCAACAAAATACAAAAATAAAGTGATAAGGGTTCGTTAATTAAATTTGTTAAATTAGTTACATCCATATAATGTTAATGATAAAATTCTATATTTAAAAATTACTCTTCTTCTGCATTTTCAGCCACGTCTATCGATTTTTGTAAAGAAAAAGGTTTATTTAGAGTTTCTTTTTTTAGACCAGATAATTTTATCTGACAAAAGTAGCTAAACATAAAATAATAAAAACTTTAAAACTGTTGTAACACGTTCCTCTATAATATAAATAAATAGTTATTTCCACTGTTTTTTACATAATTTTTTTAAAGAAGTTTTTAACTTTATATACACAGAAACATTTTTATTAGATTTTTTTATTAAATGCAATTGTTTGATTTATTATCTAAGTTTAATTAAGTAATTTATTGGCTCAATTATTTTCTCAATTGAAAAAAAAATGAATTCTTTTTGGTTAATTTTTAATTAGGT
This sequence comes from Tachina grossa, assembly GCA_949987645.1. Classification (NCBI taxonomy): domain Eukaryota; kingdom Metazoa; phylum Arthropoda; class Insecta; order Diptera; family Tachinidae; genus Tachina; species Tachina grossa. Next base: position 173,160,503 of record OX465274.1, read on the forward strand.
ATTATATTAATCTATTCAATCAAACATTTGAAATCATGCGTAAAAAATTTCATCTAAATGTTTTAAATGGATCATAATATCTTATCAAATCAATGTTGTTTGCCATCAGCCCGATTTCGAAAATTATTTTAGCAATGTGCAGCATCCAGGTGGACATAGGGCAGTTATTGCCCCGCTGAAGTGCTTAACATACTCCCATGCATTTATTGTTGTTTTAGCAGAGATCTATTAAAGCTGGATTTTTTTAGAGTCTCGTACAAAAAAGAAAGACAGACCCAAATCAAATCGCGTATGCTGTTCACCGTAAAGCCTGTCTGTCTAACTTACCGTCACCTGCACGAATGCATAGGGCGGGTCGATTTGTATGGAGGCAAAAAAATCGCTCAAATTACAACGAAAATCGTATATCGTGGCATATGTTTAGTAGCCACAAAAAATATTCTTGTCTTTGAGAATTTTTTGTGAAAAAAATCATATATATTTTTAAACACATGAAATGTAGAAGTGCAAAATTTAAACATTATAGACTGCAATAAATTTGCATTCTTTTTTCTCCTTCTTCTTCTATTAAAGAGAAGCAACACTCCGGCAGGGCTGATAAATTTTAAGAATACTGTGTTTTTAAATGAATATTTTGTTTAATGTGACAAAACTTAATCACAAATATCGCTGCTAAAATAGTAAAAAAATATAATATTTCGCCTTAAGACGCTAAGCTGGCAGGCACCATTCTTTTGAAGAAAAAAATAAAAATAAAAAATAAAGCGTAAAAGGAATATGCAGAGATGAGTTCCAAGAAGGGTGATTGAACGTTTAAGCTGGCATATGGTCCTTCGAACTAAATACGGTTTGAGACAACTGCAACCAGCTGAGCAATATCAATTTAAACTTTCTAAATCCTCTGCTTGGTAAAAGAAATGAAGGCCAATTTTTACATTAAGTATTAGCGCGACGTATATGATATTATTTCTTTTGGTTTATCTCAAGTATATGCAATGCCAAAAGTAAAATAAACCCACACAAAATATACTTACATGTACATACATATCACTCATTTACTGCAATAGTGTCATAACTCAAAAAATGAGTTTTTTTTAAATAATGAAGCAAAATAATTCGGCATTTCGTATTTTACATTGTGTAAAAATTTCACATAAATAACTTGTACTACCCCTTCATGAGGGAAGAATAGTTTTTTATGTAAATAATACAAAAACCCAGCAAATAATTGATATTCGATATAAATCTATTTTATTTTTCTACACATTTATACAATTAGAAATCCATCGGATAACAGTAAAAGTAATTATAAGGCAAAATTAAAAATAAAATTCAAATTTAACATTTAAGAAATTTATTATTCGACATAAGGTGTAGAAAAATAAAATAGATTCATATCGAATATAAATTAATTGCTGGGTTCTTGTATTAGTTTCTAAGCCTACTACGCTTATTTTTTTTGTGATTTTCAAAAATATTATTATTTGTGAATTCTCAAATAGTTCTTGAAAGTACTGATGATTTGTTACGGCAACAATGAAGTTGTATGTAAATTAAAGCTTTTAAATGCGTTTTCTGCAAAACTAGTTTTTTTTGAGTTGTGACACTATTGAAGTAAATGAGCGATATGTATAAATGTACATGTTTACTTTTTGCAAGGATACATTTGTTTAACCGTGAACTTTTTAAAGTTAAGTAAAGATATTGCAGTTAGTCACCTTTGTAGATTCAGCCATCCATTTGCAAACAAAACAGAACAACAAGTGGTTTGTGTCAACAACCCACAGCAAAGAACTTTCAGCAATTAAGGAGCCACTTTATACTACAGTATAAACAAGATTTTATACTCTTAAATAAACAAACATACATATTCATACATACACACACACATATATACCTAAAATGGGACAGGTGCGTATCCTGTTGGAACTGGGAAAGGGAATTCGTAAGTTGCAAACTTTTAAAATGTGCTTGTAGAAAAGCAATGGAAATAAGAATATATTCTATTTTTATTTTTCAGTTTTACAGCAAATATTATTTCTTCTTTTACCAAGGTGTATCCGCGCCTGTTAGTTGATATGTATGTATGTAACTACATACAAGGTGGGCAAACATACTCAAGCAAACAAAGTATGTATGTACATATGTACATAAATATAGTTTGCCATTAAAAATAAGCAGGCAACTAATACGTTTCCATGGAATAATTTTTACTGTGTCATGCAGGAATGTGTTTCTTAAGTGTAGAATGCAAAAGAATCGTACTAGACCGAAGAGTTTAAAGCTCCAACTAGTGCAATGCAAATGCTAATTGCGATGGCGTTGCTTTTGTTATTTTTCATAGAAATAATTTTTATTTCATAATATTTTTAAGCTGAATTTACTGATGGACTTTGTGAGCAGTTAAATCGCACATTAATTTGTATGCTCATACTTAGTCTTATTAAAAAAAAATATCTTAAAGCCTTAAAACAATTAGCAAAGTGTTTTAGTAACAAACATAAATACTATTAATGCGTCAATTGGACTACGAGGGCAACCCTGAACCTGAAATTCAGACGAAACTGCTGAACAATGAAAATTGGACTATGTGCACGACATTATTTCTCTACATATTACACTCGCATGTTTTGCAACTAAAGGGTCTTTCATGAAACGCTTGATATCTTTAAATTTAATTGAAAAAAAGTGCAACACGAATTCATACCAGGTGACCGCATTTCAGCAAATGAAGATCAATCAGCTGCTAGCTTCTGTGCTGTCAAAATCAAGAAAAAAAATTTTAAATTTTGTGACAGCAGTGGATTTTACACATAGAAATTATACATGGTTTTCTGTAGCGTTGCATTTCATATTAAAATGAGTTTACCTTATTAAATTTGCCTTAACATTTTTCTTTTTATTTCAAAGGCCTATCGATGTCAATATATCGAGCCATAATCCTCAATCTATCTCTCTCTCTGCCTCACTCAGTCATTGTGATTGCTTGGGAACATTAGCACAGTGGCGGCGAGACGAACAAAAAATTGTAAAACCAATTTTATAATAAAAAAAAATTTTTAACAAAATAATAAAAGTTGTATAGGAAAAATACTGTATATATATATATATATATATATATATATATATATATATATATATATATATATATATATATATATATATATATATATATATATATATATATATATATATATATATATATATATATATATATATATATATATATATATATATATATAGGTAAAGAAAGAAATTCTTATAAAATAAGTCGCATGATACTTCCCAATAAGCATTAAAAAAATTAAAATTCAAACACTTGAAATTTAACTTGAAAAAAAGTTGAATTAATTTTCAAGTTTGAAAATATTTTTAAATAAAAAATCAAACAACATATATATTAAAGTCCTGCACAAGACCACTTATAAGAACTTTTAAGACATGAGGGATTTTTTTTTGCTTTACTACAGCGAAATCTTCTAAAAGAAACGCTAAATAACACTGTTGGCAAGACATTTATTTCACTTATTGCGTTATAGAAGAAAATGCTTCATGACGGAAGAGTTTGTGATGCTTGCTTCTTTCTACGCATGGCCGCGCATACAAACGTCATGCATGTATGTGTGTATGATCTCTTATTTTTCTGCACACATGCAAACGCACACAAATGCCTTGAAATTAGTTTTATACGCTTAAACACATAATAGCTTACCATCCACATCTTACACACGCATTCAAATGTACAATATACAAAATAACAAGCATACACTCATCAACACTACTTCCTTTGATTGTTTGTTATGAACAAAAAGACTTCGCGACATCGCTTGTTAACACTCATATACATGAACACCAATGCATCCATCTTGCTTCGCTTATTATTCGACAGCATTTATTATTGGTTTATTATAATACATGCCACGAGAATACATTTAAAAAACAATAGGTATTTACATTTCAAGACTGTCTACGCAGGTCTCCAAGACATATATGTTAAAACTTTGTCAAATACGTAATTTATTTATTAATAAAACATAAATTCCCAGCAAAAAATTATACATTACCATTAGAACTACCTGCCATATAACGACTTACTTTTCTAATTGCCAATTTTCATTACTCGCTTACAAATCACATTACCTAAAATTTAAAAAAATTACGTGCAAATTGCTAAATGAAGAGAATGATTTTTTTAGACGAAATAGATTACGTGATATGTTGACAAGTAAAAAAATGTAAGTACTTCTCAAGAATCGATTATTTTAGTCTCACGCCTTGTTAAAATCATTAAGTTGGTAATCCAGTAGGGAAGTGCTTCCACCAAAAATGCTTAATTCCAAACTCGATTATCTTTTTTGAAATTTTTTTGCTGGGTTGTGGTGCTAAGATGAGTAGCAACTGAATAAGTAAATTCATATAGAAAAAAATTTAATGTGTTTGAGTGAAAGAACACCCTTTGAGACAAAAAAAAAATCAAATCATAAAGATAAATACAGACGAATTAATAACCTCCTCCTTTTTGAAGTCCATTATTGAAATTTCTCGCTCCCACACTTTTTAATTTTTGATATTTTAAATAAAAGCATATAATTAGCTATCAAATTTTGGAGAGTTGGAAAACAAACTAGAAAATATTTTTCTTTTTCAAAACAGCGAATTTGGAATTTACTGCTTCCAGAGACTTACAAATTTTTACTGCATAAGTTCGTAGGGTTAGATGCCTCTAAATTTAGTTTTTTTAAACTTCTTGTAACAGGGGTTACCTTCGGACTAGTTATGGTCAATTCCAATTTTTTAGTTTTTTTGTTTTTGCTGCTTCCACTGGTGTAAAATCATTGTGGTATATTCGCTTATCAGCCGCTATGGACCCAGGTAATAACAAAATAGTGCGGACCATTGACGAGATGATGCACCAAATTATAGAAAACATTCTCCGATATCAGATATATAAATACATAATATATACACATACAAAACAGCCACTGTGGCCACATACTCAAAAATATATTCATAGTTTCCTAAGGATCGGTTGGGCAGAAGTGTTTAAGTAAGTACTAGGAGTATTATTAAATTGTAATGGACGTAATCTTAGAAACTTTTCTATTGTAAATGCAAAATCTTTTCATCATAAGAGCCCAAAATATGTGAAGGTCCGTAAGATTCAGTAGGGCAGATGTAAATGAAATATGAAAAAATTAATGGGTGATTCTAAGCCAACAACTGGTAAAACTTTTTGCAAACATTTTTATAATTCTCTTTAGTATGATTAGGTAATATATTCAACCTAATTAGCTATCTCGTATTTCAAATTTGAATCGTATTAAATAAAAGAACACAGCAAAATTATTCTTTCAGATTGGGTGTGGCTTCTCCAATTTTTCCAAACACGAGATCTTGTACTTTAAGTGTACGTTAAAACCGGCTTTTGTATGGAAATTTTGTTCTGAGTAACCAACATAAAAATGCAGTCGAATTGAAAACCTCTTACTTCAATTTTAATAAAAAGTCGTATAGCTTTCTATATTCTTTAACACTAATGGCGTTTTCTTTTCTGGAAAAATTTTAACATTTTTTAAATTATTATTAAAAAAATACAATTTAGCGTTCGTATTAGGAAAAAATTTAAGCTTGCAAGGGATGATACAATAATTTTTAATAAAATGTATATATCACAGAAAATCATTTTATTGCGAATTTTCATTGAAAAGTGTAATAAGTGTAACATTTTTTTCCATAAAAGAAAATGCCATAAGTATAAGAATGGTCGGCCCGGCCCCACTGCTCAATGCTTCTACTGTTTAACATTTCTACTTTTTCTGAGCCAACTGCATGCACAAATCAAAAACCAGTTTTAAAGTAATAAAAACTGCATTTGTTTTGAAGTTGGAAAAACCAACAACTTCTACAAAAATAATAACAAAAACAACAACGACAAAGAAGATCGTTAATATTCATATCGACACTGCCGTGACTAACTGAGTAAGCGTGGACGGGGGAATGCACTCTTACAAGTATGTGAACTTCTTGTGTCTTGTAGACTTTTGTTGGTAAATACCACGAATGTATGTTTATCTACTGAATAATTCAATTTGAAATAATATAACAAGAAAAAACTTGATGTTGCATCTTTGGTAGTTTTCTGTAGAGTAGAAAATGAATATTTAAAATGTCTCATAAAATCAAATGAGTCTTAATTTCTAGAATTACCTTAAAGAATTTTATTTTATTGTTTATTTTCTTGGTTCGTTATAAATTCTTAAAGAATGATTTTTATTTTTTGTAGTTTTTACTCGTATATATTAAGTTCTCTTTCTTTTAATGTTTATAAAAAGGCAGGGTGTTAAATTAATGAAATCTTTAAAATGAAAATAATGTCATTAACCATGAATGCAATAATGAAGTCTACCAAATAATTAAAAAGCATCTACAAAAAACTAATTTGATGCAATCAGTAATTTTTTTTTTTGGAATAACGCTGCAACTGGTGTAAGTAAAGTTGTTGAAGAAATTCACAGCAGCAACAAAAATTAGTTCATGAGCTTTTTATAAAATAAAGCCAACGTAATCAAGTCCATTTTAAAATGATTGTTAATGATTCAAATTTAAAAATGTGCGTGAAAATAAATTTTAAAATTTAAAATCCTTCACACAAACCGTCGTATTTAGCAGAGCTGTGTTAAGAAACAAAAGACCTCTGTTAAATACTAAATTTTGTTTTTCTCACAAATGACTTGAATCCACTTTGCTTAAGCCGAAGCTGACTTCTTTATTTGCATATATTATTTAATACTTCCAAGGACTCGGAAGTTCTATCTTCCAAAGTCATAATATGGATTTGGCTATTTGTTTCATTACGTGTAGTGAACTCTCGGGCGTACATATGGACTTGTCATTCCATGTGCAATTTCTAAAATATTCATTTGCGAGGTGATAAATAGGAAAATCGAATGTCGTACGTGAAATCGGTTTTCCAAAGGCCTCCAAGCTATTATTTCAGAATTTGTGAATAGATTGGTATTGAAAATCAGCAAAATCAAAAACAAACTTCCTGAGCTGGAAAGTTGAAACTTCTGTTAAAAATTATTGAAAACAACACCAACAAAAACATATTATTAAGATATTATTTTTCAATTTTATAAAGATACTAATCTTTTAAGCAACTGCTTTATCTCACTATAAGTAAGACGTACATACATATGTAACTGATAGATGATAAGTATAAAAGAATCCAATGAGACTTGGAATATACATATGTATTTATTTTGCTTTTTAATTAAAATTTTGTTTCTTTTTTTCCTAAAATTCACATAAAAATTCAAAAGTTGATGGCAGTTTTGCTTTTTATTACAATTATTCTTAAATTACTTGTCAAGCGATTTTTATTTTGTTCGTTCTGCTCTGCCTTAAGGCTTATCTTAATTTTTGAGCAAATTTTACCAGAGCGTATGTTTATATGTACATACATAAATACTAGAGGCCTGTGTAAACAGTTTTGAAATGTAAATATTATTTACATTATTAATGTTATTTGTTCATTAATAATTATCACATGTAATTTGGCTTAAAAAGCGATACGAACTTTAGCCTGTTCAAATCATAAATATAGAAACAAATGAAGTTCGAAAAATAATAATTAAATTGAGTAAATACGTCTTGTTTTTTAAATGTATTCTCATGGCATGTATTATACTAAACTAATAATAAATGCTGTCGTATAATAAGAGAAGCAAGATGGATGGATGAATTGGAGTTCGTGTATATGAGTGTTAACAAACAATCAAAAGAAGTAGTGTTGATGTGTGTATGCTTCTAATTTTGCATATTTTACGTTTGAGTGTGTGTGTGTAAGATGTAGATGGCAAGCTATTATGTCCCTCTAGCCAGCCTAGAACCATATGTCTCTATGTCAATACTCTTTCTCCAGCGGCAATTGCACTAGTTAAAATGTCGACAACTTTCCTTTTATATGCGAGTAAACATACGTTAGAGACAAAAGTTCTAGTGTATTTCTGGTGATATTGTCAATGATCGCTTCAACAGATTCTTTTTCTTCTATATTATTCTGTGCAATAATATTAAAAAAATGTACATATGTAGACTAGGGTTGCTAAAATCTACTAGTAAATCTTTGCTTATAATATCGCCATATGGTCGTAAAAGAATTACCTTATCCATAGCGCTAAAGTCTACTGGTAGATTTTCAATGACAACCATATGTTTATATGTCAATAGACGATTACATTGGCTGGGGTACACCTAGTCAGTAGCACTATTGACAATGTCACTAGAAAATCACTATAATTTTACTATTGCCAACGAACGAGGAAATATCGATATTGTAGACTAAAGCCCCTAAAATTTACTAGTAAGTCTTTGGTGTCAATGTTTCCATTTTGACCCAAAAGAACTACTTAGTCAGTAGTGATACAGTGTAGTGGTGGATTTCCAATGGCAAGCTAATGTTAAATGTCAATAGATGATTACATTGGCTGGGTTACACCTGGTCAGTAGTAAAACTGACAATGTCACTAGTAAATCATTGCAATTTCACTATTCGCGCTTTCTGCAGGGGTGTTTAAGGGAGTTTTTTTTAAAGCAAGCGCACACAAATAACGTCAATGTATGTGTGCGTTTGTATGTGCACAGAAAAAATAAAAGAGCATACACATAACTTATGTGTGTATGTATGTACTTAGATGCATGACGTTTGTATACGCGCTCATGCGTATGAAGAAGCAAGCATCACAAATTCTTATGTCACGAAATATTTTCTTCTTTAATCGTATACCTGCAATAACTGAAACAAATTTGTTGCCAACAGTGTTCTTTAAAGTTTTTTTTTAAACGATTTCGCTATAGTAAAGGGTTTAAAAAATCTCTCATGTCTTAAAAGTTCTTGTAAGTGGTCTTGTACAGGACTTTAATACATACATATATTTTTTTTTTAATTGTCAGTTGAATATTTAAGGTCGATTTTATTATTTTTTACTTCGTTTTCTGTTTTGAAGTCTGAATCATTTAATTGCCTTTGATTTTTTAATATTGCAGTAGAACTTCGCAAGTCAACTTGATACGTATTTTTCTGTTGTAAGAGTTTTGAAACAGTTGGAGTTGCTGTGGCTCCTTAAAGGCCAGATTTTCGAAATTGATTTTATTGTTATACACTTGTGAATGGAGAAGTAGTAGGGGCTAAATATGTTCCACGAAAATTTTTTCTAATGCCCAAACTAAAAAGCGTGAACATATACGAAATTAATTTATTATTATTATTAATTTAATTAATTAATTAATTAAGTTAAGATTAATTTCTGATGTTCGAGTAAAGTTTTGAGCTTTTGCATATTCGAAGGCTTCTAATGACGTTTTACAGCACTTATTATTGTAAAACATTTTAAGATGAGATATTCTCATTAATTATAATATTTGCCCGGATTTTTTGACGGCGCATTTTTTAGCCCCCTAGAGGGTTAAAAATAACTTAGTAATTTTGCTTAAAAAATTTTGCATAAAAATATACATACATACGTATACTATATCTAAAATGCATTGGTTTCTTCATGTCCCTTTTTATTATTGGTTCAGAACCTGCAACAACTCAACATTTACTCAAAGTAAAGGTGCCCTGATGATCTGCATTACCAATAATCAAACAGCATATCATTAGCTAAAATGAAAAAAGGCATAACTAACATAAAATTCAAAATCGAGTTTTTGATTGATTGAGATGAATGCCATTAAACTGCATGTCTTAACAAAATATAACACTTCTACGATCAAAAAATTACGATTTTATTAACAAACAAAAAAATAAGACAACGTACCTACAAGTTTCTTTAGTTTTATTTATAGTTTTCTGCTTCTTCTGTAAAATTATATTCTTTATAACGATATTGTCAAGCCAGACCTCAATCAACAATTTCAATGTATTTTTAAGAAACAATTAATATTTTACTGTTTAAAAAGCTTTAAATTTTACCCAAAAATGATTTATATAATTAAAAAAAAAAATTAATTACAGTCGCACGTGACACTTCTTTTTTCCATCACGCTACTTATATTGTTTCTGTTGCTCATGTTGCCAAACTATAAATAAACAAACTTCAATAATACTGTTTTAAAATTAACAGAAGTATTAAATGTATTTACATTTAGCAACAACAAACCTAATAAATATGTTTTTTTTTTAATTTGTTGCTCTGGATTAATGTTTCTTCTTCCGTCAATTTTTCTCTTGATTTTTTTCACCGTTTTTCTTCTCTAAGTTTATATAATTTAAGATAATTTTTATTATATTTTTAGAGTTACGATGTCGCATGTGACCAACTTTATATGATCACATGATCACAAATCTTAATATTTTCCAGCAAATTTTTTTTTATATTTTAATGGTTTTAAATATCTCTATTTGTGCTTGATGGGATTCCTGCAAGTACTTTCGACTCACTAATACCAAGTATTGCTTTCAAATGTCGCTTGTGAAATTAAAATATACGATTTCGCAAAAAAAAAAATGTACAAGCATTTGCAATCGCACAGTTTCTTATACATTCTTTTGTTTACTTTGTAGCCTCAGAAAAATTTAAAAGAGAAAAAGTCAAGAAACGTTAAGAAAGTTTATGAAAACAAAATGTTCAATAACAAAAATTAAAAATTTTAAAAACCCCCGACTTTTTTCAGAAAAGATGTTATATCTTCTAAACTGCTAGACCGATTTTTTTTAAACATAGCTAAGAACCCTCTCGATCAAGTCATCTTTCAAACAGAAAAAACTAAATGAAAATCGGTCCAGGCGTTTGGCCTGTACGTGGACACAGACAGACACACAGATACACAGATACACAGACACACAGACACACAGACACACACTACAAACTTATAACACCCCTTTTTTTAGTCGGGAGTTAAAAATAAATATCCAAATGTATTTGAAAGGAGAAAAGAAAAAAGAGAATATTAAATATCACAAAAACCAAAAACAATATATGTACATATGTATATCCTGAAGAAGTTAAATATAAGTAGACCTAAAGCTCAAAAAAATAGATTAATTATATATATGAAAAAATTTCGAAAAATTAGATAAAAGAATTAAGAAAAAATCTTGAATTCGATCTTAAAATGAGGTTTTATTCAAGAGTACACTCTTGAATGCGATCTTGAAAAATGTATAATTTTATTCATGAATCAAGTATTTTCGCATTTACCAGACTAGTAAGATTGAAATGATTTAATTTCTAGCGTAAAATCTTGATTTTTAGCACTTTTTCCCCCTTGGTGTACATAACACCTTTGCACAGTGTATTTGCTTGTTTGACGTAAAGCACATTTTTAAGTACTTTATAAGTACACAATCGTTCTTACTTTACTGTACATTGCGGGATGCATACATACAGCAACGCTATTGAATGATTGGGTAATATGTACGGAAAATATTGTTGTAATATAGTCTATCTAGCGACTTATAAAGTATCAAACACAATCTTAATCGGGTCATAGATGATTTCTGAAAAACATAATTGAAATGTCTAAACTAAAATAGTGAATCATCGTTCGTAATATGTTTGCGCTTATAATCGTCTTATGAAATAACAGCAGCCACAAGGTAATTGTTTGTCTATCATTTTGCCACTTTTTACAAAACCTACAATATACATACATACGTTTTAAAATATGTAATTTAAATCTGTTTCACTGTGTCAGCAATTTTCATTCCATTTAATTGTTGTGCTCTTAAATGGTTTTGAAGCAAATAATTCTCTATTTTAAAAACAAATATTTTGAAAAATATTTTTGTCGGCAAATGTTTTATTTTTATTTGAGTTTAAGTGCTCCAGTTGTCTACTTGAGGCTAGATGTTTTTTTTTATATTATTTTTTTCTGACTTGTCAAAACATTTAAATATCTAAATAACGTGTGAGTTACAAATTATTTCGCATTATTTTAAAAATGGCTTTCAAAAGCAGCAACTTAGTCAATTTCAAACAATTATATACAATTTGGTAATAAATACTGGCCAAGAGTTTGATTGATATGTTGGAATTTTAAGCAAACAAGAATATTTTATACTCGTATGTTAATAGCAAACATAGTAAGTGGATTACATTATACTCATATGGGTGTAGTTGAATTATACAAACAGAGGAATGCTTTTCAAATTTCAAGTGCCAAATTCATGTATTATCAAGTATGCGTTTAATGAAGCTAAGGCCGCTTTTTGTGAAGAGTGATACTTAAACTTGCTTCAATAAAGTTTAATAACCCAAAAGGTAAATAAATTTTATAAAAGTGTGAGCTAAGCTGATGACAGCTTTTGACGCTAGTGCGATTTATTAAAATTTTAATGGTCACAACATCTAAGTTAAATTAAATAAAAATGAAAAAAAAATTTGATATATTAGTGCTTTAAAATTGATTTTATTTACCTGCTCTATAATGACTCTGCTCAATTGTTTAATTACTCAGTTCTTAAATTCATTTATTTGATTTATTATTTTTAATTTTATTTTAAACTAACTAAGAGAATTGTTTTAATCTAAACAAAATTTTTAATAAATAATTTGAATCATTCAATTAACCACTTTGATTGAAATTACTAATATTCTAAATAACAGTTTTTATTTAAAAAAAATCTATTAATATTATTATTTTGGTAAAAGGCCTAATAAATACCACTGTCCAACACACACAAAAAAAAAATTACAAGTGCTTATTGTAGGTTGATTATTTCTGGTATTAAAGTTGAATTTTCGACTTAAGGGTGTTCTGAGACCTATAGTAGAATTTCATGACAAATATTTTCGTAAAATATTTCAACTACATACATCCCTGCCGTTTTCGAAGGCCACTAAACCTTCATCATCGGCGTTCTTTTGTGTTTGGTCCACTGTGTGTGGTGTCAGTAGATGTAGATTTCTGCTTTATATACCCTGTCGGAGAATGTGTGGTTGACTACAAAAATAGTTAATTTATAGTTAACTTTTCTTAGACTGACTAAAAGCTAGCTGCAAAATCATCCAGAACAAATCCAAAATTAATTCTAAAGTTGAGTACGTAATCGAATTTGATGAGAGCCAACAAATTTATTATCAGCTACTTTAAAACTCATTTCAGTTTTATATTAACATTTTGCTGTTGTTATTTTAGATGGCAGCTTAGCCGAGTGGTAGCGCGTTGAGTACGCAACGTGTGATGTTCCATGTTCGAGCCACAGAATTTTTTTTTTAATTTACTGACTACCAGGTGATTTAAAAAAGTCAACTTTAAGTTAGCTTAAAGTAGTGCCTAGTGAGACAATTGACTACCGCCTAGGACATCGCAATGTTAAAATAGTCAGTTGATTACATTGCAAAGTAATCCAAGTGTAGTCAGTACTAGTTGCGAAATAGTTAGCTTAAAGTTAGCTTAAAGTTAGCCAAATTTCCGATAGGATACTTAGCATTATTGCAAATGGAATGTGTGAATTGTTTTGATTCATCTTATTTCAATTTGCTGAAAGATTTTTTGTAATGAAAGCTCAATTTTACCATCTCTATATTTACAACAGTCTTACCATTGTCGTTTGTTCTTTACTAATTATTCACATGTTAGTTAATTTGCTTATTTTTGTTCTACTTAAGACAAACTTTTTTTGTTTGTTACTATTAAGTATATTTTTTATTTTTAATTTTTGCCACAGGCCCATGGCTATTAATTTTAGTTAATTTTAATTATTTTTCGAACTCCATTTGTTTCTATATTTGTGATTTGAACGGGCTAAGGTTCGTATTGCTTTTTAATTAGTATAAAATAATTAGTAAAGAACAAACGACAATGGTAAGACTGTTGTAAATATAGAGATGGTAAAATTGAGCTTTCATTACAAAAAAGCTTTCAGCAAATTGAAATAAGATGAATCACAACAATTCACACATTCCATTTGCAATAATGCTAAGTATATAAAGCAGAAATCTACATCTACTGACACCACACACAGTGGAACAAACACAAAAGAACGCTGATGGTGAAGGTTTAGTTGCCTTCGAAAACGGCTGGCTGTTCCGTTCAACTATGTGTTGTTAGTCAGAATATTTACAACAGACTTTGGTGTTATTTGTCATTAATAATTATCACATGTAATTTGGCTTAAAAAGCAATACGAACCTTAGCCCGTTAAAGTCACAAATATAGAAACAAATGGAGTTCGAATAATAATTAAAATTAATTAAAATACATCCCTGTTTTTAAGATGATTTTTGGGAAAAAGACGCATTTTCAGAAGAGCTAGAGGATTAATGTATATCAACAAAAAGGTTGATTGCAATGTTCTGAATAAATGTTCCGAAGACACTATATATACCAAAAACCTAAGTATCACACGATTTTCGAAATTTTCTTATTACACAAGAATGCAACTTTAAATAGGCCGTAAAATGAGTTTCAGATGTAAACATTTAAAACGTTGATACACGTATATATATATTTTTATTTTTTGGTCCCCTCTACAGGAATCAGTTGGCCGAATATTGTTATTTCGAAAAAAAATTTCATTTAGGTGTACAGTGTAATTAAAAAAATTTTATTTGATAAAATAATTTTTGTAATCGAAAAATATTAAAACTTTTAGTTAATTTTAATTATTATTATTCGAATCATCATAATTTTTTTATATATTTATGATTTTTGATCAGGCTCGTACCGTTTTGTTTTGTGAATACAAATGTTATTTATATCTTTTACTAATTTAATTGCCTGTTTATATTTACTTGTGTGGGAAATAAAAGAGCTGCCAGTCTTGTCATTTATTAAAATGGGTATAATAGTCAAAATATCCGGCTTTGTGGGGCAGAGAAGCAAATGGATCGCCTCGAAGCCGGCGGCTAGCCACTGCCGGTTATTTTTCTGTATATCCCGCCGCCGCCGATTTCATCAGCTCTCATCGGCTTAAAACCAGCCGAAATTTTATCTCAACAAAAAGATAAATTTCGGAGAAAAAATTTATTTTTAATTTTTTCCTCAAAATTTCCTTATGCTTATTTGAGCTGCGAAAACTCTCCCGGCGCCCCACCGTCGGTATCAAAACTACTTACTGCGCCGCCACCACCGATATTTTTACCTCGACTTGTTTCTCTGTTGTGGGGCCTTACAAAAATTAATCCTAAAACGCATCAAACATTTTAACTCGCAGCTAAAATTAAACTTAATTTCCTTTTTGGCCATAAAATTTACAAATAAAGACTTGCTATTTTTCTAAGGAAATCTAAAATAACTAGTGAGTTAGACGTAGAGATGGGCGCGTGTTGTGTTTGTTGTTTTTGTGGCACAAACCTGCACGACTCAACGCGAAGTGTTCATAACAGAAAACCTGATTTTGTGCGATCTCTGATCGTATCATGTTAAGCAAAGCTGACACGAAAAAAACACGAAACGATTTTAGGTACAAAATATTAATGCATGAATTTCCAATAAAGAAAACATTTCAAATTTGTGTCGTCAAATACGCAATACCGTGAAATTTAGCTCTCTTAAACCAAAAGTTTTGAAATTAAATAAAAAATATCGTCATATAAATTCAAAAAGGCGTAAGTTACACTTTAAAGATATTTTACAGAAGAAGCAAAACAAACTTTAAGTTTTAGTGCATTTAGTTCTCAGTAGTTTACTGAATTTTGTTAATAAATTTGATGTTTTTAAACATACTCTGATAAAAATATTGTGGGTAGATGATTTTTAACTTTTTGTAAGTTACGCCCTTTTTGAATTTATATGATGATATGTATCTATTTATTTGAATACAAAAAAAATAATTTTTTGCCACTCAATTTCATTTTGTGCATGGTGTATTATTTCGTATTGGAAAAAATTTTCCCGTGCGTGTTTCGTACGTGTTGGACATATTGATATTCGTCTTCGGGTCATCTCAAATTGAAAAAATTCGACGCGCACCCATCTCTAATTGGAAGGTATTTCAAATGGCATCTCACTTACAAGGAAAAAATATTGCTTTTGCTACTGGTGTACAGCATTCTTGTTGCAAACAGAATGGTGATTAATGCGAAAAGCATACAACAATACTTGTGCAAAATTGGCAACAAACTAACAACCTGTTTCAAGGGAATCTTATTAAGACTTGTTGCACACATAAATAAACACACACTGCTGGGGCAAGAACACTTGCTCCACCTGTTGAAAAATTCAAGGTCTTGAAATAATTGCTAGTTCTAAGTTTTTTTTTCACCTCTTTCAGGGTTACTTGAATGGTGGATTTACATTTCTTGGCGTTGTTATGCAAGTGTCGTAATTTGTAAGGAAACTGCTGCTAGACATATTCATATATAAATAGTACACATTTATTTACATATAAAAATATGTATGTGTATGTATCTATGGATACTCGCAGTTATGTCTGTGTATGTATGTTTTTAGGCACTTCTGTGCTGATACCCTTTTAAAACTATCTTCAGGTTTTTTTTTTTTTGCTTACTTCTTATACAACTTTTTGTTGCAAAGCTGTTGTTGGTTACTGCAAATTATAGTTTTTATTACAGAGCCTTTCATGTTGCTTTCCGTAAGGCAATAAACAACTTGTTGCGTATCGAAATGAGTAAACTTAAGTTCATATCGTACAATGCATTGAACTAATTATTTAAGGTAAACTAGAGGGTTGTCTCTTAAGTTGTATCTCACATATTGTACGCTATCGTTTAGTGTATAATTAGCAAGTAGTGACAATACAGTGATTTAGAAGAAAATGTTCTTTTTATATTGCCTTAAAATACGCAACGAACTTTTGGCAAACATTTATCGAGTTATCAAGAGCTCTACTCATCGCTCAGTTTACGGCAGCAAATACATCGATCCCGCAGATTTGGCCCGTAATAGTTAATCAAATAGTCGCAGAACTTTTTTTTACTTTTGCTCTCAAATGAAAAAAGAGAATATACAGAAAAATTGCATATTAAAACTTATAAAAAAAAGGTTAAATTAACATATCTTAGCAAAGATTTTGATTCTAATATATTTCATGTTGCTTCAACTTAATTTGCATTTTTCCTTTTGAAGTAACTTTATTTCGTCTTAATTTGACATTCCAGTACTGTTAAATCAAATGAATAGCCATGTTGTATCAAACTTACTTCAAGTACAAAAAACGTGAATTTCAGTATGAAATAACACGAAGAACCATGCTAAATCAACGTATTTTCAAGCTGAAACAACATGAATTAATTTTAAACTAGTGCTGAAAGCAGCAGAAAGTTTTCGCTGGTAAAAATAACAAATAAACAACAAAACGCAAACAAGTCATTCAACGGATTGAAACAGTGCATTCTAGATAAAGGTGCAGTTATACGTGCCATAGCTATAACCAAACCAAAATTCAATTGGTTTCTATGGTAATTGCTCTGGCGTTATGGCGAGTCACCTATAATCAAATACAGTGTTGTCCATTAGTTTGGTTCGAATGGCTGTCTTCAATGGTTATGGTTATGGCACGTCTGATTGCACCTTAAAAGCAAAGCAAATAAACACCAACATATTTAAACCACATACGAGTATTATTTCCAATAAATTTAATATGACTTGCAGTCAAAACTTTTGCATGCTGATTATACATTGGCATTTATTTTCTGTGTGATTGCTTATTCTTTCTCGACAAGTACAATATTATGATATTGTTATATGATAAGAGAAGTTTTCGAAGATTATGTTTTTAATTGAGCCATCTAAAATTAGTTTCGAGACTTCTTCGCAAATAATAAGCTTTTGCGAAAAAAAAATTTTTATTTTCGATAGTTTGGCGAATACTGTAATCTCGATTACATATTATTCGCTTCAGCGAACGTTCGCTTATCATGAATCTCAAGTCAAGCGGGTTTATACAATCATTTTAATGGCTGTTTTTGTTCCAGGCAGTAAATTTTCCATTTGTGAGTTATTCTACAGTTCCGTTTACATCTCTCAACACAAACAACACTTTAGTTTTAGAGCATATTTTAGAGACAATAGAACACTTTCTTTCCCACTACGTATCTGAATGTTCCACGGTTGAGGCTGGCAAACGGAGAAAAGCCTCATCCATCTGACAAGCCAAAAATAAATAATTCATTAATAATTAACTTAATTAAAAAAATCTTTAGGACATGAGAACCATTAAAATTTCTCATACAGCCTTCCAAATTATAACAACACCGGTCTTTTTAGTGTAAAATATTCGTAATACAAGAAAGAGTACCAAAAAAAACTACAAGTTTTCCTTAAAACAACAACTATAATAATTCTCTTAAAGTTACTACTATGCACTCATTACCGGTGACTGGCCAAAGATTTTTTTCTTCTCTTCTGCAACGTGTTTGTGCAGTTGCTTACTTGCACTGCTGTTGTTCAATTTCACTCTGGCACTTTGTTGTTCTTTTTAACTTTGTTGTATTTAAATTTATTAAAGGATTAAAAAGTGGTACAAGGAGTGCAACTAGTAACAGGTCTTCTGCATTAAATTGCAGTTGGCTGTTGTTTTTTTTTTGTCTACTTTTTATTTTTAGTTTGTGAAACTTTGCTTTCATCGTAAGAAGCGAAAGTTTAATTTAGTTTTGTGTAAGAAGTGCAACGTTTTCTGTATGTATTCTTTATTGGCGTTAAAAGTAAAACAAAAAGAAAAGACAAAAACGAAAAAAAATTAATTTTAAACGAAATTGCCAGCAGATGTATTTGTTGGTGAGTTTGTTGAGAAGAGAGCAAGATTTAACTCATTAAGAAAAGTTTTTTGTTATAAACAAAAAACATTTACTTTCTTTTGATTTTAATAAAAACTTTAAAATAAAATTTGAAATTTTGTAATCTATTTGCTTAGAGTTGATGGATTTTAGCCAAATTTAAATAAAAGTATCCAAGCAAAAGCATTTGAAATATGAGTAAAATTTATCAATTTCTATTTGAGTAAAATTAGTCATAAAGATTTGGGTAATGTTCCAAAAAGGCTTTTAAATCACTTAAGCTTTTGAATAATTTGTCGATACCAAAGATTTTTGTCGCACTGCTTTAAAGTACAGTAAAAAAATATTTTATGCAGTAAAGGCTTGAACTTGAGTATGCAATTAACTTTAATGTTATTTATAACTTTACAAATGAAGCTTTATATGTATGTATATGTCTATATGTACAAATTAGAGATGGGCACGTGTCATGTTTTTTTCCGTGACATGAACATGCACGACGCAACACGAAGTGTTCGTGACAAAAAATCTGATTTCGTGCGTGTTCGGTTCGTTACGTCTTAAGCAAAATTGACACGAAACGATTTTAGATGTAATCTACGTATGAATGAATTTCCGGTAAAGAAAAAATTTAATATTGTATGGGCCTCTGGAGCTTAAAGTTTTGTACATAAACCGATAGTATTAGCTGTGGTTTCAGATAGTATCAGCAGGCAGTGCCACCTCTGTGCCATATTTTGAAAAGCGACTCTTGAATAAAATCAATTAAATTTTCTGATCTTCAGTACCATACCAATAATATTTCGTGCGTGTTGTGCAGTATCGTGTTGACGAAATTTTTAGCGTGCGTGTTTCGTATGTGTTGAGCGTCTTGGTATTCGTGTTCGCGTCGTGTCGTGTTGGAAAAATGCGACATGCGTCCATCTCTAGTAGAAATGTATGTATATATTTGTTATAATAAGATTATACGTCTTAAAGAGATACACCGAAAGTTCTTTATTTATAATTTTCATACAAAATGAATTTCTCAAGAACTGAGTAAAATTTATAACGATTTTTAAACATATATTTTGAAAAAATAAAATGATTTTTTATTTAAAAAAAAAAACACTAAACATAAGAATAATATATTTAGACAATATACATATAACAGATGTGAAGATATTTATTAGTTAATTTATTTTGCCCACGATTCATGGCTACAAATATCGATGAATGAAGGCACTGTGATATAAATTAACATAGACACTTATACATATCAGAAGGTCTATAATATTGCGAAGACCGAGTGTGGCCTGGCATTGAACTTGGACTCTCCAAGAACGTCATTTGTTTCGTAGTCAACGCGCTAACGTTTGTAACCAATAACACCCCGGTTATGAAAATGTGTACTAAATATTACCCACATTTCTCTAATCTAATGAAAAATTATTTTATATTAAATTTTCAGTGAGTCGTTGTAGAAAATGTATGGTTTATACCATAATCTACTGAACGTTACATTTAAAAAATGTTTTTATATTCAAACATAATTTGACTTCAAGCTACAGAAATTGGATATTTTTAAAAAAGGTACCTTCTTAAAAAAACCAATTCCAAAACCCATTTCTTAAGAATTACATTTTTAGAAAAAGTATCTTTTTACAAAAAGTACCTTTTTAAAGAAATTATCTTTGTACAAAAATTACTTTTTTGAAAAAAGTATTTTTGCAATTTTTTGTAAATTTTTTTTTTTTTTTTTGATAAAATACATTTTTGGCATAACTACCTTTTTCGAAAAAGTACCTTTTTTATAATAAGTACCTTTTAAGAAATTGTATTGTATGAATTAAGAAAAAGTATCATTTGGGGCAATAAGTATTTTTTTTAAGAAAGTATCTTTTTAGAATAAGTACCTTTTTTGAAGAAGTAAAACAAATTTTAATTTTTATATACATGTAGGATGTCTTAATTGAAACAGTATTTTGCTTGCTGTTATTTAAAAAAAATATTATATAATTGTGGAGCTGCATACAATAAAATCGTAATTATCAGCAGCGGGCAAGAGAAATTAATTTTTTTGAAGAGCTGATTCTTTAAACGTTTTTCTTTTAATATAAAAAGTAAATTATATATTTTTAATCCAACGAAAATTTTAAGAAACTTTTATGGCTAATTTTTATAATTTTATAGAAATTTCGAATTTATCTAACATTTAATTATATTACAATATTAACATACAAATATCTCTTAAATATGTATGCTTTATTTTCAAAATTGCTTTTTATCTATATAAAACAAACAAAATGCTACGCAAACAAAAATAAATAAGATATAAATTATAACATAATAAAGAATAACAACAATAAAGTGACGTTAAAAAATTTAAGCGACGTGTTTTCGAAGTGGATTTAAAAAGAAACCGTTGCAGTAAATTATTTTAAAATTCAAACAACATAAGTAGTTTATATACACATACATACATATGTACATAAGTACATTCATTTGTATGTATGTATGTAAATATAACCTTACAAACATTTGAAAGATATCTTGCTCAGAAGATAAATATAGAATATCTTATTTTTATGATTTAGAAGAAAATCATCAAAGCAATACTTTTCAATATTTTCATTTTAGTGAAACTTTTTGAATGAACAGTTCAAAATGTATTAACTATTTATTTTTTCCTTTAAAAAGGTATTTTTTGTTTTTAAATTGTTACATTTTGTTCAGCCTGCTGTGTTATTACATGCGCAATAAATTTATAAAATCAATATGTTTTTAACTGGAAGATAAAAAATAATTAATTTAGAATCAAAACAAACACAAAATTTTCAAAACATTATCTCAGGAAATTCCTTTTTATACTAAAGGTATGATGACTCCTGTGATGACAAATTGAATTTATTTGATTATAAAAAATTGCTTTAAATTTAAATTAATTGTAGTTTTAATTCAGGGGTGACTTTACGATATCCTATATCTCTTTCTTTATTTCTTCCCTCAGATAATTTAGCAAAATTGTAAAATTGAACTTTAGAAGATAATCTATTATTATAAATAATTTATCTTCCTAAAGTATAATCTGCCAATATCATAAATATTTCTATTATATGATGATCTAGCAATATCACAGTTTTATCTTCTAGAAGTATTGCATTCGTATCTCTTCGAAGTATCGCCTTGTTCGCACAAAGGGGGAAACTACCGTAATACGAATATGATTGTTGCCGCAATAGTATTTTTCTTCCAAGAAATACGATTTCAAATCATTTTCGTATTACTTTGCTTGTAGGGAATAAACTTAAATGAAACCCAGTTAGCATTTTTTTCACAATGGAATCTTTTCCGAATCAGCTTGACGGTTAAAATAACCGCATATGAGCTAATTTTTCGATCATAAATGATACCCCCATTGAGAGAAAATGGTGCCCTACCAAAGAATCATTTGTGATACGACTTGCTGATTAATTTTTGAGTAATTTCCTGTTAGTATTAAATCATTAAAAAACTTTTTTGCGGTTTCTTTGCACTTTGTTCGTCTATTTTCAGCAAGCATAGTTGTTAAGTAATGATTATTAATAGTACTGATTACTAATTTGATGACTTTGTTTGAAAGGTGAGGTAATGATTAATATACGATTATATTCAGTTTCCCACGATTACTAATTAATTACGATTACTAACAATGGAAAAGTAATCTGACTTACTTGAAATTACAAAAAATAATAAAAAAGAATCAAAGGTAATTAAAAAATAATCCGATTACTTTTAATTCTTTTTGATTATTTATTAATAATCAAAGCTAATCTTTGAAAGTAGTCAGATTACTTTTGATTCTTTTTGATTATTTTTAGTAATTTCAAGTAATTCAGATTACTTTCGATTATTAGTAATCGTAATCAATTATTTATCAGAAACTCTTTTAAAGGCAATTATGAAATCAGCACAATTCTTTTTAAAATGTAATCTAATTGATTACTAATCGTAATCGAAATTTAACAGCTCTGATTTGATCATATAGATGAATCATAAGTGATAAATCAGTTTTAATCATAAAAACTGATCTGAGGAGAATTAGATAAGAGATTTCTGCAAAAAATGATCACCCAAATGCTAGTTGGGAATATACATATCGTTACCTTAATATAAAAAGGTCATTACTCATTATTTGTTGAAATCGATTTTTTTGTATCGAAAATGCAAAAATCTCGATTTTTTAAATTAATTAATTTAAAAATTTTTTCACGACTCCAAAATAAGTTTTTTATATTCTCTTATCGTCCAAGGACAAATTATTTGAAAATTAAAAACTAAACAAAAGCATCTAGTATATAAAAATTTTGACAATTACCTCGATTGTTGTTGCTGGAAACAAAAATCAATGAATATATTCCTTTAGATGTATGAACATGAACAAATCGAAGTACATATGTTCAATTTTAAATTCACAGTTTTTCTTTGCTTGCACCTTCGGATATTTTTTTTATGTATGACTCTTTTTCAAAAGAAGTCGTTCAGTACAAAGAGATGTCGATACACAATAATGGATTTTATTTTTATTTTATTTTTACTTTAATTTTTATTTCTTTTCTTGTATTTTATGTGGTAAGTAACACATAATAATACTTTCTTTATATTCCTTTTTTTTATAATATTATTATTATTTTCGATTCTAATATTCATTAATAAAACACGACATACATACATATGTACACATGTATTTTATTTTTTACGACGTTGATATAAAATATATATGTATCATCAAATGGATAAATTTTACTTCCCACTGTATTCCATTATGTATTTTATTTCCTTTTACTTTTTCGTAAGTATTTATTTTTATTTATTTTTTGGGATTAATTTTTTTATTATTAATTAACTACAATATAATTAATTAATGACTCTTTAGCCCTTTTCTCAAATAAAAACTAATAATCCCGGCTTAAACTAGAATACCGTGCCCACGTTTTAAACACTTTAACTACCGATCGTTAACTGGTCTCAAATATCTTTTCTTATAAAAATTTCACTCCACTGATATAAAGAAACTATTTTTGTAGACTTTAAACTTGTTTACGTTATTGCGACGCGTTGTGTGTGTAGACTTTAACGTGTCTCTCAGTTTAACGTAAAAGTTGAACAGGTAGAGTCTCTGTTTTTTTTTTATTTTGTGTTTACTCTTTAAATAACAAATATTTGCTTCTTAAAGATACCTGTTGGTTTTTAAATAAAATAAATGGATACATACGAGTGTTGTTAACTCTGCGGAAATGTGTATTTTGTGCGGAAATTAATAAACTTTACGATGTATATTTCTGAAATAAAAAATATATATTGGTTTTGAATATATTTTCCTATTTAATTTTTTTTTACATTTTTATATTAAGGCGACCTTTGGTTGTGGAAAAATAAAATAAACAACAGACGAATAATATTTAACCTTATTCCAATTATCAAAATCGCCACCATGTCAATGGGTTGAGAAAGACCTTTTAAAATTATGGTAGATACAGACTTTGCGACATTTTTGTGTAACCAAGAATATTTGTAATGTCAGTCGCATAGTGTGTAGGTGGTTTAAGGTTGCGTTCGAAGTTGCATTCGAAGTTTAAAAAATATCGAAATGTTTTAATGCGTACAGGTTGCATTGCAGGTTGCAGTGTCTGTGTCAAAATATGCAATCTGTAATCAGCGTTGCCAAATGTGCAGTTTTAACTAATTTTAGCAGTTTTTCTAAGCATTGAGCAGTTTTTCAGTTTTTTGCTTAAAAATAAGTTTTTCTATGAATTTTAACTTTATCTTAAGTTTGTTATTTTAGTTCCGATATCTAAAGCCATAGTTTTAACCATTTTGCTTAACATAATAGTGAAGGTTTATTATAACTTTTTCAAACAGCCAGAGAGAATTCACACGAAAGTTGTATTTTTCTTTATGGAATTTGGTGATATTGTTTGCAAGTTGGGTTCATACGTACGTAGCACTTCCTTTATTAATATTCGCCTTGCCTTATTAAAAAAGGAAAACAAGTTTCTTATAGAATGAGATAAAACACGACGAAATATGTATATACCAAATTAAAGGATAGACCCCATAGAATTTGAAGCCATACACATTTTTTTAGAACTCTCTTAGCAAAATTTCAGTAATTCACAGAAAAAACAACATTTTATTTTGGCTAAGCAAGTGTATTAAATAAATAAATCATTGTGCACTTTAAATAAAACAAAATCTTAAAAAACAAAAGCACACTTTTTAGTTACCTTATTTATTGAATTTTGGATCCACTTACTTCTTTAGGTTGATTCGGAAAAAAGAATGTCCCATAGTGCAACTAAAACACTTAAATTTGAATTGATTAAAAACTTTATGAATTTGTAGATCCATATTTTCTTAACTGATGCCGATGAGGCTTTCGAGATGGTAAGACGTAACAACTTGACAAACATTATCAAGTCATGATATATCAGGTATTGACGTATGGTTAACATCCCCTCCCCCTAAAATATACAAAATACTAAAGAATATTTTATGAGCAGTGTTTTACATGAAAATCAGTTTTTTTATTCTAAATTTTCAGTTTTCCACAAAAATATTATGGCAACGCTGCCTGTAATATTATAAACGCATTTTGTAAACACGTTGTAAAGTGTGTGTGTGTGTGTGTGTGTGTGTGTGTGTGTGTGTGTGTGTGTGTGTGTGTGTGTGTGTGTGTGTGTGTGTGTGTGTGTGTGTGTGTGTGTGTGTGTGTGTATGTGTGTGTGCGTGAACCTATCCTGCAGTCAGACTGGGGCCAAGTGTCTCTATGTCAACACTAAGACTCTAGTAGTAGTTACATTGTCTACAATTTCTCTTTTATTCCTCAGTATAAAATAAAGAGAGAAAACATATGTGGTATTTCTGGTGGATTTTGCAACAACTTGTCAATATACATATATTAAGGTATAGAAATGTACCAGTAAATTTCTGGTTGGTATGTCTCCATGTTCCCATAAGAACTATGAATTCACTATCTAGTCAATTGTTTTAGTGTTACTAGTAGAATTTCAATGACAAGCACATGCTAAATGTCTATAGCACAAAGTATTATATGGGGAATAATTGTAGAGTAGTACTGGTGACAAAGTCAAAAGCGACTCAGTACATTTTCACCATCGACATTTCCTTCAGGGTACTATTAAATCATTTAAATTGAAACGGACGTGAAAACAATCGAGAACAACCCAATATTAAAACGCACTATTTCCATTTTGGGATCTTTTCTAAAACCTGTAGAAAAGTTTACATCACTGGCTACACGCTCTTATCATGGTTTTTAGAATACAGTGACTCTAAATTTTTTCAGCAATGACGTTCAAAACAAAAATTTTTTTCATTACGAGTAATTCCAATTGAACAAATACTGTCTCGTTTATTTTAAATAATGATTTTGTGAGCAACCGAAGCAAAGAACGGTCTATATTTTATTATGAATACATTAATTTCATAAACTATGGACAGATGTAAAATTGTTTTTTTGGTTTGATACTTTATGGAGTGGACGTAACTGAAATATCGAAAATGAATTAGAAATATCGAAAATCTTTTGCGAGAGGAGGACGCGTCACGACGCCTACCTTCCCCATCTCTTAAATTTCGAAAATTAAAGTAGAGAGTGATTTTTATTTTCCATCGACTTGCCGAAGCAGGAGGTTCGTCATTGGTTCGAAAATACATATATTTTTACTTAATATCTGTGCCGTTGGTTCTAGTTTCCACTTCCATGCATTAAATTAGAAAAAAAAACACGTGTCTTTCATATTTTGCTTAAGAAACTCTGGTGTTTAAATCTAATCTCTTCTGTTTTCTCCATTTATGTGTTTATTTTCGCTTATTTATGTAAATAATTAGTCTCGCCCATTGTGTGAGTGAATTCCATTATTTACTTTGGCGCATTAAAGTCACGATAACAGAACATAGTGCAACGTAGCAACAATAGCAATACAACAACACAGCAACACAATAGAAGGCAATAAAATTATCTACTTATCTGAATGACTGACGCCCGCTTTATAATTTATGAATAAATCTTGAGCTCATTTCTAATATTTTGCATTGAACTTAAATGATCGTTTTAAGTACAAACACACAAAAAGTAGAATAAGAAAACAGAAAGAAAGAAAAAAAGCAATTAAGAAAACATTAAATGCAAGATTATTAAATATTTTTCTAAGAATTTTTAAGTCATGGGAATCTTCCCAAAAAAACCTTAATTAAAAGTGTATGATGTTTTATAAATCGTTTCGAATTTTTTTACACTCTCAACAATCGTTAGTTCTAGTTTACACTATGCAATTCTTATTGCTAACCTGATTAGTTTGAGAGAGTGAGAGAGAAGAGGACAACAGAAACGTTTATTTCCCCCTCGTCTCTCTCTCTCTCTCTCTCTCTCACCTAACAAACTAATCAGCTTGGCAATAAGACTTGCATACAGTGTGCACACTTAATTTTTTTTTTAAATTCGGTAGAATCGACAAAAAAATCGGTAGATTTGAATGAAATTCTGTAGAAAATTTTTCTTATTCAGAGAAACACAAAAAATAACAATTCAAAGAATCATAAAAAATAACTAAATATACATATGTACTTATATATAAAGGGTAAGCGCAAGGAGTATCAAACTAGACAGGTTCCAAAAGCGCATTTAAAACTTCACATGTGATTGGAACTTAAACTGCCATAAATAATGAAGCATTTCCAATAAAAAAATGTGTCATCCCCAGTTATTTGCCCTTACCCTCTATATAGATATACTATGCATACATAAAATAATATACATAAATAACAGGAATTCAGTTTTGGTACATAGGTTTTGTAAAGCTACTAAAATAACTTTTATTTGGCAAACATTTGTAACTACAAAGATTATATGTAAGGTCCATTTATGAATTTAAAGTTTTTTGCAAAAATTATTAAATCATTGGTAGTAATAAATATTTCATTCCCAAGGCACAATTCTTTTGCAAATATTAGGTTACTTATAGTTTCAGTTTTTAACCGATTTCTTTGTTCTGTTTTAATGATTTTCATGACAGAAAATGACCGTTCTGCGGTCGCACTGCTACGTGGCAAAATAGGTAACTTACACTTATATATCGACTTAAATTACTAAATAACAATATTCGGTAGACTTCAGGTCATGGTCGGTAGAATTGGTAGATTGTTAAATTCACAAACATATTCGGTAGAATCTACCGAACATCGGTAGAAGGGTGCACACTGCTTGCATAGTGTTAACTAGGACTCTATGATGTTTTTTTTTTTTTTTGACTCAACTGAATGAGGATTGCCAATATTAACAAATTCGATTTTTTTTTTTTGGAACAGAGAATTAAAAGTATTTCGCCTTACCTAGAGCAAGACTTTCAAGCTATCTGGACCGTACATGTCCTAGAGTATTAATTAAAAAAAACGTGTATATTATCTCTTAGACAGAAACGACGTTTAGACCTAATTCGGCAAAGTAATCGTATGTTTCCCAAGCTATATTAAGGAAAATAATACATCTTATCGCGAATAAAAGGTGAAAAGTTTTCTTTTGTAAAAACAAAAGAATATTTAAAAATCAGATTGTCTTTTGTTCGCAGTATGGGGGAATATTAAAATTTTGATCGAAAAAGTTTCTTTACAGTTTCCGGCCTTTGATAATGGAATAAGCTCTGTTTCACTAATTTGAATAGTTATTCTGGAATGTTTGTATGTATTTAAACATATATGTATATATAATAGACTATTTCGGAATATTTATTTTTGATATTTTGGGGATTTTCAGGGATTCTGCGGTATCCATGTATTTTCTTCGCAACAGCAGATACTTGTCAACCTTGCTGATATCAATAAATGTAATCGATTTATTTAACAAAACTATCCTTCAAACCGGAATTGAAGTTAGTATGTATGTATGTGCATTGATTCCACGCATTGTAGACTTGCCAACCGAACCAGTATTTATACTCGATTTGTGGTTAGTATACATACGTAAAAATATATTAAGTTACTCACATTCGCTTGAAGTTTCAATGTGTCATTTAACTTTATTTTTTTTATTTCTTTTAAATTAATTTTTGTCTATATCAGAGAACAGCAATGAGTAGTGAAAAAGTGAGTAGAGTTCAATCATGACTTATAATTTCTCGTACTCGTACTTATGCGCACTCATACTTATTGCAATGTTGTCTATGAATTATATTCACTCGAAAGTTTGAAGTGCGCATCGAACTCATACTTAGTAGCATTTATGACGTTGTTGTTGACAATGCAAACCTCACAAACGAACATTAAAGTTCTCATTATGTGGTTATGTATTTCTCAGTTGCTTTTTTTAGGGTTCCGTACACCAAATGTGAAAAGGAAATCGCCCAAACGATAAAAAAGTGTCAAAACTAAAAAAAAGCGAAAACTTAAGAAAATCGCCAAATCCGAAAAAACGGCAAAACGAAAAAACCGAAAAAACCGAAAAAATCGAAAAAAATGCCAAAACTATATATTATATAGGCTGAAGTTTGTATTAAATTACATATCCAGTGTTCGTACGGCGGAACCCTTCGTGCGCGAGTCGGAGTCGCACTTTACTGAATTAATTTTTTTTTGCAGGAATTGCAAAACAACAACAAACAAATGTACATGCATGAGTTTAACGAGCTGAATCAATGTGAGTAGTATGTCATTTATGAGTGTGAGTGTGGTATGACTATGATGTTGAAGTCACATTCATATTGATTTCAACCTATACTTATAAATCAATATCATCGTGAGTATGCGTATATCATAGTTGAGTTTAAATCATGTCTACTCGCTTATATTTAAAATTTAATGAGTCAGTATGAATAGCGAAAAAACGATTCATTGCCGATCACTGGTCTCTATACCTTGACTTACATGTACAGCAGGACTATACGTAACAATTCTCTTAAGATCTTTCAATATGCCTGTGTTTGTTTCAAATACATATGACCATTTTTATTAAATGTTTAGGCCTGATTGTCGTTCTCAACTAAACTCAGTTATCTGATAATCAACCAAACTTAGACATTGGTTTTACCATACACTACTTAAATGACGGTTGAGCTTGTAGTTTTCTTATGCGCTAATATTTTCAATTAAAAGTTTGTATCGATATTTAAAATAAGTCTAATTTCAGACTTACTTACTACTTCACTTTTGACACAAACTTATGATCAAAACCATTAAAATTATCTGGGTTTGATCGGAGGTTTGTGTCAAAAACGACCAACTAAATGAGTTTGACTCAAGTCTATTATTTTTTGGGCGAGTTGTATAGATGTTAGTCTTGGGTCAAACTTATTACTGAGTTCTTTTTAACACGAAGTGATGATCACACCCATCTCATTTAAATGGATTTGATAAAAGGTTTGTAACAAAAGCGAAGTGTTTTAGTTCGACCTAAGTCTCTTTTTAAATATTGAAAAAACATTTATGTGGACCAAACACAAAAGAACGCTGTTGATGAAGTTTTAGTGGACTTCGGAAACAGCTGGTTGTTGCATTCAACTATTTATTGTCAGAATATTTACAACTAACTTTGGTGTTATTTGATCATTAATAATTATCACATGTAATTTGGCTTACAAAGTGATACGAAATTTAGCCTGTTCAAATCATAAATATACATACATAGCGGATATGTTTGTTTGACATTCAGTTGAAACACACAACATGGGAAACCAACATGTTGTACCCACGGTTGTATAAGATCAGTATTTTTAAGAGCTGCGTCCGACTCGTTCGTTCGTGCATTTAAGTCGCAAACCTATTTAAACTACATGGGTTTTATCATAGGTTTGTGTCTAAAATGAACGATTGAGCGAGTTTAAACAAACTCTAGTGCTTCTCACGATAGTGCCCGTGAGAATTTGGCTAGAAATTGATTACCAATTTTGCATATGAATTATAGTTAAAGAAGCAAGTTATTAGAGTAGCGATTCCGGTGGGCACCCGCCGAAATCGTTTAAAATTATTTCTCAAATATAAATTATAGGTAAAATTGAGAGCTTAAGAGAGAGCACTTCTTGCTGGCACTTCTTTACAAATCACATTTGATGATAAGCATAGATTATATTTACAATTATGCTCGTTTTACACCAGAAAGTTACTCGTAACTAATAGTAAAACATTAGCTTAATTACTAACTGCAAGAATAACTAAGTAAATCGTCAAATGGAACTACAAACAAAGCCAATTAAAACAATTCACATTGAAAAGACAAGTCATATCCAAAGTGATTTTATTTTATGTGCTCTCACTCCCTTTTTTCAACATTAGTAAAATCATATATTTTTTTCGAAACAAGTGCTGCTAGCCAGCGCTTTTAAGAGGAGTAAATACGAGTAGTATTAAAAAAAATAAAACACTATTAAAACTTTTTTATTCAAGCATGTTTCACATTTTAACACGAGTTTTATTGCCATTTTCCAGCAACATGCACACACCACTTCAAACAAGGACTATGAAAAAAAAACTCGCGAGAAAAGAGATATTAAAAGTTTCGAACGAACGTTCGTATGTATTTGCTCGTATGTTCGTGGTGGTAAACTTATGAAAAACCAAGAATAATTTATGAAAAAGTACTTGTACAAAATAAAATGGAAAATAGAATGTTTAAATAGTCAGGCAAACTTAACTGTCTAGTGTACCAGCTTTATTAATAGAAAAATATAGACCATCAATTAAAAAAAATTGTTTAAAAACTTCTGCTCAAGTGAACTACGATTCGTATTCCAAAAATACAGTTTGTATGACATATCAATACGTGCTCATATTTGTTGTTGGTTTTGCCATAAAAATGTAGCATCATTTCTTTGCTGTTAAGACTTTAAACTAATTCTTGGGGGAAAATACCCTATCTCATCTAATGTGTTTATACAAAAAAAAACTGACACAAAGTAATTGAGAATTGTTACATATACAAGCATAGCAAAACAACAAATTTCCGTAAAAACTGCTATATATTTTGTTCCAAATTATTTTGTCCCCACTAGAATGCTTGAATTAATTAATATTTTAATAAAATATGAATTGCAAATTAATGAAAAGTTTCATTGAAATAAAAATTATAAATTTTTGATTTCATTTAGAAACATGAACAAAACAGTTTATGACTTAATTTTTAAATTTATTTGCTGGTGGTTCAGCTTTGTCTATATGCATTTCATTGTTGCTTTAACAAAGTGTCAGTAGACTTCAACCACACATTTTGAACAGTCACAAATCTCTTATCTTATGCACAGACTTTTAAGAACTATTTGATAATTCACAAATAATAATATTTTTGAAAATCAAAAAAGAAAAATAATCGTAGTAGGTTTTGTACCCAGCAAATAATTTATATTCGATACGAATCTATTTTATTATTCTACAACTTCAAATTTAAAAGTTAATAACTTAGTTAATCTTAAGGTTTTAATTGAAATAAAACTAAGTGTTTATGTATTTTTATATTTTTTTATGTAGTTCAGAATATTTTCTTACAAATAACTATCTAGTAAATTCAACGACTAATGAAATATATTATCCTGTCTGACTACAGGGTATAAAATTTCCACTCAATCGCATGAATGATTAATGCAAATAATTCAAAGCATGTCACACATTGCTCATAATGAACAGAACAACAAAAAAATTGTAATTAATAAATGAGTGTCATACTAATTTTGTGGTTGGGCAAATGGAAAAAACAGCGAAATAATTAAACAACAACGAGTAGTTAAATTCTACATTAATTCAATTATGAGAAATAAAATGGAAGTAATGGAAATACTTGATTTTGATATTAAAAAAATATGTATGTAAGTATATGCCACTTAGAACTTAATGGAAAAGTAATTGCAGAGTGAATGTATAGAGAACAACATGCAAAAGCCGACATTTAATAGAAAGAAAGAAAATAAAATGGTTCTTTGCATTGCAATCGATTTTTGTTATAAAATGATGGGATGGCTAAATTAAGAAATGGAAGAATGAGACACTGCTGCATATAAATAAGTACATGGTACTTGAACATATCGCTCATTTACTAAAACAACGTGATAACTCAAAAAAATAACTAGCTTGCCACAAAACGAGTTTAGGGTTTTCAATTTTCACACAACTTGATGGAAAAAGAAAATTTTTTTCTCAAGAGTTTAGTAAACAAGATTTTTTGATTAAAATTTTTACGCAATATAAATTCTACATCATTGATTTAAACATTTCAATTTTGGAGTTATGGCGTTGTTTAATTAAATGAGCGATATATAAAAGTTAATGTCTTCTTGTCTGTTTGAAAGCTTTGGAAATAATAATTTGAAAATATTTTATTTATTTATTTTATTTATTTAGAGAACTAATTCAGCTAAAGAATTAAAATTTTCAGCGAGTAACTATTTTTATAATGACCTTAAAGAAACATTGTTAAGGACAAACTTCGTGCGATAGAGGAAATCTGTGCAAGAGGCAAAAGGCCAAAAATATTAAAACATTAAAGATTTGCTGCATTATTGCAACAATCCGGTGACTCACCACAGGATGTGAAATCCAGATTGAATAAGGCGAGGCGTGCTTATCCTCTCACTGGTGACCCTCTCATCTATCTTTCAACACCAAAATCTATACCTCTACTTCCAACATAAAATCTATATTGCTCTATGTACGTATTTTTTGGCCTGAAAGAATAAGTAACATCAACCTCTGGCATACCACTTACCAAATGCCCATCCAGTTGAAAAAAGATAGACGTAAATGTCACTGGATTGGCCATCAAATGGAATTCCCAAGGTAAACGACGTCTTGGAAGACCTGCTCTGGAGGAGACAGCTGGATACCGAAGATAAGAATTTCAGCACGCAGCAAGAGCAAAATGAAGCGTATCGCAAATAAAAGAAATGGTTTGAAGAACTTCGTTGTGGACCTATGTTCCTCATAAAAATTCAAGAATATGACATATATTTTTAAGAATTGGACCAGTGGGAGTGGCACTTCTTATATAAAGCTACTAACACTGTAAGACATTTGAGATTTTTTAAAAGTTTCTCCATTGCTTTTATGAATTGTTCTAAGGAAAATTATCCTTGGAGCTAATAAGCATTGGCGTATCTAGACCCTTGATGGGGGAAGGCTAAGTCAACCCCAGAGTCGCTCAAGCCTATTCTAGAACTTTACAATATTAGAGTAATTTTTTAATATAATTTTAGAGACTTATATTGGCTTAACACCCCACTCCCCTCCAGAAATTTTCGTAGGTGCGCCAATGCTAATGAAGCTAGAAACTTAAATTTTTTGTGTGAGTAAGGCTACGGTCACACTTGTCAAATATTTCCCCAAAAAAGCGTAACCACTAAATGCTAATGAAAACTCTTTCAATTCAGACAAAAGTTTGTCAGGTTAAACAGTGTCCAATAATGTTGGATTCTATAACATTGTCTATTAGTTGTGTTCGAAACTGTTTAATTTGATAAACAAGTGTCTGGATCAAAAAAATTTTCATGAGTGTTTGTTCGTTACGCTTTTTTGGTCAAATGTTAGACAAGTGTGACCGTACCTTAAGACTTTACAACGTACATTTTCATACGAAAAAAAAGTCCGCATTGGATATGAGGTCTTCTATTAAGCGTTTCCTCTCTTTAAATTTAAGAGACTTTGTCAGGATATCGTCAACGCTCAAATTTAAGTGTACCCCAAGTCAATCCGTTGTCAACATCGTGGGACAGACTCTAAATAGAACAGAGTATGTGTGAGATATTCTTTAAATATTTTATTTGTTTCAAAGGCCAATCTATTCCATTACGTTTGTAATATAATATGAAAATCTCCATCACGGCTTCGCTGGGTGGCGTGCATCCGAAGAGTTAAATTCACATCACTTTCACGGTAGATGAACAGCCCTCAAATCGCTCTTACAGAATTTCCAATGTTTCATGGGCTTTGGGTGCCTCTGTGGCTGAGTGGTAGTGATGCTAGCCTCTCAGTCCACAGGTCGTGGGTTCGATTTCCACCATGGATCCTGGGTATTTTTCGCAGACAAGCTAATCGCTTTGCGAGTTGTGTTTGTGTTTGTAATGAAACCACATGTTTTTGGTGTATATATTACTCAATTCTGGCCAAAAGAGGTTGGTTATCATAGAGTTATAGTCCTCGCAACTATAAAACAGCCGAAGAGTGTGGAACGCTGGCTGAATAGAACTGCTATTTGGATTAAACATTTTTGTCACTTGCTCGTACTGTTGAATACTTTACTCAACCACAGTGATTTGGAAAAACCAACTAAATAAATGACAGCCAATTTGACAGGTTTAGCTTCATCAATACCTCCGCTTTTAACTGTCGAAGTACGTAAGCCCCTATGGGAAGAAACTGGTCATGACATGTCTAAAAAATGCGATATCGACTGCTGACCCAGATTTCCAAATATTACCTTCCAGACTTCGTTCTGTTGCTTAAGGCGGTTTCAAACTATAATACAAGTATTAATACTTTTGACGAAAATGCTTCCCTGATCTAATTTCTGTTTAAAAAATTTCAAAAAACAATAACAACTCAACATGTCAGAGTTGCATTTTCCACAAAAGTATTAATACTTGTATCATAGTCTGAAACGGCTTTTAAGGATTATTTATAAAGCAAACTGCACATCAACAAGCCTCAGACCATTGAAGAGCTCAAGGCAAACATTTGTAGCGAAACCATGCGACATGCTCGACAAAGTTATGATAAATACAAAAATAACGTGATCTTCTTGCTACGGTCAATTGAGGCAGCTATTTAACTGATGTTGTTAAAAATTAAACTAAATAACTTAAAGTAAATAACACACATTTCCATGTTGTTCATAATACTGTCAACTTTTCCGAGCGCAATTTTATGTTACAAACCTTAATTTTCTAGGTTTGCAAAAAGTTCCATAAGAATTTGTTTAAGCATAATATTAAATCGGTAGCCTCCGCGCGGTAACTTAAATTATAACTTTTTTATGTGATTGAATAACAAATATTCAAACTTACAAGCTAATTGTGTTGAATTTTATTACTTTTTGCACAAACTGGTTGATAGCTGCATAAAAGAAAATTGGCAAATTTAAAAAGTGAACATTTTCTTATAAAAAAAAACTGACTGCAAATAAATAAAGGAAATTATATACACATTGATGTATGTAAATATGTATGTATATACTTTAAATGTGGCCCATAATTCACTTTTATTTTACATTGAATTAAAAAGTATTTAGCAAAAAGTAACCGACACCTGTGGCCCATAAGTTTCATCCTCTCTGATCTATTCTTTACATATTCTTTTAACAACATTCATAATTGTTCTTCTTAACTTAAAACAAACAAACATTTAAACAAACTTTATTACCAGCTTGAAGAAGAAGAAAAAATAAATTATTTAAGTCAAAGAAAGATACGGAAAATTTATGTAGACAACGATTAACTTCTTAATGATGAAATAAAATACAAGTGTCACTGGTATGTGGCACATCGTAAGCTCTTTTATTTTTTTTATTGTCAAATGTCATACGAATAATCGTTAACAGAATGACTTTGAATTGTAATTTAGCGAAGTTTTAATGATTTTCAAAAAGTGCGTAGCATTAAGGGCAACCGGTCAGTAGGCCAGCAGGAAGTTCTTAGCTTCTTACATTTAGGGTGAATGCGATGCAACAAATCGCTGGCGACACGCAGGAAACGAAAATTGAAACGAGAGTCTTGGAACCTCTCTTTCCTATCTTTCTCTCTTAAGCATACTTGTGTATGAACAGTGTTGCCACTGCGGCTTATATATTTTCGAAATTGAAAATTAGTGATTAATTATTTACGGTCTTATTTATAAAACTTAAAAAGGCTATATAAAGGATTTTTAAGAAAAATTTTTTATGAAAATTTTTTTCAAAACACCTTTATAAAGACTTTTTAAGTTTTATAAATAAGGCTGTTATTTATTTAAACTTGCATAATATGCCGTTGCAAGGCTTTTAGTAAATGTGGTGTGATCACAAGCATAAGGGTGAATAAAAAACAGTATTTGCTTTTTACTTAAAAATTTTAAAAAAAAGAAATACATATTTGGGGTTTTAAAACAAATTTTTAAATAATAACAAAAATCAAAAATTTTAAAAACCCCCGACTTTTTTCAGAAAAGATGTTATATCTTCTAAGCGGCTGGACTGATTTTCTTAAACATAGCTAAGAACCCTCTCGATCAAGTCATCTTTCAAACAGAAAAAAACTAAATGAAAATCGGTCCAGCCGTTTGGCCTGTACGTGGACACGGACAGACACACAGATACACAGACACACAGACACACACTACAAACTTATAACACCCCTTTTTTTTAGTCGGGGATTAAAAAAAGCAAATACTTTTTTATTCACACTACCCATTAACAAATAGGCATATACAATTCTATATATAAATATAATAATAGAGAATTCAGAAATTAAACGTCACCTTAACCCCTAGAGGCTCGTAATGCAGATATGGTAAGCACAACAAGCGAACAGCTAAATATCTGGTCACATCATAACTCGAACTTTCTTTTAGTACATACGCAAATAACACAGAAAATATGCCACTGCAAGAGCTAAGTTGAACGGATTGACACACACCCATAACCTTTTCATCTGACATCTGAATAAAATAATATGACTGTAGTCCTCAAGAACAATAAAAGGTGTCAGGACCTGACTACATCAACCCAGAACTGTATTTGTGATTTGAACGGGGTAAGGTTCGTATTGCTTTTTAAGCCAAATTACCTGTGATAATTATTAATGAACAAATAACAACAAAGTCTGTTGTAAATATTCTGACTAACAACACATAGTTGAACGGAACAGCCAGCCGTTTTCGAAGGCCACTAAACCTTCATCATCAGCGTTCTTTTGTGTTTGGTCCACTGTGTGTGGTGTCAGTAGATGTAGATTTCTGCTTTATATACTTAGCATTATTGCAAATGGAATGTGTGAATTGTTTTGATTCATCTTATTTCAATTTGCTGAAAGCATTTTTGTAATGAAAGCTCAATTTTACCATCTCTATATTGACAACTGTCTTACCATTGTCGTTTGTTCTTTACTAATTATGCACATGTTAGCTAATTTGCTTATTTTTGTTCTACTTAAGACAAACTTTTTTGGTTTGTTACTATTAAGTATATTTTTTTTTTTTAGTTTTAATTTTTGCCACAGGCCCATGGCTATTAATTTTAGTTAATTTTAATTATTCGAACTCCATTTGAACTGTTGAAAACAGAAACAGATCCTCTCCACAACATAATTGAGCACCTTTGGAGCAATACGGAACTCTGCAGTTACTTAAAAGAAGGCTTAATAATTTAAATCCCGAAGAAAAGAGAACTGGCTGAGTGTAAAAATTGGATGGACTTTATCATTCTTAATATGGTTAACAAAACTATATAGCAGACTCAACTCTTTCCTCGACAAAAGATATTCGATGCCAATAAGCATGTGCATCACTGTAAAACAGTCTGTAGGGTAGAGATTACCGCTCTACAATACAAGGTCTTCATCGATTTCAAAAAAGTGTTCAACACGATCTCCCAGTATGTTATTTGGAAAGCTTCCAAATGTACAGGTGTAACTAAGAAAATTTTCGAAATAATTAAACGAAAATACAAACGAAAACACTTTAGTAGACCCCAAAATACACTCAATGAGACAATACCGATCAAAGCCAGTGTGCACACTTAATTTTTTTTAAATTCGGTAGAATCGACAAAAAAATCGGTAGATTTGAATGAAATTCGGTAGAAAATTTTTTTAATTAGAGAAACATAAAAAATAACTATTCAAAGAAACATAAAAAATAACAAAATATATGTACTTACATATAAACGGTAAGTGCAAGGAGTATCAAACTAAACAGGTTCCAAAAGCGCATTTAAAACTTCACATGCGATTTGAAATTAAACTGCCCTAAACAATGAAGCATTTCCAATAAAAAAGTGTCATCCCCAGTTATTTCCCCTTACCCTCTATATAGATATACTACGCATACATAAAATAATATACATAAATAACAGGAATTCAGTTTTGGTACATAGGTTTTGTAAAGCTACTAAAATAACTTTTATTTGACAAACATTTGTAACTACAAAGCTTATATGTAAGGTCCATTTATGAATTTAAACTGTTGTGCGAAAATTATTAAATCATTGGTAGGAATAAATATTTCATCCCCAAAGCACAATTCTTTGGCAAATATTAGATTACTTATAGTTTCATTTTTTAACCGATTTTTAACCGATAACCGAAAATAGGCAATTTACACACACCCAGAAAAAAGATTGGTTGGAAAACGGTTAGTCCAATAAAATATCATTTGCATTAACTATATTTCAGTTAACGCTATCAATTTTCTGTTAATCCAAAAAACAATCCATGTTCATTGCCATAAGGGCATAATTGTAACAAAGATATGATTGTGACAATACTTAAATTGATTGCATCAACCGAGCGTATGCTTTTGCCATGACTAATTAACTGATTGGTTAACCCAACCGAATAAAATATTACAAATTGGATTTTACGACAAACTTTTGGTATTACCAACTAAAAAATTGTCGTTCTATATTAAAATTAAAATAAAAACTTTCAATCAGTTGCTGCAACTAACTAGAGGTTGAGTTTACTATTATAGTTTATAGCAGCAAATTAAAAAATTAACTTTTGTGACTTTCAAAGATATTATGATTTGTGAATTCTCAAATGGTTTTTGAAAGTCTGTGCATAAGATAACAGGTTTGTGGCTTTTTCAAAATGTATGGTTGAAGAAATTTATATAGAAATTTATATTTTCGGTAGCAAGAATAACATTTATTTCAAATTCCATACTGTCAACCAATTTGTTCTGTTGCTGCAACTATTGGGTTGATGGTTATAGTTAAAATATAGTGGTACCAAAAGAAAACTTCAGTCGCTATAGCAGAATTCTATGATAGTTGCTGCAACCGCCAAAATTCAATTGGCAACAAATTCGGTTGTCACAACGAATCCGTTTTCTCTGTGCATATATCGACTTAAATTACTAAATAACAATATTCGGTAGATTTCAGGCCTTGTTCGGTAGAATTGGTAGATTGGTAAATTCACAAACATATTTGGTAGAATCTACCGAATATCGGTAGAAGTGTGCACACTGATCAAAGCCCCCAGCGCAAAGGTGGTATGCTTTTACCCTTAAACTTTAACAATGTTTTGGGCATAATCATACAAGTAACGGGGCAGGAGTATAGCTGGAGGAGTAAGCAACTGAGTATAACTCTCAATACGTAACACCTCCAACACGGCCGAAATTCTAAAAAAAAAGTGAAACAGGAGTCTGCAAGAGCTGTTCTGAGAATCCTCAAGCAATGTGGCTAACTACACCGTGAAAATCCAGCAGATACGCAACTCGATACGGTTCGGAAATTTTCTTCCATCTCCAGCCTTATAAAAGTCGATATTTTCAACTCCTGCGTCAAATCTATAATTCTTTAATACAACGATTCTTCTGGCCAATGTTATGTCGAACACCGAACTTTGGGCACGCACCAACCAAACTACGCACAGTGGGCAATTTTGTTTAAAAAATGGAAATAATTCTGCAGTTTCTAAGCAAGCTTTCCGATTGTTATAAAATTTCATACAGCATTTGAGGAAGTGTCTGGAGTTTGTGATATATAATGGGATGAAACTAGGTTTTTTGAGAAGTTTTTTTTAACGGCTCTCGCTAAATATTTGATATACATGGTCTAATATCAATATTGAAAATTTTTAGGTGGAAAATAATGCAATTAACATACAAAAATTAAAAACAAATAGAATTTGCTTTTTAGTTCCCGTTAATTACCAAAAAAAAAATCGTAAGATCCCAAAAGTGGGATTTATTCAGCATTTTTGCTGTGTGCAGACAATATTTTTGGAAATATTAAAAAACATACCATGTCCTAAGATGGCATGATAAATTTTTTGGTTCCAGCTTTGGAATTTTAGAAAAAAGGCCTTGCATTTGATATTTGTAAAAAAAAATTGGTCTATTTCGAAACTATTTAGCTCCTTAAATAACTAAAATTTTGAAAAAAAAAAATTTCTTTGTAATATTTCTTATAGTATTACCTATTGAATAAATAAAAATTTTGGGTTGGTATTCCTACAATATTTTTTTTATAATAGCGAATAGCCCCAAATAAGGGCGAAAATTTACTTTTTTCAGAAATCTAACTCAATTGTGTTTTTCAATATGTTAACAATTTTGTTCTTAACCGACAATAAGCTCTTTTTTCTAAATCGAACAAGATTTGACTTCTCCATTAGCAGAACAGTGGACCAAGGTTAGTAAAAAAGCCAAACTAAACTGTAAGCGAAAACCCATAAATGTAGTAGAATTTTTTTAGCTCTTGGATGAAAATATTCACTTTTTATCAGATCCAAAACATCAGCGTGGCATCGTTTTGAATTTTTCATTCACACGAGTCACGGCTTGTTTAGAAACTGCAGAATTATTTCTATTTTTTAACAAAATTCCCCACTGAGCTACGATCAGGGTTACCGCTGGGAATTTTTGAAAAGTCGCACAAAAGGTCGTTTTATAAAAATAAAGTCGCACAAAAAAGTCACATGAGAAAATAAAAGTTGCGCAGCTTTTTAAACGCTTTTTTATTAAAAAAGATTATTGAATCAAAACAAAAGGCTAATTGCATATTTCATAACATATACAGTTGCATTATTGTATGTGGTACAATACATATTTTCTTATATGTATACTGAAGAAATCTACTTAAGTTTAATAAATTTGGCTGTCGTATGCTCCCGAGGTCAAGATATTTTTTACAATATTCTAACATTTCGAACCAAAACACCGTGAGCTCTTTACTTCAATTCTATTCGCTTAATATTGGCGCAATATATACTATTTTTTGGGTGAATGTATTTATACTTCAACATACATAAATATTACTTTTTTGGAATCCACTCTTCTATATCTTTGTCTATTAAATTTAAAGCTGACAGCCTTGAGTTGCATGTTCTTACTTTCAATTTACTTTTAAGCAAAGCTAATTTTAAAATGTTCACATGTTAGTACACACTTGTATGTTTTACGACAACTTATGTATATAAAAAAATTTAATTTACTATAATTTTAATGTTTTTTGTGAGAATCTTTACAAAAAAGGGTATAAAGTCCCAAGAAAATCAAAAAGGTCGCAAAAGTCGGTAATAAAAAAAAGTCTCACAAAAAGTCGCAGACCGCTAAAAAAAAGGATCAAATTGCGACTTTAGTCGTATGAACGGTAACCCTGGCTACGATTAGCGAAAAAAGTACCGAGAAGGAAATGGGTATGGCTTGGCACCCATAATGCTATTGAATGAAATACCCAAGGCTGTAGAAGAAAAACTTAACCCACTCACAGGTGCAGAAGAAAGAAAGCTGGAATTAAATTAAACATTTAGCATAACAGAGGAATGTTTAGAACTTATTTTGTAATTTTATTTTTCATTAAGGTGTGTCAAAATAAGAACGAATTCAAATAATTTATTTGTTGTCGCTTAAGCACGTCTAGATACATTTCGTTGGTACTCAAGCAATTCGTCAGTAGACTTGAATCACAATACAAAAAAGCTTTCAAAGCCCCAATGCTTATTGACAAAGTCTCAATAAATCATTGAGAATTATAATTTAAGTAGAAGAAAGAAAAACTAAACAAAATTATTCCAGTGACTAAAATAAAGTTTCTTTATTTTTATTTTTAATACGGCTGATTGCTAAGATAAAGGTTTGAAAATTGTAATTTAAAATTGTTATACATTTCAGCCGACGGTATATAGTAGCTCAAGAAACTTTTTCCAAATGCACTAACTAATATAATTCAGCATGTTTTGCCTATTTTGTTTTTATATTCATCTGATTGCTTTGATTTGCCACAACAAGAAAAACAAGATTGAAACGTAAATTTTTAGGGTTCCGTACACCAAAAGTGAAAAGGACCCTATTGTTTTCGCTACGCTGTCCGTCTGTCCGTCACACGGTATTTTCTCAGGAACCGTAAGAGCTACGGACCTGAAATTTGGACACAGTATGTAGAACCTTGGCCGAATTAAAAATTAAAGGGTGTTCCAAAACGAGCAACGAAAAATGTTAAAATCCCATGTAATATACATACAATTGTATGAACATATGTATATTGAAACTTGAAATTTGTAAAATTAGTGTATTTTTATACAGACTAAAACAAATAACACTAAAATTTAAAAAATTTCAATTAAAGGGTGGTCCATCAGTTAATGCAATTTTGACTATGTAATTTTGACAACTTGCTATATCTTGGAAACCATAAGAGGCAAACACTTGAAATTTTCAAAAACGGTAAAACTAAAAAAACCGAAAATTATAATATCGCCAAACCAAAAAAAAAAAATCGCCAAAACGAAAAAAAATCGCCAAAATTAAAAAAAAATTCTAACACTAAAATAAATCGCCAAATTCGAAAAAATCGCCAAAATGAAAAAAAGCCAATATGAAAAAAACACCAAAAATCGAAAAAAGTCGACAAAACGCGAAAATGTCGCCAAAACTAAAAAAAAATCTTTAAATAAAAAAAATCGCAAAAATAAAGAAATCGCCATAAATAAAAAAAATCACCAAAATGAAAAAACGCCAAAAACCAAAACAAAAACCGCCAAAACAAGAAAATAAAGTGTCAAAACTAAAAAAAGATCCAAAACTTAAAAAAATCGCCAAAACCGAAAAAACCCAAAAAACGCCAAAACAAAAAAACCGAAAAGACCCCAAAAACGAAAAAAATGCCAAAACTATTTATTATATAGCATGAAGTTTATATTAAACTACATATCTAGTGTTCGTAGGGAACCCTTCGTGCGCGATTCAGAGTCGCACTTTACTGAATTTATTAATGATTGATTTTAAGTTTCTATTGCCATAACAACAAACAAGCCTCGTGGGTCGGCGTTTAGTGTTACACCAAGACAATAGTTAAACATACACAGCTCGTGCTAATAAATTGTCTACTAAACTAGCAAATCATTCGGCAAACGTTTACGAAACGTTTTTTATCAAATCAGTTCAATATTGCGTGCAATAGTTTCAAGAAAAAATACTACGAGTATTTGTCCTCATGATACATTCTTACAAAATTAAATGGCGCCATCGCTTTCAATGTTTTTGTTCTGTTTTTGATGTATTCTTCAAACAGAACAAAATAAAATGTTGTTTGTTAATAAAATTTTATTGAGAATATTATAAATGATATGGCACAAATTGTAAATTCTATACAAGCATGATGATAAAGTTTTTTTTTACAACATTACCTAAACATGCTTTATAGTAAGAAAAGCCATATCTTTTACATTATAAAATACTGAACAAGAAATAAATACTTTAACAAGAAATAACAATATTCTATGAGATGACTAACGAAAAAAAAAAATACAGATCAAAAGGAATTTAAGACCTTTTCATGGAAATAAAAATCCGTACTTGAGAAATTGCTTAAGTTTTTATCATTTAAAATATAAACAATACCATTGAAAATGTTCTTTATTTAGCGAGTTCTGCGAATTACACAAACAAAGAATCATCAAATCAATACATTAAAGGTGACAAAGAAAATTGTTAGATATCATTTCCATTTTAAAGAGCATGTTTTTAATTTAGTTAAGAGATTTGTTAGTTTATCAAAGAAAAAAATTATTAAGTTTTCAATAAGTTGATAAAACTTTTTTGTCGATTTTCCGTGTTGATATTTAAATGTAATACTAAATAGTGTCGGTTAATTTTGAATTATAATTGAACAAAAGCATTTGTTAATGACTGGTTTTAAATTGCTTTGAAAACGATCATTTTCCGTCACATCCCTGCTTATTTAACAGAAAGAACATCCCAAAATTGATGCAAAGAAATAAATTTATTAATTTTTATACTTTTACGCGATATGAAAACATATTAAATGGAGTAATTTTATATTTATAACTTTGAAATATTTGAAGGCGGCATCCGCCACTGATATATTCAATTCAGCTGCTTGTGAAGTTGCTGCCATTTTCAAGATAATTAACCCTGCACACATAACCCTCGAACGTATCCCTCTAAACCTAACCATTCGTCGTTTCGACGAGCACGTTTTGGGGCGTATAATATCGGTTCTAAACATATATATTTTTGTACTTGCAACACATACATACCTTTAGCAAGTACTTTGTTAGTAAATACAACTATATATTTCTATTCTGTTACAAGGATATTTATTATAATCCA
Source organism: Tachina grossa (assembly GCA_949987645.1). NCBI lineage: Eukaryota > Metazoa > Arthropoda > Insecta > Diptera > Tachinidae > Tachina > Tachina grossa. The sequence goes on from OX465274.1 coordinate 173,205,475, forward strand.
TTTTTCCAAAAAGCATTTTTTTTTTGAGATCACATTGTTATAAAATTTATTTAAACAAACAAAACAAAAAAGCCTTTTTCTCTTTGGCAAAACTTAACTATAACACTGTTGTCATTTAAAAAAATATATAAAATAAATTTTTTGAAGCGCATTGTGTGCAGAAATCAACTTTATGCTCGCCAACACTCGTCGAAGCGACGAACAAGTTTATCATATCTCAATAATTACGTGCTCACGCGCCGAGTTTGGTTGTCTCCTGCAAAAGCTCAGCGAAAACTAAGTTGGCAAGAAATTTAGCGGCGATCGGTGCACGTGTTAAAAAGAAATAGCAATTTTTTTGTCCGGTGTTCGTCGTTTCGACGAAGGTTATGTGTCTAGGGTTAAATAACTGGCTACAGGGCGACAAATGCAGCTATCGGCTTTTAAAGTCGTGTGTTTGTGCAGCCTACTACGGTGCTGAATGTGTTTACTGCATTATGCACGCTCATGTGCGTTTCTGCAGGTAGTATATTTAATTAAAGCCTAACACAAAATATTAAATTATAGATATCAAAGCAAGCCTTTCCTTACTTGATTAAAAGTAATTAAATAACATTAACTGGCACACCGCACTCTAAAGTTAATGATTGAAACTGATATTTCCCACAATTTGCATAAGTACGAGTAAAAAATAAATAATTTAACTACAAGTATACCGATACATGTCCATTCATTTCCTTTTTGTTCTTAAGACTTTTCATTATTCTTTTATTATTAAATTAAAAAAGTACATACACACACACTTTGTATTCAAAAGAAAAACATAAAACGAATACATAATGTTAAACGTAAAATAACTTCATAAAGGAAAAATCCAAACAATACTTTAAAACATATTTTTTTTCTGCTTTGCTCACAAACCTCAAATAACACATGTTTTATATGGCAGACAGATACAAGTCAGGATGTGCGGACGCAGGCTCTTACAATCAAACACACACGCACACACAACCACACATACACTTTCAAGCCATAAGTTTTATCAGAAATTTCTTGTGGGAGTATAAAAAGTAAGTATTGACAGGTGTATACTACGAGTCAGTGTTAAAGTGTAAGAAAATCTTTTGCCATCCAACTGAAATAAAATTAAAGTGATGAAATTTCCAAAGAAATATTCAGCTCATTGATGAGCATCAGCTGGTGCGGTGCGGTGCGAAATTTAATATTGAATTGTAGGCTAACCAATAATTGCGTAAAAGTTAAGGTAATCAATTGGACTGCAGGGAGAGAAACAAACACAAATTGATTTTAGTATAGAAAAAAAAAAGATGTTCCACACACACCGTAACATATATTATACTTCCAACTTACACACACACATACACAAACTCACACACGTCTGCACATACAACAGCAATTTCCTCAAATATCAATTTAATATTAAGTCCTTGTGGGTTTAAGTTCAACGATAATGGCAGAGCATCGTTACACATTTAAAAAATCAAGCAACGTTATAATGAAAAGAATAATAAAGAGAAAAGCAAAGAAAATAAAAACACACAAAAAAAATCCATCGAAAGGATTTGAAAGCATGAACTGTTTCCTGATAAAGGAAATATTGTTCGAATGTTTAATGTTTCATGTCTGCAGGAGTTACTTTGTGTGTGTCTGTTCTTAGTTGACAGAATAAACTTCGTTGCCTTGTGTACATGTATTTGTAATTATGGCTCCGAATAGACACGTCCCTGCAAAGCGTGTGTGTTTTGTGAAGGGTGTCCTGTCACGTAAATTTCCCGTGGTATTGAAACACGTGCCAATTGTTTAAGTTTATGTGGAACTTCAACACAATGTTAAGACACTTAAAGACACCATTACACATTACAAAGGGTATTTCATTAAGCACTTCCAAACTTTAAATTTAAATAAAAAAAAGTTTATGAGATATATCATGGAAACAATTCTCCTAACACGCACGAAATTAAATTAAATGGCAAAAAAAAAATATTTTTTTTTTTGTTTTATTTTAGATCTTTAACTTAGAGAGATCCCTACACTATCAAAAAATGTTTGACGATATGAAACATTAAATTTTTTTATTTACTGAAAATATACCTAAAATCGTTTCATGTTTTATCGTGTAAATTTTGCTCAACACGATACGACCCGACTACGCACGAAATCAGACTCGCAGTCACGAACACTTCTTGTTGGGTCGTGAGTGCTTAAATCATGCCCGAGACGTGCCCATTTCTAGTACAGAATATGACATCGTAAAAATTTCCGCCATTGCTTCGTTGAGTGGCGCGTAACGGCATGTCTTTGATGGCCGCTGTGACATGTATTTTATTCCCATAAATCTGCGACTTAACATAATTCCTCACAAAAATTCGAAAGGTGTCAGATTGCTCGATATCGTTGTCCACTTCATATCACTTCTACGCGAGAGTAGCGGACAAATGCTGCGTGAGCTGTATTACGCATAGCGCCATCTAACTGTCGTTGGTATGCTCAGCCTACAATTTTGGTCTAAAGAATTCGACGCAGAATACTCGCCATTGCCGACAATGGCCTGGCTAACGCTGTTCTCAAAGAAATAGGAACCGATGACGCCACCAAACCCAAAACCACACCAAACAACGACTTCGTCGAGATGCGTTGAACCCTTTTGGATCCCATGGTATCGTCCCAAATTCCAATTGGAAAGATATGACTTCTACAATATGGCCGCTATTAACTGTCAAACTTTGGAAGACCCTTTTTTCCACTCTTGTGGTAGGTTAAGATTCAATAGAATTTATTGAAAATAAATCGATAAACTTTTTATATAATTCACTAAATAGAATTAAGTTATTTTTATTTTTGGCTTTAACAAACGAACATGTTAATGGCACTGCACTCTTGTCAAAAACAAAAGAAGATCTTCGTGTAGTCGTTGACTTTCTTTTTAAATTGTACCAAGTGTTTTTTCACAGAATCTCAAATTATTTTATATTTGCTTAATATTTCAACACCTGTTTGTGAGAATATTATGGCAATTTGTTTTAAGTGTCCCAGTGTTGTTGGTAAATATTTAAACAACATCGGAAATTTTTTCACTACGTATTTTTTTTTTCAAATGTATCAAGGCAAGGTAATATTTAAAACTGTATTTTTCTTTATATTTTAAAATATCAACTTACTGCCCTAATCATAAAAAATATTTCAGGTTTATTAAGCGCTTATTTGACATATTTCTATGGGAAATTTGTCAAATAAGCCTGCAATAAACCTAAAATATTTTTTATGAATTAGACCGTTAGTATTTATTTATTAATTAAGAAAATTATAGATATAAGTGTAAAAAACTCATTTTTTTTTGTCTACCTCAATACTGCCGAATGAAGAGTTTTCAAGATTTTTCTGTTACATGAAATCAAAGTTTTGACATTTGCCGGCCAACTCAAACTTGCTCCAACCTGTCAAAACTGTACAGTCTCTACTGTTGATTACATAACACTGTCCAGAATTAACAGCAAGTTTTGCATAGACTATGAAATTTTGACAGGTTGGGACAAGTGTGAAGTGGCTGGAAAATGTCAAAATTTTGAAATTTATTTAGCGCAAGCTTTGAAAATTCTAACCACAGAATAATACACACATTTTACATTTTATCCACTTAATTTGTCTCCATACACAAAAAAAAAACATTCCAAAAAAATTGTAAAAACTTGTATAGTGACTTGAATATGGAAAAAGAGACCAACAAAATTCTGTATTTGATTCAAACATATTGCTTATCAAAATTACAAGCAGGCGTTTAACTGTACATTAGCATTATCATAGAAATGTCAACTTTTTGTCAAGTGTGACACCAACCAAATATTATTGTTGGTTTTATATGTTTGTATTGGCCGTTAGCTACATTAGATAATATTTAGAGAAAACTCGAGTCACATTGTTCTGCAATACAAGCTCAATTGTTTGTTGTCGCATGTGACACATAAATGAACTTTCCCGTGGAAATGCCCAACATGTCAACATGAATATGTTGAAAAACGTGACATTCATGCAATACAGTGAAAATAAAATTTTACTCAACAAGTATTTTCATTAAATTTCTTTATTGACTTCAATAAATTATCATCACAGAAAATACAATATTTTTTTATTGAATCGATTATTTTCGTATTCAAATATCAAAAAAAATTTTTTTTTTGTGTATGGGACTTTTTTTAATACAATAAGATCCAAGAAAAAATACATTAAAAAACTTAGCCGGGTGCAAAAATTATCTTTAAAATATTGAAAATAATTTCGATTCAGTTAAATAAAACATTTTTATACACACATGTGTATTTGAAGATGGTATATATATATATATATATATATATATATATATATATATATATATATATATAAAAGAGCATAGAACATATATGTATATGTTATTTTGCTCAAATAAGTCCTAATTTACACTTTTCAGGTATTATTGCTAAACTGATTAGTTTGATGGAGAGAGAAACGAGCGAAGCAGAAAAGTTTATTTTCCCCTCGTCTCTCTCTCTCTCTCTCTCTCTCTCCTAACAAACTAATCAGCTTAGAAATACGACCTGCATAGTGTAAATTAGGACTAAATAAACTTCAAGTTGGCTGTAATTTATAAAAATGTGGCAAATTCAAATTACTAACCTCACGAAAAAAGATACATGAAGGATGAATTTGGCTTTAGCTTATCGCTCACGTTTAGGTCAAAGTGAAGTTGTGATTATGATTCGATAAAATCCTACCGCACATTTATAATAAAGTCCTTTAGAGAACTTTCTTAATTATTGAACCCATATATGTATATGTAAGTTAAAAAAATTTCTTTTAAATTATTCATTCACTTCAAGATTAAGTTTCCGGTTTTGAGTCTCAAAACCCAAACACACACATATCGTGCCATAACCGCAAAAATAGCTTAAGCGACATAATTTTCAAATTCCAATTTTTGACCAAAATCGATCATTTGCGATCGTAAATAGTCGATTTTCGTAAAAAAAAACGAAGTCCAAAAAATGTGTCGCTTAAGCTATTTTAGCGGTTATGGCTCGATATGTATATTCCCTTATACATATTTGTGTAAAATGTTATGTGTGTGCTACCTTTTCCACATGCTAGTTCATCAAAACATAAAAACCTTAATCACATAAAATACTATAAAAATAATTAATTAAAAACAATTACTCACATAATACGAGTCGCATCACGCTGGCGTACGTTTTCATCGCGATTCAAGACTTCAATTATCATTTTACGTTCATTCTCCGATAAACTTTCCAAAACTTTCGATGTGGCCACCGCCAGTTCCGGTCCCAAGGCATTGATTGTATCACCCGGTTTTCCTTCGCTGGCAGCATCAATTGTTTGCATGCCGTCGACGACGATATTGTCAGCCAAGCTGGTGGTGGTGTTCATCTGGTGATGCTGATGCTGATGCTGATGATGATGATGCTGATGATTGTGATGACTCATGTTTGTGGGTATACTCGAAGTGTTGCTGCTGAAATGATACATTAAATTGTTACTATTGGGCTCACTCAGGTTGGCAACTGATGTTGTGGTTGTTGTGGCTGTTGTTTTTGATACCCATTGTTTGTTATAGGGGACGTTGGGTGTAGGCGGCAGACGTGCACTACGTCCACTTGACATAATCATAAGCTGTAGCAGAGTATGCAGCAACAAGTTCCCACTTCTCAAAATCTTGCAGCTAGATAATAAATGAATTTTCACTTCACTTCTCTGTGATTTTTTTCTTTCTTTTATTTGTTTTGGAATGCTTTGATTCAGATCCTTGTGCGTAAGTATAAGTTACGCTGCAAGTGCCGTATTTCAATTATACTTTTTTATTACGTCTTCTTTAAATTATGCCATTTTAATGAAAAAAAAGAAATAATATCTGTCTGTTCTCTTGTTGGTTTTTATTGCTTTTAGTTATTTCTCCATATTGTGATTGCTTTTTTTGCCATCTGTTGAATCGTATCTAAAAAATAAATGAAATATAAAAATTTTAATAAATAAAGAGAAATTTTAAAACAATATTTATATTATTTTTTAATTATGCCAAAAGCAGAACAAAATGCAAATAATATGGAAAATGAAAAGAAAATAAAACGAGTATTTAAAGCATTAAATACTCGTTAAAATATTATTAGAATTTATTATTTAAGCTACGAGTAAAAACAATTTTTTCATCAATTACTGCACTAATGGAATTAGTTGCATATTTGAATTATTGCAAGGTAACACAATATATCCATATGTTAGCTGATAGCCAAAGTAGCTAGTGCTATTTAAATACTACAATAGTCTTATATTTATATAAGTTTAATATCATGTAAATAAATAATAATATTCATAAATAGAAATCTACATCAACTGACACCACACACAGTGGACCAAACACAGAAGAACGCTGATGATGAAAGTTTAGTGGCCTTTGAAAATAGCTAGTTGTTCCGTTCAACTTTGTGTTGTCAGAATATAACTTTGGTGTTAAGTGTTCATTAATAATTATCACATGTAATTTGGCTTAGAAAGCGATACGAATTTTAGCCTGTTCAAATCATAAATAATATCCATATGTTATTGCTGAAATTGAATAATAACAATAAATAGTTTTTCTATCGGTGTGATTTTGACTTCAAATTAAAATTGTTCACAAAAATAAAAATTTCTTAAGTTAATCTAACCAATAACAATTATCAATTTTACATTTAATATAAATTGTTGTTGGAATTTTAGTTGGCAAAATCTTGTCTGGTTAGTTTAAACAATCTGCATTTCTAAATTTTATTTTAAACGCAAATTTGTGTGGCGATGTAGGTAAACAATCGTTTTTTTATGAAATAACTTATTTGTAATATTTGTTCCACGAGAACAAAAAATTTTAATTAAAACAACCAAGTTACATTGATAAAGTTTGTCATGTATCATGACCAGGGACAGGGGTTTCATGCAAATGCATATTTTTTACCTGAAACCTGATAATGGCAAGAACGAAATATCTTTACGAAACATTGAATTTGTGTGAAAATGGCATCGATTTGTTAGTGCATATTTTTGCATATTTTGCTGAAAATGCATATTTTTGCATAATTTTGGTCATAAATGCATATTTTTGTCTCATATTTTGGTATAATTACAAGTTTTGTGTCATATTTAGTAAAAAATTCAAATTTCAAAATTTGTTATTAATGACTAATTATTAATGCAAGACTGTTCTTTTTTTTTGACAAATTATTTAGCTTGCATTGTTGTAGAAGGATTGTACAAGCACACACACCAATCAAATTTAATAAAAATTATCATTTGGTGATTTCAAGAGAACATTTTCTCCTAATAAAGCCGAAAGGAGTGCAACAATTCTGCGGAAACTTGATATTGTTTTTAAAAATGCCAAATAAATCTAATAGTTAGTATTCAATTCATTGTAATAGTTGCGTTAAATAAATATGTATAGGTTACAACATTATATAAAAATAATTATTTAAATTTGAGCCGATTACATTTACAGACGTTACAATGCCTTTTTCAATGCCAAAAATTCTTCTAGGAACAAATTGATAGAACTTCGCGTTCAAAAATTTTTAAATTAAAATAAATAAATAACACTTTTCTTTTTCAATTAACGTATCGCTCCTTTACTGCAATATAAACATATCTCGAAAAATGCGTGTTTAGAGTAAATAATGCAGAAAAAAATCTTAATATCATTTTTAATCTTGTGTACAAATTTAATATAAAAGGCTGGTATACGCAAATCTTGAGAAAATAAAATATTTGTATATCTTTAATTAGTTGTATGTAAATTTAAAAATGTTATTTTGAACAAAAATTTTTTAAAATATGTGCATATATAATTGTTTTTAGTGCATATTTTTCGTTTTTAATGTCATATTTTAGGCGCCTAAAATACCTTTTTTAAATGCATGAAGTCCTTGTCCCTGATCATGGCATTGTCTTTTAGACTTTTTTAATATAAAATCCTATTATTTATACCATGCAACACAAACAAATTAGGGGAATTAACAATAGATTCTGCTAGAGGACACGAGTGTCAGGATTTTGAAAGATCACATCGGATCCTTATTTTTTGGGGGGGAGGGTTTAAAGTTTATCCCTTTTCGACATTCGATTCATCTAAGGTATAAGGTACATATATTCACTATTTTTAAAGATTATATTAAATATAAAAAATATTTTTGTGGAACATAAGTTTGACGAAAAATAAATTTTTGGAACATAATTTTGTGGGACATAGTTTTGCGAAACATTATTTTGTGGATCATAATGTTGTGGAACATAATTTTGTTGAACATAATTCTGTGGAATACATTTTTGTGGAACATGTTAACCCTCCAACTCCTCCAGTTGGTGGTAATTTTACTGTAATAAAAGTTGTTTAGCGATTGAGATGAACAAACTCGTCCTCCGGTTGATATAATCGATTTAAGTTGTTACTGAACTGGCAATTAAAATTTTAGTTGGAATTCGATTGATAACTGAAATACAAAATAATTGTATCTCTTATTTATAGATTTCTACAGATTACAAAACACCAACCCAACAAAATTACCTAGGTTAATCTAACCATATCGAGTTGGTAAGTTTACTGTAAGTAAAATCAGCTGTTGCGATTTGGTTAAACAAACTGTTATAATTGGTTAGTTTAACTAATTTTAATTGTTACTACCAAAATATACAACTTAATTATTGTACTATCTCCTTCTTTCTGCCTTCGATGCACTTTATAACATTTTAATTCTCGTTGTGGCTGAGATAGTGAAAACTTTTGCTTACAGTCATTAAATGAATTTGTTGACAACAACCGCAAGATTTGTTAAATTTTAATTTTATGAGCCGCGCCATAGTGCTCATTGTATTTGTTTTTCATCACTACTAAAAACAAAACGTTTCGTTCTTTTTATTGACGTCATTTAAATAGTAACAAAATATGAAGGACAAGCGTCTTAAGCAGAGAGTTTTTACAGCTTTCATTCAAAAATAAAGTTATTGTTATCACCCATGTAATGAATATGTGGTTTGGCTATTCAAATTTAAAAGTATTTTTTTTACCTTTTTGTAAGTACTCGTATACACAAGTTGAATTTCTCAAAATATTTTCAATGAAATTACATAATTATTCTTTGAAAACAAACGTGAATGCCGTGAATACCAAAAAGTTAAACCTTTTTAATAACATGAAAAAAAATTTATGTAAATCCACAAAAAAAAAATTGTACTGTTCCACATGAATAGACTTTTACAATAACTCCGCATTTCCACACTATCTCACCAACAACAACAACTGCAAAATGCATCCTTTCTCGAAATGTATTCACAAACAAAAATAATAAAAGAGAATTTGCATTTACTATATGGATGTTACTATTTGATACCAACATCATGAAGTATTTGCATTTGTATTTGTATGGGACTCGTGCTCGAAACAATTAATGTGAATCAAAATTCAATCATAAAGAACTACTGCACAAGTGTACAATTTCAAAGGGGTTTATTGCAATTCATTTCCAATATGAATTCAATTTCATTAACATGCCGCTCTTAGGTTGGGTTAAATTAAGATGGCAGATAATGCTAACATTGCAGCAGACTTTTTTAAAATACGGTAGCACATGAAAAAGAAGGGGATATATTGAATACCTTGTGTACTCGTATATATAAAATTAGATCTCACTGATATATATTTTAATTATATTCAGGATTAACTTCTTTGCACCGCTCCTCTTCTCTCCTATCCTCCCCTCTCCACACCATTCCTCTTCTCTTCTCTTCTCTTCTCTTCTCTTCTCTTCTCTTCTCTTCTCTTCTCATCTCCTCTTTTCTCTTCTCTTCTCTTCTCTTCTCTTCTCTTTTCTTCTCTTCTCTTCTCTTCTTTTATATCCACTCCATTTCACTCCACTTCTATCCTCTCCGCACGTTTCCTTTCATTTCCTCTTCTCTCCTCTCCTCTATACTCCTCACTAATCTTTCCTTCCCTCGTCTTCTCCTCTCTTTTTTCCTCTTCTTTTCTTTTCTTTTCTTTATTTTCTTTTCTTTTTCTTTTCTTTTCTTTTCTCTTCTCTTCACTTCACTTCAATTTTCTCCTCAATTCTCTTCTCTTGTCCACTCCACTCCACTTCGCTTCACTCCACTCCACTTCTCTGCTTTGCTATCCTCTCCGCTCCTTTCATCTCCCTTCCTCTCATTTGCTCCCCTCTTCACTACTCCCCGCTCTTGTCTTCTCAACTCTTGCCTTCTCTTCTCTTCTTTTTCTTTTTTCTCTTCTCTTCTCTTCTCTCCTTTTCTCTTCTCTCCTCTTCTCTTCTTTCCTCTTCTCTTCTTTCCTCTTCTCTTCCTTGCTACGACTGATTAATAAGGTGACTGCGTCACCAATCTCACTCCTGATCTGACTAGGCCTAACATTACATCACCTCTTTCCCTAGCCCCACGACACGCAGTTTTTTTGAATACTTTAGAAAGCAAATGTGGACGTTTATAGCTAATAGGCCTCATTAAAGGCCTTTATGCCAAAGGTACCTGACGAATCCTCCATGAAAAAGACCTTTGAAATAGACTTAAAATTTGCTCCGGTGTACATCAAGATTATGTTTGATCTCCTCTGCTTTTTAAATGCTTACTCGACATAATAATAGATGAAACAACATCTTGAAGGAACGGAATTGCCTACGGTCCTCAGAGTAGACGGGAAGACCTTGCTTATGATGGTGATTTTTATTTTCAACTAAAAAAGATGTTGCTTCCTAAAATATCTTAAAAATTTGTAGTATTAATGGCATATGTATGTTTTTAAACAACATATGCATTATACGATATTTTGTTTATTTTTATTATTTCATGCTAACTTATAGCAAAAAGTATTGAAATTGTTTCAAAAGATTTCACTGATATGAGCACTGACTGTGACGCCCATCCATCAAATCTTCAAAATAATATTGAACCGGTGCGATATGACAACGTTGCTGTCAGTTCAACATGTACTCTCTTTCAAATAAAGAATAAAACCAAATTCTCGATATATCCATGTACAAGCCGAAACAAAAGTTGTGGCCGTATTGTGTTAAATCAACAGGACTTACAAGCTACAAAGCATAAACTTTTCACTTTTCAATTTCTATTCAGAATAATATAATAAATATGATACGACATTTGTTGTGGCAGTTGTATGGACTTTTATGCACAGTTTCTGCTTCGTTACATGACAATAAGGAAACCTGTTATGGGAACATGAATGAATTTCAAATGTGTTTGGAATTGTTTTATTTTCCTGCCGCTACTATGGATGTATTTAAGTGAATGACAGACACATTTCAACAAATGTCTTCAGTGTTAAAACACACAGAGATAAAAATATGATGATACGTTTAGACAAAATTGTAAATTATCTTAATTTATTTTTAGCCAAGGCTGCCTTACTAAGAGTACACCATTCTATTGAATAATACTTGTATCTTCCAAGTGAACTTTAACAAGTTTTATCAGTTAATGAAAAAAACAAGCAATATGTTACGCAAAAGTTTCTTTGGTGGACAAAAGCTTTAAAAAAAATTCAATTCAAATTCTCTTATACATGAACAAAAAATAATCAAACCAATTTATTTTTCATTACGAGTATATATCCTTTGACATGCAAAGCATTAAAGTCATACAATTTTTGGTGTGATTCATTTGGTTCTCATTACTACACGAATGAAAAAGAAATAACCTGATAAGCTGCATTTTATCTTCATTTGAAAACATAAATATCATACTAATCAAAGCAAACAGCAAACGTTTGCGAAATGTTTTTTTTTCAGTTTTGTTCTAAATGTGTTCTTTTCCAGTTGCTTTAGTTTAAGGCCCTTATTATGAATTGCATTCGAACATCGAATCCCGATAATGAGCATTGAAAATTTCGTTGGACAACGAATTTTCTATAGAAGAAAAGTTTGCTTTCGATGCAGTAATTTAATATGAAAATTTATTAAAAATATTAATGTTAAACGATTGGTTTTTATTTTCCGGTACACAAACGCAAATTTTAAACTATTTTTTTTATCAATTTTATTAAACTATATTTGCTTAATACAAAAAGAAAAATTATAGATATATGGCTTCCTTTATAGTCAATTTATTATGTAAAAGTAGCAACAAGAAAAATTGATTAATTAAAAAATAATCAGGCTTGTTTTAATGCCCCCAATAATTTAGCACACAATAAACTCTCTATTGCAAGTCATTTCAATATTAATTTTTTTTTTGTCTTCAAACAAAATATTGTTGCCAGTATACGTTGATGTAGAGGACACAGTTCATAGTTGCCTTTTAAACAAGCAACATCCACTTTTTTAAGTTTTGTTTTATGTCACAACGATTTTCACTTATTAGGTGTGTTTCTTTACTCTACATTGGGATCCCGCGGGATCCCAATTTGGACGAAAAGCGTTCCCGTACTCGAAAATTGGGTAAATGAGAGAGTTTTTGTGAGAGTAATGTTCTTCTTCTTCTTGCACGAAACAGCCCGTACTTTTTCTTCGTGCTAGTTTGGGCAAACAGAAAATCAATCAGCTGTTTGAAAAATAAACAAATACAAAGAAAAATAACATTTGCCTAAACACTAAAACATATGGAAAAATGTGTGAAAAAGTGTTTAAAAAGTAGTGGTGAACAAAACTTTATAAGATTTTAAATGAAATTAAGAAAAAAAAGTGCGTGTGTATGTACATAAGTATATGATGCATTGAGATTTCTTTTCGTGGTAAGATTTTGGTTTTTCGCGTTCCCGTACTTATGTGCATTTTTGTATATAATTGAGAGAAATTATAGTTTCCTCTCATTTTAGCGAACTTTACCCAAAAAGTAAAGAAACAAAGCTATTGTAAATTTGTTTTAGTAAAAGTGTGTAAAAAGAAAACAATACTTGAACTTGAATAAACACTCGAATAACTACAAACATTTAAGCACGACAACATGCTTTGTTAACAAGCTTTCACACACATAAATATTACACACACTAACAATTCTTTTAACATGTGCCACACCGCACTCCCTTAAAATTTTATAGAAAATGCCACCAGCAACCTACGCCCAAGTCCGGTGGAAGTTGCAATAGTCAAAATAGTGTTTCCTTTACGTAGCATTAAGTGATATTTTCTGTTAACCGAAATGATGTTCTTAGTTGTTCTTTTTATTGTTATTTTCCTTTGTTTTTTTCCTCTTGAAATGGGGTCTGAGGTCTTTGGTATTTGTAGTATTAAAATACAACACTACACCGAAAGTCGTGCGTACCACTTACAGCCAGGATTCAACAAAGTCAACACATTACGATGGCTACAAGTATATTTACTTGGAATATTGCTTTTGTTTGCCGCCTATTATGCTTAATTCACATTCACCTACATATTTTCTCTTATTAAATATTTGTTCAAGGGAAGTGTGCAAAAGTATATTTTGTGTTAACAATTTTCTATTTACATTTACACCAACTAACACTGACAATACTATGAATAGAAAATGAAATATTATTAAATAGAAAATAAAATATTATCATTTGACATTTTTTGACATTTATCAAGATATAACTGAAACTTTATTTCCTCATTATTATTGTAATTTTTCTTTTTTCTTCTTTTTTGCTAAGCACAATCTAGCGAAAGCAACAAAAAAATATAAAAAACATCCCAGTTACTGAAATAAAATCAATATGAAGTGGTGATAAAACACTAAACATTATAATGTTCATAATGTTGGTTTAAAAAGCCATATGATGTACAATGGAAACGATGCACAGTGCTTTGATCTCATATAAACATGGAACAAAAATATTAAGAATTCTTGAAAAATTTAGAAATTTGCTTGGTACACATTTATCAAAAACTTTTATTAAGGAAAATTTATTTTTTTTTGAAATCGTTGAAGGAACACGCCTACTTCCCCCACATATAAAAACATTTTTTCTTTTAATATTTTCTCTTTTGCTTTATTAGCTTATAATTTAAATTATAAGTTAATATAATGATAAATAAATAAATAAACAAAAGAAAATTCATAAATATCTGCAGTTTTTCCAAACACTAGGCCAAGGACTATATGTTGGTCCTGCCATATATTCCTTATTGTAAAAAAGTATTTAACTCATACAAAAATTGTCACTGAAAATTTATGTATAATTTTCTTTAAAATCGCTTTTAAATTTGATATATTTGAATATTATGGGCATTTCACAAACCGTTAAAAAGATACACCCAAATCTTAAAGCCTCTGAACATTTAGTTAATTTTGAATGGGAAAAATTATGTAGCCCCACTTTCCTTTAAGCTGTATTTTGGTACTGTTTTCTTTCGATTATAAACAAATTTCCGAAAAAGGAAGAAAACAATAAAAATATGGTAAAAGCCACGAAACTTGTCATAAGATTTTTGCAAAAAAAAACTAGTGCATACTTATAGGCCAGTATTAACAATTTATGCTTAGAGATAATTAAAATTATATTAATTAATATTACGAGTACAAATAACTACGTTTGCCCAAAAAATTAATAGGGAAATTTTCAAAAAATACAGTGGAGATACAGAAAAACTGTTCTTGTGACATTTTATTTACATTTTCACTACAATGCAAAACGTACGTTCTGCGTTGTTCAACACAATATTAAAAATGGGATTGGACGTCATTTCGAGTGAGGAACGCTTTTTTCCAAGAGTTGCTTGCATATGAAAAAAAACTGAATCTCTTAAAAACCATCTGGAAAATCTCGATGTCACACCAGCATCTAATTACTCCTTGTGGTGCGCTGGAATAAGGCTTAAAATACCCGTTGAGTTTAAACCACCTCTGCGCACTTCTTCCGGAGGTTGGGGAAAGAGTGATACTGGAAAAGGTAACTTGTTGGCAAAGCATTTAAAATTCGTATTTACCCCAAGTACATGTACTGGTGCTGTTGTTTTACCAAGTCTAGTTGCTCTACCTCCTCGACCCTTAAAGTTTAGGATGCGTGACGTACAGAAACTAGTTACTGAACTCAACCCGAAATAAATTCAGTAAAGTGCGACTCTGACTCGCGTACGAACACTAGATATGTAATTTAATACAAACTTTATCCTATATAATATATAGTTTTGGCATTTTTTTGTTTTTGGGGTCTTTTCGGTTTTTTGTTTTGGCATTTTTTGCGATTTTGTCGATTTTTTTAAGTTTTGGCTCTTTTTTTAGTTTTGACACTTTATTTTCATGTTTTGGCGATTTTTCCGGTCTTTAGCGTTTTTTTCATTTTGGCGATTTTTTTTTTATTTTTGGCAATTTTTTTCATTTTTGCGATTTTTTTTATTTAAAAAAATTTTTTAGTTTTGGCGACATTTTCGCGTTTTGGCGATTTTTTCGATTTTTGGTGCTTTTTTTCATTTTGGCGTTTTTTTCATTTTGGCGATTTTTTCAAATTTGGCGATTTATTTTAGTGTTAGAATTTTTTTTTAATTTTGGCTATTTTTTTTTAATTTTTGGTGATTTTTTTATTTTTTTTTTTTTTATTTGGCGATTTTATAATTTTCGGTTTTTTTAGTTTTACCTTTTTTGAAAATTTCAAGTGTTTGCCTCTAACGGTTTCCAAGATATAGCAAATTGTCAAAATTACATAGTCAAAATTGCATTAACTGATGGACCACCCTTTAATTTAAATTTTTTTAAATTTTATTGTTAATTGTTGTAGTCTGTATAAAAATACACTAATTTTACAAATTTCAAGTTTCAATATACAATTGTATGTATATTACATGGGATTTTAACATTTTTCGTTGCTCGTTTTGGAACACCCTTTAATTTTTACTTCTCATGTATTTGTTGTTGTAGCGGCCAAGGTTCTACATACTCTGTCCAAATTTCAGGACCGTAGCCTTTAGGGTTCCTGAGAAAATGCCGTGTGACGGACAGACGGACAGACGGACAGCGTAGCGAAAACAATAGGGTTCCTTTTCACCTTTGGTGTACGGAACCCTAAAAAGCTCCATGTATTGATGGAATTAGTAACCAGATGCTAATGAGTTTGCCTCGTATTGCAAATAGAATCCTTCTATTTATTTTTAATGCCATATTACGACTAGAGTATTATCCACACCACTGGAAGCTTTCCAAGGTCAAAATGATTCCAAGGCCGGGCAAAGATCTTACCAAGTCTGAACCATACAGGCCAATAAGTCTGCTATCAACAATGTCAAAACTTTTTCGAAGTTCTTGGTAGCGGAAGCAGACTTCATGAGTTGGCCCGAATCTATATCATCCGCTGTGCCACAGGGGAGCATATTGGGGCCAGTTTTGTATTTGATTTATACATGTGATATGCCTTTGAGCAGCAATATCTATACATCTACGTTTGCCGATGATACAGCCTGCCATAGTTTGCACGAAAACTCTCACGAGGCTTCTCAATATCTGCAAGAACATATTACAACACGACTCGTTACACTTATGGAGAATTACAATAAACGAGCAAAAGTGTGTCCAGGTAGCATTTACCCTGCGAGGAGATACTTGTCCCTCAATTCGAAACATTCACATGAAAACACCATATTGACTCAAAGCTAACACAAATGAAACTTAAATTAACTCAGATACGTTGGCTGATTCGTAGAAATTCAACACTCAGTCTAGATTGTAAACTTTTAATATACAAATCGATTTTGAAACCAATATGGTGCTACGGAATACAGCTAAGGGGCACTGCTTTAGCTTCCAATATAGAGAGAATTGAACGAAGACGAAACAAGATTTTAAGACTAATAACATCGGCTCCATGGTACATCAAAAATTCAAATTTACATCGTAATTTAGTGACTGAAGTGATGCCTGACACTGGTTGGGCTTAATTATTATATTTAGATTTAAGATTTGAATACTTATTGTTAGTTAATTTTTTTTTTGAAGATACAACAAATAAATATGTATATGCATGTTAAAAGAAAAACATATTTAGGGCCATTATTACAACTTGAAGTTAGTTAAAAGTAGGATTTTATCGGACGTATAAAAAGTTTATCATTAGCAAAATTTTACTTTAACCTAAAGTAAGCGATAAGTAACAGTCAAGTTTATCCTACCTGGCAAGTTAAATCCAATTTGAAATAATGAAAAGCCTTCTATACGTCCGATAAAATCCTACTTTTAACTAACTTTAAGTTGTAATAATGGCCCTTATAATTATTGATGAACACTACTCGACACTGAAAAATAAACTAACTTTTCATTATAGCCATACGATTGGTCATAACAAACAAAATAAAATAGCATCATTCAGATTTCTGCACCACATCACAATTAGTAGTAATTTATTATTATATTATATTATATTAAGGGTTTTCATGAGAACGTTCAAAAGTCCCGCAAACTGTGCAATTGTGCATTTTTACACTCTCGTAAATAAAATGTCAAAAATTGTATGGAAATTTATTTACACAAACCTGATTACTTTGCCCAACAATTTTCACTCGTAAACTTAAGCTGTGCAATTGTGCATTTATTTAACTACAACTTTTTGGTTTTTTTTGCTTCCTTGAGGCATTTTAGATACACACACACACACACACACACTTTTTATTTTTATAGAAATATATAAATATGTATGTATTTAATATAAAAACTGCTCGAAATTTAATTTTTAATTTTTATTACATTAATTTTTTTGACATTTTATTCAAATTTAGTTAACTGTTTGCGCAAAAGTTGAAAAGGGGCTTCATGAAACAAGTCTAGCTAATTTGCCCAATTGCACAAATGGGAATTTTAAGAGTTCTTATGAAAATTCTTATTATATTTTTTATTCTTAGGTCAAATATGCACTAGGTCAAATTTGCTACTTCTTTATATATTTTGAATTGCGACATCGAAATGATCTAATGTTTTCACTCATTTATTTATAGCCTGCACAAAAATTCCTGTCATTTGAGCTATTTTTTGTTTATATTTTGTATGAGGTTAACTGAAATTCATCTTAAAGGAAGTTTTAAATGCATTTTTGAGTTTTTGTAGTTTTAACCCTATAAATGTATAATGACAAAGGGGTTTCAACGAATTGACGCCAAAACGAACAAGTTTTGGGGTGCCAACAGTTTGGCATCAATATTTCAAAAAAAAATTAATACGCCTACAGCGAATTTTAATTCCTAATTTTTTTTTAGTCCTGTATACAAACTCCTACACAATATTAAAATGAAACAGTGTTCATTATGATGTTTGACAAAGGCTTTTAAAATTTCATGTTATAAGAAAAACTGTTTTTGTGCGTTTTGGTCTATGAGACACACCACTGTGCGATGTTTAAGATAATAAATATTTAGCGACGTAATTGGGACACAGGGGAGTAGAAAAAGAAAACTATTCTATATAAAGAATTAAGATATGTCACGCCAAGTAGTAAGTATATTTCTTTCGTGCGATTGCTTTTTTGTAGAGAAGGTTAAGTTAGTTTGAGTTAGCTAGGTTAAGATTAAATTAGGTTAGGTCAGTTTACTTCAAGAGTTAGATTAAGTTAGAGAGAGTTCAGTTGACTTTTGTCTAAGAACTAAGACTTTGTTAGAAATCAACAGGCCCTTTCCAAAGGACTTGATTTCACAATTTGTCAGAGCAGTATGGCTGACTTCCAAAACCTTACTTGCTTTTTTTTGGAATAAAGTGTTGTGTTTCCTAATAAAACAATACAAAATGTTCGAAAAGTATTAAGAACGCCGCCAACAAACAGTTACCGCATCAGTTTCAAATCTAAGAACTGCAAAATATATCTTGATTGATATATTTTAGGAATTGCCGTTCGGTTTTAACCGAAACCGAAACCGAAACCGACAAAAAAAGCGTCGGTTTTTAAGTTTTACTTTAACATTATTATCTTGTTTAAAAATACAGAAAATGTACTTTACATTGAAGAGTTTTATACATTGTTAAGCATTCTGTAACAAGGAAAGGTAAGAAAATTGCAAAATTTTAAGAAAATTATAACAATTCTTTGCAGGAAGAATTGTAATATGTTATCAAAAAAGCTCTAGCAGATGTTAAGCAAAAAGTCAATAATTTTAACGTTCTTCGACAAGAATTTGTAATTTAAAAAAAAAAAATACGAACAACAAAACAACCAACATATTATTGCTTAAACAAGGCAATTACACAATAAAGCCCAATTCAAATAAAAGCGAAATAGTGTTTTCTGGCGCTGGAAACTTCTGCACAAAAATAAGATTTCGTTTAAACGACTCTACATTGAACGCTTTAACGTTTCGGAAAATTTTATTACTTGAATAATTAATTATAAACTTTTTATTCTTAAGCTTTTTATACACATACTCACTACTAAATGTTTCTTTTTCCTGAATTGAATGCAAACGAGAGAAACTTTATCTCCCCTCTAGTAACAATTTTTTTCCTCGAAAAGTTTTCCCAGAAATATTTTCCCTTTTTTTATTCCCCTTATCATGAAAAATCTGCCTATTGAAGTCTTCCTTAATCTATTACCAAACAACCGTAGTCGTATTTGAAATACGCCAACAATGACTGTTGGATATCGGGCTCGAACCCAGGACATTCGGTTTTGTAGTCGAATTTATTTTTTAATACAATTATTCCACATAAAAATATACTTTTTGATGCAAGGATATTTTTTAAGTAAAATAACTTTTATTGTAAAAGGTACTTTTGAACAATAGGTTCTTTTTGCACGAAATGTACTTTTTGTAGAAAGGGTACTTTTTGTAGAAGAAATACTTTTTGTATAAAAAAATACTTTTTGCATAAAAGGTACTTTTTGTATAAAATTTACTTTTTGTATAAAATTTACTATTTATAGAAAAGGTACTTTTCGTGGAAAAGGTATTTTTTGTAGAAAATTTTGTTTTTGCATAAAAAGTACTTTTTATATAAAAATTTAAAATTTATATAAGGCAGAATATTTTTCACGTGAATTTTTTCACTACTCCCTTGGTTTTGTTCAGTTCATTTTTGCAGGCGAACTGAACTATTACATCGAATAATTTCGATATTTTTCTTCGAATTATATATTAAAAGTTAAAATTAATTATTTTTTGGACAAAATTATTAGGTAAAGCTTACGATTGTTAACATAAATTCCCTACAACACATTTTTTCATAGAGTATGAATCTCTTTGGTTCACAGACAGTAAATTTCATGGTGGCGCACCACGGTGGTATACTTAATGAAAAAATAGTTAAATCAACAAAAACGCCTCCATGAGTACAACTTTAAAGTTAAATAAATTTAATTTATAACCTGAAATTTGTGTGATTTTTTTTTTATTTAACTTAAATTTGTCCGATTTTTGATTAATTCTTAATTCTTAAAATTCATCCCTTTTTTACATTCACGTGGACTGATAGCGGGGAAAAAATTCCACCGGATATTTAAGATAACATTTTTCTTTTCGAGGGTAATAAAAATTTCACATGAAGAAAAATTCTATTTGTTTCTCACGACAGGGATGATTATTTCTAAATCTTCATTTATCTTTCCAGCACACATACGTATTTATATACATGCATATTTTTAAAACCGAAACCGGAAACCGCGGTTTTCTAATTTCCACGGTTTTTTGCAAACCCTAATATATTTGATTGTTCTCATAAACACCACAATTCTTCAAATAAATTCCGAAAAATGTCAAAGTGGGATTTTTTTTAATATTTTTGCCGTATTTACTTGTTGGATTGAAGTTAACACCGACAATGAATTCTAATCTCATCTCATTTACTATTACTAAGTTCTCGTTTAAATTATGCATGTCTTATTGCTAAACTGATTAGTTTGTTAGGTGAGAGAGACAAGGGGGAACAGAAACGTTTCTTTTCCCCTCATCTCTCTCGCCTAATAAACTAATCTGCAATAAGACTTGCGTAGTGTAAGGTACACGCAAAGAAAAGATATGGTTGTAGAATGGTTGAGAAAACAATATTATGTTCTTTGAAACAAATGTGTGGTCGTTGAAAACTAGTTATTGTTATTTTAAACATTTATTTCGTTACGATAAACAGAGTAATGTTTGAATTTAATAATTACATTATCACATTCATAAAGAAGTGTGATATGGTTAGAGTTTAACAATATAGTTTTATTAAAAATATATGACTACATCATAATTTGTATTATTATTTAAAAATAATACCATGTAAATAACAATATAATGTTTTCCAAAACCATACTAGGTTAAGTTTAAAAAAAAATCTTTTTCAGATAGATCTGTCAATTCAGTATTTCGTTTGGAAGCTATCGGTAGTGCACGGGTAGTGTTAAATAAATGAATAAATAAATAAAGTATGAACAAAAGGGTATGGTTTGTGTATCTCTTTATACAGACATGTCTGTATATTCTGTAAGTATACATTTCTATATACTTATTTTATTTCAACAATATTAAGGACCATTTTCACAACTTACCTTTAGCTGAAGGCAGGATTTTGTCTACCCGATAAATGGCTTTGCATTATAAAACCTAGATTTATTATTTTTTTTATCCATTTAATATTATTATTGTTGATAATAATACCAATAAAAGATTTAAGTTGTAATAATGCAAACAATATTTATCAGGCAGACAAAATCCTACCTTTAGCTAAAGGTAAGTTGTGAAAATAGCCCTAATTTAGTTTTATTTCGAATTTAACGCACAGCTGTTTCTACAATAAATATATGATTAAAAACAAAATAGTATTATCATATTAAATAATACTGTGATCGTATTTAACAATATTAATATAATAGTAGAACATGTTATGGTGAGTCTCAATTACATTTTAGTTACATCTAACAATAGTGTTGTCATATTTACAATACTAAGAGTAGGTGTAACAAAGTTCATTGTTTTTGTAGATAATATTATTATTAACTCAAATCATAATATTATTAAAGTTTGCTTTTCGATTAACAATAATATGATTTGACTGCAACCATATAATTCAATCATAGTATGTTGCTGTTTGATTATGGTTACCTTAACCATATATTTTCTTTGCGTGTAGGGCTAATTTGAAAATTATTTGGGAAAACAAAGCTTTTAATCTAGAAAATTTAATGCCATTTGGAATATGTTAATTTATTTAAAAAAAATTAACAAGCCCTTATTAAAATAAATAATAAACAAATTATTTACTGCACACAATTTATTAAATTAATTATTTCAAAACATATTCAAAGATTTATTTTATAAAATCAATTTTTAAATAAAACCAATTTCGTGAATTATTAAAAACAAATTTCTATGGTAAATATCAAATTAATATTCTAAGCTTGGAAAGAATATAAATCCCGATACACACATATAATATAATATTAAATGTATGAGAAAAATGTGAATTTCATGAATATATATTTTTTTATTTCCATCTAAGAGATTTGTCTGTCTGTATGTGCACATGTATGAATGTTTTTCCTGTTGGTGTTCACATGTACGATACATTCAATTATGTATGCTGTTATATTCCCAAAAGTTGATTAAAATAAAAAATAAAAATTCAAACAAGAAAAATACATTGAAATTGTTATAAAATTAAAAAAAAACACATAAATGTAATCTTAAAATAAGTACAGTGGAGTGCGGTTATAATGAAGAAGGTTTGCAATGAACTAACGCAATATCTAACTACTTTTGGGGTGCCAATGGTTTTGTATCAATAAATATTTCACACAAAATATGGCGCTTATGGCGAACTTTTTTTTAATTCTTTCATACAAAACTTGTTTGAAATTAAAACGTTTATATATTTCGATATTAAAGGGTTGCATTTGTATACTTGTTTGTATACTAGTGTCCTGCACAAAACTATTTATAAGACCTTTCAAGACATGAGAGATTTTGTCAAATGCTTTACTACAGCGAAATATTCTAAAAGAATCGCTAAGCAACACTGTTGGCAAGTAATTTTTTTCGGTGGTTTGTCTTGCCAACAGTGTTGTTTAGCGATTCTTTTAGAATATTTCGCTATAGTAAAGCACTGGAAAAAATCTCTCATGTCTTGAAAAGTCTTATAAATAGTCTTGTGCAGGACACTATTGTATACCCAAAACATATATACCATGGTATGTAGAGTGAGCGACAGAACTAGTATAAGAGTTATTGTGTGTGCGTGCTTTTCCAAATTACAATACAATTAAAAACAAAAAACAATTGCTTATTGTATTGCTGCTGAACAACTGTTTGTATCTGTTTTTGCTCAAAAATACATATTGTAATACAAATATATGAAAAAAGCCACTGTTGAAACAAATACATGATGAGCAGATGTATGTGCGGACGTTCGTTATGTTATTTTGTGGCGCAGCCAAGTATAGAGAGAGACGATTTTGCTCTGAGAGTAATTATACATGCATATCATGTGCAGGGATGATAAGGTTGGTACAATTGTACTTTTTTTGGTACAATTCAAACCAAAAAAGTACGATGATACCCCCGTGAGACATTTGGTACTATTTGAAACACTTGCGAGACTATCCTTTGTTTTTTTTTCACACAAAAAATAAATCGCGATGATTTAAAACAATAATAAGCAAACACATACATGTATAATATGATATAGAGTAAAATGCCTGCTTGTACGAATGTACTGGAAAATAAGAGCATAACGAAGTGCCCTATCTATTTATTTATTTATCTATTGTATCATTATAAAATTTATAAGAAATAAAAAACTTGCTATATTAATATCATATCAATCGTTTAAGTGATGAAATAAAATGAAGCTAGGTATGCTACATACATACATATGTAAACGATTAAAACTTACTTTGAAATAAAAAACTTTATATATCTAGAAATAAAATTAAATGTTGTATAGTTACGGATTTTAAAAGAAATGCTAGATAGTTCTATATAACCTTTTGCGAAAATAAATAAAGTTAAATTTTTTTTAACTTGGCTAACAAAATTCACTCCCGAAAATATTAGTAGTATCGTACCTTTTTTATTAAAAAATAACTAACTAATTCGTATTTGTTACTAAATTGAGTTTTTCAGTGATTCCAATACATTTCACACAAATACACCACGCAACAAAAATTTATTGCAAAAGTTTAAAAAATAACGCTTTTACAATAAGTTGTACAAAAATATTACAGAAATAATATTAGTTTCTTTTGTGTTTTTACCTTCCCCAGTAAAATAATAATTATTTGTGTCAGGACCTTTTTGCTTGAGACCAACGATATCGTCCCTACCACGTCAAACTATTCAATATGCAAAATTGGCTGAAATTCATAAATGACGGGTCTTCGCGCTATTCTGAAAAGTTAAAATTTGCATATTGGATAATTTGACTGTCTCTAAATATAATAATAAATTTTCATTTTTGAGTTAATGATGCAGATTAATTTTCATATCGTTCTTTTTTTAAAAACAAACAAAAAATTTAAATTTTTTATTAAGACGTAGTATATAAATTGAAAAATTTAAATTTGCGTTCTGGCAAACTAGTTAGTTTTTTTGAGTTATGACGTAATTTGAGTAAATGAGTGACATGTACTAGAAATATAATTAAAAAAAAGTTAAAACATAAAAATAAACGAGTTTAGTACTATTGTGGTTGAAAAAGTACAATTTTAAAAGCTATTAGGTACTAAATTGGTTTTCTCATTTATCATCCCTGATCGTGTGTAATTTTTTTTGTATTTGCAGCTCATGTGTTTCATGTATCATTTATTTTCGTATGTATGTGAAATTTTGCTTATATTCATTCATTCATCAGCCATGTATATTTTTTCTCAACACATCATAAGGCACTTGTGGTAAAAGCAGTTTTATCTATCTTATTTGTTTTAGAAAAACAAATACAAATAAATGTGTTGTTTTCATTTGCCCATTGTCCAACTATACAACAATTGCTTAAAAAAATCAACATTTACAACTAGTAAAAGAAACGCTAAATAACATATTTGTTCATACCAGAACCAAAAACACGCAAAACTGGTGCAAACAGATGTATCTGTGCAATGCTATATTCGATATATGGAACAATAAAAAATCGCTAGCTATTTTATGTTTCTTTTAAGTAGGTGTTCTCTAAGTTCAAATAACTAAAATTGTCTGTTAATTTTTAGTGGTTTGTATGTAGTTTATTATAAGATAAAATTCTGCTACATTTTTCCTCTTAAAAAATTTATTTTCCAAAGTTCGAATATTTTTAATTATATAAAAAGTCAGCAGTGTACACTTTTTATAAAATGAGGATACTTAATTTAATCAACACTGATAGCAAGAACTTTTAAACACACAATGTTAAATTATTCACAGCTAGAATACCGCAATGTTAACTTTAATGTTTACTGTTTACACACGACTGTCCGCTAGGCTGATGCATTGATATATTTATAATTAACATAAAGCTAACAGAAGAGTGTTAGCAACGCTGACAATAAGGCATCATTGTGTTTTTCTGGCGTCTGGAGAAAGTTTAACATTGTAGCAGTCATGCTTCGAATGTTTACTTCAACATCGTCTTGCATATTCGTGTGCTTGTGTGTTATGCTCTCTAGCAGACAATTGTATGAAAAACATTTTAATTAGGTCGTTTCACATATACTGGTAAGTGATAGAAAATGATTGTCGAACTACCGACCTTCTGAAAGTACTCTAGGAGGTTAAAAACATACCCCCTTATGCAAAAAAATATTTTAATTTAGCTTTAAGGTTCATAGTAGTTGATAAGCACTTTAAGGCTAACACAGCTTTATTAAAAAATCATATGCAAAAGACAACTTTAATTATTTTGTGATTTAATAATAAATACTGGTAACACCACCGTGTTCAACAACCACTTCACAGCTTATGATGTACAAAATTGAATACAATTTCATTCGGGTATTCAAATATTTTTTTTATTTTATTAAATAAATTTTTATTATCTTGAAGTAAAGCAACCTAATTTAAAAAATATGAGCTTCTGACTTAATAGGAAAACAGATAAACACAACCATGAAGTAAAACTAAAAACAAGTGAAAAATTATCACAATTTGTTTTATTCGAATGAAACGAGTATTTGAATATTCAGCTTTTTTGCGATTTGTTTTGATTGTATGTACATCACTAAAACATTTTTGTATAATTGTATTTATTTTGATATTTTTTTATGGATTTTGCTATGTATTTCGAATCAGTTGGATAATTTGGTGATGTTTCCCATTACATGACAGAAATAATAAATTTAAGATAAGAGCAGGCACTTCTAGCTTCATTTTCAGATGTAACATGAATCAGTATGTGCTATATTAGTAAAAATATTTGAGGTACAAAATACACATTTTGGAAATATCAACTTAAAGTAGTCTTAACAAACGTGGGTGCCTACTTTATAATTTTTATACAATAATTTTTTTAGAATACAACTTTACTTAACATTGCTTGGCAAAGCTTTATTAAGTTTTTTTGCATAAGACCCATAAGCTGTAAAACGTAATTGATCAAAAATTCTTGAAAAAATATTAACAACAAATTGGAAAATTATTAACAAAACGACACACACATTACACTTTCTATCGTTAACACATCGGTTTTGTGTCAAAATTGTTTTTCATCACATATCAGATTATTTCACTTTTAGTTTGTATATTTAATCCGGTTATAACGAGCTTCACCTATAATGAACAAAATTTACCATATATTTCGAAGCTCGTTATAGCCAAACTCTACTGTACATTTAAAATGCGCACACTTTCAAGGTACTTTAAATGTATACGAAAAACGCATATGAAATTGTTTTCGTTATTACTATTTCAATATATTTTCATATTTTATTTGAATGAAAGAAAATGTCAACTGAGTTAAACCTACACAGAGGAGGTACTCGTACACACCCACTCCAACCGCTCCATAACCACTGATAACCGGCAAATATTTATTTTATACATACATGATAGTAATGTGCGTGGGAATAAATAAAAAGAATTATAAATGTGTTTACATCATGTGCATGTTTATGGATCCATCATAGTATATACATATATTTTAATTAAAACTTAAATATTTTGCTTTATAAAACAACCAAAAATATTCGGGATATTTTAATTTTTTATTGCACGTTTAAAAAAAATATTTCTTTAACTTACAGATAACCAAATATTAAAAACCTTATTTTTAAGATTATTTCTAAATTATTTTAATTTATAAAAGGAGTCTACGCGCTCGCAATTTATTTTTGAATAATTAAATATGTATAACAGCGAATTTGAATTGCATGGCTTTAAATTCCGTATCAATGGCAAAAATTTCAAAGTTCAATTGTTCTTCCAAATCGTTTCAAAGACGCTCTAATACATACATGGTTAAAGCTATTAAATTGTAAAAAATAGTTAAAATGGCCAAAAATCGTAAAAACTGGATATCCTGTATGGCTGTTTGCCTTGAAATCAGTGATGGTATTTTGGTGCGTTTCGGGTATTTTTTGGTGCTTTCTGCTTCTTCATAGACGCGAAATTTTGGCTAATACCCTTTTTTCAAAAGCGGGTATTTACAGTGCTTTTAACAATTTCTTACAGTGCTTTTGGTGCTTTTTGTTAAATAAAAATATTTTTTAATTTACAAAACTAAAATACTTTTAAGCGCTAATATCAGCATCTTTTAACTGAGGCTTCTTAAATTATTTTTAATGACAATAACGGAAACTACATATGTTAAAAACAATGTAGAAAAATTTTCATAATTGGGATTAAAAAATTAAATATTTTTTCCAAAATAAAAAACGGAATTAAGTGGAAAGTACCACATAATTTTCTGCATAATAATTGATTGAAAGTAGTATGCAATAAGCATTTGTTAAAGCTTACACAAATATTTAATCATACTATAGGCTGGTTAAATTTTAAGGGCCGATTTCGGACTTTTCATAAGGCTGTTAATTTGTGAGTGCAAACTAAATCATAATGTTCACGTTTACAACAAAATGTAGGTAAATTTGTACTCAACGCACACGAGTGGTTAAATTTTAAGAGACGATTTCGATTGAAAGTTGTTTTAGACAACGGGTAGCCAACCCCCAATTTTTTCATATCGTATTGACGTGCTGTCAATGTTGACAACTGGAATAAGGGTGAATATCGCAAAAACAAAAACTTTTAAGTTAAGATTACTTAAGAAAAGAGACGCTTTTAATGCATTCTTTATGTGTAAATGAGTTTTCAGTATTATTCATATCTTGATCTAAGCCTAAGCTACAGCTGCTATTGTATGTATGTATGTGTGTATATGCTACAATATTATTTGACTACTGGTTTTTTTTTATTTGTTTTTACATACTTATTTTTATTAAATTAATCAAGATTTTGTTTTAATTAATATGATAATAAATTCTGTTATTACATCTCAAATACTTTGTTTATTTTGAAGCAAAAATTTTAAATTATATTTTGAGCTTTTACACTCTAAACTCTCCTTTTTAAATGGCTTAATGTATTAAAATTAAGAAAAAAAAATTCGTGCTTTTTTACCCTCTTTTTCGTATTTTTTTACGCTTTTTACCCTTTTTGCAACAGCTTAATGTGCTTTTGCTCTTCGTCGAGATACCAACACTGCTTGAAATATAAAGCCTGTATATCTTTATTGGCGCATATCTTTCTATGCTCAAAATTTCATCAGAATTGGTTGCGTAGCTTAGGAGAGGAAAATCGGTTGCATATTTTTGGAAAGGAAAAATTGCTCTCTTGGTACCTTCTCGTTTTAAGAAACTGTAAAGCATGTGTTTTCTTCAGTGATTTGCTACCATAAATGCGATCTTAATTTTTTAGCTCGATCCGACGGTGCCTTCTGGTGAATGTGGTGCCTAAAGTACCCGATACACAGTTGGGATTTAGTATAAAAATTGGAAATAATTCTACAGTTTCTAAACTAGCATTCCACTTATTATGAAATTTCATACAGCATTTGAGGAGACATCACAAAGCTTATGTTTCGAATTTGGACTATATATATCATTAAAGTGGGTGGAGCCATAAAGCCACAAAATGGGGCACCTAGGGTCAATGAAAAATTAAAACCGATGGCAATGTGATGTTTTTGATCTGATAAAAAAGATTTTTTGCAAGTGGATTTTTGTTTGTATCCCAGAACTAAAAAAAGTCTGCTACAGTTATGGGTTTTTGCTTACAGTTTAAGAAATATTGGAGAAAAAAACTAAAATTTTGGCTTATTATCAACCTTGGTCCATTGTTATGCTAGTGGAGAAGTCAAATCTTGTTTGATTTAGAAAATTATGAATAATTTGCAACATTAAGAAAAAAATTAATATCAAAATCACACTTAAGTCAAAAGTTATAAGCAATTCAAATTAAAATTTTGAAAAAAATTGATTTTTCGCAGTTTTTTTTTCAGAAAAAATTAGATTAATTATTTCGCTATTATAAAAAAAAAATCCTAAAATACTGTTACGGTTTTCTCTCTTTAAAAAAACACTTTTCCATGGACCCAAAGATTTGCAAATGAATACAAGACCCGAGTGTAGTAATTAGAGTTAAGAATGATACAAGTTTTATTTACAAATACACTTAAACTAAATTAATCAAGAGCTTATATAAACTAATACAACTTTAACTACTGAATTACACACAAATATTCACAACTGGTTACCACTACGCCTTCCTCGCTGTAGTTTACGCACGTCTCTTAGCTGGCTGCGCAAGTATTCACGTGCCGCCTCTTTGTCTGCTGCTCGTCACTTACGACACCCACTCTGCCGTCGCTCACAGTTGATACACCAATACCTCTTTGTCTGCTGCTTGTCACACACGGCACTCACTCTGCCGACACTCGCAGTTGATACACCAATAAAGACTCACTGGCTTTACTTACACCCTTACACTCGTTTATTCGCTGCGCTGTTCCCTTTACTCCAGTCGACACGATAGACTCCACAATAATCTCAATTCCAGGACAGACTTTGCTGTCACTATAGACTGTCCTATAGTTTCTCCTTTTCCCAACTCACGAGTAAAGCACAGACTGCTCTTAACTATCAACTCACCACTGTATCGCAGACTATTATTATTCACAACTTAATTATCAACTGACTTGTTCACAACTTGTTCGCAACTGACTCACAACTGCAACTCGTTCACAACACAACTATAACTGACTCGCAACTAACTAACTTATGGGATGCGTCACCACTTTTTATACTTCACACAAATACCACTAGAAGTTTCAAGCAATGTCTAGACGATCATTATCATCTTATATGCTATTTACAAAGTGCCGAATTAAGTTCATGTGGCAACTATGTACATACATGTGTATATGCATACGTGTGTACAACATTTACTAAGCAATGCGTGGTGGTTGTGTGCCTTTTGCCTTTCGTTTGAATTAGCATGTATGTATGTGTGTAAATATGTGAATCTTCTTAATAAGCAGTTGCTTTTTGTTGTTGCTTTTGCTTGTTTACGTCTAATCAAGCTTGTATATGCTACGTATGCTTATTTAGTTATTTGCTACTATTCTAGATTATTCTTTGCATTGACCCTGTAAGAATATTTTCGCGTAACACTTACATTAACCCTGTTGGAATATTTTTGTGTAATGCTGCCTTAAACCTGTCGACGGCTATTTTGTTAACAATACTAAGCCCATAGTTTTACTTATTTAAAAGGTAACACTATAAGAAATATTACAAACAAATTTTTTGTTCAATATTTTCGTTTTCTCGAATTCCAAGGCTGCAACCAAAACATTCATCATGCCACCTTAAGGCATAATATGTTTTGAAATATTTCCAAAAATATTCCCCCATATTGTGAATGGCGCCGTCGACGTCACATCAAGACGACAGTAAATATTATCATTTCCCTACTCTTTAACGGCAACAATTGGCTCTTATTGAGAATCTTTTACTAATCTCTAAGGCATTGTAAATTAATGTAGCATATCAATAGAAGTCAATTGTTTTCGACAAAGAGTAGGCAAGTCACAATTTTTAGCGTCGTCTTGAAGTGACGTCGACGACGCCATTCGCAATAAGGGGGATTATCTGCGCCCGGAGAAAAATAAGATTAATACAGTGAAAATACTGGAAATCCCATTTTTGAGATATTGATAACCTCTTTAAGGAATGGCCGATAACTCGAAAGCCAATAATATTTGTTCGTAATTTCTGTGTATTGATTACATCATTTTCTACCGAAGAGAGTTTTTTCAGCCAAAAATGCAGATATATATAACTAGGGAAAGGATTTTCATGCATTTAAAATCACGTTTTATGTACATAAAATATCCAGTAAAAATATACAAATATGTATTTAAAACTAATAAAATATGCATTTATCAACTTTTTTCAACATTTAATAACATTAAAAACTTAAAAAAAGAAGCTTCATTACTTTCTCGACAAACATTTTGTCATTAGAAACTTAAAAAAAACATAAAATGCTCATCTTCAAAGCTTTCTTAACAAATATTTTGTCAAATCATATGAAATATGTACAAAATAAATTTAAGTGGAACTTTTATTTACGTTCATGAATTAATAAAACGAACGTTCCACGTCAGCAGAATGCAATTTTTTTTTTTGGAAGATTCAGTTTCTAAATTTTAGTTGTTAGAACTACAAACTATTGATGCAATTTGTTTCATAATTTTTAAGTCCATAATTTGTTTGTATAACCATTTCTAATTTATTTTCAGAGCATAAATGTGCACAAATATCGATTTATTAAGTTTTTTTTGACTTTAAAATTTCTTTAATTTTGTTAAAAGAAACATAGTACCCGACAGACTTTTGCCACGTTACCCATTTAGTTACTATAGGATGTATCCATATCGTATCAATGGATATTTTTCATTAAAGGCTACAACACGCAAATGGGCCTACAAAAGCACTTTATATCTACATGAAATTAATGCGGAACCAGACTTTAAAGGGGCTTTTATTCCATGCTCCTGTTTTTTTTTTTTTTTGTTTGTTTTAATTTTCAATGGTATTGGTGTTCTTGACTTAAGCCAATGTATTGAATTTTTCAAATGAGTTGAAGGAGTCCTACAGTGTTTTGAACATCGAATAATAAAATGCGGTCGCAAAATTTTCTTGATTTCTCCTTTTTTGTTCTTAGACAGTCGTAAGTAAAAACTGCAGCCTTGCAACTAATCAAAGAACCAAAATTTGATTTATAGCATAAAAAAAACTAAAAAATGCATAAAAATGCATTTATAATGAAATATGTAAAATAATGTATTTATTATAAAATATGCAAAAATATGCATATTTTATAATATGTTAATTCGCAAAGATATTTAATTTACGTTGATCTACGACCAACGACAAAAAACATGTATTTACATGAAAATCCTTTCCCTATATATAACCATCTTTGGTTTGATAGTTTTGTAGAAATAAATCGCCCCCTGCCCTTTTTTCGCTCATAGTTTTAAAAATATATAAAGCGGGTGTGTCTTTTTGTATGCGATGTATTTATGTTTTGAATTTCATAAAATTCGGTTAGATAATATCGGAGGTGCATAGATTTGCCCTCTATCCACTCTTGGTCCTAGTTTCTAAAAATATGAAAGATGTATCCATGTCTTGAATTTCATAAAAGTCGGTAGGTAGGTTTCGGAGGACAGAAATTTTCCCCTGCTCTCTCCAAGACTATTCAAAATATTTGAATGAAATGTAAAACATAGAGAGACCTGTGTCTAAGGGGATACAAAGGCCCTAAAAGTTTACAAAAATAAGATTGGGAGGTCAAAGTATGGATGAGGGCGATTTCTGTCTCTGCAAAATAATCTTTTTTTTTAGATATCATTCAAATTTATGTTCTTTTAGCAATTGCAGCACATTTGTTTTGTATATAGATAGTAGTCTCCTGCATAAGACATCTTCTAAGAACTTTCAAGACATGAGGGATTTTTCAAATGCTTTACAACAGCGAAATCTTATAAAACAAACGTTAACAACACTGCTTGCAAGAAATTTGTTTGATTATTGCAGGTATAAGAGTAAAGAAGAAAACACTTCGTGACGGAAGAATTTGTGATACTTGCTTCTTTCTACGCATGAGCGCGTGTACAAACATCATGCATGTATGTGTGTATGAGTTTTTATTTTACTGCGCACATGCAAAGGCACACACATGCATTAACATTAGTTGTATGCGGTCAATCACATAATAGCTTACCATCTACATATTACACACACACTCAAACGTACAATATGAAAAATAACAAGTATACACTAATCAACAGTACTTCTTTTGAGTGTTTGTTACAAACAAGCTGTCTTGCGATGTCGCTTGTCATCGTCTTGTCGTACATCGTGCTTCGCTTATAGTACGACAGCATTTATTATTGGTTTAGTATAGTACATGCGACGTGAATACATTTAAAAATCATGACGTATTTACATTTAAAGACCTTTTAGGCAGGTCTCTAATAGATTCATACAAAACTTAAAGAAGAAGAAGAAAAAATTTAAAGGAAAATATGACTGAAAACAACCAAGCCCCATTTTTATCAAAAGAACTTTGGTAACAGAATTAAAATTAAAGCTTTGAAAAGATGCACGACACTTTAGAAAATTCAAGAAATAATAATATTTCTTAAAGGTCGCTTGCAGCCATTAATAATTTCTTGTTTAATTATTTTGTAGAAAATTTTTGTTGCGCTGCTTTTCTTGCCACTCTGATGGCAACGCATCGTCTTAGGGGAATTTATGTTTGAAAATAAAAATATTTTTCCTCATTCAAGCGCCAGCTCGCATAATGAAACCAGAGATATTGCAGTCAATATATTTAAATTAGAAATTAATATCCTTTCACAACCCTCGATACAACTAGAAGATTGATTTTTGCATTAATACACCACCACCTTCTCTAACGACAGTTTCATACTTTTGCGATGCAAAGTATTTAAAGAAAAAACGATTTGCAAACTCTTTTTAATAATAATGGATTTTTAATAGCTCAATACAAAACAACAATGATGTAAAGAAACAAACGTGGAAGGAATATTTAATTATTTTAATATTTAATATAACTTAAAAGTCAGATTGTATAACAAACGTAATATCAGAAAAAATAAACTTTATGCAGCATAAAGTGTTTTTTGTCCAGAAAATTAATTTACAAAAACTAATTAATAAAATACATAAATACATTTTTATAAAAAATTGTAATTACTGAACAATATTTTCAAAATCCCATATTTGTCGTTACAAATTAAGAAATTGTAGATCTTTTTTGGTTGAAACATATGAAAATGTTACATTTATTAAATAGTTTTTTTTTAAGAGAAGTACAACTCAGATAATGAATACCAACTACGATTACTAGGTGTAAACTTCTTCATTAAAGGGATAGTGATAGAGAAGACAGAGTTGCAGCGCCTTTCTTTTAAAATAAAGGATATTTGGCAAGTAGGCTTATGCTTGCATCGATTGTAGCAAAAAACTTAAATCCATACACTACATCAATATTTATAAGTTTTTGCTATATGTTAATTACATAAATAAATTTGAAAACATATTTTGAAAATTAAGGATAATCATACATACGAGAGATAGAGTTGTCCTAAAACAATTTTCCCCTAAGTTCACCCAATATCATAGCAGTTTCTATAGAATATCCATTATTATCACTCTTATATGTACTCTGACAGTAATTTTAGCTCATATGAATTGAATTTTTTCAGGCAGGATATTTTCGAGCTGGGCATAACCCTGCAGAGATTCCAGTGAAATTTTGCACATAGCCTCTATTTCGTATATCATATATAATAACAAGTCTCCGCTGCATTTCAGTTTTAAGTAATTTCGGGTGAAATTTAATTTTTAAAATAAAGGATATTCGGGAGGTAGGCAGGTCCTTGCGCCGATTACATAAAACAAAAAGTTTTAACATTATAAATGAAAACAAAACTCCGTTGCATTTAAGTTTTAAGTAATTTCAGTTGAAATTTAATTTTTAAAATAAAGGATATTTGGGAGGTAGGCAGGTCCTTGCTCCGATAGTAATAAAATTCAACATAGAGGTTAAATTCATAATGTTACAAGTATATTGAAGTTTTCGCAGTATTTTGATTATATTTACAATTGAAATTTATTTTTTTAAATGAACGATGTATGGCAGGAGTGCTTGTCCTTACAGCAAACGTTACATAATATAATACAGATGTTAATAGCATAATTTATAAAACTTTTACAAGTTTTTCCCGCATTTCAATCGTAAGTGTAGCTAAAATTGTGTATCTAAAATTCAGGATATATGCCAGTCAGACATGTCCTTGCAAAGTTTAAAATAAAACTCAAATTTATTTATAAGTTTATTTTGCATGCTGATTACAAATACAGTGAAAATGCAATTTTTAAATTTAAGGATAGATAGAGGGTAAACATGTCCTTGCACCGTTTGAAATAAAATTTGTAAAGCAGCTTACATATAAAGTTTTAAGCATAGCTTTAAGTTTTAACAAGCAGTTCTATTGCAATTGTAGTAGATTTTTAATTTTTAAAATAAAGGACATTCGGAAGGTTGGCATGTCCTTGCTGCGATTACAATGAAATTCCCCAGAAGGCTTTAATTCCTAAAGCAAGAAATATATTTAAAATTTTGCAGCATTTGGGCTAGAATTACAACTGAAACTCAATTTTTAAAATTAAGGATATACGGTAGGAATGTTTATACTGTCAAAAAAAACTGTTACTAAGCTTATCACAGATGCTAATTGTATAATTTTCCAAAAAAAAATTTACCATATTTTAGTCGTAAGGTTAGCTAAAATTAAATTTCCAGCCAGACATGTCCTTGCACCAAATACAATAGCCCAATTCACAGTCTTGTGCAAATGGTCCTGCATCGTAGCATTTGCAAAATGGTATAGTATATTTATACTCACCACTAAGAATTGTTAAGTGGTGAGTATCGATATACTATACCACTTTGCACTTGCTACAGATGCAAGACCATTTGCGCAAGATTCTGAATTCGGCTAATGATATTAAGTTTTATTTACAAATAAAGGCTGCATGCTGATGCTACAGATGCTACAGGAAAAATGCATTTACTTTTTTAAACGAATAAACAAAAGGCAATCGTGTCCTTGAACCGATTGAAATGAAATTTGTGAAGCAGCTTACATATAAAGTTCTAAAAATAGTAGTTTTTACTGCAATCCATTTATAATTGTAACTGATGTCTAATTATTTAAGTCAAGGACATGTATGAAGTAAGCATATCCTTTAATTGATTTGAATGAAACTTATCCGACAGCTGTTCTATGTAGTTTGGCATATTGTCATAGTTTCTAGCTGTTCTTCTGATCTAAAATTAAACTGAGTATGAAGCAAGGACATTTGTCTTTGCGCGTGAAAATTTTTTTATATTTAATTCTTGCAATATTTACAAGTTTTCCCTGGATGTTTATCAATAATATTTCAGCTTGAACTCAACTCGCAATATCAAGGACATTAACGGTATAGGGAGGGCATAGCATCGATTTTCAGTGAAATATAATTTGTGTGTTAGTTCTCCCATCATAATATTTTATGATATTTTAGCCATATACAATAAAGTAGCTTTGTGTAAAAGATGATAGATACCAGGTGCCCACATTAAACTTTATATTGTTGTTATGCTGAAGAACATAAAACGAACACAAGTTTAAAGGATAATATCAATTTAATTGAATAAAATAAATACTGGCTGCTCAGCCATAAATATCTGCTTGCTTGCTCAGTCAGTAATTATTTTAAATACCTTTCATTTAAAAATTATACACTTCAGTTCACTTATATTGACTACAACTCTTCTAAAAATTACTTACAGAGCTATTTTCATATAATCTCTAGGAAAATTCTATTGCTGTAATGGTTTTATGTTAAGGCAAATACTTGTTGGACTCTTCTAGGAGATTTTAACTAAAAACAAATGTAGCAAATGTAAATCATTAGCTTAAGACTTTTAATATTTCCTTTTTTACAGCAGGGACTTTAAAATAAAAAATTATTTACCAAAAAATTTGTATACAATATCACTTTCACAAAAGACTTCTATGCAGCAGAGAAAAAAATATATCATAAAATTATTTAAATAAGAAGGGAAAATAAAGGAATGTGGTGATATCTTTTTCAGCTTCCTACCACTCAGACCTGCACATTTTGAATAATTATTTGCAAATGGAAATATTTACATGTAAAGTATACACATCGACTTTCCTTTCGCTATTATTATGTTAATTTTATAAAGCAGCAACTGATTGATGCTGAACACCAAATTCTATGTAATTAATTTGATATAGAAAGAGACAACAAACGATTGTAAATGTCAGGCTGGCAATCGGATTTTAATTACAAAAGCGTGCAGAATGATACATATTAAATATTTGTGCCATAATTTATGCCAATCGTTCTAACTCTGGTCATTAGAAAGCCAAATAATCATCATTAGATTACACACTTGGGCTAATTTGAAAATAACTAGATAATATACATATTTATATGTTATTACTATTCTATAACAAGGTAAAAATAAAAATGTTGTAAAGTGCCATCAAATAGCTTTAGATTAAAAATTTACACAGAAAAAACTATGGAGCCTGTACCACGATGTCACCAGAAATCGTTCGATCAACAATTTGTATTGTAAACAACAAGAACATTCTTACTGAAATAGGACCTACACCACACAATTTGTAAAACTAAAAACCAAAACTCGTAAAAGTTTAATAACGTGAAAAACATATATTTTTAATTATTAAAATAACTTAAATAAAGATAATAAAAATTGAAAATTTTAAAAAATCCCCAAATATATTTCTAGAAAATATATAATATCTTCTAAGCGGCTGAACTGATTTTATTAAAACATAGCTAAGATTCGATTAAGTCACCTTTCAAACAGAAAAAACTAACTCAAAATCGGTCCAGCCGTTTGGTCTGTACGTCTACTCGCACAGACACACATACACAGACACGCACTACAAACTTATAAAACCTCTTTTTTGGTCGGGGGTTAAAAATAATAAAACTTAAAATAAGAACTTTATTTTAATTTATCATAATTTTTCTGTGTATCAACATATTATTTTGAAATTTAAATTTTGTATAAAAAGATGATACGAAAATCGATACTTAACTAAAATATGCGACTAAAATATGCATTTATCACCAAAATATGCAAAACTATGCATTTATTGCAAAATATGCATTAACAAATACATTGGGTCTCATGCATAAAACGTGAGCTTGAGCTCGGACTCGATTGTTTGAGTAAAAGGTGCTTGTCGTATGCATAATAAAATTTGATGTATTTGCTTTTACTCACTGCTCACGTTTGATCTCGTGTTGCTCAGTTTGAACTAAGTTAGATGAGCTTGTGCTCATTTTCATATGCATAAAAATAAGCTTTTGCTTTCTTTTGTGAGCTCTTGCTGAAATTTTGTTGAGCCTGCCTTATAGTTGACTCGCGTACACTAAAAAGGAATCATGGCTGAAAATTTTGTGCCACAAAGAAATACAAAATGTTATCAACAGCGTAAAAAAATTTAACAAGTGAGGATAAAAAATTATACAGGTTTGTATTCTTAATTATTAATTTTTTTTATATAATTAATAATAAAATAATAAATACATAGGTTTGATGATAGTAGCATCTGCTGGTTGGGGCTAATTACTTTTTTGAGGAGTCAGAAGAAACACGTGGTGGTGCCCTCAGCAACATTTATAAAATTCGACTGTATTTAAGATTTTGTGCAGATCATGGATTCCAAAACTTTATAGCCACAGATATTGGAGTCCATTAATCCACTGTATCGCGAACTATTGCAGAAGTTGCGAAACTTATATCTGCCAAAACAAGCGAGTGAATAAAATTCCCGAAATGAAATAAAAGATGCTCAAATGACGCAAGTTTCTTTCCACAAGTTTTTCTTGCAAAATCTGCATTTTTGAAGGAATCACCCACCTTGTTTTGCTTTAACAAAACAAGCCTCTGCAGACATTGAAAATTCAGCTCCCTTGTCTCATCAGTTTCATAACGACTGAAAACTGCTGTTGACTTTTTTTAACCTTCAAAAATAAACTAAATATAGCAAAATCTAAAATAAGATTGCTTAATTTCTGTTACACATGTTTCTATTATTTTTATTATTTTTACGGCCTGTACCACGATGTCACCAAAAATCGTTCGATCGAATACTTATATTGAAAAATTTTCTAATGTTATTGTTTTTTGCAATACAAGTTGTCGATCGAACGATTTCTGGTGACATCGTGGGACGGGCCGTAAATCCTTGTTAATTGACTTTTTTCTAGTAAATATTTATTTTATTTTTTCTACTAAAAATTTAGAAATGTCGTAAATTTGTATTGTATTATTATTATTATTTGATTCTACTTCTACTTCACTTTCACTTGACGACATGTTTGCACTTCAATAACCATTAGACGTTTGATCTCCCTTTGCTCAAGTAATGCAATTGGTTTGAAGTCATTTTTATGCATACGAAATTGAGCAAAAGCTGCTGCTGTTTGATCGAGCTCAACTTACGAGCAATTGCTCACCTGACTCAACTCAGCGCTTTTACTCGTTTTTATGCATGAGACCCATTACCTTTCTTCTGCTCAAATTCATTCTGTCATAAATATATTTCGTTGTTGCTGTTACCAAGGAAAAACATAAAATTGCATGAAAACCCTATTGATGGGGTGATGACCCCATCCACTCACTCGTTGGGGTTAAAATTGCTAGCGTGTGTATGATTTTATACGCTTTATAACAATTTTTCGATGTTATTTCATATAATTAGCTATTTCTAAAAGTTTTCACATTAAATTTTTAATCATTTATTTTTGTTTTTAAAAAACTATAATAAAAAATAATTAATAGCCTGTGTATACCCACCTGGCCCTAACAAGTACTTGATAAAATGTTTCTCTAACACGTGCCCTTTAAAGAGCAACACACAAATATGAACACATATATTTACATATACATATACACATACACACTTTATAATACTTCATAATTAATTTCGTATTCCATAAGTCTTAACTACTAAACATTTCCCAAACAAAATCATTAAAAGTATGAATACAATTTTCAGCAGCCATCAACAAAAATTACCATTTAAGTAAGAAAAAAATTAGTTTTGTAATCATGTGAAAATTACGGCCTCTTACACAATTTTATTTTTGCTTCATTTTTTGTGTACACTTCTTTTTCACATGTAAATATTATGGCCTGGATGGATGGGCCATTGAAATTAAAAGCTTTTAAGCAGACTGTTGACAATCTTCTCTTTTTTTTCTTCTTCCAATGTCATTTCAAATGATTTAACAAATACAATGATAGCGACAATAAACGAAAAAAAAAATCTTAAAAGCAAAAAAAATAAATGAAATGTGGCAGAACAAATAAAGAGGAAATTTCCTTTAATTTCTGCAACAGCTGTAATCTTGTATTGTGTGTGTGTGTGTGTGTGTGTGTGTGTGTATGAGTGTGTGTATGAGTGTGTGTATGTATGCATGTTAGTATTGAAATGTGCTTTCCCACACAGGAGACAGACATTCTCGTTAAGTTATAGTATGTTTCCACCATACTTTAAATCAAGTAGGTTTAAGTAAATCACTTCATAGTGTTTCCACCGGGCTTGTGAGTGATTTGTGGTTCGAATTTTCGTATTCAATTCATGCACGTGCTTTTTGAGGTGAGCGCAGCAGCTGTAATGTGAATTTTATTCACATGTAGTTGACACTTAAAATTTATTAAATATTCCTGAATGTCACTTTTTTCGAAATTGTCAATCATTATTGATTGATTGCCCAGGGATGGAGTTTATAATTTTAAAAGCAACCCATGGTTGCATATATAAATTGACTTCGAAAAATAGTATTTTCGACATTATTTATAGTAATACCTAATTTACATTAAGCATTTTTTTCATGCAATTAGTTGCATGAAAATTTTTTATTTGCCAATACGAGGCCTGGAGGAGCAACTTATATCAAAAAAGTTGTCAAAAATGCATCAGAGATTCATTCTAAGCCCTTTTTCTATAAAATTCTTTTTTATAACGCTGCAATTAGCAAATAGAAAAAGTTGCATGCAACAAAATTCATGAAATTTCATGAAAAAAATGCTTAATGTAAATCAGGTATAAATCAACTACTTTGAGGTGATTTATCCATATGCAAAATGTGTGGTAAATCATGTATAAATTAACATGATTTGCACAAATCATCATGATTTGTCTAAATCATGCCGGTGGAAACATACTATTACGTATATATAAAGCAGGGATGGCATTGAGAATTTTAAAATTGTACCAAAAATTTAAAAAAATTTTACTTTTTTTACCTTAATTATTCTAAAAGATTGATCTAGTTCCAATTACATATTTTCATATATTTTTTATTGAAGTAATCGTGTATGTTCCAGCTACCGAATCGTTTTCATAAATTTTCTTGTGAGTTCGGATGTTAAAGCATGTGGCTGTTAAACCTGTTAAAGTTGAAATTTAAGATATACAAATTAATAGCATGTGCTCTAGCATCGATAAAAATAATTTGGAATTGAACAAGTATACATTTTTTGCACTTTACTTTTATAACACTTTTTATAATTGTTTGAAAATAAATGTAGTGTCAAAGTGTGGAGATTCCTTAAATGTACTAAGTTAGCTATTGGTGTACTATTGTATTTTTCGATTTTAAATAGTACCAAAAAAAGTACAATTGCACCATTATTACCAACCCTGATATAAAGACATGACATGACCAGTGTTGTATATACGTGGCTTAAAACTTTTTGCTTTTTTAATTGTTTTACTTCACAAAAGTGTTTTAGCTTAAAATAATGATGAAAATTTTTATTCAATTACAGTCAAACTTATCTATAAATGATATGCATAGGGCCAAGAAATCACTTCTTTATTACAGAAACTTAATGAATGGAAAACTATATTTTTCCACTTTTATTTTAATATTAATATTAAGTACGTATATTATAGTGGGTCGAGTTGGTCACGGTATCACGATTGAACAGTTGGACCGATTCCGTCTATTAATATTATTATTACTTTTTTTTTTTGGAGATATGAAAGAAAAAGTTAATAAAGTTGCGCAGAACATTGTACTGTGTAACAAAAAACTAATAGTTGAAAGTTCTGTTGCAATTAATGCCTACTACTGTTAGTAGGTGTTATCTTCTTTCGGAAAGGGATAGCATTCTTTTTACAACTCTGCTGTTTGCACGCTTTTTAATAATGCAGTGTTGCAGCGCCTTCTGGTGTCAAATGAGGAGTATTAATTTTTAGGGTTCCGTACACCAAAAGTGAAAAGGAACCCTATTGTTTTCGCTACGCTGTCCGTCTGTCCGTCACACGGTATTTTCTCAGGAACCGTAAGAGTTACGCACCTGAAATTTAGACAGAGTATGTAGAACCTTGGCCGCTACAACAATAAATACATGAGAATTAAAAATTAAAGGGTGTTCCAAAACGAGCAACGAAAAATGTTAAAATCCCATGTAATATACATACAATTGTATATTGAAACTTGAAATTTGTAAAATTAGTGTATTTTTATACCGACTACAACAATTAACACTAAAATTTAAAAAAAATTAAATTAAAGGGTGGTCCATCAGTTAATGAAATTTTGACTATGTATTTTTGACAACTTGCTATATCTTGGAAACCGTAAGAGGCAAACACTTGAAATTTTCAAAAACGGTAAAACTAAAAAAACCGAAAATTATAAAATCGCCAAACCAAAAAAAATTGCCAAAAATTAAAAAAAAATCGCCAAAACGAAAAAAATCGCCAAAACTAAAAA
This sequence comes from Tachina grossa, assembly GCA_949987645.1. NCBI lineage: Eukaryota > Metazoa > Arthropoda > Insecta > Diptera > Tachinidae > Tachina > Tachina grossa. Next base: position 173,248,253 of record OX465274.1, read on the forward strand.
AAAATCTAACACTAAAATACATCGCCAAATTCGAAAAAATCGCCAAAATGAAAAAAAACGCCAAAATGAAAAAAAAGCCGAAAATCGAATAATCGCCAAAACGCGAAAATGTCGCCAAAACTAAAAAAAAATTTTAAATAAAAAAAAATCGCAAAAATGAAAAAATCGCCAAAAATAAAAAAAATCGCCAAAATGAAAAAACGCCAAAAACCGAAAAAATCGCCAAAACAAGAACATAAAGTGTCAAAACCAAAAAAAACCGAAAATTATAAAGTCGCCAAACCAAAAAAAAAACGCCAAAAATTAAAAAAAAATCGCCAAAACGAAAAAAATTGCCAAAATTAAAAAAAAAATTCTAACACTAAAATAAATCGCCAAGTTCGAAAAAATTGCCAAAAATCGAAAAAAATCGCCAAAGCGCGAAAATGTCGACAAAACTAAAAAAAATTTAAATAAAAAAAAAGCGAAAATGAAAAAAATCGCCAAAAAAATACGTGTGTGGCAACACTCTGTTCTTAAATAGCTGTTTTTGTTATTTACATTTATTTTCTTTTACATACTCTTACGACTACAATTTGAAGCTGAAAAAAAGTCAGCCAATGTAGCAATAGTAAAGTAAGAAAATAAAAAACATGTTGATTATTGACTTCTTGTTTCAACTTTGTTATTTGTTATTGAGCTTCTCATTTGTTTAAATGAAAGTTTATAATATAATAACTCTAGTTGTTCTAAGAAGCTTTGGGTAAAGGTTCCCTGGTGATCTGCATTAACAACAGTGAAATCACAGAATACACAGAAGTGAAGAAAGTGACAGGTAAAAAAAGCTCCAATCAGGTTTTTGTTAAAATTCATGGAAGAAAGAGAAAAGCATAGTGTATTTGATCCTCTAGTGTATTACTACTTACCAATTAACACAGCTAATAAAAATGTATTGCACTAGAAAGACGTAGCAAAACAAAACCGACGACAAAATTTGAGGGAAAACGAGATAAACTGAAAAATACCCGTATCTTCCGTCTCGTGACACTTCTGTATGTTTTGTGGTGAAATGCACATAGGATCCAGCTAAACCCCTCAATAATCAATTTCAATGTATTTTTAATAAAAATATTTTACTTAATAAGTAAAATATTAATTTGGGATTATTAGTGCGTTTAAAAATTTTAAACTTAAATTGTAACAATTCCCATAAAAAACACTAAATAAAAAAAATCGCCAAAATGAAAAAACGCTAAAAACCGAAAAAATCGCCAAAACAAGAAAATAAAGTGTCAAAACTAAAAAAAGAGCCAAAGCTTAAAAAAATCGCCAAAACCGAAAAAACGCAAAAAACGCCAAAACAAAAAAACCGAAAAGATCCGAAAAACGAAAACAATGCCAACACTATATATTATATAGGATGAAGTTTGTATTAAATTACATATCTAGTGTTCGTACGGAACCCTTCGTGCGCGAGTCAGAGTCGCACTTTACTGAATTTATTTGTTTTTTTGAAGCTGTGTTTAGTAGCCATTTTACTGGTTTTATAATTTCCCGATGATTCTGCTACACAATACCGACGAAGGAGGGCAGTCTGATGTTATATTAGGATTAGGATCTGCTGAAGTCGGTATAGTTCATCACTTGAACTTTCCTACAACAACTGATTCAAAGGAACACTAATGTATATCAGAAAAATGCGTGGTGTTGCTATTTAATGACAACGTGCTAACTACTTCAGCCAACGCCACCCACAAGTTTGAGTTTGTTCCACTGTAGAGCGAAAATGGCTTAATGGATTTTTTATGAAATTAGGTATAACTATAACATATGTTCCAGATAAACAAACACAGAATACTTTAGTGGGTAAAACGGGTGAAAATTTTTACTTTTGGTATTTTTTCTGTGAACTTGGTACAAAAATTCCTCAGAGGTTTTTATTACTCAATTTTTTAGGTACAATTCTGTGCTAATAGTGCTGCTATTGACTCATAAAAAATGCAAATATAAATTGTGCATTATTTAGAATAATTAGTTATTTTAGTTTGGATTACGCTCTTTCATTTTTCTTTCTCAACAAAACCGTTTAATACATTTAGAAATTTAACAAAAAAAAATTTTTTTAAATAATTCATGTGAGTCAGAACGCATGTGAGTCAAAATTATATTTGTATAATTTTTGCATTATAAAGAAAACTTCACTCTATAGAAATTCATTATAAGGAGATCAAAATACATTAAAATTGTGTTAAAAAAAAGCTGTGCTTTTGAAACCAACTCATAATAAAGAAAGCTTCATTGTATAGAAGTTCAGTATAGACAAGTTCGACTGTAAATACCTCTTACTACAACTACAAATTTAGACAGCCAATGTAACAATGGAAAATTTAGAAAATAAAAAAACATATTGATCATTAAGTTCTTATTTTAACTATGATATTTATTGAGCATCTCATTTCTTTAAATGAAACACATTCTGGAATTCTTTTAAAATTCGTCATAAAAACTAAAAATATTTGTAACTTATAAGGCAAAAACATTAAAAAGACTCTAAACTGCTGTTTTATATAAAAAATTATTGCTTTGTGACAAAAACATACAAGCAAATTAAACTAGAAAATAACACATATTTGAACAAGAAGTCCGTTTGGGGCAATAAATAAACGTAGAGCATTTATAAAATCATTGGCAAATAAACGAAGCTCAACGAATATTCACTGCTCAGATGTTGATTAAAAAGGGTCACATTGACTCAAAATTACAAAACATCCTGTACACACATACTGAACAAGTTTGTAATAATTTGGGGTATAAATTAATATAAACTTGTGATTAATTAGATAAAATTATAAACCGAGCTGATTAGAGTGGGGTTTTCAATTACGAGTTAGCAAAATACTGGAGTTAGCAATTTGCCAAGAATGGAGGTTGTAGGTTAGTAAGAAACCTTTTATCTGTTTTTGAATGAAAGTATGTACATATATATGTACGTACTTAACCTTGGAGAGGAGGGAGTTCCAATTTAGGTAATTTGTAAATTAAAAGATAGAGATTTCTTATAATCAATTCAACTTACATTTATTTTATTACTTGCGTTTTTGGGGAGCCAGTTGGCAGAGAGAGCTTGCCTTGTTGAAGGTTACAAAACGAATAATTTTTTTTTATATACATTTTTTTTTATATGATACAAAGGACACGAGAGGGAGAGCATGTGGTGGATCAGCAATTCTGATTAAGTCAAGACTTAAGCACTATGTCCTTGACAACGTTAGTGAAGAATATTTGCAAGCAACGAATATTTTCGTAGAAAATTTTTGTGCGAATTTCGTGATATCGTCAATTTACTCACCTCCCAGATTTTCAGTTACCGAAGATCAGTATAAGAAGTTCTACAAATCGCTTGGATCTTGTTTCGTGGCAGCTGGTGACTACAATGCAAAACATACCTACTGGGGATCGCGTCTTGTTACACCTAGAGGTCGAGCCTTGTTCAATACAATTTCAAAAATGGGCTTAGATGTCATTTCGAGTGGGGAGCCTACTTACTGGCCTACTGACGTAAGAAAAATTCCAGATGTTATAGATTTTGCCGTCACGAAAAATATTCATAGGGACTTAATTCATGTAGAGGCCTCTCTAGATCTGTCCTCCGATCACTCTCCAACAATAGTTACAATTTTCAACCCACTAAGGAGTGATTTAACTAACTCATATGTGAAGATGATTAATGGAATCAACTGGCTGGCATTCAAAAAATATCTTAGTAGTCACTGCGTAGAAAACATTCAGCTTAGATCATGCGATGATATTGAATTTAACATTGGCAATCTTAATGAAAATATTAAACAGACTGCTGAACACGCCACTACCTCCTATCCGCAGACCGGCTTTAACAGAATTTATTCTACGGAAATTGAACGTCTTGTATGTGAAAAAAGGAGAGCTAGAAGAGAATGGCAACAACACAGATCACCCCTAAATAAAATCAGACTTAAAGAATGTACTAAACGACTCAAAGAGCTGCTATCGTCGGAAAAATCTGCACTACTGGAAAAGTATTTAGAAGGTCTTGATGTAACGTCCGCATCTAATTACTCTTTATGGCGCGCTACTAGAAATCTTAAACGACCCGTTGATCTTAAATCACCATTGCGTACTGCGACCGGAGGCTGGGCAAGAAGTGATAGTGAGAAAGGTAACTTATTTTCTGAGCATTTAAAATCTGTATTCACTCCCAATTCATGTACGGGTGCTGCTGATTTACCGTGTGTAGTTTCTCTACCCCCTCATTCCTTAAGGTTTAAGATGCGTGAAGTACAAAAAGTAATTGCTAAACTCAACCCGAAGAAAGCTCCAGGTATTGATGGCATTAGTAACAAAATGCTCATGAACTTGCCTCATGTTGCAATAAGAATCCTGCTATTTACTTTTAATGCTATTTTAAGAATGCAGTATTTTCCACATAACTGGAAACTGGCCAAGATCAAAATGATTCCAAAGGCGGGCAAAGATCTTACCAAGACTGAGTCATATAGGCCTATAAGCTTACTATCTACAATCTCAAAGCTTTTCGAAAAGCTGCTCATGACTAAATTGTCCAAAATTTTAACTGATAATGGGTGCATCCCGGACCATCAATTTGGCTTTAGAAGTCAGCACAGCACGATTGAACAAACGCATAGACTGGTCCAAGTTGTAAGAAGAACATTTGAAGAAAAGAAGTATTGTTCTGCTCTCTTTATTGATGTTTCTCAGCCGTTTGATAAAGTATGGCACGAAGGCCTAGTTTTAAAATTGAAGACATATCTGCCAATAAACATTCAAAAGCTTTTGGAAAGTTATATTATTGATAGGAAGTTCACTGTTGTGGAAGGAGAGTTCACGAGTGTGCCCGAAACTATATCTTCTGGTGTGCCCCAGTGTAGTATTCTGGGTCCTGTCTTGTATTTAATATATACTTCTGATATGCCTGTGAGCAATAATATCCATATTTCTACTTTTGCCGATGATACAGCCTGTATGAGTGTGCACGAAAACCCTTATGAGGCATCCCGCAATCTCCAGGAGCATATCACTCAGCTGGAAATATGGTTGAACTTATGGAGAATTAAAGTCAATGAACAAAAGTGTGTCCATATAACGTTCGCCCTAAGAAGAGATACTTGCTCCCCCATTCGAATCAACAATCAAAATATTCTTCAACATTCCCAAGTGAAATACCTTGGTATACACCTTGATCGAAGACTTACATGGAAACATCATATTGACTCTAAGTTAACTCATGAAACTTAAGTTAACTCAAATATATTGGTTGATTGGCAGAAACTCAACACTCAGCCTAGGCGCTACGGAATTCAGTTATGGGGCACTGCTTCAGCTTCCAATGTCGAGAGAATCCAACGAAGGCAAAACAAAATTTTACGGTTAATAACATCGGCTAAATGGTACATCCAAAATTCTATTATACATCGTGATTTAAATATGCCACTAGTGACTGAAGAAATTGCAAAATACGCAGGAAAATATTTAACAAAACTCGAATCACATCCTAATCCGCTTGCTCGTAATATTTTGAACTTTACTGGACACGTCCGCTTAAAAAAGAGGGACACACGGGCTCTTATACCTAACACTCCAGATGGGACTACTTGAAAATACTTTCCTCCCCCTTTTTTTTTTGATTATCACTACTAATGTATTATTTATAACTACCACTAAGTTTATGTCCGACACTGGTCGGGCCTAATAATTTTTTTATAGATTTAAGATTTGAGTACTTATTGTTAGTTCATAAATATATGAAGATACAATAAATAAATACATGCATTAAAAAAAAAAAATATACAAGTCATTACAAATTATTTGGCGCTTTCGCCCAAAATAATTCACTGTGATTATAATATAAAAGACAGGGATAGAAAGCGCCAATTTTTAGTACAAATTCATTATAAATTTCAAATATGTAAAGGTACTTGTTAAACATGTTGAACTATTTCAATGAGTCAAAATAATGAATATTTGTTTCAATGTAAATTCAGAAAAAAAAAATTATATATATAAAAATTATTTAAAGGAGTTTTAACACATACATACTTATGCACATGTTTACACATACATATATGTACATGAAAACACACATACGAAACCTTAAACATCCAATTGGCTTTGTCTTTTGGACATCTCAAACGATGGGTACAAGACAATAAAAAATCGTGGAAGAAAAATCGTTGACGACAGCTAAACAACAACCACAGAATACACAGAAGTGAAGAAAGTGACAGGTAAAAAAAGCTCCAATCAGGTTTTTGTTAAAATTCGTGGAAAAAAGAGAAAAGCATAGTGTATTTGATACTGTAGTGTATTACTACTTACCAATTAACACAGCTAATAAAAATTTATTGCACTAGAAAGACGTAGCAAAACAAAAACGACGACAAAATTTGAGGAAAAACGAGACAAACAGAAAAATACCCGTATCTTCCGTCTCGTGACACTTCTGTATGTTTTGTGCAACAACGACAATTAAATCATTATCGAAATTTTCAAACAAGTGGTTACGAAATCATGCAGGACAACGCAAGCGGCCATTTCAATCACCACAATTATTGTTCACAAAATTATTAGTGCGAGCGAGTTCTTGAGCGACAATGTCACTCAATAGAACACACTTTAATTAATAATTTTAACACACAAAATTTATTTTTTTTTGCTGGGAACCAACAACAAATACATTTTCTGAATTGGTATTCATTTTGAGACGCGTTAAAAAATAATATATTGAAATAAATATTTAAAGTTTTCATAATATAAATGAAAAAAAAAATAAAATATTTCATCACAAGTGCGCAATATTCGCTATGTTTGATACGGGAATAGCGCAAATTATTAAGCATAAAATTTTTGATATATTAACTTTTTCATAAGTATTAATTTTGACAAGCACTTTAATACCAAAAATTTCTACAGAAGACAAATAATAAAACTGTATATATTGGGCTACTCTGCTGAATTTGGGTCAACACTTAACACTTAAACTAAATTAAAACATTCAAGGATTAACAGAAAAACTTTCCAAAATTCTCCAGCCTAAGCTACAAAAGTATATTATCGTAAGTTGAAGATGAAATAAATTTCTGAATACAGAAATATTTTCTCATTACTTACAGTATGAGCGAAGAAAAAGCATCAATCTTTAAATGTCACTGAACACAAATCGAAAGGACTTTTATGATTAAAAGCAACATTCTGACAAACTTGTCATTGTGTACAATCCTGCACACGGCTAAGCTCTCATACACCTGCTATCGCATACATACATACACAAATACATACGTACATACCACACATACATACATAATTCATTTGCACTAACGCTTCTATAACATAACGTTGATATTAAAACATACACTCGGTTGTCTTCCTTTTTATACTCTTCACCAAAAAATGATAATGGGTTCGTCATTCCGTATGTGATTTCTATAATATTGATATGCGTTACCATAAGCAATGTATGTATATATACAAATTCTGGGTCCTTATGAATAAGGAAGTCGAATGAGCTATGCCCGTCTGCCAGTCCGTATGTCTGTATGTGAAATTGGTTTTCCGAAGCCCGCAGAAGAGCTAGAAACTTCGGCCTTAGACCGATTTGTCGGAATTTTTTCTAACCTGGTTTATATTGAAAATCTAAAAATGTAAATATAAAATAAATGGTTCCAGGGCTGGACAATCGAAACTTTTGGTTGGTATATATGGAAAAGCACTTACTAAAAACTTATTTTTTTTATTACTTAAATGCATATGTTTTATAGAAATATGTATTGATAATCTGCCAAATCAAAAGGACAGTTACAATGCTGTACAATTGAATTTTTTTTGTATATATAAAAAGCACTTAATCAAATCTAGCAGAGCTATGCTCTCTATTTCAGACACAGGACCTATGTTGCTTACATTTTTTAGTATTCGTTTTCTTTATTTTTCTCTGTTCGTAAAGAAAGATATGCCAGACAACTTACTAATAAGAGATTTCAAAAAAAAAAAAAAAATATGCTAAATGTCCACATATGGAAATATTTGTGGCAAATTTATATTGTTTTATAAATAATAATAAAATAAATCAAATTTATGAATATTAAATAAACAGTTTAAAAAATACAAATAATTTAATTGCATTGTTATTTAACAGATAAAATTTGTTGACGCCTCTCTTCTTTTTTCTTTCTTTATTAGTTAAACATGTTTTATATATTAGAAATAAATTCTAAAAATCAGCCAATTCAAAATAAACGGTTGCAGGTCTAGACATTTAAAACTTTTTTTACTTAGTTTTACAAAGATATATTGAAAATCAGGACTGGAAAATTAAATTTTTTTAAAGTAAAACTTATCTATTTTTGCTTAATTAATTAAACATATTTTATATAGAAAAAAGAAAAACAATGGCATTGGATATCAGCAGAACCAAAAATACTGTTCCATGGCTGGAAAATTAATTTTTTTGTATATAAAAGTAACTATATATCCAAAACTACCTTTTTTATTAATTACAAATATTTTATATCTTAGAAACATCTTTACTCATGATTTTTTTTTTATATGTAATTGAAATTTTTATTTAAAAATAAAATTACCCCGGTGATTATAAACCTTTTTTTGCTGCTTTGCAAACCAATGGGCACTCATTAGTTTTACACTGTTTTAGCGCTGTGACATGTTGCTTATTACACTCTCAGCACATTTATGTTTCCAATCGAAGATCATACACTGACAAAACAAAACTAAGTTCTTATTAAATTAATTTTTAGGAAATAGAACATTAGTTTTTATAGGCCATTTATACCAGCACAAAATCTAGCATATTTTAATTAAAATCTTTATGAAAATCTATACCGTTTAGACTAACTTTTTTTTTGGCATTTATCAATATTTTTATCAAAAACAAATCCCACTAACTAAAAAAAATAACAAAACTACAACCCAACAACTGCAATGTAGCCAAATCACACACCTTTTTAAACAGACTGTAGCTAATTCACTCATCTTTTTCACAAATATGTTTTACAGGGTAGTAAAAAATAAATAAAAATATTAGATTTTTATTAGATTTCCTACAAATCTACTGACAAAACAGATTTTGTCTAGTAAAAAGCAGCAAGATTTAGATCGAAAGCTCGTAAGTACTAGATTTCGAGGCAATGTAAATGCCCTATTACAAAATAAACTAAGGTACATGTTCCATTTAATTTCTCTGAAACAGTGTTTATCTAATATCGCGATGTATGTGAACCTGCGATGGGAAAATATGAAATTACTTAGCAGATTTGGTACTCATATGCACCTACAATACTAAAATTGTTTTAGGAGTAACAAACAGTATGTTATCAACAAAATTACGATTGTATCAACTTGTCCATCCCTGCCATAGTTCGTGTAAAACTCAGAGTCAAATTTAAACAGATCTTACATGCACCCGTTTTCGCTGCTCAAGCTTTGATTTTGTAATGCGAAAGAAAAAGACGGTTATATATTACTTTCTCGCTATCACACACAAAAACAAACCTTAAGCATCAAGAAGCTAGGCACGTAAAACGGTGCACTATAGGCCGTTTTTGTAAATTGTGCTGCCAAAAATATGCTAAACAATTTTTAAATATCACATATATCGTTAGCTGAAATGCAAAATTGCGCAACTAACAAAAATATAATTTTTTAGGAGAAGCAAAAAACTAAACAAAGTTGTAGTTATATCTCCTTATTTTTTTTTTTTTTTTTTTGTTAATAAAAGCATAATTTTTGCTAGCAGAACTGTACAATTTTATCAAAATGCATATGTATTTTAATGCCATTCATAATAATTAATCAAAAACTAGACTTTGAATTATTTTTTAGTTACGCTATTTTGCATTTTAGCTAACGATATGTACGTGTGTAACTATTTTATATTACTTGTTTTAAAACAGAAAATTGTTTTAGTATCATTGTACTTATTTAATTCAGTGGTGTCGGTGTCGGTATTAATATGGAACTGGCATTAGACTAGGTTTCGAAGTGACAGTGACCCGGACCAATCACATTTACAAGGAGATAGCTCAGGTTAAACTAAATTGATACTTTATATGCACCTTGTGACTTTCCTCTGAAGAGTTTTATAGGGACCTAATCGGTGTAAAATAATATAAATTATACATAAATGTCACTTCGGCTTTTAACTGTAATAACTGAAAACTTTTCTATCCATGGGTTGAATAAATTGCCATCGGAGAGGGAGAGAGAGAATCCTCTCAAACTAGTTTCTCTTTATTTATTTCAGAAATAGAAAATAAAAATAAAAAAATAAACTTTGCAACTCTTGCTAACAGTGATGCCAACTTAGCCCTTTTAGGGCTAGATTTAGCCCGTTTTCAGTCAGTCAAAACGCGAAAAAAATTTTTAGCCCTAAACTAAAAAAGGCGCAAACCTAGCACTTTTTACAATAATCTTTCAGCCCTTTTAGCCCCTTTTTAGTTTTTGCTCGATATGGCTACATTTAAACTTTTGCGAACTTTTTCTTCCTTTAATCTAGCAAAATAAAATGAGTAAAAAGTCGATATTGCTTTAACAATTTAAAAAAGAAGAATAGTATAAGAGTAATCTTTTATTTCTTCCAAATTTTTTATGCCTTGAAAGTTATTCAGTGTAGCCTAAAACAAATAATGTAACTATTTAATCTACATATGTACATACCTTATTGAAATGTAATATAAAATGTAAATGAAATATGAACAATATTGAAGCTCTAAAGCTATGTATGTGTTGATCTCATGATAGTTATTTATATTCTAATAAATTACTTTACAAAAATTGATTTTATATTTTTATTTTAAACAGATACATTTTAATACGAGCCCCTTTTCGCGCTTTTTCGAAAAATTTCTCTATTTTTTTATTTTTGAATATTTTTTTAATTTAGCCGTTTCTGGCCCTTTTTTCAAAAATTTTTACGCCTTTTCAGTCTCAAAAGTTGGCATCACTGCTTGCTGATATAGAAAACTAAATCTTTGAATCAAATTCTTTAGGTCACTATAAATTGCAATAAAGCAAAAAATTAATGAACCTTTTTCTCGTCACAAAACATATACACACGCAAGTAAGGATTTATTTATATATATGTACATACATACATATGTATGCATGTACTGCAGAGCTGCCCAGAGAGAGAAACCCGAGAGAAATGTATAAGCGTATGTATATTCATTTGTATAAAAAGCCGATTGATGTTCGGCACTTTGGCGCTTCTTTGGGCATCTATGATGCACTCTATACATAAATCAGTGCAGGGTATATAAGATTCGGCACAACCGAATAAAACACTCTTACTGGTTTTCTGTTTTTCTAATTTTAGTTTTTCTTTCATAGTGGTGTTTGTATATCTTTTACACTTAAGCATTCTGGGCATTATGAATAATTTAAAACGTTTATTAAGTGTTTGTGTTTGTATAAAAAATGACGATATTCTGTGACTGAGTAAGTAAAATGAAGATACTTCTTCTTACACATTTATTTTAAATATGTATATATAAGAGAGAAAGTAATGAAGACAGTTTTGGTTAAGCAGAGACCAAATTTCTTTATGGCAGAAAATCTTAAAATGGTTTTAAGCTTATGCAAGTAATAACTATGTCTTAGTAAAGTGCTAGAGTTATGTTAAAGTTTCAGTGTTAGCGGGTGCACAATTTTACTTTCAAAGCAGAAAATAAGCTATAATAGAGTAATTCTGAATAGTGGAATATCGTTTAATAATTGATTACGTACTTTGGAGGCAAAGGGAAAAAAATTCGAAGGCTTTTGCTAATTGCAGCTGATTTATGGTGCTTCGCTACAAATTATTGCTGCCGGTCTTGATAATAAATAATAAAGTACAATATATATTGGCTTTGCTCTCTTATAATCACATCAACTTCAAAAGCATAAAATTTTTAAAAACCTTTTCAAAACAAAACAAAAACGAGCTCAGTAAAAACAGAGTCCGCCCATTTATCATTATGCCTGTTGATGGGAACCTTAACAACTGTATAAACATACATATGAATACTATTAGCATAAAATGCAATCACAGTCATAATTTGATTTTATATCCCCTTGTTGTTTTGAAAGCTGTAAAAATTAATGATATTTTTTATTTCCTTATTTGCCCCTTTCCACAAAAATTTTTGCATGTAAATTTGTGTATTATGTACATATATAAAATATACAACATATTTGTGCAATAAAAAAAGACATGAATTTTATTTACATATAGAAAACAACATGAAAGTTAAATAATATAAAACAATCTCATTTTCCTAGATACAATATTAAGAGCTTTGGGCTTAGGAAAAAGCAGTAGGAATTGCAGTAAAAATGTAAAAAAGTAATAAAACTTAATGCTAAAAAAAACACAAACATAAAGTGTAACAAATTCATGACGAACGCTTGATGGAGTAACCTTAAAAAAATCATAAATAAAATATTATACTACGAATAGAAAATTCAATAAAGACTAAACCAAGGGAAAAATTATTACTTTAGGTTTAGCCTTTATCCAGTGGCTTTCGAGTATAAAAAGGAAATTTACTACACTGCTACTAGCAATTCTAAATAACAAATCATAATTTCTTTTAATTGGACGCCTGATACTTAAATCAAATGGCAAACAAATATCAAAGCACTAAAAATACTTTCTTGACTTATAGACATATTAATTTTTTTATTACCAATAAATCTGGGTGTCTACTCTGTAATTCGAAGTGAAAGAAAAAGCTTTCGAATTGTAATGTTAATAACATACAAATTCGAAAGCATTTTCTTTCATTTAGAAATACGTAGTAGACGCCCTGATGTTTTTTACAATTGGACTGGTGGCTGATGAATTTTTCTTTATAGTACATATTCTATAAAGTAAATTTGCAGAATATGGGTGCACAAAAATGGACGGGTGACTAAGACCATATGTCCATGATGTTATTAACACTATTCTTAAAAATGTTTTTGTGACTGACTGTACACAACCTATGCCTTCACATAGGAAGTAGAAACGTGGTTGTTAAGGAAATTCCACAAAAAAACCGCAAGATTATACGGTAGTCCGTGGCAGATCAGTTAACCAGTGCGAGTGAGACGCAAAACTGTCGAAGGCCATAAAAACAACAGTGGCCTGGTTGCATTTAAGAAATAATTACCAACGACGAGTGATGTTGACTCGCCCAGAGCTGCTTTACGACTGAAGAACAAATAAATTTTTTTATAATTTATTTAAGTCATTCGTTTTTATTTCATTTGATAGATATGCACTAAGCATATTGACCACAGCCAGGCTACACGACTACACAGAGAAAAAACTGCCTCATAGAATCAATAAGATTTTCTCTATGAAACGTTTTTAGGCTAAGGGATATCCCAGCAGAAAGAAGCGAAGATTTTTTCATAGAGATTCCTTATTGTTTTTATGTGGTAAATCTTATTAATTTTATCAAGAAGAAAACCACATAAAATCAAGAAGAAATCTTATTATTCCCAACTTTTTTTTACTCAATTTCCGTTATTTTTGGCACCAAAAAAACAATCCATCGAGAAAAACTTCTTGATTCTATTAGGTTTTCTTATAAATTGTAAACTATATGGATTTCTTATTGATTTTATTAGGTTGCCTTATTGATTTTTTCAATAAGGTTTCTTTCTTGATTTTATTAGGCTCCTATATGATTATTTAGCCCGATTTTTTTAATGAGGAAATCTTCGTGATTTTATGAGGTGTCTTGTTATTTCATATCTATAAATAGACACAGACAATTTTTTTCATGATCTTTTTCGTTTTTGTATAAGCATGTTTGCAAAATTATTTCAATGATTATTCAGACTGCTTGTTAGCATATTGGTTAGAGTCAGAAGTTTGCTGGTTCAATACTTCTCTCCTTTCAAAGTATATGGTATAGAATTTAAATGAAAATATATAAGCAAAGCACAAAGAATAAAGAAAGACATAATTTTTTTTTTATTTTATGAGGTCGCCTCATAAAATCAAGAAGAAAACCTTATTAAAAAAATCAATAAGATAATCTCATAAAAACTACAAGATTCCTTCTTGATTTTTTCAAAAAGGTTTTCTCTATGAAATTAATAAGATTTCCTTATTGAAAAAAAACCATAGAGATTTCTTATTAATTTTGTTCTATTTTATGAGGTAATTATTAGGCACTGTTTTCTCTGTGTACATGACTTCAAATGTTGCTAGCTACAATTTTCGTCCTGTTTACCAACTACTTAATTATTTTAATATATAAATACATCTTTCAGTGGTGCCATTATCAAATATTTCACATTTAGAAAAATAAACTAACTTATTTAAAATGTGCTTACATATTGACACGTTCCATTCCAAAATATACTAAGTCAAAATAACATGTTGTGCTGGGAATAGAATTTCTGAATTTGTCGTCCATTAACTTAGATTCAATTGAACTATTCTATCAAAAGTTATGAGCAAAAATGTACTCTTTTTAAATCAAAAGCCAATATTCAGTCACGTTACCTTCTAACTTATATTTAATTCAGTTGTGTCTACCAATACTTTAAAATGGTTATTAGAAATGAACAGAAGCCATTGTTATTACTAATAAAACTATTCTAAAAATTCTATTTGCATTACAATTATGGGTTTTTGTTTACAAATATGAATAAATCGTACATTTGATTGTCAATTGATAGCAAATATGGAACATTGGATTACATAATTAAATTTTTGTTGCTCCAACAGATTTTTAACCAATCTCTTCTCTCTCTGTAGCAATTGGACTATTCTATCAAAAAATATGAGCAAAAAATGTACTAAGCATAATTTGTCAATATTAAAAAACCTGCCTTTTTAAATCTTTTAAGTACACTTAGCATGATTTAGTTTGAAATTTAGTAGTCAAAAAAAAAATTAATTTATTCTCTCATCTAAAACATGCTATATCTACTAATATGATCATTGTAGGTGAGAAAGAACCTTACTTAGAGGACTAGGTAATAGATTTGTGGTTGTAAGTCACTTTCAACTAAGATCTACGACAATTTATAAAGTTCAAATAAACTAAAAAACATATATTGCAATTATTATATGATTACAAAAAGTCTCAAGTTTCTATCTCAAAAAATTCCCGAGATATCTATCATCAATAAACTTTGAAGGCGTTTATCTCAAGACTAGCTTTTTTTGACCAATGAATTCATTTTTAACCGACTTCAAAAAAAAGAGAAGAGTCATAGCTCGGTACATTTTAGAGTGATTGTAAAAATTCTTTCTTTGTCTTCCAATTGGTCCATTATGAAAAAGTGGGCTTTATTTTAAGATATTCTACTTATTTTATTGCTGCGTCACCTAGAAAACACCTTCGATTCTTGTAATTACACACTTTTAAAGTTGAAAAAATGGGCGGGGTTATGCCCATTAATGCCATAATTCTATACGATGATTGTATCGTCTTATCCATGATATAAATATAAAAGGTACTTCCATTCTCTCTTTGTTTTGAAAAATAAGGGGTTTTTGAGAGAAATAAAGAAAAATGTTTCCATACAGTAAAAAATTTAAGTCTTCCCCTAGAATTTTTTTCACAAAAATGTGTAATTATCTTACCTATCATTTACACATGAAACTAATTGCAAGAAAGTATCAATACAATCACATTTTTTCTCTACCACACTCACATTGTTTTTAATTTCCAGTTAGCTTTCAACGATTTTTTCAAGAAAGTAAATTTTTGATGTTTTCAGAAACTAAAATGAAAAAAAGGTTAACAGTGTTACCCCCTTTAAAGATTTATACAAATATACAGGATTGTGGTAAATATATATTATAAATTATCCTTATTTTGTATAAATATTTAAAGAATTTTTAACCAGAAATAATTCTTTAGAAACTCACATTAATTAATAAAAATATTTCATTCAATAAAAGAATTGAAATTACTGAACTTATGCCTTAATTCTGTTCGACGATTGTGCCGTCTTGTCTATGGACAAAAAAAAAGCCGCAGTTGTGATTCTTTACAACAATTAATAGTAAGTCTCTGCTAGAAGGTACGTGTATTTGCTTTATGATTTTATTCCAAACATTATATCCAACACATATTTTTTCATATATTTTTCAAAATATTGTATAATACTTTCATTTCATTTTTATATTTTAAAAACATGGTAATAATATTTTTATTTTTCATTGTCAAGGACAACAATCAATTTTGAAGAATTCAAAAACAAGAACTCAAAAGTATTTTCAAACAAAAACGTCCTAAATCTTCTTACTGATTTAGGGCGTTAAGCTTGACTAAAAATTATTTCTGATTAAAAATTCACTATAGTTCAATTAAAATCTAAAAATGTCTCAATTCATCATGGGCACGTGACAAAAATATGTTCACTTGGCAATCACTGTTCACTTGGCAATCACAAATGTTGGAATAGCAATTAAACGGTAGAAAGCAATAACAAAGTAACCTAATATGCACTACTATAATACTTATATGTATGTACCGACGGTGCATCGAATAAGTAAAAATAATTAATGTGATGATCGTAAAAGATAAGCAAGAATAGTTCAACATACTTAGGTAGAGTAATATAACTTCGTGCTAACCTAAATAGAAAAATGAAAAAATGGAAAAACAGGGGTAATAAATAGTGATACTTACATATGTATTTACCAAAGGTAAATCAATAATTGTACACAACAATCATTTCTCATATTTCGTTTCATTAGAATTTAAGTTAAATAGCTGATGTTAATAACAATCTCTACCCAAGTAGATAGACTAGGGTGCTGATGAAGTGCGTTGCTGCACAGAAAAATATCGGTATTTCCCCCAGCTTAAAAGTCTAATTTAATTTTTCTTCTCTTCTTTAGAAACTCACATTAATTAATAAAAATATTTCATTCAATAAAAGAATTGAAATTACTGAACTTAAGCCAATTAAAATCTAAAATTGTCTATTTAAAGAATTATAATATGTTACGTTCCAATGTACAGGAAGAAGAAAATTCATGCCTTTTGAAAACAATAATATTATTACAATATTAACAGTAATACTTATTCCCATTTTATTGCCTTATGAATTTATGTATGTGACATTATTGGTAACTCTAATTAAGAAGTGATCAAAACAATTTTTTTCAACTTTTTTTTTCGTAGACATTTTTAAAATGAACTTTCACTTTCCTATGAAAGTTAACAAGAAATGTTCATGAAAGTCATTTATTTCATTAAAATTTTTCATAATACGTATACAAAAATTTCAAGAAAGTACTTTCATGTGTAAATGTAGCGTTAGCTAAAATGTGAGAATACATAAAGTTATACACATAACAACATATCTGTGAAGTTTAAAAAGTGATTATGTAATAGCTTATCTCATATTTTAAAGTTTTCTGCTTAATACCAATCTTTTAACTATATTTTTATCTAAATTTGGCGTTGAGAAACCAAACTGATTGATGATTTGGATTATTTGACAATGAATTTTCATTTCATTTCATTTTCAATTTCACTAATTATTAACTTGACTGCACCCGGTCAAAAAATACTTGTGTGGCAACACTCTATTCTTAAATAGCTGTTGTTGTTATTTACATTTATTTTCTTTTACATACTCTTACGACTACAATTTGAAGCTGAAAAAAATTCAGCCAATGTAGCAATAGTAAAGTAAGAAAATAAAAAACATGTTGATTATTGAGTTCTTTTTTCAACTTTGTTATTTGTTATTGAGCTTCTCATTTGTTTAAATGAAAGTTTATAATATAATAACTCTAGTTGTTCTAAGCAGCTTTGGGTAAAGGTTCCCTGATGATCTGCATTAGCAACAGTGAAATGCGCATAGGATCCAGCTTAACCCCTCAATAATGAATTTCAATGTATTTTTAATAAAAATATTTTACTTAATATGTAAAATATTAATTTGGGATTATTAGTGTGTTTAAAAATTTTAAACTTGAATTTTCATTAATTTTAACAAATATTGATTGATATTGTATTCTATTTAATCTACATAACATTTTTCTTGTTGATTGTAACATCCTTTTCTAAAAAAAATTGGTTTAATAACCGGTCATATCTTTTGTCAAGTCTGTTTCACAGATTTTATAGGCTCTTAGCCACTGTTAGCGATCACCAGGAAATGAAGGGAATTTAAAAAATAATACACTCTTATTTTTTTACTTGTGCCCTAATTTAGTAAGAAGATTTAGGACGCTTTTTTGTTTGAAAATAATTTTCTTGTTTTTGAATTCTCTAAATTATTTTCTTCAAAAATGGTTGTTGTCTATCATAATGAAAAATAAAAATATTATTACCATGTTTTTAAAACATAAGAGTTAAATTAAATTATTATACAAAGCTTGAAAAATATTTGAAAAAATATTGTTGGATATAATGTTTGGAACAAAATCATAAAGAAAATACACAAATATTCTAGCATAGAACTGCTTTAATGAATTTGCGGCTTTTTTTTCGTCCATAGACAAGACGATACAATCGTCCAACAGATTTAGGGCATTAATTGTTTAATTTACAAATTCTGTGTTTTATAAAAACAATTTTGAAATAATTTTTGAATAAAATTTTCAAACAAACAGGAAACAGAGGGGAAATATTAAATTAATACGGTAGCACGATTTTACCGGAAACTTCAAAATATTTATACTTGTCAGATGGTGAACGTCAAGAAAAAATTATAGAATGGAAATACCTTCTATATTTACATCATAGTCTTATCTATGGACGAACAAAAGCTGCAGTTGTGATTCTTATAAACAATTATTAATTGTTTTCTATGCTAGAAGGTTTGTGTATTTGCTTTATGATTTTGTTTAGAGATGTGCACGTGACTGTTTTCTGACTCACGACACGCACGCTAACGCAGAAAAATATTTTACTCACGCACTTTCACGCACGAATGACTTTGAAAGTTTTCACGATCACGCACGCTCACGAATAAAATATTTTTAATCACGCACGAGTGGTTTAAAACTTATCACGATCACGCACGCTCACGAAAAAGTATATGTATTATATAATTTTCATGTTTTTTGGGTTGAAAAATAGGTTATTACATATACATATATATATATATATATATATACATATTTATGTATATATGTGTGCTTGTGTTTTTGTAAAATTTACAATGTAAATTAAAATAGATCAAAGTTAATTTAATATCTATATTTATGATTTGAACAGGCTAAAGTTCGTATCGCTTTTTAAGCCAAATTACATGTGATAATTATTAATGAATAAATAACACCAAAGTTAGTTGTAAATATTCTGACAACACATAGTTGAAGGGAACAGCTAGCCGTTTTCGAAGGCCACTAAAACTTCATCATCAGCGTTCTTCTGTGTTTGGCCCATAAAGCAGAAATCTTTCGTATATAAAGCAGAAATCTTCATCAACTGACACCACATGATGAAGGTTTAGTGGCCTTCGAAAACGGCTAGCTGTTCCGTTCAACTATGTGTTGTCAGAATATTTACAAGTGACTTTGGTGTTATTTGTTCACAATTAAATTAGCTTAATTTAATATAGTTTTAAATATTCTTATTCGCGGATATCATTTTAAATATTCGAATTCGAATTCTCGTATATCAAAACTTCACATTCCGCACATGTGTATATATATATATATATATATATACATATATATATGCTTAAGCATATTAAATGAGAAAACATACAAAATCCTAAAATGTTTCTGTTACGTAACATTTTCAAAGACTCCCCCCACTCCCACCATAACAAATCATAACAAAACTCGAACCCCACCCCTCCGCCCTACAGCGTTACGTAATATATGGACGGCCCCTAAAGCAAAAACATTTTCTGCGGTACAATTCGTCAGTAGTATTGTTGACAAAGACACTGTTGAATCAGTAGTGTTTCTCAATTGATACTTCCTAGAGGGTATCTAAGAAACAGACATACATACTTACAAAGGTGTATGCATACAAAACAAAATGCTACGAATTCGTAAAGAATTCGTAACGATTGGTCGACAAAATCTTCCGATTTCGGCACCGAAATATTACCGAAATCGTAACAATTTTTGTATGAAATGGTTGATACGACTTCGTAACGATATGTCGGTACGAATTCGATACGATAAGTTGGTATGAATTCGTAACGACATGTAGGTACGATTTATTTTTGCTTTTATAGAAGAGTACCGCTTCACCGTTATGTTGCTGCTATTGTCGAAATAATTTGCACGTACTCACGTTTTTTAATATTTGTTACAATCCTTTTTTTATCAACAAATACAGACATATTTATTTAAAAAAAATTTTCACAGACTTTTACTTATGTACTCAAAAATCAAAGTTTTAATGTTTAAAAAAAATTGTTCAGAGAAACTACCGAAATGTCTTAACGAATTCGGTACGACAAGTCTGACTTCAGAAAAAGTCGAAACATTTTGTTTGGGGGTGTTCATTATGTTTGTTCATTATGTTTGTAAGCTCATTCATATTACTATACATACATATATGCATTTATTATTGTAAAATAATTAATTTCAAATGATTGAATACAGTTACATATGTGCCTATGCAAGAATGTTATCTCGTGAGAGCGTGAGAATTCGTGCGTGATTATTAAAAAAAGCTCACGCACGATCACGCACGAGTAAATTTTTTTCAGTCACGCTCACGCACTCACGCGTGATTAGTTATAATATTTGATCACGAATCACGTGAATCACGCGTGACACGATAAAATCACGACATTTGCACATCTCTAATTTTGTTCCAAACATTATATCCAACACATAATTATTCATATGTTTTTCAAACGGTTGTATTATACTTTAATTTAATTTGTATGTTTTAAAAACATTGCAATAATATTTTTATTTTTCATTATCAAAGACCACAAACAACTATTTTTGAAGAAAATAATTTTGAGAATTCAAACACAAGAACTCAAAAGTATTTTCAAATAAAATCGCCCTAAATCTGCTAACTGAACTATTATACTTATATCACGTGGTTCTTACGAAACTTGCCACACACCTTGAGCTCTAAAATAGACACAATTTTCCATTTAAAAAAATGGGCCAAAACACGCCCATTTCTTTTTATTTTTCCACTTTACCGATTTTTACAAAACTTAACACACATCTTGAGCTCTGAAAAACACACAGTCGTGCATTTAAAAATTGAGCGGGGGCGCGCCTGTTAAAATTAAAATTTAAATTTCACATACTTCTTCTCAAGCAACAAATTTTCAAAAAAAATTTTTTGTTTGCTACGCTTTCACGCCCAAGCCAATAAAAAGATTTTTAAAATTCGTTTACCAATAGAAAGCTGCATTACCAGCGTCAAACATGGCCTATTTTTTTATCTGGTTCGGAACCGGTTTTTTATATATAGTACGGATTTTCTAACCACTAAATCGCTAAAACGACAAAAAGGCGATAAAAAATTACAAAACAGAATAAAACCGGTTTTTGTTGTTTCCTTAACAAATAACAAAACATTCGTAAATTTTTAACATAGTTTTCAAAATATAATATCATTGCGAGTGGAGCCGCGGATAAAATCTAGTTTATGTATAAATATGTGAAAAAGAGTTTTTATTTTCAGTACTTTATATTTTTTTATTTTTTTTTTTTTCTTAATTTGAAACGGCTTATTATTTGTCATGCAATTTGCTATTTCACTGAATATGCCATTCTTGCTTAAGTCGAAAAATATAAATTAGCTTTTGGCAAAAAAAAAAAAAAAAAACACGCTCTACCATTTAAAGAAACAGAAATATTTAAAAGTTTTCATCATAGCAATAATTTATGAAAATTACAAAGATGTCTGTGAAGCTTCAAAAGAAATTTAAATCATCTTACAAACAATTGCAGAAACATGCCAAAAGGTAAAAGGTAAAAAAACAAATAATAAGCAAAATTTAAGTTTTTATATATTTATGTTGTTCGCTTCAGTTATTCAAATTTAAGAGTATGATTTTACCTTAATAGGCATTTCGTTATGTTTTGTGATTTCCATTTCATTTTTAATACTACAACCATAAAAAGTTTACTGACCGTAAGTAATTTATGTGTTTTTGTGCGAGGATTTCTTAGTAAAAAAAAAGTTTAAAAATATGCGTAAACAGTTGTATAAATATGTATGTATATATTAGAGATGTGCACGTGAGCGTGTTTTGACTCACGACACGCACGCTCACGCAGAAAAATATTTTACTCACGCTTTTTCACGCACGAATGACATTGGAAATTTTCACGATCACGCACGCTCACGAACAAAATATTCTTAATCACGCACGAGTGGTTTACAACTTATAGCGATCACGCACACTCACAAAAAAGTATATAATCCAATTTGTATTTTTTTTTTTTGGGTTGAAATATAGGTTTTTACACATACATATGTATGTATGTATGTATATGTAAAATTTACATTGCACAGTGGGGACTTTTAAAAACTAAATGGCAATAAATCTGGAACTTCTAAGCTACTGATTGGAATTATATGAAACTCCTAACATCCATAGAAGAGGACTTAGGCTTTATAACACATGTCATGACAGCCTTCTGGCTTGGGCTGGACATGAGTTACAGTGGGCCAAAATTTACTGCCTGGGACTCAAAAAAACTTCCGAGGCTTGTAACTTTTTTAAAAATTATCCGATTTTTACCAGATTAAACATTTTGACATAAACTTGAAGTTCTTAAGAAATAATTTTCCAAGATGTGTTACCGTATCTCTCCTAAGATATTTTACTTAAGACAAAAAAAAATTTTTTTTGTCTTGACCTTTTATAGTATTTCGCTATTACTTTTTAATTCATTGTTATATTTTAAGTTAAAAGACAGCATTATATTTTTGAAAAAATCTTATATAAAAATAGGAAAAAAATTTATTAACATATTCATTCGTGAAATCGGGAAAAGGTTAAAAATTCCAAATTTTAAAATTTCCCTGAAAAAGGCATGTGTTTTTTAAGTATCTTCATTATTTCCAGTTTTGTAAAAAACTTTATTTAATACATTTTTAATTACATAGCGCTAAAGACAATGCATTAAGAATGTGCTTAGAAGCAATTATTTTGCATTTTGGACATGTACATTCAGCAATGTCCTAAAATAGTAAATTTTAAAAATATTTTTTGTGTTTAAGCGGTTATAAAAAGTTGTGACGGTAGATTTTGAAAGGTTCAACTATAAGATTTTATTATGTAGATAGTTTTAAACATTTTCAACTAAAATTTAAGAGTGCCTTTTCATAAATGCGGATGTACGCGTAGTTTTTCTGAAAAAAGTCAGAATTTAGGGAAGTTGCGTACCATAAGAAAAATATATTAAAATAATTTTATTTTTCTACATTAGTATATTTGAATTTCATATGAGCCAGTTTAATACGCCTGAAAAAATTATAACAATAGCCCAATACACAATCTTGTGCAAATGGTCTTCCATCGGAGCATGTGTAAAATGGTATAGTATATTGATACTCAACTTTTCAGGAATGATATCTCGTGAGAGCGTGAGAATTCTTGTGTGATTAGTAAAAATAGCTCACGCACGATCACGCATAAGTAATTTATGCGTAAGTCACGCGTGATTTACGCATGTCACGATAAAATCACGACATTTGCACATCTCTAGTATATATAAATTTTTTTTTTTTTATTATTTACTTGTTTAACAGTTTCACTGTTGCAATATGATAACAGGCATTTGCTTCGCTAGGCTCTGCAAATTACAGATATTTTATTTTATTTCTTTACTCATTATGCAGCTTAAAGCTTTTTCCTTTACAATTGACTGCTTTGCAAATAATGAAACAATAAAAAATATTGTATAAACGTTAACTGTTGCAAATCTTAATCATAAACTGGTGAACTTAATGCACATGCGAGTGCGTATGATTAATTTTTATTTTGTCATATTGCGTATACGCAACCAGTTGAGCGTTTTATGCTCGTACATTAAAATATAAATTTAAGGCTTATATATTAGCTTAGATTAGGTTATGTTAAGTGTAGCTCACTTGGGTATAAGAGTTCACATCTAGCCAGGCCCTTTATAACAGAGTTACACCGGAAATTTACAAATTAAAATATATTACGAGGGCTACTATTCAGGTATATTTCGGGAATAGCAAATAATAACAAACTTTTTTAAATGAAAATGGCTTTCTGTATTTTTTCCAAAATGAGGCCGGTCAGGCAGTTGCTGTGAATGGTGTTCGCTATCGTGAGATAATAACGAACTTTTTGTGGTCCGCTGGTGATTTCAACAGGACGGTGCCACTTGCCACACAGATAACGAAACAATGGCTCTTTTGCGCGACAATTTCAATGGCCGTGTTATCTCAAGTGGTTGCGATGTCAATTGGCCGCCAAGATCATGTGATTTGACACCGTTGGACTCATTTCTTTGGGGTTATTCGAAAGAAAAGCTTGATACTTTGAAAGTTGCTCTTCCTCATTCTCTTCTCTTGATTTATTTTGCTGGACTTTAATGCCACAAGGTTTTTATTTATTTACATATATTTTCACTTCATGCTTCAATTCAGTTCTAAAATGATGCTCTTAAATTACTTGATTTTGCTTTGCTGACATTTGTAAAAAGTTAAACTGCAAATGAATGAAATTAAATCCCTCAACAAGTTTTCACATAGTTAAATGATTTTATATTAAAAATACAGCGTACCGTATTTTACTTAGGGCCATTTTCACAACTTGCCTTTAGTAATAAGTAGAATTTTGTCTGCCCTGTAAATGGCTTTGAATTATAAAACCTTCATTTATTATTTTTTTATCCATTAAATATTATTATTGTTGATAATAATAATAATAATAAACAATTTAAGTTGTAATAATGCAAAGATAAGTATCGGGCAGACAAAATCCTATCTTTAACTAAAGGCATGTTGTGAAAATAGCCCTTAATGTTTTTTTTCTGATATGAAAATATTCATACAGTTTGCAATTAAAAATATGAAAAAATTAAAGTTCCAGCAATAGTACAAGTAAACATTTTAATAATTAGAGTGAGGCTGCAGTTATTATTTAAGGTAATAAGTAAATGAAATAATTTAATTGCGAACTTACCTTTCGTATTGATGGAAGCGGCGGCAACGAAGAATTTTGCAATTGAATTATTTTTGTGTAAAATTTAATATGATTGTTATTGTTGTTATAAAATGTTTTAAAAATTTTAATTACAACGAATGAAAATAGCGTGAATGCACTTGTTTTAAAATTAAATTACGATTATTTCCTTTTACAAATTTTTTCTAATTAATAATATTTATTTTATTTATTTTAAAATGGCCACAATTTTTTTTTTTTTTTTAATTTATTAAGATGATTAAGAAAACATGTGTTTTTTGCGAGTGCTTGAGTGTGAGTGAATGAATGTATTGATGGCATTTGTTAAATTTAGAGTTCCGTTTCCGTGTTTGTTTTACTCTACCAAATACCTGACGCAAACAAAATTGTTTAAACTATTTGTGCAATATTGCTTTTATTAGATTTTTTTAAAGGTTTCACTTTTTATATTTTCCAATCAATTTGTTGAGCGTTTGTTTGCTGACTTTAGATTTCCGTTTCCGCTTTTTATTTTTCTTTCGCCGCTTGTTTGTCAGACAAAATTTTTCGATTTTATTTTTGCTGTGCCAATTACTATTATTGTTGTTGTCGTTATTTTTTTTTATTATTAGAATTTAAAGGAAAAAAAATGTTCTGTTAGTCTTTTATCACGTTTTTTTTATCACTTTAACTTTTTGACTTTATTTCAATTATTTTATAGTTTTTTTTTTGCCGCAATTTGTGTTAAATTAAGTCTGTTTGTTTTTGCTGCTGCTGCTGTTTTCTTATGTTTATTTGTGTTAGAGGCAATTGCTGCTGCTTATTTGTTTCAAATTTTTAATTATTGCTTTACTTTTATGACTTTTTTTGCGAATTTTATGTTTAAGTTTAATTGCTAAACTTTTGATGCGTATAAATTCATTTTCAAGTTAAATAGAAATTGTCAAAGTCATTAAATGTTTTATTTAATACTGATATGGGTTATGATTTCTCAATTTAGAATTGTTTGCTGATTTGTTTGCATTTTTGCTAAAATGTTCAATTCAATTACATTATTTGAATGGTTCTATAAACGACAATAAACAATAAAATATTTAATTCATCTGCAATAAACAAAGAGAAAATAAATTGTTTTAATTATATTTTTATACATACATAGTCAAGAAAATTAGTTTAAAGAAATATGTGTTTTCAAGCAATATAAATAGGAACGATAGATTTATATACGGAGTCTTTCGGTACCCGCAAAGAAAAGATATGGTTGTAGAATGGTTGAGAAAACAATATTATGTTCTCTTAAACAAATGTGTGGTCGTCGAAAACTAGTTATTGTTATTTTAAAGATTTATTTCGTTATGATAAACAGATTAATGTTTGAATTTAATAATTACATTATCACATCCATATAAAAGTGTGATATGGTTAGAGTTTAAAAATATAGTTTTCTTAAAACTTTATGACTACAACATAATTTTTATTATTATTTAAAAATAATATCATGTAAATAACAATATAATGTTTTCCAAAACCATACTATGTTAAGTTTTAAAAAAAATCTTTTTCAGATAGATCTGTCAGTTCAATATTTCGTTTGTAAGCTATCGGTAGTGCACGGGTGGTGTTAAATAAATGAATAAATAACAACATATACAACAACCCAGCAAATAATTTACATTCGATATGAATCTATTTTATTTTATTTTTTTTTGTGAATTCTCAAATATTTCTTGAAAGTCTATGCATAAGATAAGAGGTTTGTGACTATTCAAAATGTGTGGTTGAAGTCTACTGATGATATAAATAAATTTCAAATTAGGATAAACTTCTGACAATATGCCGAATTATAAATTTCTTAAATAATAAATAAGTATTATTGTCAGCCAAAAAAAAAGGAAGACGTACGTTTTCGCAGTAAATCCTCTTAAGTTGTATAGCAAGTATCTACTATACTTTCTTTCTTCTAAAAGGCTTGTTTTGTTATTTTGTTTCATAAATATAAATATTTCAAATTAAAGGAATATATTACATAAATACTACATAACTAGAAAGTACTGACTCTCTAATAACTCAGCCATATAAAGTCGAAGAAGTATAGGGTATGTGCGGAAGAATTTTTTGAGAATTAAAAACATTATACCAATTTTTAATAATAAAAAAAAATACTTGAATATATAAGCGTACCGAAATTTATTTTGTTAAAAAAAATCATTCCTACATATCGGCGGCTAACATTCTAAAACATGCTTAGTCAAAAAAGCTAGTTTAGAGCTAAATGCCTTCAAAGTTTATTGATGATATCTCGGGAATGTTATGAGATAGAAACTTGACACTTTTTGCAATCATATAATAATTGCAATAGAATTTTTTTAGTTTATTTGAATTTATAAATTTGTTGTAGATCATAGCTAAAAGTGACTTAGAATCACAAATCTATTACCTAGTCCTCTAACATACAATGTTCAGCTAAGTGCATATAGCTTGTTTGGAGAAAAATTTATAATAATTTTTTTTTTATACTTAAAACATTTAAAAAGGGAGGTTTTCTTAAATTGACAAATTATGATAAGTACATTTTTGCTCATAACTTTTGATAGAATAGTCCAATTGCTATCAAAATTTTACAGAATCTAAGTTAATAAACGATCAATTTAGAAATGCTATTCTCAGCATAACATGTTATGTCGACTTAGCATGTTTTAGAGTGGGACCATCGATATGTATATAAACTGAATTAGAAGGGCAGAGCAAGAAAAATTATTTCTAGAATTAAAAATGCACAAAAATTCAGTTTCTTGTACTGGAAAATCAACAACCCGATGAAAACCACAATAAATGAACATACCCAATACAATGCAATTAAATGTAGGTACGAACTGCAAAAGGAATAAGTACAAATTAATAGATATCATAGAAAAAAAATAGCTGCATATACTTAGATATAGTGATATAACACACTACTTACCTAAACAGAAAATAAAAGTGGAGGTAGAAATTAATATCTATATCCATAAAAATGCATTTACCGCCGTTAAATTAGTAAATATTAAGAACCAATTCTTGTATTCAATTTCACTATCAAATATAGATACTAACTCTTACTAATATTTTTTTTTCTAAAAAAAAAACGTTAATTAATAAACGATTTTAATTTAAAATTTTTTTTTTTTGTCTAAAAGAAAATTTGTTTGTCTAAAAGAAAATAAATTAATTAATAAATGGTTTTGATTTTTAAAAAATAAAAAATTCAAAACTAGGATTTTTTAATAAGAAAAATTGTTCTTTAATAGGGCATTTACACCTGCGCAAAATCTAGCAGATTTTAATTAAAATCTTTATGAAAATCTATACCGTTTAGTCAAAGCATTTTTGCATTTAGAAGATTTTTTTAACCAAAACAAAAACCCATTAACTGAATAATTTCAAAAACTGCCACCAAACAACTGCAATGTAGCCAATGCACACACCTTTTTAATCAGGCCGTAGCTAATTCACTCATCTTTTTTATAAATATATTTTGCAGGGTAGTAAGAATTAGATTTTGATTAGATTTCCTACATATCCAATGACAAAATAGATTTGGTTTTTAGTGGGAATTTTAGTAAACAGCAGCACGATTTAGCCCGAAATCTTGTAAGTACGAGATTTTGAGATAATGAAAATGCTTTAAAATGTATTTTGTTTATCAAGAAAAATAATACTCGTGATCTTATATATACGGCACACATTTTTTTTGTCGTACATTTTTAAGTATCTTATCGTCCACCAATATCGGTGAAACATATATGGTTTAAGAGGTATTTTTGTGTAGATATAAATATAAATTATGATGTATAAAAAAGGCCGAAAAAGTTATTTAAATAAAATTATAAATATAAATGTATTTTTTTTTTTAAATTTCTTGACCGAAAAGTAGTAAAAGACGATTTAAATTTGCTTAAAAAAACGACTTTCTTCTTTATTTCTGTTTTGAAAATTTTTGAAATATCGATTAATGCCCTATTATGTTTCGCGATTGTGACGTCTTGTCTATTGATGGAAAAAAGTCGCAGATGTGATTCTTTAAGCCTCTATAGCTGAGTAGTAAGGATGCTAGGCTGTCTGTCTAGAAGTCGTGGGTTCTATTCCCTGTGTTTAGTAAAAAAAACTTTTGAAGAAAGAAATATATATATTTTTACATTATCTTTAATCCTAGGGGGTAACTGCCACAACTTTTTTTCGAATCACTCTACAGTACATACAATACAATTTAAAATTTTAGGGGGCGTATTTTATGAAGTGCGAGAAGAGAATGCGTCAAGTGTCTCATGTTAAAAAATGGCTTTAAAAATATAATATTAAAGTTAAATGAACATGGCCTCTACTACTTATTCAAATCTAAAATTGTATAATTGCAAGAGCCTAAAATATCCAAAAGGTTTCGCATGAATCGGTTGGAGGGAAGTAACGATAGCTGCAAATTTAATTGTAGAGAGTACTCCACCTACTTTATTTTACAATGGGACCGAAGTCGTTTAACAACTATTGGAAACGGTTGACCATGCAGTCTATTCGTATAATTTGACCCTAAACTCAATCTTAAAGCGATCGAAAATTTATAGATTCTACAATACTTCAAATTTCTGAGACTCAGTTGTTCAACTTCAAAAAACTAAATGCTCCTAGAAAGCCGCATACACAAGCACTATGGGATTTAATAAATAAAAAAACACCCTTTGAGAAATTTATTGAAAACGACATCTCTTGAGCAGTTTGAGCATTTGATGGAATTTGTCAAGTTCACAAAAGGTAAATGAGTCATAATATCATTGAAAGGTGAACTTTTTCTTCATTGAACCAAGAGAGATGAAATTTGCGGAGTTCAAAGTAATTTTCAAATTCAAATCGAGTGGAGTTAAACAAATTTAAATACTTTCTTTGAAATTTTTCGACATTGATATCTATTTTAATAAAATTTGAGACTGTGGATGTTGTTGTTTTTTTTTTTAGCTTAAGATTTGATTAGATTTTGAATTCAATCTACTCTACAGATTAAAGCTTATTTAAAAAAATAATTTTTTTAATTTAATTTTCGAAAATTATGATTGCTAATATGCTTAGCATAGTATTTACTCCACAGGTTAAAAGTTATCTGAAATAATATTATTATTATAATTATTATAATAATATTTTTTCTTAAACTGAATCGGTTCGAGATCTAAGTGGGGCCAATTTCTTTATCTCATTATTTTATTTCCTTAGCAGGAAATATTTACTTTGTACTTTTTCTTACACTCCTAAAATTTTAATACCAAATTTAACCAAAAACATCTTGTGCTTACTCGTACATTTTTGTTACTTTCACTTCCCTTAGAATTATGTGTAACTTTTTATGATGTTAATTTTTACATTTGCTAGTTTTAATGACTATTAACTTTTCGTATATAAGATGATCATTTGTTACTTTGTTTACTTTAATTTGTTGCTTTAAAACAAACAAATTTACCAAAACAACAGCTGGAAAATTTTCAAAATGCCATAAATGCAAATACAAATACAACACACAAACGTTGTTATGTATTCTCTGACATAAACACAAACACTTGCTGCTCGTAAAAAAAAGTACGGAAGTGGAAGAAAGATTAAATAACTTTAAAATACTTTTTTGATTGGTTTCCTTTTACGAGCTTTCTGTTACCCCAAACAGAGAATATGAACAATTTTTCATTATTTCACAAACACAAATAAACCTTTTTTTATATTTATTTAACTTTTAATTATTATTCTCTTTTTGCACGCACACACACACACACACACCAAATACATATACGCTATTTGCATTTTATAAAAGAACTTTTCCGTAAAATAATTAATGAATTATTTAGCTATTAAGTCAAGCAATAAATACATCCAGCCCAGTTATACTACACTGTGCTATTCTAAAAATGCAAATGTAAGCGCGCAATTCGGAAGTGAAAAATGCGTGGCTGTTTTAGCCAAGGGATAAGACCGTTATGTGAAACATGTTGCTGCTGCTCGGCTTTATAAAAGCAACTGTTGCTCATTTTTATGTTCATTTAATTTTGTTGTTTTTGTTGTTCAGCTTTACACATACATACATATATATGTATACATGCATACACACAGGCTTGCTCAGTATTTCGATTTTTCCTAACATTCTAGTTTATTGCCTTTACAGTTACAAACACGGTAATATAATACAATACTGTTAAAGCAAATTTACACACACGCACAATTTACAATGTTAAGAGGGAATGTTATTTACTTGCAAAGCTGCCATACAGACAGAAACATTACCGTTCTGCAACGAAGCATAATTGTGATAAAATTTCGTATCGAAGAGTATAAGAAGTTGGAAAATTTAATGGAAAGGAAGGAAGATATTTTCGGCGAATTAAATTAAATTATAGCATATAAACTTAATTTTTGTGCTACAATTATGTAAAAAAAAGATGGAAATAACACCTCCGTCTCAACAGAATTCTTCACATTGCAATATATCGGCCACAGATACCCCTTTTTTCAATATTAAATTTATTATTTATTTAATCAACGTTTAAAAAATATTTAATTATAACTTGTTCCAGTTATTTAATCACTGTTTTTACATTTAATTTAACGTTCTACTTAAATAAATAACTAATTATTTCTGTTTGATTCTATTTCACACGTTTCATAGCAAAGCAGCTGGTTTAAACATACTCTACACTTTTTCTACAGTCATAACTGAATTTGGGAACGTAATCGAAATGCAGAATAAATAAAAATTAAGAAGAAAAGAAGAAGTTTTATCAGAATCTACCACGGCTAACGTCCACCACCCATGCAATCCAAATATGTAAATTCTTTCGCCTAAAATTCTCCCTATTTTAGCAAAAATTTAGTACACACACCTTCATCAAAATCAACCACGCCCATTAAATCCATACGGCATATAGATAAGAATTTTTTAATATTTTGTTTATCATTCGCAAAGAAGAACTTTGTTTTTTTCATTTTATTTCTTCGGATACATGTTACCTTCCAAATTACACTTGGATGGCTCAAGTCTTAAACCGTTTATAAAAGGGTCTGATGAAACCAGTAAACGACCACAAACGTCAGAGTGTATCGCATTTTCTAGAAAGCATTAACCTATAATTCCGAAAATATTCGAGAACTATTTTTTCTTTAGCTGAGGGGGAAACTTGTGTAATTGAAGGTAGTCTATGTGAATTATACAATGCGGGTGCCAAAAAATATTCGCTTGGACTTTATTGGTTGAAAAATCCTTTTTTCTTTCATGGTAGCGAATAACCCTGCTGTTTGTTCAAATAATTCTGCGAACTTATCACACGAATTTGTTTGTGATTGGTTGAGAGTAAACGTGGCACCCATTTTGCGGAAAGCTTTCACCTATCCAAGTGATCATTCGAATTGAAATCAGTAGATATATCAGATACCTAAAGCCTCCCAGAACCTCCCTTACTTTCAATCACCGATTGGCCATTTTGTGAATTTTTCTAAATTATTTCGGATTTAAATATCTCAACTGGGCGTTCAGAACTTTCGGCATACTCCGTGCTTTTACGGGCACATCGAAATTCTGTAAACCATCTCTTGCCACTGAAATTGATGGTAAAGAGTCCTTATAGTATTTATCAAGATTAGTATTGATTTCACTGATGGATTTTTTCCGCAAAAAATAATGGCTATCAAACACGAACTACATGAAGCACAGCTTGTTAAAATTTTGACAAGAGTCAACTGACAGTTGCCCATTAATACAAACAGTTAAGAGACGGAAAGATTAAAAACTCACGGGCTTATTAACCCCCTCCCCCCCCCCGCTTATGTCCATTTTGAATTTCCAAATATATATATATGTTCATATTTGCGAATTTCCCATTATCGGGACCTACTGATTGATAGCTTCAAGTGAGCATTTTGGGCTGTTCTCCTTATATTCAGCGCGTTAAGATATTTAATAACAATTAAAGTGAATTCAGAATAAAAATTTCAGTTGCCAGGGTAGTTGAATTTAGTTTATTTTTCAACACCACTTTATCTGCACATATACATGGCTTCCGCAAAAATGTTTATTTTTTTAAACAAATTATGGCAATTCTGGCTGTTTTAATGATAACCCTGGAAATAAAATCTACTGGAACAATGTGTTGAATTTATTACAACAATGCTCATGTTTATATACATATACACATGTATGTATGTGTGAATTACGAATAAATATTTTATTTTTGCAAATTTACAGAACATCTGTAACATGTGTAATAATAATAACAGAAGGCAACAGTCTCAGAGAGTAAAAAATGAATAACTGTATTGTGCTCATTTCTCTTAAAATAGAGATTAATAAATTACAGTACAATTAAAAGACAAGACGGTAACTACTGTGGTTGTCATAAACAACCGCCTATATCGGCTTGAGCAATTTCGAGTTTGTATCGAAACCAGCCCAAAAAAGTCCCTACCAAATATAAAAAGAAAAAGAATTATCAAAATTATTTTTTTATAATATTAGTAAGGATTTATTTTTGACCCCCGACTAAAAAAAGGGGTGTTATAAGTTTGTAGTGTGTGTCTGTCTATCTGTGTATCTTTGTGTCTGTCCGTGTCCACGTACAGGCCAAACAGCTGGACCGATTTTCATTTAGTTTTTTCTGTTTGAAAGATGACTTGATCGAGAGGGTTCTTGAAGAAAATCGGTCCAGCCGTTTAGAAGATATAACATCTTTTCTGAAAAAATTCGGGGGTTTTTAAAATTTTTAATTTTTGTTATTAATTCTAATCATAAATAATTATTTATTATAATAATTATTTAAGTGTTACAAATACAATTAAAAATTATTTTTATATTTATTGTATAGTAACTTATTTTTTACGACATTGTTAAAAAAAAAGACCCGTTGTCGTGAAGCAGACCAGAGTCGTTGGTGGGAATTGAACTCATCCCAACCCCGTATTGATAGCCTTGCCCACTGCCCCTTGGGCTGCCGGAGCACTCTTTTATACAAATATTTATTCAGAATGCATCGATTTCATGTGGAACACAAAATAAACCCAATAATGAAAGTTTTTAGCACTAAAGACTTAACAATCGATTGTTTAAAAAAATTTTCAGGCACCAGAACATTGGCGTAGCAAATCAATGGCTTATTATAAAAAGGGCGTATCTCAATTTTTTCGATATCGCGTTTTTAACGTTTCGTCGTAGTCAACGTGTAATTACATCCTCCTTCAAGAACGAAATAAGTAGCAATTAAAAATAAAAGATTTATTAAATAAAAAAAGTGTTTCTTGCATGTAAATGCTTTAGTTTTTATTCAGTTTTTTTCCTTCTCGTGTAAAATATCTAAAATTCAAGTTACGCCTTTTTTATATTAAGCCATCAAATTGTAATGTTTTTTATTGAACAACTAGCTACAGCCAGTGTGCTTCGCTACCCCCATCGTGTTATCGAATGATGTAAATATTTTGTAAATAAACCGAAAACTCGGATTTTTTAATGCAACATTTCGAAAGTTTTAAAATTTTGATATTGGATCATTATTAACATAGGTTTTTTTGTAAATATCTTCGGAACTACATAACCGATTTAAGAGTTTGATATCTTGTTTTGAAAAACATGACAACAGCTTTAAAAAAATTAAAAAATAAAATAAAAAAAAGCAAAAAAAAATTAAATATATACATATTTATACATGGCATTGGTGGTGCAATATGAAAAATGGATTTTGCCACGCCCCTGCGCCCGCAGACCGAAAATCAAAAATCAGTATCACAGTGTCACCCGCCTGAATATTCTGAAGATTCCCTGAAAATTTCATCAAAATCGGACAAGCCGTTTTGGAGTCCATACGTTTTACATACATACACATATACATATATACATACACACATCCTCTTTTATATATATAGATTTCCGATTTAAAAAAAAAACCCGTTAAAATTGATATAAGTGCTTTTATCAGTTGAAGATATTTGTTAAGAGAATTATAGCTAAAAGTTTTAAATAATGACTCTATGTTGCATGGCGAGGGTTTATCAAATGTTCCTAATAAGATCTTCATCCCATCTTTTATAAAAATCCCACGCACAAACTCTGAAAACGCCGATGCACATAATTTTTCTTTGTCTTCTCTACCAGAATCAATAATTAGAATATTGTTCAGCCCAATTATGAATTTTTTTCTGAAAGTTTTTTCTCTTCCCTATCAATGGCTCCCGAAGAATAATCCTCCTTTTCTAAATATACGGGGAATAAGCAAACACGGGTGAGAGTTAGAAGCTAGTTCAGCTGTTAAATGTTTACATTTTATTCTGTCTAACGCAAGTGTTCAGTAATAGAGATTAAATAAAAAATTTATGTTTTCAATGCCAATATTTATACATCCCTGGCCTGGTTATATTTCCTGTGTTGTACAGTGTAATTATGTAATAATTGCTTTTTATGGGAAGCATTATTATTATAGCCGCTCAGGTTTCGTAAATTTTGCCCTCGACTAAACTTTCAAGGGGTAGTTTATTCCCCGCTCCTAGACTGCTAGGTAGAGCTGCTCGATGTTAATCGATGCATCGTAAACATCGATTTTTTGGTTGTGGTTGGTTGTGCCGATGTATCGTATCATATGATGTTAATCGATACATCGATGTTTTTATGCGATGTATCGAAGAGACGACTTTTTGTATATATTGATGCTTGCAACTCATTTAATGTAGTGATAAAAACCCCCTCCAAGAATGACTTTTAAAACGTTTTTTAAATTCTAAAATTGTTTTAAAATCGCTTGATGTAACAACACTGCAACAACAGCGTTATTTTACAGCATCCAAATATATATTTTTAATGCTATTTTTTATATCACCGCATTTTAAACTTACAAGTAGAGCTACTGTGACTTGTTGTATTGATAAAAAAATATGATGCTTTGTCAGGAACATTGAAATCTATATTACACACAATGGAAAAAATTACTTTGACAACTTACATTTGGTGTGATTTGCAAGGCTGTAGAACTGCCCCCGTATTCTGTAACTTGCTAAAGCTAAATCTCTATCGCTAAAATTCTATAAAGTCGATTTATCGATTTTCGGCTACGAATAAAATTTTCAAACGTATATTGCTAAATCTGGCATTGGCTCAAATTTTTAATCCACCGAAATTTTAGTGTTTGTGCCATCGCAAAAAAAATTTAATTTTCTATTTGTTCTGCATTTTAGCGATTGAATTTAGCTTTAGCTTTAGCGAGTTACAGAATACGGGGGCAGACCTTTGAAAAAAGAAGCTCATACCGTGCTTTGAACACATACTTTTCTTAATCCTTATGAAATTTTAAAATCGACTTTTATTTATGTAATAAATTTTCTTGGTTATAATTAATCAATACGATGCATCGTAAACATCGATGTTTTTTTAAATCGGTAAATCGAATAACATCGATGTGAATTAATAATGAATCGAATGAGAAAAAACATCGATGTTTTTTTTTACGTGAGCGGCTCTACTGCTAGGTTTATGCTTCTATACGCTCTTTTCCACCAAAGAAACTCTCACAAAACTTTAAGACAAGCAGTGTTGCCATATTTATTTGTTCAAAAATCTTCAAGTCGAGCAAAAAAAACTTTTTTTGTGACCAAAAGTCTTTCTTGTTATTTTATTGAATGGTAATGAGTTCAAATTATAAATATAGAGTTAAAATTTATTTTGTTTCTTGTGAACTATTAAAAATAAAGACAATAACACAAAATATTTAATGTAAAGAATATGTGCAAGATCATTATGAAGCAAATCAGAAAATTTGCAAGTAGTTTGGTCTAAAAACAATATATTAAAAGTACCAAAAGTAAACTTTTAAAAATCTTATTTTAAGATAAAAAATCTTTTTTGCCGTTTTAACATGTCTAAAAACTTCAAAAATAAGATAAATTTTCACATATGGTAACACTGAAGACAAGTATCAGTAGTAGCGTGACCGTTTGACCGACTAAAGTGGCAAATTGGCACTTTTTCGACTGCCTTTCCACTTTTCGACTGCCTTGCCACTTTTGTCCCCCTTTTTTAAAGTGAGTTATATGAAAATACATTAAAAATAAAAAGTTTAGTGCAGTTTTCTCGTTTTTTTTTTAAGTTTGCCCCTTTTTCGATAAATCCCCTATTTGGTGCCACTTTTTGAAAAATGTCATGGTCACCCTGATCAGTACAGAGTTAACATAAATGATGACGCCTGCCTGTCTGGTTGCTGGTGTCTTAACACAACCAACAAAAATTATGTGAGAGTACTGTTATCCAATAAGAAGCAAAGAAATAGAGTTAAGCTTAAATTAGACGTGACATAGCCATAACGCCATAACCATAACCAAACCAAAATTCAATTGGTTTCTATGGTGAGAGTTATGGCGTTATGGCGACCATAATGCCCATTAGTTTGGTTTGAACGGCTGCTCTCTATGGCTATGGTTATGTCACGTCTGATTGAGCATTTAAACGGGGTCAGAAACAGCAGCATGTGGTAGTAAATCAATAAGTGCTGGCAAATCGATATTACAAGTAGTTATTGAAACTGTTTGGGAATTTTGATTTATGTATCTTCTTTGTGTGCATTTATGTGTGAAGAGACTTTGTATATTTTAATAAGAGGAAAATTGCTATATTT
Organism: Tachina grossa; assembly: GCA_949987645.1. NCBI lineage: Eukaryota > Metazoa > Arthropoda > Insecta > Diptera > Tachinidae > Tachina > Tachina grossa. Next base: position 173,285,986 of record OX465274.1, read on the forward strand.
GTCAAATTTAGTATCCCTCGAAATTTGAATTTTGTTTTTTTTTTCTTTTGCTTCTTTATTTGCTGGCTTTAATACTTTGCCAAATTATCATTATATGTATGTACTTCAGGTACCCATTTTGAATAGTCACAAACCTCTTATGTTATGCACAGACTTCCAAAAACCATTTGAGAATTCACAAATAATAAAATTTAAAAATTATTTTTGAACATCACTGAAGAATAAAATAAGAGCAGTAGGTTAAAAAAGTTATACAAAGCCCAGCAAATAATTTGTACTTGACATGAAATTATTTTATTCAAAGGTGTAGAAAAATAAAATTCAACAATTTATACTCAAAACAAAATCAATCAAATCCAGATTGATCGATTAAATAAAATTGTAAAAAAAAATTTACATTAACTGACAATTGAAATTGGTTAGACAGGATTTTTCTTTAAGTATCTATCGATACTTACTAATTCATGAAATAATAATTGTAAAGTTTTATGTACTTGTGCTATTTCAACACGTACAACTATTCAATCTCCGGAATCACTGGTGCAATTTCTAGAATTGTTTCAGAAAAATGTAGAATAGAACATATGGTATTTCTTGTCTCGCTGAAGTGCTTAGGATAGGGTCATTTGGTGGTAACTCTCCACTCGAGCACGCTGTTCACCCGGTACGTCTACTTACCCGTCCCTCCCCTGTGCGATTACAAAAGTAACTTTGTTTGCTTGTTACATTTTATCAAATAAATGGCTAAAGCTATTTTAATGAAATTTAAAATGAAGAGTGATCTGCGTCTGGAACAATGATCCTCAAAATATAATATGTTTGTATTGATGAGAAAAATTAGGGTAAAATAAAGTTATACTTGAAGAAAAGTTTTGTAATGATGTGGTTATCAATTGTTTTAATTTTTTTTTTTGTAAACCAGCAATTTTAAAAACCTTAAGTAAAAAGTAAAAAATTAATAATTCATTTAAGAATGTAGTGTATAAATTCCGAATTAAATTTATTTACAGCGCTGTGAAAACTATTAACATGCCTTTTTAAACTATCTTCCCTATTGTTTTTAAATATTTCATAACATAAAATGCATTGCATATTGCAAAAAGCATTTTTTATCACGAAATATTTCTTAGCTTCCATAATTATTTAATATTATTATTCTGTACAAATTTATTAAATTTGAACTTTAATTTCGTTCGGCGTGCTCAAGAAAACTGAGCAAAAAACCAGCAAAAAATTCATACATGCATATATGACTTTATTCGTCGCTTTCTCAGTGACGGTAAAAATGAAAGAGCATAAGTATGTGTGTGATTTTGTTGTCCACAATTGTGGAATGGCATACGGTTCACTAGTCTAGAATAGTGATCTTCAAAAACGCGCACGCGTGCAATTGCTCTCACGATAATGAAGAGAGCAATAAGAGATAATTTGTATTTTTATTTAATATGTACTCAATTGTTACTATAATCACACGCACGCGTGCAATTGCTCTCACGATAATGAAGAGAGCAATAAGAGATAATTTGTATTTTTATTTAATATGTACTCAATTGTTACTATAATCAGGGCTACCACTTTAATCTCAGACTATACATATGTACCGGTTGTGTAGTAACATTTTACCAGACACCAATGGATTCTTTTTAAATTAGTTTAATTTCAAGGTTTTCTATTTTTTAGAGCTTGAATAATCATATCTGAAGGTAAGTTATTATATACTATTTAAAATACATCAAATGTGCATTAATCTGTTTTTGAACACGAAAAATTGACTCGAATTAGAGTTTTGCAAATATAAATATTAGAAATATGTCTTGGCAGTTCTGCCATAAGAAGAGCAAAATATATTACGTTCAAAAACGAAGCACCAACACAAACATAAGTGTGAATGTACTACAATTTTTTTAAACTAAGCACCCAAATGGAGGACAAGGGGCAATATCTGCCTTCTGAAACTTTCCAACTTGTTTTTTTTTTTAATGCAAAACATAAATACACCTGCATTTAAAAAGACCCAAATTATTCACACAAAAAACCAAAAATAAAAACTAGGATCAAAAACATCTGCGCCTACAAAGGCTTTAAATATTTTTAAATCTATTAACAAGAGGGGGCAGGGGGCAGTTTGTGCCTCTCGGGAACTATCTCAGCGATTTTTATGAAATTTAGGACAATGCACTTTTTCAAAACTAGGATTTTCTTCCGCTCCAAAACTATCCAAGCGATTTTGATGAAACTAAATGTTTGAAAGCACAAAACCACACAAAATACCAATCTAACGTTTTTATGCCAGTTAACGGATTTTGCCATAAATCACGATTTTTATGCATTAATTTAACTTAAAAGAATTGAACAGTTGTACGGAACTCATTGTGCGCGAGTGCGATTTTCACATTAACGAATTTATTAAAAGCAGTAAGTGGTGCTTTCCATTTCAACTTTTACTTTAATTTTTAGTTAGATAAGAATGAAAAGACAAGCAACTGCGCTGACCCAATCCCACACTGGATTACACTTATGGCCAATTTTCCATGTTGTGATCTCTATCCAAAGATGCAGGTTACCCCCAACTTATCTTATCTGAGTAATAAAACTTATATTTGTTAAATCGATCTCTCCAAGAAGCCAGTCTACTCTAAGTATTTTCTGAAGTCTCGCTAATCATAGTCCCTAAGGCATTCCAGGTCCCTAAGGAAAATTGTTCTTCTAAGCTGACTAAACGCTCCTCCTCACAGGCTCTGCTTGTGCATACTCTGGCAATCGCATGCGAGCTAAGATAAGAACTCGGTTTTGACTCTCTTAGAAGGTCCGGCGTTTTGCATTGTGCTGCTATTCAAAGATACTCCCATTTTGGAAATCCTGTCAGCATCTTTGTTTATTTTCAATAAACCTTAGTCCATATCATATGTAGATTTGTACAGTATGCGTATGATTTTATATCGTTTTTGCACTGAAGAACGTTCCAGTATTTAACTTTCTCATTTATTAAATTAATGCCAAGCGGGCTAGTGGTTGTATAAAGATGTCAAATATATTGCTTTTTTTGTGGTAGATTATAAAGGTCTACGTAAACAGTCTTGAAATGTAATTACGTTTGTTTTTAAATGTATTCTCGTGGCATATATTATACCAAACCAAGGGTGCCCATAGAGAGAAAACCGAGAGTAATGTATAAGCGTATGTGTATTCATTTGCATAAAAAGCCGATTGATGTTCGGTACTCTGGCGCTTCTATGGGCAGCCTGGTACTAAACCAATAATAAATAATGTTATAGAATAACCGAAGCACGATTGATGTATTGGTGTTCGTGTATATGAGTTTTACGAAGACTTCTTGTTCGTAAAAAACAATCAAAAGAAGTAATGTTGATGCGTGTATGCTTGTTATTTTGCATATTGTACGCTTCAGTGTGTTTGTATGTGTAAGATGTAGATGTAGATGTAAGCTTTTATGTGTTTAATGGTGGTTTTTTTAAAGCAAGCGCAAACTACTAATGTCAATGTAGGTTTGCGTTTGTATGTGCTCAGAAAAATTAAAGAGCATACACAGCATGTGTATATACATACATGCATGCCTTTTGTATACGCGCCGATGCGTAGAAAGAAACCAGCATCATAAATTCTTATGTCACGAAGTATTTTCTTCTTTACTTATACACATACAATATCTGAAACAAATGACCTGCCAACAGTGTTGTTTAACGTTTGTTTTACAAGATTTCGATGTAGTAAAGTATTTGAAAAATTCCTATTATCTTAAAAGTTCTTGTAAGTGGTCTTTTGCAGCACTTTAGTAGATGAAAACAAAAGGGTTAATCGATTGTATTATTCTCAGTGCATAAAAAAAATCAGTTTTCTTTTTCTAAAAATATATTTCTTTAATAAAGGCCAATTTCCTTATTTTCAAGTACATATTTAGTTTGTTGAGACAGTTTCAAATTACTGTTGAAGTGGGGCAAATTTATGTATGAACATACATATGTATGTACATATGTATGTATGTATGTATGTATAGGAGCATGTTTATTCTTTCTGTTGCTGAGAACGGTTATTGGCAACGTAAAGGCCGGGGCACAATGAATCCGTCATACGTTAAACTTCGCCTTTTTCAACTGACATTAACGCAACGAAGGAGATGGTTGGCACAATGAGTACTTTATTGACGGAAGCATTTCAACAGCTTCAATACGTTGATTCTCCATTTTATTTATTAAATTCACATTTTTTTATTTATTTCGCTTATTTATTTTGTTTAATTTAATTTTTGCTGCCACAAAACACAAAAACCTAAATCAGAACATACCAAAAAACCAACCAATATCTGTCAAACTACACAGAGAAAACAGTGCCTACTAAATACCTCATAAAATAGAACAAAATTAATAAGAAATCTCTATGGTTTTTTTTTCAATGCGGAAATCTTATTCATTTCATAGAGAAAACCTTTTTGAAAAAATCAAGAAGAAATTTTGTAGTGTTTATGAGGTTATCTTATTGATTTTTTTAATAAGGTTTTCTTCTTGATTTTATGAAAAAAAGTTTGTCTTTATTCTTTTGTGCTTTGCTTATGTGTTTTCATTTAAATTCTATACCATATACTTATGTATGTATGTAGTATGTAATTATATGTAGATCTTATTTATTTATACATACTTACATACATACATACATACATATTATATTGTATTCTTAATTAACTAACTCACCATACACACATATTATTACTTGAAACGAGACAAGTATTGAACTAGCAAACTTCTAACTGATAGACAAACACTCTAACCAATATGCTAACAAGCAGTCTAAATAACCATTGAAATAATTGTGCAAATATGCTTATACAAAACGGAAAAGATCATGAAAAAAAATTGTCTGTATGTCTATTTATAGATATGAAATAACAAGACACCTGATAAAATCAAGAAGATTTCCTTATTAAAAAAATCAATAAGATATTTTACAAATAATCATAATTAGGTTCCTAATAAAATCAAGAAGAAAACCTTATTGATAAAATCAATAAGGTAACCTCATCATAAAATCAATAATAGATCCCTATAGTTTACAATTTATAAAAAACCTCATAGAATCAAGAAGATTTTCTCTATGGATTGCTTTTTTGATGCCAAAAACAACGGAAATTAAGTAAAAAAGTTGTGAATAATAAGATTTCTTCTTGATTTTATGTGGTTTTCTTCTTGATAAAATTAATAAGATTTACCACATAAAAACAATAAGGAATCTCTATGAAAAAATCTTCGCTTCTTTCTTCCGGGGTACCCCTTAGCCTAAAAACGTTTCATAGAGAAAATCTTCTTGATTCTATGAGGCAGTTTTTTCTCTGTGTACTCAACGTACGCAAAAGTTAAAAGTTGACCAGTTTTTGTACTTTGCGTTGACGGACACGTACTGAATGTAACAGACCTCATAAGACACCATATATTTCAACTTAGCTGTCAGTTGAAAAATGTGAAGTTTAATGTATGACGGATTCATTGTGTCCCGGCCTTAATTTTCTGGTCGTTGCTATCAATATGACAAAAGTAACAAACGACAGGTTTTGCTTTTCACATTTTACTTAAATTTTATTTGTATGTGACCTTAAAAAACATTTTATTATTTTATTTAAATTTATGCGTGTCTGTAGATGTGTGTATTACAACATCTTCAAATCAACAGTTCCTCTTCTAGCAATTGTCTACTAGACAAAAGAATAATAGTTTAACTTTATGCCCTTGAAACGATGTAATTTTGTATAAGACCGTATCTCAGCCATTTTTATTAACTATTTCAGCACACATTTACAAACTGCCAACATAAATCGAATCCTTAACAGTTATAATAGAGTCAGTAAATTTCCTTTGAGTATTGAAACTTTTAAGGGCAAACTAACCATAAAGGAACTTGGGAAAATTTAAAATCTTGAACAACCACATAAGCAATAAGAAAGTGAAAATACTTCAATATGAGCAGGTTGATGCAAAAGGTTCAATAAGGCTAATAGGAAACAAACCAAGTGGACCGAAAAAAATCGCATACGTACTAGTGTCCTGCACAAGACTATTTATAAGACCTTTCAAGACATGAGAGATTTTTTCCAATGCTTTACTACGGCGAAATATTCTAAAAGAATCGCTAAACAACACTGTTGGCAAGACAAACCACCGAAAAAAATTACTTGCCAACAGTGTTGCTTACCGATTCTTTTAGAATATTACGCTGTAGTAAAGCATTGGAAAAAATCTCTCATGTCTTGAAAGGTCTTATAAATAGTCTTGTGCAGGACACTAATACGTACATACACGCCAACTCTTACTTAATAAAAACAGGCTTCAAATCGTTACATACGTGATCGTATCGGCAATCGTACGAAAACAAATTAAATGATACGTCAATCGTATAAACTGAATGGGATTTCAATACGTTCACGTATGTCATAATCCGAAAATTGTGTTTTTACGTGACGAGTTGTACGTTCACGGATGTAACGATTTGACGCCAGGTTACCGCCAATCACGGTTAGTAGAATAACACAGTGAAATACTAAAATAAATTCAGTAAAGTGCGACTCTGACTCGCGGACGAAGGGTTCCGTACGAACACTAGATATGTAATTTAATACAAACTTCATCCTATATAATATAAAGTTTTGGAATTTTTTTCGTTTTTGGGGTCTTTTCGGTTTTTTTGTTTTATCGTTTTTTGCGTTTTTTCGGTTTTGGCAATTTTTTTAAGTTTTGGCTCTTTTTTTAGTTTTGACACTTTATTTTCTTGTTTTGGCGATTTTTTTCTGTTTTTGGCGTTTTTCATTTTGGCGATTTTTTTTATTTTTGGCGATTTTTTTCATTTTTGCGATTTTTTTTTAATTTTTTTAGTTTTGGCGACATTTTCGCATATTGGCCATTTTTTTAGATTTTTGACATTTTTTTTCATTTTGGCGTTTTTTTTTCATTTTGGCGATTTTTTCAAATTTGGCGATTTATTTTAGTGTTAGAAATTTTTTTTAATATTGGCGATTTTTTTTCGTTTTGGCGACTTTTTTTTAATTTTTGGCGATTTTTTTTTTTTTTTTTGGTTTGGCGATTTTATAATTTTCGGTTTTTTTAGTTTTACCGTTTTTGAAATTTCAAGTGTTTGCCTCTTACGATTTCCAAGATATAGCAAATTGTCAAAATTACATAGTCAAAATTGCATTAACTGATGGAACACCCTTTAATTTAATTTTTTTAAATTTTAGTGTTAATTGTTGTAGTCTGTATAAAAATACACTAATTTTACAAATTTCAAGTTTCAATATACAATTGTATGTATATTACATGGGATTTTAACATTTTTCGTTGCTCGTTTTGGAACACCCTTTAATTATTAATTCTCATGTATTTGTTGTTGTAGCGGCCAAGGTTCTACATACTATGTCCAAATTTCAGGTCCGTAACTCTTACGGTTCCTGAGAAAATACCGTGTGACGGACAGACGGACAGCGTAGCGAAAACAATAGGGTTCCTTTTCACTTTTGGTGTACGGAACCCTAAAAATGAATAGCGATGAACTTGTTATTGGTTCCGAAGAGTATTTCGTTAAATTTATTTACATTGCTTGTTCTTTTTATTGCAATCAAAAAGAGGTTTATTTAAAGAGAACTTAATTTTGTGTAACCTCGGAACTAAAATATTCTCATATTCTCATATTCTCATATTCTCATTCTCAAAAGCATCCACAGCAAACATTTCTTTTTTTCGTTGCTATGAAAAAACTTTTTTTCCAATGCGTCCGACCAAACCGGGAAAATTATGTATACATACCTAAATATGTACATATGTAGATCCCAGCCAGCAATTTTTGAAATTTCAATCGAATTCGAGTCTTTTTTGACTCCTCTGCGCGATTAAAAAGCTAGAATATGCGCTCATTTTCTGATCATAAATTATACTTTTGTCGGTAGAAAAACGTGACTATCCGCGACTCTTCTTGATATATCATTTATGAGTCTTTTTCTATACTAGTTTAGAGTCGTTTTCGACCCCTTTTCTAATAGTATTTAAGGTCTTTTTTGAATAGTTTTCTGATCATTTATTAATCTTATTTCAATTAATTTTTTACTCTTTTTCGAATTGTCTTTCAGCTATGTTTCTAATCGCTTACGAGTCATATTTGAGAAATTTATCAGTCAGTTTATGAGTTTTTTTTATAGTCATTTATGACTGTTATTGGAGTCATTTATCAGTCGCATTTCTAATCGTATTTGACTTACGGCACAAGCACATTTTTCATACAAATTGACACCAAAAGGAAGTTACACAAAGCAGTCCAGAGACAGAATCTATTTTATTTTGACAGCGTTTTTTCTTATGCTACCACATTTTCAATAAATTTCATACATTTTGTAAAGAAAAATAAGCAGAAAGAAAATATAACATAAATCAGAGAGCAATTGAAGTTACTGCCGTTGATTTTATTATGGGCTCTGTTAATTTGAAATCGATTTTTCCTGAAGCTGCAGGCTTATTCTGTTTCATCATTTAATTTCATATTCGATTTAACTTTTATAAATGAAAAAAAAGAAATTTTTGACATTATACGTAAAGATTATCCCGTTATACTTAAAAATAACATATCAAGTAGTGTTTAATCATCTATCTGCGTAAAATATGATCATAAAATACATAATTATAATCACTTTTAAGACAGCTGCAAGATTTGTTTTTGATTAAGCATTTTTCAGTCTTCCAGGTAAGCGAAATATGATAATAACAAACGGAAATAATAATCACATTTTACACGTCTGGGTGATTAATTTGCGATTGCTATACAATTTGTTATTGTATTTTAAATCCAACTATTTTTACCCATTAGCGCGAATCTTTTTCGAGTCCTTTTTTGATCGTGTAAGTGATTAATCAGTTTTTGATCACGAGTAGTGATCTAAAAAGACTCAGCAAGGTGATTTTTCAGAAAACTACCTTCCAAATGCTAGGTGGGATATACGACATACATACATATGTATGTATGCATGTATGTACATATGCATATATGCATGTGTTATGTATTTAAACATAAAAAGATCATCAATTATCAAATGTTAGTATTTTTTAAATGAAAATATGGATATTAATTTTTACACAAACACTTGCTTTATTTATTATTTTTCGCATCAATTATTTAACTTTTCTTTGCATAGATAATTATGTTGTATGTATATACATATGTATGTATGTAATTATATACATATGTATACTTATGTATATATAACAGTTTAATTTAAAAAGAAAACACTATAACAACGCGATAGCCACCGATAGCACTGTTGCCAGAACTTCTAGAGGTGAAATCGTCAAAAACTACAGATTTCTGTGCAAAAAATCGTCGTCATTTTAGAAAATCGTCAAAAAAAAACGTCAAATCAAATATATTAATTTTTTGTATTTTAATTGTTTTATTACAAAAACTATTACAATGGTTCAAAGTTATTAACTATGCTTTCAACAAATATACACGTACACATTTAATATATGTATATAACCTATGTAAATATGAAAACCATTAAAATTGAAAATAAAAGTTAAAAAAAGCTTAAAATGAAATCAGAATTCACATAGGTACGTACATATCCATATATTTATTTTTAAAACAGATAATTTATAAAAAAAATAATTAGCATTTTTGTTATAGAAACATTTTAGTTATAAATATCAGAATTTAACATTTTTGAACACAAAAAAATCATAACATAACAAAAAACCAACTCTAAGAATGCCATACTAAAAAAAGTTGCCATATATGTTAAATTTAGAAAAAGCGTCATTTCTGGACATAAAATCGTCACTAGTGTATTTAGAGAGGTGAAAATCGTAAAAATGCAGAGAAATCGTCAATTCTGGCAACAGTGACCGACGGTCGTTATTAATGAACTAGAACTAAAGCCAACAGTACACGGCATGTAAAAAGCCACATGCGTATGTAGCGATGACGTCACGAGAATTTTCAAAATGTTAGTTGCATTTTCTAAAATTACTAGTAGTGACTGGATGCCGTAAAATTTTTATAGTATTTTTGTTCCAAAATACAGATGTGGCACATGTAGCCGAATCGAAGACATTTTCTGGGGCAGCTCGTCTGTAAACATGTTAATATATACATGTACATATGTTGCTAGTACACGACATGTAGCATATGTAGCATCGTGATGATCGCAGGCTTAAGGCTCAGTTAGCCGACTGTAATGTAAAGTAACTGCAACAGTAAGAAACAGCTGATCGATTTTGTTATGTGAAAAGTAATGCAAATGGCTAAGGCTCAGTTAGCCGACTGCAATGTAATGTAACTGCAACAGTAAGAAACAGCTGATCGATATTGTTATGTGAAAAGTAATGAAAATGGTTATAGAGATGTAATGTAACGTAACATACTTTTCATATAAAAATGTCGATCAGCTGTTTTCTACGTTACAGTTACATTACATTACAGTCGGCTAAAGGCTCAGTTAGCCGACTGTAATGTAAAGTAACTGCAACAGTAGAAAACAGCTGATCGATATTATTATGTGAAAAGTAATGAAAATGGTTATAGAGATGTAATGTAACGTAAACTACTTTTCATATAAAAATATCGATCAACTGTTTTCTACGTTACAGTTACATTACATTACAGTCGGCTAACTGAGCCTTTAAAGTTCTAATTCACACGGTGAAATTTATGACGTCTATTTTTCTTAATTCTCTTTTGAAGTTGCTACTAAAAATTCCTTGCATTCATACGATGTTTTTTTTTTTGACGTCTAATTTTACTTCTCTCCACTCATATAGCCAATAAGCTAGAAGAGTAACGATAAAAAATAACAATAAGATAGAAGAGTAACATTGAAACGTAACAACAATAACAACATGAGCAATGTAAAGAGATATATGAAAAAAACCATGGAAAACAGAAATCGAGTAATTTTTTCTACCCCTCTTTCTTCTCTACCCCGTTCACTAACAAACAAAAAGTGACGTCCTAAAATAGACTTCATAAAAAAGTCTTCGTATGAATTATGTAGGTGAAAGAGATTCATAAAAATTAGTGTGTATGTATCAATTTTTTTTTTTTGCATTATTTCAAAGCACATTTGTTGCAATACAACAACAACAAATAACACGAAATAAGTATATAAACAATAACAACATCAGTAGAATTGGAGAAGTTTATTTAGTTTCAGCGTTGCCAGGTACGCAGATTTATCTGTTTCTCGCAGTTTTTTATCGGTTGAACAGTCGTGCAGTATTTTTAATTATAGGTTCTTAAAGCTTTGGCAACACAGGTTTCAACAAGTTATCTTTGGAATATTGAGAATTGCTGCACATTTGGGAATATCAATCATATTATTAATTCCTTTTGTTTTAATTCAATGTTCATATTGTTTAGGTAAATTCTAAGAAAACATAGAATCCCATATTTTCCGAGTTATGTATGTGCGATAAAATTTATATTTTCCATGTGAATTCTGAACGTACCTATCAAGTCAATATGGGTTTTATTTACAAAATATTTTTCAGGATGTATCTCATGTTGTGGTGCACCTCACTTAATGTAATGCACTGTATCCTTATACAATTGCAGTATAGCACATTTTATTGTAATAATTTTTTAAATTCAAATGACACACTTTTAATTCTATTTCTAAATTATTTAACTTTATAATTTATAAGTGGTTTCAAGGAATGTTTAGCAGAGAAAATACTTGGGTCCGGCAAAAGTACGGCTATGCAGGAAATCCTTAGTAGTTATAAATATATGTTTTACTTGATATATGTATGTATGTATGTACATATGCATATACATATGTATGTACATTAGGGTTGCCATTATTTTATTTATTTTTTATTTCTTCTACTCTCAACCCCCCCCCCCAAAATTGGTTCAATTTTATGTAAAAAAATATACAAAAAATTTCATACCGATAAGTTGTGTTTTAGGGGGTGCGTCCGCCCCTCAAAGTTGGCCCTCAAGCCCATATATTCAATGTATTTTTTTTTTTTTGGTTTAGTTTTATTTTGACTATCTATAGGTATGTATTATGTATGAAATAATTTAATTTAATTGTACATGCTTAAAATAAAAAATTTCCATATACATAAGTATAATTTTGTTACATAAAAGTGTTGGTATTTTCTTAGTTATTTTCCTCATTATTTTCTAAAATATTAATTTTAGCAAAAAAACATTCTTTGAGACTAATGTTGTTGACTTGAGCTAAAATATTGCCTCATTAATTTACAAGAATATGACATTCTTGTAAATTAATGATTTTTTACAAGATACATAGTCATATGAAAAAAATTACATTGAAAAATGGGCTTGAAGGCCAACTTTGAGGCCCTACAACGCAACTTATCGGTATGAAATTTTTTTGTATATTTTTTTTACATAAAACTGAACCGATTTGGGGGTGAGAGTAGAAGAAATCAAGAAAAAAAGTCTCCATACAATTAACGGCCACTCTAATGTACATACATACATATGTACATATTTATATGTAAGTACATTATTCACAAATGCATACATCTATAATATACTTATGTACATAGATTCTTTATTATTATTATAGATTCTACGTAGGATAACATTTTCTTTTCAGCGAACATCACTTACTAATATGACAAAAGCATCCACAACAAACAATTTCTTTTTTTTTGCTATTAAAAAACTTTTTTTCCAAAACGTTCGATCAAACCGGCAAATTATGTATACATACCTACACATTTGCAATGCATATGCGACATACATATGTATGTATGTATGCATGTACATATGCATGTGTTATGTATTTAAATATAAAAAGATCATCAAATCAAATCAATCAAGTTTTAGTATTTTTTAATCGAAAAGATGGGTATTAATTTTTACACAAACACTTGCTTTATTTATTATTTTTCGCATCAATTATTTAATCTTTTAACTTTTCTTTGCATAGGTAATTATGTTGTGTGTATGTATGTACATGGGTATGTACATACATACATATGTATGTAGAAACAGTTTAATTTAAAAAGAAAACACTATAACAACGCGATAGCCACCGACGACCGTGATTAATGAACTATAACTAAAGAGATGAATAAAATCTTAATATATCATTCCAAAAAATAGTGTGTATTTTTTTTTGCATTATTCCAAAGCACACTTGTTGCTACAACAACAAATAACACGAAATAAGTATGTAAGATTAGCGGAATTAATAACAATAACAACACCAGTAGAATTGGAGAAGTTCATATACTTTCAGCGTTGCCAGGTATGCAGATTTATCTGTTTCTCGCAGTTTTTTTATCTGTTGAACAGTCGTGCAGTATTTTTAATTATAGGTTCTTACAGCCTTGGCAGTATAGGTTTCAACAAGTTTGCTTTGGAATATTGAGAGATGCTGCACATTTGGGAATATCAATCATATTATTAATCCCTTTAGTTTTAATTCAATATTCACGGGTGTAAAGGCTCAATCAGACGTGACATAACCATAGCCATAGAGAGCAGCCGTTCGAACCAAACTAATAGGCAACACTGTATTCGATTATACGTGACTCGCCATAACGCCATAACTCTCACCATAGAAACCAATTGAATTTTGGTTTGGTTATGGCGTTATGGCTATGTCACGTCTAATTTAAGCTTATGGCAGGGTTTCCACCTGTGTGCCATGTGCCACACAAGCGTAAAAAAAGCTTAACCACTAATTACTAATGAAAAACAGTTTGATTCAGACAAGTATTTATTGAGTTAAACAGTTTCATACATAACTAATAGACAATTTTATAGAATCAAACATGATTGGAAACTGTTTAAATCAATAAATATATGTCTGAATCAAACAGTTTTTCATTAGTAATTAGTTGGTTACACTTTTTTGGGGAAATGACACACAAGAAATGCCAGATGTAAACTAGTGTCCTGCACAACAGTATTTATAAGACTTTTCAATACATGAGAGATTTTTTCCAATGCTTTACTACAGCGAAATATTCTAAAAGAATCGCTAACCAACACTGTTGGCAAGACAAACCACCGAAAAAAATTACTTGCCAAAAGTGTTGCTTACCTATTCTTTTACAATATTTCGCTGTAGTAAATCATTTGAAAAAATCTCTCATGTCTTGAAAGGTCTTATAAATAGTCTTGTGCAGGACACTAATGTAAACTCAGCCTAAGTTAGAAAGCAAGTGAAAATAACAAGTGTTTGAGTGAAAAGTTATAACTACTAGATACTAGTCTCCTGCACAAGACCTCTTATAAGAACTTTTAAGACATGAGGGATTTTTCAAATGCTTTACTACAGCGAAATCTTATAAAACAAACGTTAACGACATTGTTTGCAATAAATTTTTTTGAGTATTGTAGGTATAGGAGTAAAGAAGAAAACACTTCGTGACGGAAGAATTTGTGATACTAGCTTCTTTCTACGCATAAGCGCGTGTAAAAACGTCATGCATGCACATGCAAAGGCACACACATGCATTAACATTAGTTGTATGCGGTTAATCACATAATAGCCCTGGTGGGGTTAAGTGTCCCCAAGTCAATATTTTTGTTAACAATTATGGTGTGTTTTTGGTGACACTGTCAACAAATTGTTATTTATGCTTTTGTTTTTGATAGCTAGAGAAAATTGTTGACTGTTAATATATATAATTTTATTTTCAAGTATTTGTTTGAAGATTCTTTTTCAGTAATCAGTACAATCTTACTATTAACATTTTCGCCATATGGTCCCACAAGACCTACCTAGTCAGTATTGACGCAGTCTAGTGGTAGACAGACGTAGGACGAGCCTGTGTTAAATGTTAATAGTAGATAGCATTAGTTGGGGTATAATTTGTGAGTAGTATTGGTGACATCGTCAGTAGATAATCAGTATAATTTTACTATTGAAATTTCCTGGCGGTGGTGACAGCGTCTATAGTGATTCAGTACAGTTTAACTACGGACATATCCCGCAGTGCGGTGATATCGTCAATAGTAAGTCAGTACAATCTTACTATTGACATTTTCGCCATATGGTCCCACAAGAACTACCTAGTCAGTATTGACGCAGTCTAGTGGTAGATTTCGTAGGACAAGCCTGTGTTAAATGTCAATAGTAGATAGCATTAGTTGGGGTATAGTTTGTCAGTAGTACTGGTGACATCGTCAATAGATAATCAGTATAGTTTTACTTTTGACATTTTCTGCAGGGAGCTTACCATCTACATATTACACACACACTCAAACGTACAATATGTAAAATAACAAGCATACACTAATCAACAGTACTTCTTTTGAGTGTTTGTTACAAGCAAGCTGTCTTGCGACATCGCTTGTTACAACCCTCTAGTCAGGCTAGAACCATATGTCTCTATGTCAATACTCTTTCTCCAGCGACAATGGCACTAGTTAAAATGTCGACAACTTTCCTTTTATGCGTGAGTAGAGATACGTTAGAGACAACAGTTCCAGTGTATTTCTGGTGATATTGTCAATGAACGCGTCAATAGTTTGTTTTTCTTTTTTATTATGTTGTGCAATAATATTAAATAAATATATGTAGACGAGGGTCACTAAAATCTACGAGTGAATCTTCGGTTCAAATATCTCTATCAATGACAACCCTATGTTATATGTCAATAGGCGATTACATTGGCTGGGATACACCTAATCAGTAGCACTATTGACTATGTCACTAGAGAATCACTATAATTTTACTATTGACAACGAGCGAGGAAATATCAATATTGTAGACTAGAGCCCCTAAAATTTACTAGTGAATCTTTGGTACCAATGTCTCCATGTGGTCCCAAAAGAACTACTTAGTCAGTAGTGATACAGTCTAGTGGTGGATTTCCAATGACAAGCTAATGTTAAATGTCAGTAGATAATACCATTGGCTGGGGTACACCTGGTGAGTAGTGCTACTGACAACGTCACTAGTAAATCACTACAATTTCACTATTCGCACTTTCTGCAGGGAACTGATATACACATACACCAATACATCCATCGTGCTTCGCTTATAGTACGACAGCATTTATTATTGGTTTAGTATAATACATGCGACGTGAATACATTTAAAAATCAGGAAGTTTTTACATTTCAAGGCTGTTTACGCAGCTCTCTACTAGATACATAAATGGTAAAAAGAAGAATTAATTTTGATAAGTATTGAAGGTGTTGCTTGTCGTTTCGGTTTGAGAAGTGAAATATGTTGTTTAATAGAAGGGAATAGATGTATTATCACATTTATGTACGTACATCCATATGTAGATACATACATATGTACATATGTATTTATGTATGTATGCATGAACGTTTGTACAAAAGTACCCTGCAGAAAGTGCGAATAGTGAAATTGTGGTGATTTACTAGTGACGTTGTCAGTAGTACTACTGACCAGGTGTACCCCAGCCAATGGAATTATCTACTGACATTTAACATTAGCTTGTCATTGAAAATCCACCGCTATACTGTAGCACTACTGACTAAGTAGTTCTTTTGGGACCACTCGGAGACATTGGCACCAAAGATTCACTAGTAAATTTTAGGGTCTCTAGTATACAAAATCGGTATTTCCTCGTTCGTTGTCAAAAGTAAAATTATAGTGATTTTCTAGTGACATAGTCAATAGTGCTACTGATTAGGTGTACCCCAGACAATGTAATCACCTATTGACATATAAAATAGGGTTGTCATTGAAAATCTACCAGTACACTTTAGCACTATTGAGAAGGTAGTTCTTTTTTAACTAATTTTTCAAAAAAATTTCAGTTAGGTCGGTTAGTTAAAACAGCGACGATATATAACATGCAGAGACATACATACATATGTATATTGTTTAGGTTAATTCTAAGAAAAAACTTTTATCTTGTTTGTTTTCATTTGTTTGTTGTTTTGTTTTTCTGGAAGAAATATCTTAGTATATGTATATAGGTAGATATAAACTTCCATCTATATACATATATTAAGATATTTCTTCCAAAAAAACTTTTATATGCAAAAATCTATAGAAACCCATATTTTTCGATTTATGGGCGATAAAATTTATACTGCGAATATATGCGAATTCTGAACGTACCTATAAAGTCAATATGCGTTTTGTTTACTAAATATATTTCAGGATGGGATAATGTTGTATTGTGCCTCACTGAATGTAATGCACTGTATCATAATGCAATTTCATTGTAACACATTTTATTGTAATAATTTTTAAACGACGCACTTTTAATTTTATTTCTTAATTATTTAACTTTATAAGTGTTTGCAGTGAACTTTTAGCAGAGAAGATATTTGGGTCCGGCAAAAGTACGGCTATGCAGGTAATCTTTAGTAGTTATAAATGTATTTTTTACTTGATATGTATATGTATATACATATGTATGTTAAATTTTAATTGAACTAGAATGTTAATTTTTCATCTCTTCTTTAAAAAATCACATTAATTAATAAAAAAATTTTATTTAATATGAATTGAAATTAATGGACTTAAGCCCGATTAAATAAAACCTAATCAGAGATGCTCCATTATTATTTTTCTAACTCACGTCGTCCAGTTTAACGTCGACCATTCGGGTCGCAAATGGAAGCAATTATAATGGAAGTCCACAAATAAAGTGACAACATGCCGGCTCATAGATATTAGCCGGCTTGTAAAGGCCCGGATAATTGAGGTATAAATATAAGAATAGAATACATTAAACTTTTTTTGTTTTTAAGTTTAAAATTTTTTAAACGTACTAATAATCCCAAACTAATATTTTACTTATTAAGTAAAATATTTTTTTATTAAAAATACATTGAAATTGATTATTGAGGGGTTTAGCTGGATCCTATGCGCATTTCACTGTTGCTAATGCAGATAGATCATCAGAGAACCTTTACCCAAAGTTTCTTAGAACAACTAGAGTTATTATGTTATAAACTTTAATTTTTTTACTGAAACTTTAGTGGTACTGCTCATCTATGGTAAATGCCTTTACTTTAACTTTTTAATTTTTAATTCCAGTTGTTCATCGTTAGTTCTTGCTGTTCTTGTTGTTGTGCACGCATTGCAATTAAAATAAATCCAGTAAAGTGCGACTTTGACTCGCGCACATTCGGTTTTGATTTTATATTTTTTTTTTATTTAGCTTTCTTCCTTTTTTAAGTTTTTTCAGTTTAAACGATTTTTTTCAGTTTTATCGCTTTTTTCTCGTTTTGGCGTTTTTTTTTTCTCTTTTTGCGTTTTTTTTTTAGTTTTCGCAATTTTTTTTTTCATTTTGGCGATTTTTTCATTTTGGCGATTATTTTCTGTTTTTTGGGGTTTTTTTCATTTTGGCGATTTTTTCTGTTTTTGGGATTTTTTCATTTTGGCGATTTTTTCATATTATCGATTTTTTTGTTGAAGGATTTTTTTCATTTTGGCGATTTTTCTGGTTTTTCGCGATTTATTTTAGTCCTAGAGATTTTTTTTAATCTGGTGCTTTTTTTCGATTTGGCGATTTTTTTTTTTGTTTTTTGGCGATTTTTTATATTTGGCGATTTTATATTTTTTTGATTTTTTAGTTTTACCGTTTATGAAAATTTCAAGAGTTTTATTCTTACGGTCTCCAAGACACAGCAAGTTGTCAAAATTACAAAGTTAAAATTGCATTAACTAATGGAACACCCTTTAATTTAAACTTTTTAAATTTAGTGTTAATTGTTGTAGTCTGTATAAAAATACACTAACTTTACAAATTTCAAGTGTATATATGTACATACAATTGTATGTATATTACATGGGATTTTAACATTTTTCGTTGCTCGTTTTGGAACACCCTTTAGTTTTTAACTCTCATCTATTTGTTGTTGTAGTGGCCAAATGTCTACATATTGTGTCCAAATTTCAAGTCCGTAGCTCTTACGGTTCATTTTCACCTTTGGTGTACGGAAATATACAGAAAAATAACTGGCGGCGGCGCACCGTCGGCTTCGAGCCGGTCGACTTGTTTCTCTGCTTGGTATTGCTTCTTTCAAACACTAATACACTCATACATAGCTCACACCGATTTGACTATGCAAAGCAAAGAAATCTCAGCAAAGAAATCTCAGCAAAGAAATCTCAGCAAAGAATCAAAGCCAAAAAATTTTTACCCCCTAGCGTATAGATGTTTACACATCAAAAATAGTTTACTTAATAAGTAAAATATTAATTTGGGATTATTAGTGCGTTTAAAAAATTTTAAACTTAAATTTTAACAATTCCCATAAAAAATCACTAATTTTTGTGTTTTTGTTTTGAAAAATTTGTATCATCTAGTACTTTTTCAAATAGCATTATGTAACCCTAAGATAGACACCTGGTCAAATTAAATATCTATGTAACTTGATATGAATCTTCAGGGTGGTTTTAGCAATTTTTTTGTTATTGTATCTTCTTTTTTCTAATCGAAAAATAAAAAAAGTTTCATGCAGCAAATATCATAAAAAGTAAAACTATAAAATTTTAATTTTTCGAATACTTTGAATGTTTTTAACAATGTTGTGAATTCACGGTGAGTTTGACACCAGAAGGAAGGAATAAAATACCACCAACAAGAACTTCTTCAATTTTGTACTTCTTGCACGCCAGATCCTGTTTTTATTTTATGTGTTTTTTATTGAAAAGAAATTTTGTGTTACAATGGAGCGATGTGTGTGTGTGTGTACTTTTACATGGTAATGATAACATTTTACTCCAGTCCCATGCATGCACATGCTTTTATACATTTCCTCTTACAAATTCATATTATGGATTTATGAATGAGCTTTTCTTGTTGCTTTTATGGTCCAACGATAAGTGTTGTATTGTTGTCATTTATTTTATGCAATACATATTTAAGCATATAAATACTGTACTGCCTGTATACCAAAAAAAAAACATAAGTATACTATTATTAAGTAAAAATATGTCTTAATTTAAGTAAACAAATTTTCTAAGTTTAAATTATTTTTTCTAAGTTTAAGTAAATTTTTACAAAAATCTAGTAAAAATTACTTAACATGAGTAAAAAATAAAAAGTTCATATCCTCAAAAATAGTTATTAAAACTGCACACAAAAATTCTCAAGGACAAATTTACTGACTTAAAGGAAATATTTACCAAAAATTGGAAATTGGTTTAAAAGTTTAGAGCAATTGTATCTCTGAGTACTAGTCAATCTCGTTTTGAATCAAAAAATAAATGACTTGCTCCTGATTAATTCATAAAATTTGACTTACTTGAAAGACATAAAAAGGTATACCAAATTTTAGAAAAATATTTACCAGTTTTAGGTCTTTTTTCTTTAAATTATAGAATATATCTTTTATTTGCATTAAGCAAAAAATCTAAGTAAATTTTTTATATTTCCGAGGAATATTTAATAAAAAAAAAACATACCATGTGCTATAGAATTTAATTAAAAATAAAAATAAGTACCAGAATTAAAGACATAAAAAAACTTTGACAAATTTACTAAATTTGAGATCAATGATAAAAAATTTTTTTGCAAAGTTTCGAATGTTATGGAAAAATTTTACTCAATTTTAGAAATAAAAAAATAAAATTACTATAAACTAGTTCATTAATAAACTAGAAATTTACTAAATATTTTACTGATTTCAAGCTTTGTCGCCATACGATAACTTTTTTTACTCAAATTTAGAAAAGTTTCCAAAGTTTTAAGCCCTAATTCTGTTCGACGATTGTATCGTCTTGTCTATGGACGAAACAAAGCCGTAGTTGTGATTCTTTAAAACAATTATTTTTTATTGTCTATGTTAAAAGGTTCGTGTGTTTGCCTTATGATTTTGTTCCAAACATTATTTCCAAAACTTTTTTTTTATATATTTTTCAAACTATTGTATAATACCTTAATTTAATTTTTATGTTTTAAAATCATGGCAATAATATTTTTATTTTTCATTATCAAAGACAACAACCATTTTTGAAGAAAATTATATAGAGAATTCAAACACAAAAACGCAGAAGTATTTTCAAACAAAAACGTCCTCAATCTTCTTACTGAATTAGGGAATTAATTGATTTTTTTATTTTTGAGTGTATAGAATTCATAACGTGAATGCAATTTTTACTTTAATATTTAGGGAGGCATTGAAATGTATGTCACTTTAATAACATTTAAACTATTTCGCTCCTGCAGGTTTATAGAATTTTTATCGTTTTTTATCGTGTTTTACAAATTGGAATACTTTGAAATTCATTCTGGCCTAAGATATCGGTTTTTATAATCAGTACAATATTCGTAGTGCTTGTCAAATTTTTAGTAAAAAAAGTTATATGCTTAATAAACATACCCAGCAAAAAAAATAAAAAAAGTAATCGAGTTTGGAATTAAGAATTTTTGGTGGAAGCACTTCCCTACTGTATTACCAACTTAATGATTTTAACAAGGCGTGAGACTAAAATAATCGATTCTTGAGAAGTACTTACATTTTTTTTTATTTGTCAACATTTCACGTAATTTATTTCGTCTAAAAAAATCATTCTCTTCATTTAGCAACTTGCACGTCATTTTTTGTAATTTTAGGTAATGTGATTTGTAAGCGAGTAATGAAAATTGGCAATCAGAAAAGTAAGTCATTATATGGCAAGTAGTTCTAATGGTAATGTGTAATTTTTTGCTGGGTATGTATACGAGTATCTTGCACAAAGTTTTACTGTTTAATTATATGCATACATATGTATCTTTAAAAAATTCATTGATATTTGAATTATTCAAAGAGGCCAATCTCAAAATTCTACATTACTATTAAACATAAATTAAACGACGTAAAATTTTAGTCAAAAAAATCGCTTACTACTAACATTCTATACATATATTAATATGTATGTATGTCTGCATATACGTACATATCATTACCTTAATATAGAAAGGCCCTAACTAATTATTTTTTTTGAACTCGAGATTTTTGTATATTTCGGTAGAAGAATCCAAAAATCTCGATTTCAAAAAAATAATGAGTTAGGGTCTTTTATATATTAAGGTAACGTAATACATATACATACATACATATACATATGTATGTGTGTTCAAATACCTTTTGAAAATATTGCTGGATATATAAAAAATTATTTTTATATAGTTACCTATACAAACATGTGTATGGATATGCATATTTCATAAAAATTTAAATTTTCTTATTATTATTTTTAAATACATATGTACGTGTGTATGTATTTGTGCATATGTAGATACATACATTTTTGACGTAAAAAAACACTTGTTTCTATACTAATTACATATACATATGTACATATGTATATAAATAAATATGCCAATTTATTTAACTAGACGCTACTCCTTGGCTTAATGTAATTATTTAATACAACAAATTTTTTATTTATTTATTTTTACTACTTGTTTTTCTCACGCTTTTATATAGTAATTTCTTAATAAGCACCTATTTGTTTTTTTTTTATTTATTAAAGTTTGTGAATATTTTTTAAATAATTTTCTTTTTCATCCTCTAACTGGGGGTTTTTCTTCAGAAGACACACGCGTTATTAAGCACAGTACGTTCTAAACTAAACAACAACAATCCAGGCACTAAACATTTTCCCCCATAGTATGATAAAGAACACTAACACACACACACACACACACAAATACATACAGCAACATAAGCCATAAGTAATAAAATGTACTTGGATTTCAATAAATTTAACATTTCAGTTTTCAGTTTGCCTGGATGTTTTGCCTATATTGTTCCTGTTATTCAACTCCCAGGAGTTTAACAGTCGTACGAATAAAGGTAAAAGAAAGCAATACAAAAGGCAGAAAGAAAGTTTTGTGTATGTAAGGTAACGTGTTTCAATTAAAATATACATAGTACAATTGTACTTTTGCACATACAAGAAAAACAGTCACCCAATTTATATCCCAACCTTAAAAACGTGCAATGCAGACTGTTGCTTGCCACGAGGGG
The DNA here is from genome assembly GCA_949987645.1 of Tachina grossa. NCBI lineage: Eukaryota > Metazoa > Arthropoda > Insecta > Diptera > Tachinidae > Tachina > Tachina grossa. The sequence goes on from OX465274.1 coordinate 173,308,915, forward strand.
TGATAGATAGCCACCTACTACTACTTCGATTCGGCTACATGTGCCACATATGTATTTTGAAACAAAAATACTGTAAAAATTTTACGGCATCTAGCCACTACTACTAATTTTAAAAATTGCAACGACATGTTGAAAATTCTCATGACGTCATCGCCACATACGCATGTGGCTTTTTACATGCCGTGTACTGTAGGCTTAAGCTTTTTATGAACAGTGCTTAAAGGCTATTGATGATTTGCCTGAGCGGCAACGAAATGCGTCTAGACATGCTGAACCCAAAATTTGAAATAATTTCCATTATTTATTTACATTACTTGAAAACAGAAGCCAGTATTCGATTAACCGGCTGAGGGCCGATAAAACAAGCAATATTTACTCAGCTATTCGATATACTGAGAGGATAAAATCCTTAAGGGTCTATCCCACGATGTCGTCAACGTTCGACTTGCAGCACGCATCGTGGGACAGGCTCCAAATATCAAAAGCGAATAAATCGCATTTAATATATCCATAATATAGTAAAAAGTACTTTTAAAGCTTATCAGTAAAGAAAAAATAAAAAAAATAAATTATAATGGTTTCCAAAAAGAATATAATGTCCGTAATATCATTCATTTCACTAAATTTCTTGCCACCTCCTCGTACATAAATCTTGCCCGAAACAGTTGTATCTAGTACTTTCACATATATACATATGTGTATATATGTATGTATGTATGAATGCATGTATGTATTTTAATAGTATTTACTCAAATTTACTTTTGTGTTATGCTCCACAATTTCAAAATGCAAAGAGGATGAATTTTATATGAGCAAGAGGGAGCAAGGGGTTGTTTTCTTTTTCATATAACTGTTGCTCCACACTGTTGCTTCAATAGCAAAAAGAAAATAATTAAACTTTCTTTTTCTCTTGAAAAAAACTCAGCCTGTGAGAACTTTTTCTCTACTCTCCATTGCTGTTAGCGGTGCTGAAGCCAGTGTTGGCAATTTATGTATTTTCGAAATAGTGCTGCCATCCTTAACAAAATATTCACCCTTGTCGTGAAAAAAAGGGGAAAAGTTTGGGCAGGTGAAATTTTGATATTTTCCTTAAAACCTTTCCGTCTTTTATTCTCGATAAGGGGCATTAACAGTAATATATCATCTCTATCGCGAGCATGTTTCCCTTGAAATGTTTTCTCTTTTTCCGTTGTTTTCTTATTCTTATCACGGATAACATTTTGTAGGTGATATTTTCATATTTCTCTTCGTTTTGTTTACTTTATTTTAGAGTAACTTTAACATTTTCCTTTAAATTATATATTAGCTTTTTTAAATAATTCTTATTCTTGTCAGATAGTGAAGGTTAAGGAAATATGAGAGAAAGTATTACACAACTAATTGAATAGACTGAATCAAAGCGACAATAATAATAGCAATAAAGTACTCAATAATATTGTGTAGTCTTTGGGCTCTTTAATATTACAATTCGCTTGTATTATAATCTACTTGTACTGTGTGTTTTAAGATTTTATATTATTATGATGTAAAGTGGAACACTTTGGGGGCGCTGGGGAAGTTGCCATCGATTGGCTAGTGATATTTTTACCCATTAGAGAAAAATATCACTGATGCCAGAATAATGCCTGTTTAAAAATTGTGCAAATCTATTCACTTATTATGTTATTTTATTTATCTTAGTTTATTTTATTATATTTCATTTTATTGTATTTTATTTGATTTTATTTGATTCTATGTTATTTTATTTTTCATTTTATATTATTTTTAACCCCCGACTAAAAAAGGGGTGTTATAAGTTTGTAGTGTGTGTCTGTGTGTCTGTGTATCTGTGTATCTGTGTGTCTGTCTGTGTCCACGTACAGGCCAAACGGCTGGACCGATTGTCATTTAGTATTTTCTGTTTGAAAGATCGAGAGGGTTCTTAGCTATGTTTGAAAAAAATCGGTCCAGCCATTTAGAAGATATAACATCTTTTCTGAAAAAAGTCGGGGGTTTTTAAAATTTTTAATTTTTGTTATATTTTATTTTATTTTATTTTATTTTATTTTATTTTGTCCATTTAATTTAAATAAGTGGTAGTGGCGTAAAATTTGTATAGTATTTTCAATGATTAAAGTTACTATTAAATGGCATTTAACAAATGTAGCTTTATGATGACATCAAAATTTCGTTAGGACCACGTGCGCATGTGCCTTTTTACATACCCTGTAGTAAGGCTTTAGTTTAGATATGCAGAAGACATGCAATGCATATTTATTTATTCATCATTCTTGGTTACACTCCGTTTTCTGCTTTACTGAGTCAACATGAGGCTCTACATGTGTGATTGCATTAAAAATCAAGAGCTATCAAACCGTTCTCTGTTTCATATGACAAGTAATAATTTAAAATTACAACGGAATTTTTTTCGGCTCCGTTAACCATGCATGACAAGTTGTGAATATCAGAAATAGTGCAGTATGGACAAGAACCAATGAGGTGTGGTGTATTGAAAGATATATGGTAATAATAATCTCACCACTTTTAGCAAAAAAAAAACTAACACTAGTCAGCGTTTAGACACAAAAACATTTGGAAGGGAAACAGTTTGTTAGCAATTTACTGGTGGGGAAGGGAGTATAATTTTTGTGTTCGGTACTGGGCGCCACGCTTTATTTTCATATTCTTTGCTAAATATACACATATACATGTATATGTAATACATGTATGCTTGATATTATCCACTAATATTGGAATGTCGCCGGCAACGTTTACGTCCATGTGAATGCGAATAAATCAATAAAAGAGAATTCCATATGTTTTCCTTCCAAATGTTCAACCGTCTAAGCTCAAACTAATTAAATCAAGCCAGAGCAGGGTAAATGAATACTTTTAACTTTAAAATCTCGAAAATCAAAGTTGTGGTAAAATTTACTTTGACAAAAATCCCCCTAACGTCCAAAGTATAGAGAAAAAAATTACGAAGCGTTATAAGCCGCATATCTTCTACCAATATATCCTATGGTTAATGCTGCAAACTGCCTCTAAGCAACGATCCCCTTAAAAAACCATTCAACCGAATATTGTTAAATTTTGCGGATAAAATGCTATAATGGCAACAATGTTATCTATGAATATCCCTTAGTCTCTGAAAAATATCCCATAGTGTCTATATTGAAAAAATGGAAATTATCTTTTAAAATCGATTAATGGAAATGTTTAAAGGCAAAACAAATGGCATCACCAAATATTCGAAAAGGTAATGAAATTAGATAGAAGCGAAAATACCAACATAATATTGTCTAGCAAATTTCTAAGCCATTTATTGTGAATTACAAATATATTGAGCTTCAGTTTTAACAATTCCGGTAATGGTGTACATAACATGCAATTTAGTGATTTCAATCTGTGTCGTGTTTTGATTAATCATACTTGTGGTAAAACTATTATTGCCAGGTGGGTGAAGGCAATAAGACTATTCCAAATTTTATGTATTTATATAGCACGAATTCCTCTTTTATTTGAACAACGAAATAACTCAAAAGAAAAACTATTTTTAATGAAATCGAGTCTAAAGTTTTCAATTTACACACAACTTAGAAGAAAAGGGAAATTTCGTATTTCTCTGAAGAAACATAAAGGAAGAAAAATAATACAAGCTATTTGGTCTGGGAAAATTTTGTAAATGTTTGTTTGTATTTAAGAATTATTTTCATCGATTTTCGTTATAAGTAATTTTTTTTAGGTAATTCAAGTTTAAAGTATTTACCATGATATAAATATAGAAGGTACTTCCATTCTCTCTTTGTTTTGAAAAATAAGGAAGGCAATAAGACTATTCCAAGTTTTATGTATATAGTACGAATTCCTCTTTTATTTGAACAACGAAATAACTCAAAAGAAAAACTATTTTTAATGAAATCGAGTCTAAAGTTTTCAATTTACACACAACTTAGAAGAAAAGGGAAATTTCGTATTTCTCTGAAGAAACATAAAGGAAGAAAAATAATACAAGCTATTTGGTCTTGGAAAATTTTTAAATGTTTGTTTGTATTTAAGAATTCTTTTCATCGATTTCAGTTATAAGTAATTTTTTTTTTAGGTAATTCAAGTTTAAAGTATTTACCATGATATAAATATAGAAGTACCTTCTTCTTCTTCCATTCTCTCTTTGTTTTGAAAAATAAGGATTCTGGTAGTTTGTTTTTTGAGAGAAATAAAGAAAAATGTTCCCATATGGGAAAAAATGTATTTACATTTTGAATTCTCTTTTTCCTAAACTTCATTCATTCATATTTCGACTTTGACATATCTTTTTCGCTAGGTTTCAATATATTGAAAGGACTTTCTAAGCTTTTGCCATAGTTGCAGTTCAATGGTGTTTTTTTAACACAACACAACACAACCCACGAAGCGATTAGTTTGTTTGCGGGAAACACCCAGACTCTATGGTGGGAATCGAAAACACGACCTTTGGAGTGAGAGGCTAGCACCGCTACCACTCAGCTACAGTGGTACCAAAACTTCAAAGCTTTATTTTTTTATTTTTTATTTTCTATTTCTTTAATGACATTTTAGATCTTTGTATTTTCGCTGTATAAGTTTTTTCTTTAGCTTACGATTTGTCGGAAAACATATTTGCAACAAATTATTTAGTGTTTTTATATTTTATAAAAGTTTTATTCACAGTCTGGGCCACAATGTCAACAGAAAATGTTCGATAGGTTACTTATGTACATATGTATATAGAAAATATGTAAGTAAGTTTTATTTTATTTTATTGTTCTTTTCAATACAAGTTACCGATCGAACGATGTCGACATCGTGTTTTGTACATACATTTAAATTTGCAATGATTTAACTATAAAATAGTTTTCCCTACATACTATTTTTAACCACCGACCAAAAAAGGGGTGTTTGTAGTGTGTGACTGTGTATTTGTGTGTCTGTCCGCGTCCACGCACAGACCAAACGGCTTGACCGATTTTTATTTAATTATTTCTGTTTGAAAGGTGACTTGATCGAGAGGGTTCTTCATATGAATTTCCCTTTTGCATATGCCTTGTATCGAAGCAAATTTACCTTGCCTTGGCATTTCTTTTTTTGTAATTTGTAATCAAAATATTTCAAAACTATTAAAATATGTCATTTAAAATAAAAACAATTAACAAAATCCTTGTTTTAATCCTATTAAATTACTTTCAAGTATCGCAAACAATACTCCGAGGCCGTTGCTCCTTTTTAAACAACAAAGTTCTTACGCACATCTGTACAGCAAAATATCCGAGTGAAATCAAAGAAAGATATCTGGATGAATATGTGCAACCAGATTTAAATTTTGCCGTATTTGTGATTAACAATTGGAATAAATATTATTTTATAACTCACGATTATAGTGAAATCTTTAATTGTTCAAACAATTTGCGTATAATCCAAGCTAATATTCTGCAATGTGAGGAAAAAGAAATCGTTTTAAAAGGTGCCATGATTGTGTGCCTGGAACATCGCGTTTATGTGGCAGATGAACTAATCGATCACTGTATGCAAACTTCTGAAACAGTGACCAAATTTGCTGCTATGCACTACAATGAGCCCAGTCGACTTTTAAAGCAGGCACAGTTGGAGTCTAATAAACAATTAAATCGTAAACTTAATGTTAAGTTGTATATATTTCATGTGTTGTGGCTTTTAAAATCTATAAAGATTGATTTCATTTATAAATAGGAATTTTTTTTATAAGTATTATTTTAGTTGCAATCTATCATTAGATAATTTGATAATAAAAAAATTAGAACACATAAGAAATAATTATAAAAAAAACTCTTAAGAAAAACTGTTTAGCATGAAATGACTCCTAATTTAAAAAAAAAATGTTTGTAAGTGCATGTGTATAAGTCGACGTCCGTGCTATGACGGCTTCTACACACGCAAAGTTTACTTTGCAAAGTCTTTCGTTTGAAGGACTGAAAAACTGCATATTAAATATTTGTTCCTAAAAACCGTTTATGCAAAAAACAACTTGATAATCTGATAATTTCTCAAAGCGAATTTAACCGAGTATAGCAAGGCAAATTCATATGGATTCGCCTTGGAGTATACCTTATATGAATTTGCCTTGGTCTTAAATATTCAGGTGACTATTTTCGCCGCTTGAAATTTTAATATGCGTTAAGGCAGAATTAGTTTGTACGCGCTGTTCTGTTCTGAATCAGCTGTTTTGTTTCTGTTGAGTTGAAAATCTGTATGTGTGGTTAGGTTTTACTTTTTCGTTCTGTTCTGTTGCTGACAAATCTGTAGAAAATAGAATTCAACATTAAGTCACAGCCAAAAGTGTGTATGTATTAGTGTGTTTTGATATTTTGTGTACTAGTGTAATCAATTTTATAGGTTGCCTGCTGATTTTTTTTTCACAGACAAAGTAATTGCAAAATATTTTATACAGAAAGGAACGGCACAGAACAGCAACAGAAAGTAAAGACTAATGAAACCTTTAGACGGAACGAATTCATACAAGGTACACTCCACTCATTTCGCTTTGAACAATTTATACATATATACTCAAGGCGAATTCATACTATATAGTTGGTCGCAAGGGATCAGGTGACTGTTTTCGCCGCTTGTAAGTTGAATATACGTTGGATGTCAACGCACATTTTTCAGTACATTTTCTTGACATTTAAAGTAAAGGGTGTCCCAACAAGAACGCAAGATTTAAATTTGGCGCCATTCGAAGTGTCATTGTTTGACATTTGATCAATTGTTATTGTTTGCTAGTAGAAGGTACGAGGATAGTAAAAATGAAGCGCTACACGAATGAACAACGCATTCTCATTGTGAAATTGTTTTATCAAAATGGTGAAAGTTTTGCGGCTACAGTTCGCAAATTTGCGATCAATTTGGGGTCACAATAATGCTCTAAAAGAGTCAACTGTAAAGAGATTAATGGATAAATTTGCCGAAACTGGGTCTTTTAGTGATGTAAAGACAACAACGCGCCTTTGACCAGGTCGATCGACCGAAAATGTCGCAGCTGTACGTGATGATGTCGCTCAAACGCAGGTCAAGCGCAAACAGTCAATGGTGTTCGGTATCGTGAAATGATAACCAATTTTTTCCTGCCTAGAATTAAAGAAATTAATGTGGAGGGCATGTGGTTTCAACAAGACGGCGCCACGTGTCATACAGCCAGAATAATAATTCAATTGCTACATCAGTCATTTCCCGGTCGTGTTGTTTCGCGTTTTGAAGACCAGAATTGGCCGCCTAGATCGTGCGATTTAACACCATTAGACTTTTTTCTTTAGGGTTTTTTGAAGTCGATGGTTTACGCGAATAAGCCGACGACGACTCAAGCCTTAAAAGAGGAAATTGGACGCTGCATTAATAAAATACCGCAGCATTTATGCAAAACGGCCATTGAAAATTTCACTAAAAGATCGCGTGTGTGCCAGCAAAGCCGCGGCGGCCATCTGCCCGATTTGTTGATCCACACATAACCTCATTTTGTCTACTTTACGATATAATAAAGTTTCGCGATTTTTTTTTTAAATATCTGTGTTTTATTTAAAATTTAAATCTTGCGTTCTTGTTGGGACACCCTTTATAAATTTCTCAAAGCGAATTAAGCTGAGTATACATTATATGAATTTGCCTTGATACATACTTTTAATGACAAGAAAAAATGTGCTGGAAAATGTGTGTTGACATTTAAATTATATTCGGATTAAAAGCGGCGAAAATAGTCATCTGAACGTTTGCGACTACCCAGTATATATTCGCCTTAAGACTACATATACATATAGGATTCGCCTTGTAGTTTCAAGTTTTAAGCGAATTGAGCCGAGTGAATTTGCTTTAGAAAAATATGTATTGATATATAATTTGGATTCGCCTTGGAATTTGCCCTGATCAGTGGCAAAAATTATCAAGTACAAGCGTGCTGCCACCTGATTAAAAATGCAAAACAAAGTTAGGCACACACATATATTTTTATATTATTTATGTATTAGTGATAATATGAATGAGACTAAAATGTATGCTGTGTCAAATGCTTATGAAAGATTGAATTTTCTTCTGCCATACGTGTGTTAAAGTACGTGTAAATAAGAGCATAACGAAGGCCTTTTGATTGCAATACAACAACCATAAGCTTTGTAAAGAACCAAAGTATGTCAGAAACACAGTGATAATTGCACCATGAACCAAAACAAAAGCAAATTTTTTATACTTGTCAGATACAAATTAAAAACTAAATACTATCAGATGAAATAGCGCTACCAGCTGTTTAGATATGCATTGTTCAAAACTTTGGACAGCTGAAGACAAACCTATCAGATTATTTCCTTGGTTGCCACATTTTATTAACGCAGTAAATGGAAAAAAATTCAAATTCCCTAAATGTTTATCATGACAATTCCTAATGTATTCAAACTAGAGATGAGCGATCGCATGATTTTTTAATAATTTTGCTCTTAGTGAACGTGATTTCTAAATCGCTGTCCTTTTAAACTGTAACTGTGATGACAATTTGACAATTTGAAATTATTTTGTTTGAAGCAGTGACTATGATCATGGTTTAACATATATCATTTCATTTCTTCTAATTAGTACTTTAAAATACTAATAAGGAGAGCGACAATAACAAACAATTAGCAATCAACCACTTCCAAATATTGAATATTGTCCTAAAAGAGGCAGAAAGATACAATACAAAATGTGGGAGCTATACATAGTTCCCAGAAAAGCGATTTGACAAGATTTGATGATTTTTTTCTCGACAAAGCTGAAGATATAAGATATAAAAAAATTAATGTGGTAGATTTATTTACTGCTAAGCTGTGAAAAAAGTAACAGGTATAGAAATATTGCTCATCTCTAATTCAAACGATTTTATTTCTCTAATACCATCCATTCTCATTAAAAAATCCATGTATACATATATTTTTTTTTAATTTTTTAAATACTTTTTGTATCAGTTTATTTGTCTTTGCATGCAGTTTTTAAAATGTTTCCATTACGATAACAATATTTATAATTATAATTCTTTTTTTTTTTTTTTGCTTTTTTTGTTTTACAATAGTATTTACAACATCTATTTTTAAATAATTAATATGCTTTAAAATTATTCACAGAGAGAAAAAGATAAGTACATAAGTATAGAGATTAGAGATACATTTTTTTTATTTGTCACCCGGAGCTGGGCTGGCTAAAACTCCCAAGTGCTGATAAGTTAAAAAGAGTTAAAATCAAATTCAGAGCATTGGCAAAATCGTTGGCTACATAAATCAAGTCAGTTGGTGAGCATGAGGGTGTTGGTGTTGGTGCTGGTATTTTGTATGGGAAGTGGTATTGGTATTGGTGTTCTTAAGTTGAGGGTGGGAGGGGTAAGGAAGGTTTTTAGGAAGTTGGCAGTTACAGTGAAAGTTGAAAGAATTGAAAAAGTTAAAAAGTTTATAATCAAAGTTGAAAATATTAGATGAGGTCAAGTTGTAGATCAGTTGAAAGCGAAAAAAATAGAGAAATAGAAATCTTGAAAGAGCGTTACTAGAAATAAATGTTGAAGTGAAAATCTTAAGAGAATAAATAGATATTGAAGGCAGTGATAGATTGATTAGTTACTTAATAAACAGTAAGAAAAGCAAATAAAGAGAAAGAGGTATTTTAAAGGCAGTGATATGTTTAAAAAAGGAAAAATAAAACCAGTTTAAGAATAGATAGAAGTCGATTAAGAGTATTAAACATTAAGACGATTATCTCCTGTTGTAATCGGAAAGCTAGAAGAGAGCATATAGGGTTTCTTTAGAGTTATTAATTTTGCAGTAAAAGGAAAGAGTAACAGGCAGGTTGGGGAGTAGGTTGGAAAGTGTAAGTGTATCACTTTTTAATATTTTTCAACTTAAATTATATATGTTTGCATGTATATATTCTTTTTAAATAAACAAAATATTCATTATTCATTTCAACTTCATGTTGTTAAATCAGTTCCGTTTGAATCACCTTCTTCCATAAAAACATTATAGTTGCGTATCGTAACACTTTTTAGAAAAATTTACCATTTACCACCATAGTAACCACCGTGACCGGCTGAGTTATGGCTTTCGGCAGCCAAAGCAGACAAATGGGCAGCACGGGCATGTTGCACTTCAGCAGGTTCTACTGGCACACCGTTGTGAATGACTGGAATATGTAGGGGTCCGTGGTAGGGACCGTAATGACCGTGATGGGCTGATGTAGCATAGTGGGTGGGTGCACCGCCATGACTGCCGTGATCACCTGCCCAGCTGCCATCATCATGACCACCATAACCGGCAGAGGCAGAGGCCTTGGCGAGAGCAGCGTAGTGGGCTGCTTTGGCATGTTGCACTTCGGGAGTTTCTAGGGGAACACCGTTGTGTATGATAGGCACATGATAGCCATGAGCAGCAACAGCGTGAGAAGGAGCACCATGACTGGCAGCAGCGTGGGCAGCAAAGTGGGCAGCTTTGGCATGAGCGACTTCGGGTGTATCGTGGGGAGCACCATGACCATGAGCGGCGGCACCTAAAGCTTTAGCATGGGCAGCATAATGTTCAGCTTTGGCATGTTGCACTTCGGGAGTATCGACGGGCACACCACCATGAGTCAAGACAATAGGAGCAACAGCTTGATGGGCATAACCACCATGAGCCCACAATGAACGTTTGTACAAATGATGGCCACCGTGATCGTAGGCAGCGGCAGAGGCAGCAGCATGAGCAGCAGCATGAGCGGCCTTGGCATGGGCAACTTCAGGTGTATCATGAGGTACGCCTTCATGGGTCAAAGTTATGTGGGCCTGGGGTCCATAGTAAGCATGTCCGCCAGCATAACCGTGACCACCGTCATAAGCCGCAATGGAATGACCTAGAACTGGTGCAATGGGAGCGGGACCTTTGGGCAGATTGGTGCCAACAGCATGGAAACCGTGATGGGGATCAGCTGTGTATGAAACGGTTTGCTTATGCCCATGACCATCAATATACGAATAGGTGCCATGTGTGACACCATCATGCGAACGTGTTTCATGTTTCTGTGAGTTTGGATCCGCATAGCCGTACGAATAGCTATGACTATGAGGATCTAAATGGGCGTATTGTGTAGATACGGCACCATGATGATAAGACGCCGAACATGTTGCAACCAACAAGGCACACACAATTAACTAAAACGAAAAAAGAAAAGAAATAAATTTAAAGCCATTAATGTTAATTGATTGAAATAGCAGAAAGCTGCAAGCAAAAAATACAAATATTTTAACACTCATACGAAAGAGGCTGTCTGCTATTTTACATAATAAATATGTCAGACATGTGCCATGCTTGCAACAACATGTCTTGGCAGGCACTCGCTGTACAATTGAACGTATGTACGTGTATGTAAAATATATAATAATCAAAGTTTTGCAATCGTTTGAAATTTGCTTGCACATTACATGTTGCTGCTGTCAAGAAAGCAGAATAGAAAACTTGCACTAACTAAGCAGGTTACCTCAACTTGTATCCATAATACTCGTATCATTATGCATAATTATATTAACAACAAGTTTTATGACACCCTGCTTAAACTATTTTACTATTTTTTTTTCTGCTGTCTAACTATAATTTTTCATACTATTTAATTTTTAACCCAGTAACCTAAAGATTTGTGTTTATTTTATAATCATTCAAATGCAGAGCATTGGGGCTTGCAACCAACCCACTCTGATACAGACACATATTTATGCTCGCTCATACCTGCCACAGTATGTTGGCCTGTACCAATCATTCATTGTATTTTCCTCGCCTATTTGTAAAAATATATACAACTGTATTTATTTATTAATGTATGTATATTGTAAAATAATACTAATTTCTATTTTAATGTTTGGATTTGCAACATAATGTTGTGGTTGTTACGTTTGCAAAAGACTTTTCATTGCACATTATTTTTTCTATTTTTTTTTCTTTCTTTGCGTTTTCCATTTAGCAAATTTGCAATTTGTTGTATTATTTAAAATTACGTTACAATAAATATATATTTTCCACATTTTTACAATTCTCAAAAAGACAGAGCGACCAAACGAGAGCAGAAATATTTATTGAAGCTTAACTGCGGGTAATTGATACATTCACAATGAAAAAAAAAAAAAAAAATAAAAATGAATCGTATGCCTTTAGACAATTGCCATAATTTGCTTTTCAATGAGTAATTATTTCTTTTTTATGTGTGTATTTTTTTTCAAGTTTCATTTCCAATCTTTGGCCGAAATTTTTGCATATATTTTTTTAATGTTTGAACATTTTTATTGTGTTGTTTTTCCAATCCATCTCAGCTCTCAGCCATATTATGTGTTGCAAGTATGTTTATCTCACATGTGTGTAGGTTAATGTTGTTATTTCATCATCATCATCATCATCATCATCATGATCACCATCGTCATTGTGGTCTGACATTAAATTGTTGTTGTAGGTGACTTTAAACTTAAAATGTTTCTAAGGTTTCCCAATGAATTTTTTTGTTTCTTTGATTTTTGACTGTCAGCAAGTTCGTTTCTTAACTCTTTTGTTTTTCTTTAGTGAACTCAAAACGGAAAACCAAAGCAGTTCTTAAATATTGTTTGTTTTGCTTTTTTAAGCTAAAAATTTGTCAAATTCATATTTGGTTATATTTTGCATACAAATTTAATATAAAACATGTCTATTGTTACTTAGCGTATAAAAGTTTATTTATGCTGTTTTCAGAAGAACTAGAAAACGTTTTTGCTTAAGAGTATGGTCATGGCACAAAATGTTTAAATGACTATGTTAATTATAGTCGTAAATACTTTAGGCGTAATATGTATCTATAGAAAATATTCTAAGACACTCATTAAAAATACAAACAACATTGCCAATAAAACAAGTTATCTTAACCCTTATTACTTAAAACTTCCATGGTAATTCAGGTATATCGAACTTACTCAATTGCTCATTTTTGATACAAATCTGTAATCCAACCCATTTAAATTACACTTTTGCCACAAACCAGTGATCAAACCCATGTAAGTCGGTCGTTTTAGACACAAAGCTATGATCAGTTCCATTCATATAACATTGGTTAATGAGTGAGCTCGATCCCAGCCTAATTTAAATTATATAGTTTTGATCATATGTTCGACCCAAATCTTGTAGACTTGTATTAAACTCTTTGAGTAACTCATTTTATACGCAAACCTATAATCAAACCCATTTAAATTACGTGGGTTTGATTAATGGTTTGTATCTGAAACGAGCTACTGAAAAAGTTTGATACAAGTCTAGTGTAGCTTAGACTAGAGTCGGACTCATTTGACACAAACCTATGATCAAGCCCATTCATTATTGATTTTTGTCCAAAAGGAGCTACTGAATGAGTTTGATCCGAGTCCAATCTAGACATTAGACTTGGGTCGAAATTTGGCCGTCACAAAAGTATGATCAAACCTATTTAAATTACATGGGATTAGACTTGGGTCGAACTCGTTCACTAGTTCATTTAAATTACATGGGTTTGATCACTGGTTTGTGGAAAAAATGAACTAGTGAACGAGTTCGACCTAAGTCTACATGGGATTAATTGAATGAGTTCGACCCGTCTAGCTCGATACAAATCTAATTTTTCTTCTTGAAATATTTTACGTTTTCCCCAAATTCCTATCGTAAATAATAAATAATTTTTGCCTAGAAAATATTCCCTTTTTTATTTCCCTTATCATAAATGATATATTTCACGTAGATTTTTCTCTTCTCCCTTGCCTTTTTTCATATGATTTTTGCTGGTAAACTGAATAAATACATTTCGTACTTTCACTATTTTCCTTCCATTTAAATATTAAAGATTATAAATTAGTATGAATTTTTATCACAAGATCAGTAAATAATAGTCTCAATTGTTAATAATACTTTTTTGCATGAGATATGAACTTCTTTGGTTCACATGCAGTAAAGTTTATGGCCGTGGTAGTTTAAAGAATTTTTTTTACTACACCTAGAATATTTAATAACATAGCTTTACACAAAAAAATTAATTTTAAACAAAAAATATGTGCATATCTTATTTTCTTGCTTGATTTTGAATTGACTTTTAAACCTTACAAGTGTTCTTCCCGTTTTTTATTCACTGAGAACTGATAGCTGGAAAAAATTTCACATGATTCACGATAGAATTTTCCCTTTGAGGGGAATAAAAATTTCATGGGAATAAAAATTCCACTTATTTATTATTCACGATTATTATTCAAAAACAATATTTTCCCAATTAATTAAATTTTTAGTTTCAATAAAAAAAATTAAATTAAAAGCATGTATAATTTCAATCAAATTGTTCAATTTAATGAATCACAAAATCAACTGCTACTTCAAAGTTAATTAATTTAATGATTGAATTAAAATTTTGAATAGAATAATTATTCTAAAAATTCTGTTAAGCAAATTAATTGGCTTAGCTTGAATATGCGGACATACATACATATATTTATTGCAGCTTGATACTAAAAATGCCAACTCATCAAAAAAATAGAAGTCTTGCAAACCTAATATATTTATATAAAAACTCTGAGACTACAATTTAATAGACTAATTTGAAGTACATCATTGGTTTTTGTGCATGCTTCGCATTTTTAATATTTCCCTTCCTGTTACTGCCCAGTTTTCTTTAACTAAATGATACTAAGTATTACTTTAGTGGAAATACATAAAAACAATATTACTTGTTTTGTGGGCACGGCACAGCCCACTTTACCAAACATTAACTACCGTATTCAAAAAATAATAATTTGGGTTTGAAATGTGTGTTAAAACAGAAGTTTTCTATACGAAATTTTGACTAAAGCATACCTTATATACAAATTATCGTTTTTTAAATACGGCTATAAATATTTATTAACACTAAAACGGAACGCAGATGTAATGTTTCCCAATGATAGTATCTACTTGAGGTACAAGGAAATGAAGACATTATTTACAACTATTCCGGCTACAGGTTTTCATTAATTTTTTTAACCTTAGTGATTTATATATATATATATATATTTTTTTTTTTTTGTCTTACTTATGTAAGACAAAGATTTCTTTTGCTAGTGAAGAACGTTTTAATGAAGAAAAAAATTTCAGGATACTTTAATTTCAATTCCACAATTAACTGACTCTGTGTCTAATTACAAGTGCCGTATTTCGGCTATGACTACGACGATTTTGTGCTATATTAAAGAAAAAATGTTGCAATGTTCCTTAGTCTAGTACAAAATTATCGTAGTTTAAGTCTTAATACGACACTCGTAATAAGGCCCTATGTTTAGAAAATCAATACAAAACTTCCTGTCAGAATCTATATTCAAAACGAAAAAAAAAATAATATTTAATAATTAATTAATTAAAAATTAATATTTAATAAAATTAATATTTTAGATTTCAATATTAGTTCCCACATCGATTTAAGTTTTCATTTGCTAAAAAGACACCATAAATACTGTAAATATTTAATATATGTATATGACTCTATAAAGTTCTTGGCACATTTAAATTATTTTTTTAAATTTAGATTTTTTTTAACAGTTCCTTATACATATGTGTGTTTATATTCTTAATGAAAATCCTTTTACTTACAAATGGTTTCATTTTGTAAATTGAGTTTTAAAACAAAAAAATCACACTTAAACTTTTAAGTTCTTAAACAAGCAGAAAATCACAATAATTGTTAATACGGCACAATATCCTTTTTTTTTTGTATTATTTGTTTGTTTATTTTTTAAGGCTGCGTATTAAAAGAATATATTCACAGTTGAAAAATGTTTTAAAAGGAATTATTTGAAACTAGATACACGCTCAGTGGGCTTAACCTCCTAGAATCGCGACTAGGACTGTTAACGAACTGTGCTAACAAGTGGTAAAGTGCACCAATTTATACCCCCAAAACAAACAAACAAAATCAAACCAAATTCAACTCAACTGACACCAGCAGCAGATCGAGCCAATAAAAGCAACAACAATAGTAATAACGCAGAGTAGACCGACCGAAAATAACAATAACAAATCTATAACAACAAAACGAAAGAAAAAAATAAAAAGCAAATCATATGTACATACATATGTATGTAGTGCAGCGTATTAATGCTGTTGTTGTTGTTGTTTCTTATTAATTTTTAACAATAAATCCAGCAACAGCAACAACAGCAACAATGCGCTAGATGGATTAACAGCAATCAAATAAAAACTAATACAACAACAGCAACGGCCAGAAGAACAAAACAACAATAATTTACACACAACTAAAATAACAGTTAATATAGAGCAAAAAGCAAAAGAGCTTTAAAAGACAACGTACAACAGGGGCGGAAAACGCAATAGTATTTTTGTTTGTTTTATTTTATTTTATTTTTTTTTTTCTGCAATGAGAAATGAATGTTGGATCAATAATAATAAGTGTAAGTGTAGATTCGTAAGCATAATTGTATTTGTCTTAACACATTCCATTTGTAATAGTATGGTGTTGCGAAAAACTTATTTTTAACAAAAAAAAAAAATAAAGATCTAAAGTTCAATAGGTAGATATAACTTTATTAGATACATATTTTTTTTATTGAATGTTCATAATAAAATTGAACCAGCTATAAGTATTTAAATCTTAATTGTTAAAAAATTTTTATATTTTTCCCTGCCAATACTAGACAAAAAATTGTTTCAGCATATTTCAATTTTTGTGCTGATTCTTGTAATCGGCTGAAAACCTGAGTGTTGTCCCTTCTCAGCCGAATGTAGTTTCTATATAATGGTTTGGGTGTACGCGTATGTCAAACTTCTTATAATAACTTCTCATATGTTACGAAAACACAGGCCTTACCAGAAATAAGCAGTGAATAGTCACTCATCAAATTTTTAAATAGTTATAATGATCAACTCCATTTAAATTACATGGGTTTGATCAATGGTTCGTGTCTAAACTGGTGCCTTGGTAGCGTGTAGACTTGGGGTCGAACTCGTTCACTAGTTCATTTTTGCCACAAACCAATGATCAAACCCATTTAAATTACATGGGTTTGATCACTGGTTTGTGGCAAAAATGAACTAGTGAACGAGTTCGACCCAAGTCTAGTAGCGTGCTTGGTAAGTTATTAGACTCTAGTTAAATTACATGGGTTTGACCATAGATTTGTCTCAAAAATTAACAAGTGAACAAGTTCGACTCAGTCAAGTCAGTTGATCATTTAAGACACAAACTAGACTTGTATCGAAATCTTTCAGTAGCTCGTTTTAGACACAAACCTTTGATCAACCCCATTTAAATTACATGGGTTTGATTATTGGTTTTTGTCTAAAGCGAGCTACTGAGAGTGTTCGATACAAATATAACACGAACTTATGATCAAACCCATTTATATGACATGGGTTAGTTCATATATTTTATCCAAAAAAATTCAATTAAATGAGTTCGACCCAAATCTAGACCCTCCTCTATTACCAAAAGAGTTTGACTAAAGTCTACAACCTTGTAGTATCATTGGTATAAAATTTAATTCTATATACATATTTTCAGTGCAAGTGAAATATATGAATTGTTTTGATTCATCGTACTCCAATTTAATGAAATTTTTTTATCTAATGAAAACTCAAATTTTAACATCACTAATTTGCAACAGTCTTGCCGTTGTATTGTTTACTCTTTACTTATCATTCACATATGTATATGAATCAAAGCAATTCACATATTCCATATGCATTTAAAAAATTGTATAGAGCTGAAGTTTATACCAAATGACACCAAAAACAGTCGACCAAACACAAGAACCCAGATGATGAAGGTGCGGCGGCCTTCGAAAACAGCATATTATATTGTTCCGTTCTGCCAGTTTTGGTCATAATAATTTACAATTGGCTTCAGTGCAAAATGTCCCTAATATATTATCAAAAACCATTGAAAACTCTTCGTTTCCCAGACCTGATGTTAAAGCAAAAGCATACACTTAAAAAGTAAGTGAATATGACGAGTGTTAAGCAAAATTGTTTCTTTTTTTGTAATTTTGGCTTTGGAAAAAATAGATTTGCAAACAGATTTTACAAACGCAAAAACTACACACATTCGTTCGCAACACACACTCTCAAGACAATTGTAATGGAAGTGTGCTTAATTGTAGTTTAATAGTGTAGAATTTAATTGATTAAATAATTCATATGCAAAAATATGACCGATAATAATAAAAATAAAAAACTTATCTAAGAATATTTAAAACAAAATGTAGGAAGTGTATGAAATAATATGCAAATTGGTTCAATTTATTATCCTTTATTTTTATAGTTGTGCATAATGTGAAGTTACATACATATGTCATCTGCTATGGCATGGAATGTGTTTAAACGGATTAGACATACATACATAGACGATTTTGTAACCATATCCTTTTTGATTAACATGTGGCCAAAACACTCAGAAGTTTATTTTTACCAGAAGGCTTTATTAGGATCTTACTGTCCTTGTTTGTTTCTTCATGAAATTTCATTATTAGCATTTTGAATTTTTACTTGCTGCTATTTAAAAAAAGAGACAAAATAAGAGAAGAAAAAATTATAAATGGTGGCAAAATAAAAAATTTACATCACTTTTAATTTCAGTGTATTTTTTCTGTGCTCGAAAAAAGGTCTCAATGGCAAATATAAGTTACAGAAAACCTAAATAAAATCAACTTTGATGATTTGTGAGATATTTAATATCCCAGGATTGCGTATCAAGTTAAAGTCTTACCCCCTTATGCAAAAACGTTTGTTAAAGTTACAGCATGTGTTAAAACCGGTTTTGCCATACAAAATTCGTTTGTTAAACCAACTGTAAGTTTGACACATTTTGAGTTTGAATTTGAAATTGAAATAAATGCTTAGTTTCTATAGAATTCAATAAATTTTTAAATATTTTTTGTTTAATATCTCATACATAAAAATTATTTGTTCCAATTTTATTTTATGTAAAAAAACTGTATAGAGTGAAAGTTCTTATTCATACAATCTACATATATAAAGTAAAATTTGTAACAAAGTTTTTTAGATTTAGTTTTATATTTAAATTTGTTATTTATTAGTTACATTTATTTTTATATATTGTAAAAAAGTTTGTCATATTTTTTTAATTTTTTTCTACAAATTATTTCATAGATCTAAAAAACATTTTATTTAATAAATAAAAAAAATTCAAAGAAAATTTATTATTTGACATATTGTCAGAAGTGTACATAAAACAATTGAAATTTATTTGCTGGTAGTTTAGCATGTCTATATACGTATTTCATTGGCGCTTGAACCAAATCATCAGTAGACTTTAACCACAAATTTCAAACAGTCACAAACCTCTTACTTTATGCATAGACTTTCAAAAACTATATGAGAATTCATAAAATAATAATACTTTTGAAAATCACAAAAGAAAAAATAAGCTTAGTAGGCTTTGAAACTGATACAAAACCCAGCAAATAATTTATATCCAGGTGAACTCATTTTATTTTTCTACATCCTTATACAATTAGAAATCCATTGGATAACAATAAAAGTATTTACAAGGCTAAATGAAAAATAAAACATTAATAGAACTTTAAAGAAAATTTATTATTTGACATATTGTCAGAAGTGTACATAAAATAATTGAAATTTATTTGCTGGTAGTTTGGCATGTCTATATACGTATTTCATTGGCGCTTGAACCAAATCATCAGTAGACTTTAACCACAAATTCAAACAGTCACAAACCTCTTATTTTATGCATAGACTTTCAAAAACTATATGAGAGGATGTAGAAAAATAAAATGAGTTCACCTGGATATAAATTATTTGCTGGGTTTTGTATCAGTTTCAAAGCCTACTAAGCTTATTTTTTCTTTTGTGATTTTCAAAAGTATTATTATTTTATGAATTCTCATATAGTTTTTGAAAGTCTATGCATAAAGTAAGAGGTTTGTGACTGTTTGAAATTTGTGGTTAAAGTCTACTGATGATTTGGTTCAAGCGCCAATGAAATACGTATATAGACATGCTAAACTACCAGCAAATAAATTTCAATTATTTTAATAAAAAAAATTAGTTTAACCTTTTATTTGATTCAGGTTGTGCTTCTTTTTTTATTGATTCAGTTAATTTATTTTCTGATAATACGAACAATTTTAGTGAATGTGCCTGTAAATTATAAAAAAAAAAATTGCTGAATAACAGAAAAAATCTGCAATAATGTTTTTCTGTTCCTATTAATACATTTGACTGAAAATATTTTGAATTTCAGTTAACTTTTTTCTCTAATGCCATAATAAGATAACTAAAAATAAAAAATAAAAAAATCCAGTTAAATTTTTACAAAATGGTTATCAGAATCTACAAATTTCTTTCTTTGTAGGTCCGCATTCATACAAAGTATTTACTGATTCAATGAATTTGGTTACTGAAAACGAAATTTAGAAAAATTTAAAATTTAAAATCATAAAGTTAAAAAAATTTAATAAAATACTTAAAACCGTAATGATATGTAACTCGAAAAGTTGAAAAGCTACATTTTTATACAATTAGAATTTTTTATATGTATATTCAACGTGAAAGATTACAAAAAATATATTTGCTGAATTAACGTGCGTTACTAATGGTTTGAGATTTAAAGGATATTCCTATATTTCAAGAACTTCAGACTAAAATGACAAGATTTTTAAGGTGCTGTAATCCAAATTAGATTTAGGAATAAGAATAATCGTACCCAGTTTATAAGTTTTGGGAAGGCTGTTGGTAGTAAAAATCTTGCTGAAAGCAATTGTTTTATAATAGAAGAAGTTTTGAAATAAGTAGTTTTTAAAACTTATGATCCAATACATTCACTCGGAATGCATTGGATTGGATAAAATATCAGATTGACACGTACATTTGCAAAATTTAAGTTATTGTTCAAAATATGATTAGAGAAATGATAGTAATCAGAATATGGTTGAGTATTTAAAAACTTCAATATGTCAAGGATAGGTTTGTATCGAAATCTTTCAGTAGTTCGTTTAAGACATAAACTTTTAATCAAAAGTATGTAATTCAAATGGGTTTGGTTATAGCTTTTTGCTTCTGAAATGAGCTATTAAAAAAGTTCGATCCAGTCGAACTTATTCAGTCGGTCGTTTTGGCACAAGCCAGTGATCAAACGCATTTAAAATTATATGGGTTTGATCATTGGTTTGTGCCAAAAAGGACCAACTGAATGAGTTCTAGACTTGGTTCGAACTCGTTTATTTTTGAGATCCAACCCATGTAATTTAAGTGAGTTTGTGGTTTGTGGCAAAAATAAACTAGTGAACGAGTTCGATTCAAGTCTAATGAGCTCGAGCCAAGTGTAGGCGACAACAAGGCGGCAGGTTGTTGACTGGTTGATTTTGTCTTTGTAGTCCAATTAAACTAATTTCTATTTTTGTTGGCGAATATAGTGCTGCCAATATAAAAAAAAAACGTGTAAAGAATGATAGCTTACAGTTATTCCGTGTTATTTAAAAGAAAAAACATTGCAAAATTCATTTTAGGATATAAATTTATTAATTTTTATATCTTTGCGAGATGTAAGTTGCTTTTAAAAGAGTAATTTTATTTTGCACTGAAATGTACATATATACATATACTTGTACATGAATATCAGGAGCTTATGATATCTCCAAAATAATTAAGGAGCTGGCTACGAGGCATTTGAAGTGAGAATCTATGGCAGAAAAAAAAATATACCAGCACAAAGTGCTGAAGTCGAGATTAGCAAATATTAAGTTAATGATGCTTCTGTAAACTTCATAATCAAAAGCACCCCTGAGCAAAATCCCAATTATGTTGTGTGATTTTTCAGGAAGTATAACTTCTCAATGAATTGCTGTTTAACTATTTTTGACTTACAACCTCTTATGGAATAATAGCTTAATTTATTATTTTTGTCTCAAGTTGAATGTAATATTTACATGGTGTGGAATAATATTTTCCTAAATAAAATAAAAGTCTACACCAAATTTCTACAATTTAGCTGCAAAAGAAGTTAATTTCTGAAAATCGAACTGAAAGTTTAAAAAATATGACTACTCCCTGTCCAGACTTGCAATTTTTGTTGCAGCAATTCTTCGATTTATTGTAGAGAGGGGTGAGAAGATTTGATTTGAAATTCGTAATTATTAATTTCAAGTTGTTAGTTGTATTTGAGGTTTTTAATAATTTTATTTCTTCAGTTGTATGAAAAACAAAAAAAGTATATTAAAAAGTAAATAGAATTGTTAATATTTCATAGAAATCTGTAGTATAATAGAATTTCTTAATCTATAATTGCAAAATTAGAATTTCATAATGTGGACACTTATGAAATCTCAAAGCAGAATTTTAAGAAATTGCAGCAACAAAAATCGCAAGTCTGGACGAGGACTAAGGGGTATATTTTGTAAATACAAACAACTTTTTCGTTTTGAAATCTGTATGGAAAAAATATTTTTTGAAAAGAAATTTCGTTATTTTACATAAAAATTTGAAGCGTCTAGAAACGAAATTGTTCACAAACTCTGCCTATAAAACATTTGTTCCTTATTGACACAGATTCATATTAAAATTTTACTATTTGATTTGATATTATAATGCAATCAGCCTCAAGTAAATGCCACTAATGCTACAATTTAACAAATTAATTTACGAGTACCATTATGTAGAATTTTCTGCTAACGATTACGTTGCCAGTTTTATTTAACTATTTCCTTTAGTTACTCAAAAAATAAAATACTTTTGTTAATAAATTAATTAATAAGTGCCATGAATCGATCAGTGGAAAAAAACACTAAACCATTATAATGCAACACGAATTATACTGAAAGGCTAATGAATTGGTACGACCTTACTTTCATAATATCGAACTAAAAAATGTGTTTTTTTTCTAATTTTGTGGAATTTTTGTTTTGAAAGTTAAAGACATGTGTATGTATGTATTAGGTATGTATTTTTTTTTTATTCTATAACTTGAGTTGGTATTTTTGAGGTATTTTCCCTTTAACGATCATTGATTTGCTTGTATATGAAAAATAGTTTCTTGTTTGATTTCAGTTTTAGTGGCGGTAGGAGTTTATGAAAAAAAAATAATAATAATTTTAGTTTCATATGTACATTGAAACAAAATGTCCATAAAAATTTTTAATAAAGCACACTTGAAGCACAAATTAATTTGATTTTTTTTTTGTATAAAGGAGTAAGCTTCATTCATAGAAAATATTTTTGTTTTATAAGAGGTTTATAATAGAGACCTGCGTAAACAGTCTTGAAATGTTCTCGTGGCATGTGTCATACTAAACCAATAATAAATGCTGTTGTAAAATAAGCGAAGCAAGATTGATGCATATGTATGTGTTCGTGTATATGAGTGTTAAAGAATGATGTCGCGAAGACTTATTGTTCATAACAAACAATCAAAAGAAGCAGTGTTGTTGCGTGTATGCTTGTTATTTTGTATATTGTACATTTGTTTGTATGTGTGTGTGTAAGATGTAGATGGTATGCTGTTATGTGTTTAAGGGTGAATTTTTAAAGCAAGCGCATACAACCAGGGACCGTAATTGTTATGCATTTTATAATAAAAATCAGAAGATACTAGTTATTTTTTGATTTTTATTTTTTTGGGCAGATATAAAAATCAATTTCTGATTTTTATTTTTTTGAGCAGAAATAAAAATCAGAAACTGATTGCTTTGAAACTGATTTTTATTTTTCTGAGCAGAAATAAAAGTTATTTCCTGATTTTTATTTTTTTAAGCAGAAATAAAAATTAATTTCTTATTTTTACATTAAATGTAAAAACTAAATTTGTATGTATATGCACATGTACATACATATGTACATAAATACATATGTATGTACATATATATAGCTAATACGATGAGATCAACCTGACGAGATTCCGCTGACGACAAAAAATGGTGGATACCAAAAAGAGTCGTATTACTATTTTTATCTCTTCTATGATATGGGTATCAAATGAAAGGGATTTTCGAGTAGATGATCAAAACTGCGATGAAAAAATAAAATGTACATTTATCACTTTCATGATATACATAGGTATCAAATGAAAGGGATTTTCGATATTTATTATCTACTAAAATAATCTCAACAAAAAAACTAAAAAATTCAAAAAATTTAAATTCTTGCGCCTCAAAAACTATTTTTTTACATGTCATGGGGAATTTTTTTCCTTATGCCACCAGCTATCGAAAACCGATGGCACAATATCGATTAATTTTTTTTCATACAAATTGACCCGCTTTAATGTACACAGATGTCCTCCTTTTGGCACCTCCGCCATTTTTTTCATCGCATTTTTGATCATCTTCTCGAAAATCCCTTTCATTTGATACCCATATCATAGAAGATATAAAAATAGTAATACGACACCTTTTTGGTATCCACCATTTTTTGTCGTCAGCGGAATCTCCACAAGTTGATCTCATCGTTTTTATTTTTAACATTTAATGTAAAAATAAGAAATTAATTTTTATTTCTGCTTAAAAAAATAAAAATCAGAAAATAACTTTTATTTCTGCTCAGAAAAATAAAAATCAGAAAATAACAATTATTTTTGCTCAAAAAAATAAAAATCAATTTTTTATTTTTATTTCTGCTCAAAAAAATAAAAATCACTTTTTTAGATTTTAATTGAACTATAGTGAATTTTTAATCAGAAATAATTTTTAGTCAGGCTTAAGTTCAGTGATTTCAATTCTTTTATTGAATGAAATATTTTTATTAATTAATGTGAGTTTCTAAAGAAGAGAAGAAAAATTAAATTAGACTTTTAAGCTGGGGAAAATACCGATATTTTTCTGTGCAGCAACGCACTTCATCAGCATCCTAGTCTATCTACTTGGGTAGAGATTGTTATTAACATCAGCTATTTAACGTAAATTCTAATGAAACGGAATGTGAGAAATGATTGTTGTGTACAATTATTGATTTACCTTTGGTAAATACATATGTAAGTATCACTATTTATTACCCCTGTTTTTCCATTTTTTCATTTTTCTATTTAGGTTAGCACGAAGTTATATTACTCTACCTAAGTATGTTGAACTATTCTTGCTTATCTTTTACGATCATCACATTAATTATTTTTACTTATTCGATGCACCGTCGGTACATACATATAAGTATTATAGTAGTGCATATTATGTTACTTTGTTGTTGCTTTCTACCGTTTATTTGGTATTCCAACATTTGTGATTGCCAAGTGAACAGTGATTGCCAAGTGAACATATTTTTGTCACGTGCCCTTGATGAATTGAGACATTTTTAGATTTTAATTGAACTATAGTGAATTTTTAATCAGAAATAATTTTTAGTCAGGCTTAAGTTCAGTGATATTAATTCTTTTATTGAATGAAATATTTTTATTAATTAATGTGAGTTCCTAAAGAAGAGAAATAAGGAATAAAAATCCAAAATTTTTAAATCATTTGAGTTTTGAAAAATCTAATTGAAAACAATCAAAACAGTGCGATTGCCTAGGCTCTGCGATATTTTTTTGTACTTGATTTTTTTCTTTAAAAATTCAAGAATAATAATTATTTTTGGTCCCTGCATATAACTAATGTCAATGCATATGTGTGCGTTTGCATGTGCGCTGAAAAATAAGAGATCATACACACAATGTGTGTGTGTGTATGTACTATTGTCCTGCACAAGAGTATTTATAAGACTTTTCAAGACATGAGAGATTTTTTCCAATGCTTCACTACAGCGAAATATTCTAAAAGAATTGCTAAACAACACTATTGGCAAGACAAACCACCGAAAAAAATTACTTGCCAACAGTGTTGCTTAGCGATTCTTTTAGAATATTTCGCTGTAGGTCTTATAAATAGTCTTGTGCAGGACACTAGTATGTACATACATGACGTTTGTATACGCGCAAGCATCACAAATTCTTTCGTCACAAAGTATTTTCTTCTTTACTCCAATACCTCAATAACTGAAACAAATGTCTTGCCAACAGTGTTGTTTAGCGTTTCTTTTAGAAGATTTTGGTGTGATAAAGCATTTGAAAAATCCCTCATGTCTTAAAAGTTTTTGTGAGTGGTCTTGTGCAGGTTTTTAGTTTATAAAACAGTTTCTTACACAAAATTTGTTTCATAAACCCTTTATAAAACAAAATTATATTTTTGTCAATAAAGGCAGTTAGTATTTAAACTAAAATTATTGTCTCATATGCACCGTATTGTTGCAACATCTATTAAAAATTTTATTATTTATTATTTATTTATTTATTTTTTTTTTTGCTTTTGTTTTTATTTTCATTTTCCTTTTTTCATGGATATTTTGGGCGTATGCTGTGGCGTTTTCTAATCTGCAATGTTGTAGCATTTTTTATGCTTGCAACCACCCAGCCAAGCGCAACATAAGTACTTTTTTTTATTTGTACTACGAGAGCACTTGCATTTCAGCGTTTGCTTTATAATTTACTCTTTCAAGAAATAGAGTAAAAAATTGTATGCATCATTTTCATTTTTAATAATAATTCTTTTTTTCTCATTCCATAATGTTTTCAATACATATTCATGTTTATTTAAGTTATATTAACTATTATAGTTTCTTTAAGTATTTTAGCCACAATAAATTGGTCATAACAACACTCAATGATATTTGTTATGAAGAAAAAAAAACATAGAGAAATAATAAAATTATGATTTGCAAGAAACAAAAATGTGACCATATGTTTTATTATGGCCCAGCTAATGCAAAAATATAAATACTTACATATGTATGTATGTATGTATGTATGTAAATATTTGCATATCTTTGCATTATTATCAGCAAGTTAATTTCCAATGAACAGCAGCAGGAGCAGCCGCACCAAATCGTTCATGCAAAAATGTTCGATACATGCATGTCACCAAAGCAATTATTATTAACAAAAATATCTATACTTTGTTTTAAATGCATAAGGACTATCAAATAAAATAAAAATGCATTTATGTTCATTTACCATGGTTGTTAAGATAAAGTCTAGGTTTTTAATATAAACTCTGGTATTGTGCCACAAAGTGAAAAACCTTCGACATCTGCACAGTTGGCTTCACTCTATGCATCCCGAAATCTACTCATATGTATGATAATTGTTCTCTTATTACTGCTTAATTTTACATTCAAATCATATATAAAATTTAAAGCTAATAAGAGATACATTCCTGTGTGTAGCAAGGGTGATTCCTATGAAATCACATAGTGGAGGCAGTAGTACAGCGCCACAATTGAAAATAAATTTATTCAATGTCACACACTTGAATTACTTCAGAGAATGACAATAAGTACTCAAAAAAGAAAAAAAAAGAAACACAAGAAAATAGTCTTAATTTTAGTAACTGCGTATAATGACTAATTATGCTATAGTCATACTTGTAGCGGAAACACTTCATACAGTCACATATTTTCTCTCAATCAACTATGAGTGCAGCCGATTCCAACATAAAAGAGCATCTCATTTCGTTTGTGTATAAAACAAAACGTCAATCTTACTGATCAAATTTCAAGATTGAAATCTGAAGATTTCTGCTATCTAAGTTCAAGAATTTTGTTCTTAAACTTAGGTCGTCATTTTTCTCTTAGGGTATAAATAATAACAAGCGCCATGTAATTATGAAGCCTGAAATAAGCTACACAAAAAAAATATTCCTGCGATAAATAATTTTAATTGAATTTAAAACCAAAAATCAATTAAAAACTTTAAATACGTTAAAGATTTGTTTAAAATTTTTTATTAATTACAAAGTTTAATTGACTCAAATACATTTTTTATTGATTTTTAGTTTTAATTTCAATAAAAGTTGCTTATTTGAAAAAAGAAAAAATTTCTATGCAAAAGTTTAATTGACATAAATACGATTTTAATTGATTTTTGGTTTTAATTTAAATTAAAATTGTTTATTGCAGGAAGATTTTTTCTGTGTAGAAAGCTTTGGCTGAGCGGAATATAAACAATAATTAAAAAAAAAAAGAAAAATATATAACCACTCTCTATACTTTTATCTAATTGTGAGCCTGTAAACAAAAAGTGAAGTATAGTGATTATTTCAATATGAATAACCAAAGAATTCATCAAGGGAGAAGAACTGACTACAACGGATTAAGGCATGATAATAACAGAAGCAGTTTTAATTTGAAATAATAGAGGGGATTATCAGTATGAGCAAGATAATTTGAAAATTGTAAACAATTATTTATAATTTGAAAGAAAAAAAGAGAACAAAGAAATAATTAGATATCAAAAAAAAAACCAAAAAATATACATATATCCTGAAGAAGTTAACCGAAGGTTAACGAAATATTGAACCAATAAATTAAAAATATTAACTGACCTAAAGCTCAAGAAAATAGTTTAATTTAAGCACTCTCTATATATAAGCAAAATCTCTATTATAAAACTAACTTAAAAATGTCTTAACTTAGTCTTATTATTTTTAATGGCGCAAAGCCTAAAGGTACTTGCACATTATAAATATTATTGTGCAATAATTTATATTGTACAATAAAATTAATTTATATAATATATTATTATTAGGATTTTCTATGTATCACGAAAAACCAATTCTAAAATAATTTAAATGCAGATGTGTGTGTGTGTGGTTTTTGCTTACTTTTACATATCGAACCATAACCGCCAGAAAAGCTTAAACCATATATGTTTTTAACTTCGTTTTTTTTTTTGACAAAAATTGATTATCTACTATCGTAAATGAACGATTTTCGTATAAAAATTAAGCTCAAAATTATGTCGCTTTACCTTTCTTGCGGTTATGGTACGATAAATTGTAAGAAAAATTGCGCCATATATATTATTTTAATATTGTAAAATTTATTGAATAGTGTGGAGCAAAACGACAATAATTATAGCAATGAAATAATATTGCTAAGTCTGAGCTCTCAATCACCCCTTAATTATAACCAGCAGTGTGTTGTGCCACAGACACACATACATACATACATACATACGAGTACTTTTGCCATATTATTTAAATATGTGCCACTATATTTATTCCAGTAATTGTGGGCTGTTATATTTTCATTTGTTTTCATTTTCCTTCGTATACTTTTTGCGAAATATTTCATTTCCATCTTATGCATTTCATTATAATCATTATCATTGTTTAGCGAAGTTTGAGTTTGTGTTGCGGACAACGTTATATTTTTTTTTTTTTGCAAGTGGGTGGGTGGAGCTTTTTTTTATTTTCCAGTATTTTGACTCCTTTATTTTTACTAAATTCCAATTTGGCATGGAATTTTGGGTTTCAATGAAATTTTGCAATTGTTTTTTGATTCATTTATCATTTAATCTTATTGTGTTAAATTCTGTTTTTAAAGCATTTTAGTTACTTTTTTTGCAATTAGTTTATGTTGCGAAATTAATAAAGTTAATTAATTAGAAGCTTTTTTCCCTTTCCAATGTAGATATCCAAAGCAGTATGTATGTAATATTGAGTAAAGGATTGAAATAAATGTAATGCAGGGGAAATCAATGAATGACAATCGAACTTTAGTTGCGTTGCCAACTACCAAAATATTATTACGTATGGCAAACGGACAACTAACAGCTGTTCATTTGAAAATTTATTTACTAATATCGGCAACCTCAAATTTTTTAGTTAATTCACAGTTTTTAAAGCAAAAATATGGTAAAATTAAAAATTATATAAAAGCTTTATTCATAAAAAATGTTTTTGATTAATAAGAGAATTTGGTTAAAAAACAGTTTTCCATACAAAATTTGTTTTATAAACCTTTTATAAAGCAAAATTATTTTTGTGAATGAAGCAGTAAAAATTTTAATTTCATTGATTAAACTACTCCTTCTTTGGCAGGGCGCAAAGAGTCTTTAAAGCTAAAAAAAACTGTTAGTAAAAGCTTATTCTAAGCAATAACTTTTACTCACAGTAGAGTCCCGAATTCTAGAGGATTGGAACTGCCTCTTAAGTCCTGTCTAATAAATAACATATTTTGTATTTCTTTCTCTTCATTGAAAAATAATTCCATCCTTCCATCATCATCCTTATAATTTAAGCAATTATATATTTTATATTTTAAAGTTTTGTTTACATTATCTTTAGTTGCCAATCTAATATAATAATATTTTCGAAAACTTTTAGGCAACGAGAGGAAGTTGCCACATATAGTATTTAATAATTTAAATTTTGCGAGTTGACAACGCAACTCAAGTCCGATTGCCGTCCATAGTCGAGCCATTAGGATTGTGTCAGTGTTAAAGGATTAAACAAAAATATACATTCAAAGGGAAAAGTTTTCCTTTACAAATTGCTGATGCTTTTTTGTATGAAGATTACAGTAAAATTTAATCCTACGTCTTTATGTAGTGATATTTATTTTACAGCATATAAAGGGTCCGCCAGATAACTTTTTTTTTTTTTTTTGAAAATGCTATAACAAAAAAACTACTGAATATTTTCTCAAATTTATTTTTTTATTTGAAAGTACAATCCTTTCGGTTAATAATGAAAAATAATTTCATTCAAATGGCTGCCTCGGCTGGCCATGCAGTAGCCTACACGCTCGGTCCAATTTTCAAGCACATTATCGATTGTGTGCAGCTGTATATCACCAATGGCTTCACGAATATTGTCCTTTAAAGCGTCAATTGTCTCTGGCTTGTCGGCGTAACACTTATCTTTGACGGCTCCCCACAAATAATAGTCCAACGGTGTCAAATCGCAGCTCCGAGGTGGCCAAACGACATCACCTCTGCGGCTGATAATGCGATCTTCAAAAACAGGGCGCAAAACATCGAGTGTAGCTTCGGCTGTGTGGCACGTAGCGCCGTCCTGTTGAAACCAAATGTTGCCAATATCCTCCTCTTCAATTTTTGTGAACAAAAATTCGTTCAACATGGCCCGATAAAGATCGCCATTGACTGTAACGGCCAATCCTTCCTCATTTTCGAAAAAAAATGGCCCAATTATGCCACTGGACCAAAATCCGCACCAAACAGTGACTCATTTTGGGTGCATCGGCTCTTCAATGTATGCGTGCGGGTTTTCTGTGCCTCAAATGCGACAATTTTGGTTGTTTACATACCCGCCAAGATCAAAATGAGCTTCATCTGAAAAGATGTTTTTTTTTGGCGAAATCGGCATCTTCTGTAAGTCAATATTTCCCAGCGTTGTTCAAGCGTATACACTACCATATTCGTTGAGCGGAAGGATAAAACTAATTATCTGTCAAATCAGGCATGAGCTAAGTATTACCATTCACGAAATAAGCACTAGTTGAAAAAAAAACGTTAGATGGCGGACCCTTTACATATTTACGTATATAGAGTTCATTTAATATGAACAAATTAATATTATTTTTAAGTTTTTTACCCTCAACTTATTTAAGAAAGTTAGTTTCTCCTTTACTTTTTACTTTAATAAAAACGTTGTAAGTTAATAATTCATTTACTACCGGCATTAATCACTTTATGCTAATTGTTAAACCGTGTTAAATGCTTGCAAATTAAACTGTCATGACAAATTATTGAATCTATTGTATGTTAAATAAATGTTGTTCTTAGAACTTTCATTAATTTGACATATTGCGTTTGTTATTGCTGTTCTTGCAAGCTAAGAAACTCTTAAAATTAAAAACACATTGCAAATCATTATTAATCATAATATTCGAAAGTACATATGATTGGGTTGAAAATTAAATTAAAATCGAAATAGGTGGCCCAAAAATAATGTCATAATTTGAATTGGCTGAAAACTTTGAAGATGGCATCACATGCCACTGTGCTTTGACATTTATGGTGTAGATGTATAAAAAATGAATTGTCAAGAAGCCATGGAGCGATGATACGCTCCACAAGAACGTGGAATTATTGTTACTATTTATTTGACAAATTGTCGGCTTGTTGTTTTGATGCAGGTTGAATTTCATCGTCGTTGTGTTCCAAAGACGTGACGTCAAAGAGAATAAAAAAAAAACATCAACGAGAAGACGATGCATACAAATAGGTCGTTACAACGAATTTTGGTAAAAGGTTTGAAAATGTTCCCCCACAAAATGCAAACTGTTGATGAATTTCTGCCACCTTACCGTTGGACAAGGTTAACTTACCGACATACTTTGCTAAATTTAATGCAAGAACAGGTCATCCTCTTCATATCTAAAATCATAGTGAGCGACGCAGCCCACTTTGTATATACTTTGAGGCGTGGCAAGAAATTTCTTACAAAGTTGTTATATATGTAGACTTCTTTCATCCTGCGGCGTCCCTGGCACAATGTTTTTAGGCTTCCGTGGACCAAATGTGTTTTTGCTACAATTTCCGTCTGTCTGTCTGTCTATCACAGGCTGTTTCCTTGAAAACCGTAAGAGCTGCGAACCTGAAATTTTTGCAGAATATGCAAAATTTTAGCCGCTACAGCAACAGTTTAAAATTAAAGATGTTCTAAAGTCAGCAACGAAACATGTTGAAATCTTAATGTAATATTAAGGGTAGTTAAGTTTTAAGGCTGTTAATTTGTAATTTGCAAAGTAAATCAAAATGTTCACATCTACAACAGCACGTAGATCAATTTATATTCAACGCACCCTTAACATACAATTTTATATAGAATTGGAATATGAAATTTTCAAAGTTAATGTATTTTTATGCAGACTACCAATTAACAGTGAAATTTAAAAAAATCTAATTTAAAATATATTCTATCAGTTAATCTAATTTTGACTTTGTAAATTTTACAACTTGCTATATCTTGAAAACCGTAAGAGGCAAACTCTTAAAATTTTCAAGAACGCTAAAAGTAAAAAAACCAAAGATTAAAAAAGTGCCGAAGCGAAAAGTCGCCGATATAAAAAAGCACTTAAATGAAAAATATAATCATAAATAAAATAAATCGCTGGAATGCAAAAAAATCACCAAAAATAAAAAGGTTGCCAAAAAACTAAAAAACAATCTACAAACACCGCAAAAAATCCCCAAAACGAAAAACAAATAGCCAAAATTAAAAAAATCGTCAAAAACCGAAAATTCGCTAAAAACCGAAAAAATCGCCAAAACAAACGGCAAATCGAAAAAAAGCACTTAAACTAAAAAAATTTCAAAACAAAAAATCTGAAAAAAATGCTGCATCAGGTCATATATTCGATTATATAGGCTATAGTTGGTATTATATTATTACATATCGTCACCTAAAATCCAAAAGGCCGTAATAACCAAAAAGTTAAAAATAGACTTTTTGATTGATTATGATGTGATTAACCAAAATACATCTTTTTTTGAAATTATATGTGAGTATATGCTCAAAAATAACGATTTTATTCAGTATTCAATTTGGCACCTAACAAATAAATAGTCTTAAATTTATAAAGATTTTGCCTTCTCCTATAAAAAAAAAAAAAGTAAAACAGTGTACTTACACGGCCTTTTGGATTTTAGGTGACGATATGCAGTGTCTGTCAGAATCGCACTTTACAGGATTTTTTTCTTTTTAATATAAATTTTATTTTAAATTTTGTCGAAGTTATGGTCATAAGTAGCAAATTTCTTAAATTTTTAGAAATTCATTAAAAATAAAATTCATAATTTATATTTTATATTTTATATTTTACCTTACCTTTTATATAACACAGAAAATGTGTCATTTGACACATAACATTTATCATTGATTTCATAAGATAGGAAGATGACTCTTAAAATTTGGCAAAAATTGTGTTACAGATGATTAAAGTCATTTGTTATAACATAGATGTTAAGAACCTGGTTACAGGGACGCAATACTCTGAAATTTGTTTCCTCCTATAAAAATTTTTTTATTAAAAATCATTCATTCACAGGGTGCCCCTGTATCTGAGTAGTAGCGATGCTGGCCTCTCAGTCCAGAGGTCGTGGGTTCAATTCCCGACATAGACCCTGGATGTTTTCCGCAGGCAAGCTAATCGCTTCGCGGATTGTGTTGTTTGTGCTTGTTAAAAAATATAAAAATATAAAAATAAAAAAATTTAACTTGTCCAGTAGCTGGTCCAGGTTATACAAACTGAAATTGTGAAGCTATTTTGGCTTGTCTGCAAAAACTCCCAGAATCTCAGGTAGGAATCGAACCTACGACTGTTTGACTACTAGACGAGTGAAGTACCTGCTGGGCAAGAGAGCTCACAATGAAAAGTTTCATTAAACTAATTTCCTGAAAATTTTCATGTAATAAAAGTATGAACTTATTATTAAAATTGTTTATTGGCAGTTTTTTTAATTTAAGTTTTCCATATTTTTTTTTATTATACGAGTATCAAGAAATAAATAATAATTGTTTGTAGGTGTTGTCATATTAATATTTGAGTACAAATATTCTAACATGCTGATTTGCCACCAAAGTCTGTCTATTTATTTGTTTTGCAAGTGAGAAAGAACATTACAAATACTTGCATGTTTGCATAAATTGTACATTAATAAATTTTATTTCATAAAAAAGCAATATTGTAGAATGTACAATATATCCGTCTACCTGATTGCCAGCAGGTCTATTAAGTGCTCAGTCAGTTGTTTGTCAGTTTTATCATGTCAAGTCATTGTTAGGCTTTTAAATGCTTGAATCATAAATTAAAGTACATATTATGATAATTAAAAAAAAATATATGTATAAAAAAACCAATTCTCATAAATTGACATCAACGAGAGACCATAAATTTTATATATGTAGCTTTTCAATTATTGACAATATTATTACTTAATTTTAAAAATATAATTGACTTTTTTTTTATTTTGCTTTAATAGTTTTTTATGCAAAACTATTGAGTAGAGGACAAGCATAAATAATATATCATATAAATTATTTATTTATAAATGTTCATAAAATATGTTCTTGCAAACATTTATTATATCTGCAAATTTTTTTTACTATATTTAAGTCAAAGAAAAAGTGTTTTTTCTTGCCCTTTTCAACAAATAAAAGCTCTTTCATTAAGCACTTCCTAGCTTTCAGTTTAAATAAAAAAAATAGTACATTAAGTATCATCGTTATATTTTATTCCTTTTAAAGGCCTATTGATGCCATTATGTATGGAGTATAACATCTCCGCTCCGGTTTTTCCATAAATATCTGACACTAATTTTTCATAAGACGGCGGTGTATGTATATTCTTTGGCAAACAAGACAGCAGCTGCTTTACATACATACATTGGCTGAAAGTCGATACCAAGAAGGCCGCTAACTAGGCTCAAAAAGATTGAGATATTTAGCTTTAAAACCTTCTTGCAAACGACTTCAAGTAAATCAGTAATTATTTATTATAGAGTTGATACATCACGTATTGAGTCTTAAGACATCATCTATATTTTTTTCTTCCATTAGCTTGCTAGAAATTATTATACGAAAGCAAAGTTAGTTAATTAAATTAAAAATAATAAAAAATAACTACAAAAACCATAAATTCCTAATATTGCAATAAAAAAATTTCGTTTTTTTTCTAATGCCACCTGGATAGCGCCGCAGATGGCGAAAGCTGGCACTAAATATAATTTAAAAACTACTAAAATATTAACAATGTATTTAATTGATTGCACCAGCGAGTGTGTTTTTCTTCTGTTAGAATCACCTGATCTGACATTGTATGGATTTGTGGTGATGTTGTGGTTTCTTTCAAATGCTTAGTTGTTCATAAGAACCACTTCACCTTGTTACACATTTTATGGTTTTTGAATAATGATTATAAAAATGAAAAATATATTAATGCAAGTTATGGATAATTATTAGAGTTATTTAATACCAGTCGTAGCAATTGAAAGATACGTAACATGTGGGAATAAAAATTAACATGGCATTTGTAGTATGTGAGATGGGAGCGTGAGAAGTTTTTTTTATTTACAACTCACGTAAGTGAGTGCTGACGTGACTAGAAAAATTCAATAACGGTCATTTTAATGCTCACTCAGGCAGAACTTAAAAAAAAGCTTGATGTAAGATCAACGAAACTATTTCGTTATTTTAAATGTCGAAATTTGACGGCATGTTTACACAATACAATGACGTCGAAAACCTTCAACGATT
Source organism: Tachina grossa (assembly GCA_949987645.1). Taxonomy (NCBI): domain Eukaryota; kingdom Metazoa; phylum Arthropoda; class Insecta; order Diptera; family Tachinidae; genus Tachina; species Tachina grossa. The sequence continues at coordinate 173,344,934 of OX465274.1, forward strand.
TTACTAGTTGGGTTTATATATCACGAATATAATTCTTTGTTTTATTTTTATTTATTTAGAAAAAATATTATTAATATAAAAATTTCTTCATTCCAAGGGCAGAAATTTTTTGTCAAGTTTCGTAAGAATCGGATAAGTAGAAGTGCATATAATTTAATACTTACCTTCTACGATGGCATCACGCCCACTTTTTTAAATGAAAAATTGAGCGTTTTTTAGAAGAGGTTATGTAGAAGTATATAAATTGTAATATTAAGTTGTAGTGGGCGTTGCTCAGCCCGTTGAGATTGTGTCATTAAGTTTCACAGTCATCTCCAAAATAAAAAATCACAAACCAAAAAAAAAATGTGCGTGTTCCTGCCCACTTTTTGAAAAAAGGGCCAAATGGAAGTTAGAGAAAAAGGGAATTTATTTTATTTAATTTTTCGACCCTTTTTAATATGTTCAATTAAACTATTTTTTCAAGCTTCAGATCTGTATATATTTTTATTTTTAAGTTCGATATTTCGTTAAATATATTTTGTATATTTTTAAAATTTTTAAATATTTTTTTATACAAATTTTTTTTTATAAAATTTTGTTTATAAAAAAATATTTATTTTTTATAAAATATATATCTTTAAAGTTTTAAAATTTTTTTTATAAAATTCTTTTTTTTACAAATATTTTATAAATATTTTTTAAAAAATATTTATATATATATATATATATATATATATATATATATATATATATATATTTGCATAAAAATAATTTTTGCGAGTATATAAAAAAAAATTTTTTTGTGAATATATGTGTTTATTTATTTATTTATTTTTTTATATATGTGACGCGCAAAATAGAAAGGGACCTAAGGGTAAAAACCGGTTTTGTTCAGGAAAGCCATTTTAAAGATTTAAATACGTGTATCTTTGGTATACCATCACATCATAAAACGCGCATATCTCTGGGAGGGAACACTTTTGGGGCATGGGATCGGGTTCATTCGATGCTCAGATGTTGTCCACATCAAACAAACAAAAAAAAGTGAAAATTGATTTTTTTTTATTCTTAGGTCCCTTTCTCTATGCGCTGTCACATATGTATATGTTTATAAAATACACTTAAGTCGAAAATGTATCTTTAATAGCAGAAATAAGCAAAAGCTTAAGGGTTTGCGGATTCAAATTGTTTTTAATTATTCCTGATATTTAAGCTGAACTTTCGACTTAAGTGTGTTCTGAGACATGTTGTTAGTTTTTTCCACAGGCATTGACGGGACGGGAAATCCCAGGAACTCCGCAAAATTTCTAATCCCGGCAATATATCGTGGAAATTCCCAGGAGTTTCTTGGCGTAAAAAGTCCACTGTCTGGAAATTCTTATTAAGGTATGTTGAGTGTTTATTTGTTTTTATGAAATTCCGTAGCATTTATTTGCTCTTCGGGTAAATACACCAAATACATAATTTGAACGCAAATAATTTATATGGATAATAACTAGGGAAAGGATTTTCATGTAAATACATGTTTTCTGCCGTTGGTCTTAGCTCAACGTAAATAACATATCTTTGCGAATCAACAAATTTGTGACAAAATGGTATCGATTTGTTAGTGCATATTTTTGCATATTTTACAATAAATACATATTTTTGCATATTATACTATAAATATATATTTTTAATACATTTTTTAGTTTTTTCATATTATAAATCCAATTTTTTTTTTTTTACTTGAAAAGTATTTAAAAGCTGCAGTTTTTACTACTGTGCAAGAACAAAAAAAGATGAAAACGAGAAAAATTTACGATGGTATTTTTTGTGATATTATTCGATATACCTTGGATTAAGCCTAGAATACCAACACCATTGAAAATTAAAAAAAAAAATAGCATGGTATGTGTAATTTTTTTCTGGTTCTGCATTAATTTCATGTGGATATAAAGTGATTTTGAAAGCAGCTTTGCGTGTTTCAGCCAGCCTTTAATGAAAAATATCAAGTGGTATGATACGGATACATCCTATAGTAACTACATAGATGGGGAACTTGGCAGAAGGCTGTCGGATACTTAATTTCTATTAATAAAATTAAAGAAATTTTAAAGTCAAAAACCATTCCCTGATATGCAAAAAATTACGTGTGCTCGAAGTGCCTTAAATTAAAATTTCCATACTAAAACTGGTTTTAACGTACACTTGAGGCACACGCTATTTTTGCATATGGGTGCAAATTTCTTGAATTTTATCAATAGAAATATAATATCCGACAGCCTTCTGCCTAATTGATATTTGGGTACTCATAGTATTGCTTTCTTGTTCATATTATAGGCCAATTAGAGGCTTTCGTTACCTTAACACATCAATTAGAAATAGTTATGCAAAAAAATTATAAACTTAAAATATATGCAACAAATTGGATCAATAGTTTAGCTTATAGTTCTAAGAACGAAAATTTAGAAACTGAATATTACACAAACGAAACAGCAGTATCTAAATGCGCACCAATAACTTCTGCTGACGTGGAACATTCATTTGTATTATATAAAAATTTTTCAGAAAAAATCTTCGAAGATTTATCTTTGACAATAAAAAAAATATTTATTCATTCGTGTACGTAAATAAAAGTTAGACTGAACTTTATTTTGAATTGCATATGATATGCCAAATATATATTAAGAAGTCCCCAGCAAAAAATTACACATTACCATTAGAACTACTTGCCATATAATGACTTACTTTTCTGATTGCCAATTTTCATTACTCGCTTACAAATCACATTACCTAAAATTTACGAAAATGACGTGCAAGTTGCTAAATGAAGAGAATAATTTTTTTAGACGAAATAGATTACGTGAAATGTTGACAAATAAAAAAAATGTAAGTACTTCTCAAGAATCGATTATTTTAGTCTCACGCCTTGTTAAAATCATTAAGTTGGTAATCCAGTAGGGAAGTGCTTCCACCAAAAATGCTTAATTCCAAACTCGATTACCTTTTTTGAAATTTTTCGCTGGGTCATTGAAACTAAGCTTTTTATGTTTTTTTAAGTTTTTAATGACAAAATGTTTGTTAATAAAGCAATGAAGGTGATTTTTTGAAGTTTTTAATGTAATTAAATGTTGAAAAAAAGTTGATAAATTCATATTTTATTAGTTTTAAATGCATATTTTTATATTTTTACTGCATATTTTATGTAGATAAAACGTGATTTTAAATGCCTGAAAATCCTTTCCCTAATGATAACAAATCTTATTTGTAGAACTATTTTAAAAAGAAGAAGACTATTTACTCAAAAGACTTTCATCTACCAAAAACTGAGCGCTATGTGCAAAAACTTATTTTAGAAAACTTTTATAATGTCAAAATTGAAATCAAACAAAATATCGACTCTCAGTTAAAAAATGGATGAATGGACTAGCATAAAAAATAGGAAATACTTAAACATTTGTATGCATGATTGATGAATTAATTAATCCACTGTCATTTTTAAAAACCACTATAATAACACTGTCATATAATAATCAAACTGAAATCTCTTAATTTTTTTCGTTTGACAATAGTACGTAAATGAATGTACCACCTTTTTATATTTTATTTACTTTTTATTTGTTGTTGTTAATAATTTGTTGATTTTTTAGTTTTGTAAGTGCGATCTCGATAAAGTGAATTTCAAATAATATGTACGTTTTAAATTAAAAAACTTGTCCCAGCTAAAAAAAAAAGCAATGTGAGTCCGATCACAGAGGAGATGTGTAAACATATAGTAATGAAATTTTTTTTTTAAGTTGGAAGTACTTATGCTTTTAGTATCTTTTTTTTTTTAATTAATTAATTAAAAGTATCAAAACTTTCAATATTGTAAATACATATGAACTTGTTGGTTTTTGTTTGTTTTATTAAACTTATTTGGTTAGTAAATGGGCACACTGCAGTATATGTATATGTACTGCATTCAAAATTGCTGTAAGCAGTAAATTTACTGATTACTAAAAAAATTCAGTAAATTTTTACTGCTAATGAAATTTAATTTGCATTACTAGTAAAATCGTAGGGCCGTAATCATAATAAAATTGTAGCAAGTGGCAAAGTTTTTTCATTCAAATTTTGAAACTTTTGTATGAAAAACATTTAGCCATTTGGTAGAATTTCATTATGAATACGGGCATTACTGATTACTGAAAATTCAATGCAACCTCATCATATAACAAATCATTTAGGCAATTTATAAAAATTGTAGAAAAAAATTTTAGTAATCATTAAAAATTTATTTGTTAAACATTTTTTATTGTTTTTACTGAAACTTTAGTGGTACTGCAGTGCTCATCTATGGTATATGCCTTTACTTTTACTTTTTAATTTTTAATTCCAGTTGTTCATCGTTTAGTTGTTGCTGTTCTTGTTGTTGTGTACTCATTGCAATTAAAATAAATTCAGTAAAGTGCGACTTTGACTCGCGCACATTCGGTTTTGATTTTTTATTTTTTTTTTATTTAGCTTTCTTCCTTTTTTCAGTTTTTTCAGTTTGAACGATTTTTTTTTTTTCAGTTTTATCGCTTTTTTCTCGTTTTGGCGTTTTTTTTCTCTTTTTGGGTTTTTTTTAGTTTTCGCAATTTTTGTTTCATTTTGGCGATTTTTTCATTTTGGCGATTTTTTCTGTTTTTTGGGGGTTTTTTCATTTTGGCGATTTTTTTCTGTTTTTGGGGTTTTTTTATTTAGGCGATTTTTTCATATTGGCGATTTTTTTGTTTAAGGATTTTTTTCATTTTGGCGATTTTTCCCGTTTTTCGCGATTTATTTTAGTCCTAGAGATTTTTTTTAATTTGGTGCTTATTTTCGTTTTGGCGATTTTTTTTTGTTTTTGGCGATTTTTTTATATTTGGCGATTTTATATTTTTTTGATTTTTTAGTTTTACCGTTTTTGAAAATTTCAAGAGTTTTGCTCTTACGGTTTCCAAGATACAGCAAGTTGTCAAAATTACAAAGTCAAAATTGCATTAACTGATGGAACACCCATTGATTTAAATTTTTTAAATTTAGTGTTAATTGCTGTAGTCTGTATAAAAATACACTAACTTTTAAAATTTCAAGTGTATATATATATGTACATGCAATTGTATGTATATTACATAGGATTTTAACATTTTTCGTTGCTCGTTTTGGAACACCCTTTAGTTTTTAACTCTCATGTATTTGTTGTTGTAGTGGCCAAATGTCTACATATTGTGTCCAAATTTCAAGTCCGTAGCTCTTACGGCTCATTTTCACCTTTGGTGTACGGAAATATACAGAAAAATAACCGGCGGCGGCGCACCGTCGGCTTCGAGCCGGTCGACTTGTTTCTCTGCTTGGTATTGCTTCTTTCAAACACTAATACACTCATACATAGCTCACACCGATTTGACAATGCAAAGCAAAAGCAAAAAACAAAGAAATCTCAGCAAAGAAATCTCAGCAAAGAATCAAAGCCAAAAAATTTTTACCCCCTAGCGTATAGATGTTTACACATCAAAAATTATATATGGTCCATATATTTTTAATATATGAATGTATACAACTATATATGAATATGTATGAATTCATGTATGGAAATGTATGAGATTATACATGGCAAAACTATTATAGATATATGAACTAATATATGAAGTGTATTATAATATATGAGTTCATATATGGAAATTTCATTGTGAAGCTCTTCATATGTGGATCCATATATACAAATAAGATTTAATATATGGAAACATATAATATTGTATGCATACATGATATCTCACATAAGATCGGTTTTGCAATCAAAAAAGCTTGGTATTTTATCACTGGTGAATTTTAAATCTATTATAAAATACATACGGTATGCAATTGAAAATAAAAGAATTTTCTAGATAAGAAACAAAGTTCAGATTACTGGAAAAATTATATTGAAAAATATTGTTAGACGGATTATTTTTTCTTTTGTAATTAATTGCATTAGTTTTTAATCTGATTTCTTAAATTAAATTTTATGTACGAATATGAGTTTTGTGTTTTTGAAATAATTTATTCACCTTTTGACTTAAAATGATGACTGAAATGAGTTCTTTCGTTTTGAATTATTTTAACCAAACAAATGTGTCATTAAATCCAACCTCCCTGTTCAAAATCTAAAAAAAAGTAATTTTAGTAATTTAATTTATTGCACAACAGTGCGATTTTGTGAATCAAGAGAGTATGAATATGAACTGTATAGGGAATATTTACACGTACATGTATGAAAATGTATGAATATATATAATCATATATGCCCATATACCCTCATTTTTCGGATCCGAACCATATATCGAATATCATATATGCTCCATACATATTTTTTTAGCTGGGATTCTAATTATTTGTTTCAAATGGGAATTCCATCCAGATAAACCCAGGAATTAGAAAAGTGCGGGAAAAGAAAAACTCTACCTATAATAGAATTTTATGACAAATATTTTCCGAGAGTATTTCGACTACATGCATACAACCCCGTTTTAAAGGTGTTTTTTGTTTTTTTTTCAGATAAATTGCAAAAAAGACCCAGTTCCAGAAGAGTTAGAGGGTTAATATATACCAACAAAATGTTGCTTGTAATGTTCTGCCTAAATGTTCTGAAGACACTATATAACAAAAAACCTAAGTATTACACGATTTTCAAATTTTTTTTCTACACAAGGGTACAACTTTAAATAGGCCGTAAAATGAGTTTCAGATGTAAACACGTATTCCACAAGAATCAGTTGGCAGAACATTGTTATTATGAAAAAAAAAAATATTTTGTTGTGCACTGTAACTGTTAATGAACATTGTTTCGATAAAACTCTTACTCCACTCCCTTCCACTCCACTCCACTCCACTAAATAACTTTTTTTTCACACACCCACCCTGTATTCCTAGTATAGGTCTGCACAGATATACCTGTTTGCACCATTTTTGCGTGTGTTGTTTTCTGGTATTATACAACTTTTCTGTTACTAGTCATGTTTTAGACTCGATTTTTTTTCTTGAATCCAATCTGAGTTTATGAAAGAGAGGGGAAGGAAGAAAGAAGAGGGGTACTGATTTGCTTGCAACGATAAGTTATGACTAGTAACAGAAACGCTGAACAACGTATGTACCTGTACATACCAGAACTAATGCACGTAAAACTGGTGCAAACATTTATATCTGTGCAGACCTGCCTGTAATTCCTACTTCTACTTCTTCTAGTAATGATAACAAAAACTCCCATGTAACTTATTCCTGTGAATTTAAACTGAAGCGCCGCTTGATACGAGTTAACCAAACAAATTGTTCTCATACTAATTATAAATTTTTTTTATAACTCACGATGTCATAAATCTTTCAAAGTATTAAATTTTCAGCACTTCATCTGTTCATGCGTTCAATTCATTACATTCTATTTGTTAATATCAAAGTTCATATTGTCAATTGAAATTAATGTCAGACATGAAAATAGCGACAATTGGACGGACAATGGATTAACTTGCAATGTAAGCGTTTATGATTTACTTTTTTTCCACAAAGTAAATAAATATATTAACAAGTTAGTACCGAGTAGTTAATTCACTTGATGTAGTCAACAGTTTTCAAGGGAGTCTGTACACATGAAAATTTGAAAATCGTTATTTTTTATGGGCACTATTCTAGACAGTGTGTGTTAATGAAAAAATTAATTGTTTTATTTTTAATTAAATAGTACATATTACAATGACATATTAAGTAGTTATACATTCTTGATATTTTATTTTTATTCTTTTGGTGATTAAATAGGATTTGTTTGAGACTTTTAAGCTTAAGACTGTTCTCTGCCGATTTGACAGTTCTTGATTGTTTTGAAGTAAATTTGATTGGCAGTTTATTATGAGTAGATTGCAATATAACAACTTGACACACAAGTTTGGTAATTAGTCTTAACTTTAGTAACTGCGCATAACCCTAAGTGTAGCGCACACAATTTGAACGCTTATAAATTTTCTCTCAAGCAACTATGACTAAACCCGATTCTAACATAAGAGCATACCTACTTCGTTTATGGGAAAAACTTAAATACGCTACAACTAAAAATAAAAAGGCAATTACATATCAAACGCATTGACTTCCTCTCACATTTTCGGTCTGAATATATTTATGCTAAGACTATGGATGTTTAATCAGACAAGAAAATACGCCTATACTCGGGATATTTATTTATAGCCTTGTATACACGCATGTGTAGTCGATTAATAGTCAGAGTATTTTTTTTATTCATGCGTGTGATTACGGCTCACACAGTCTATAAATTTAAGTAGCTGTGGTTTGTGCTGCGTGATTTAAAAAATTTGTATGAATGGATATTTAAATGTAAAATTAATGCAAGTGTTTTTCATTTTTAGCTGCATGCATTCATAGTTATATGACAGCCTATACTCAAAGAGTAATTAAAGCGATATTTTTGTCGTTCTGTGGTACTTATCTTACAATAAAAGGAACAAACTAAATTTTTAGCAAAGAGAAACTATATCACAAGCTTTGTAAAAAACATTAAATTGTTACTGCTTCTAATTTTACAAAAGCAACCAGTTAATGCTTTCACATTATTTTTATTTATGTTTCAAAAATTTGTTAAAAAACATAAATTATTTCACACTTTTGAATGTCTGACGATAGAATATTTAATTTTAAATTAAAATTTATACTAATTTATAACAATTACCACACCCAGATAGTTTGCGCAAACGAATAATAGAACCTCCTCTTGAAAATCATGAGAGCATTAGCAACAACAACAGGAAAAAGTGTGAATACTATTGAAAACGCCCCTCGTAAAATGAATTATTGATATGCAAAAAACAAGAGCAAAAAATGTGTATGAAGACAGGAAAAAAAACGAACCTGCAACAATTTGTTGGCTTAACACTCACCCAAATATCGAATCATACTTTACATTTTGTAGCATAGAAATAAAATGTTACAAAATCTTATTTTTGCCTTAAATTATACCAGCGGCAAAACAAAAACAACCAATAATTTAATTGAAGCAACAAGTGAAACAAAGTAATATTATATTCGTAACTGTGATGTTTAATGTTGTCAGGAATTTTTTTGTTTTTTTTTTGCACTAGAGATCTGTTGAAATAAGCCTGCAAGAATTTTTAAGTGGCGCTACTTTAAAATATTTCGATGGTTGTATAAAATTTAATAGAAGTTTTTCATAGAAAGAAGTTTCACTTTCGGCACCTAATATTTTACCCCCACATTTATAAAAAAATAAAATGAATTTGAAATTCATTTTAGGAAAATTTTGTATGGAAAATTTGAACTAAAATACATTTCAAATTGGTTTCAAATTTTATGAATATGGGGGTTAATATTTATTAATATGTTTCTAACACTTGGTTCCTGCTACCCAACTATACGCTGTAAAAATTCATTAAAAACATATTTTTTTCCGATTACAAATTAATGTCCTGCACAAGACCATTTATAAAACCTTTCCAGACATGAGAGATATTCAAATACTTTACTACAGCGAAATATTCTAAAACAAACGCTAAACAACATTGTTGGCAAGACAAACAACTAAAACAAAAGTCTTGCCAACAGTGTGGTTTAATAGAGCTGTGCCAAATCGTTCATTCAAGTGATCACTCATTTTCGTTCATTTTCTAAAAAAAAAGAACGAAATAAAAACAAACAAACAAAAGCTGATTCGTCAAATAAAAAGGGCATTTGTCCAGTGAGTTTGTTATGAATTGTTTAGCAAACTAAGCAAAACAAACAATAGAAAATATAAGAAACAAAAAATAAAACAAACAAAAAAAAAAATCAGCAAGTAAAATGTTTAAAATATTAAAGGAATAAGAAATCAAAAGATTCATATTGGCAAAAGAGCCACATATAAAGAATCAAAATAGACTGTATTTACCTATGTAGATAATATTATTGTCTACATAGGTAAATTTGTTTAAAAAACTCTTAATATGTTCTAAAAACTTAAGAAATATTAATGGCAATTTTATTAATTTCATAATGGTCATACTAAAAGCAGGCAAATGAAAACCAGAATGTGATAAAAAATCTCGCACGAATAAAGAAAAAGCAAAAAAAAAACAAAACAGAAACACCCAAGTGTGCTCGTTCGTCCATTTCGTTCAATTGTACTTTTTATCAGCACTGCTGAGCCAAAACAGCTCAGTAAAGTGACCGGCTCACTTCGTTCATTTTACTGATTCGTTCATTTATACTCGTTCGTTCATGAACGACACAGCTCTTTGTTTTAGAATATTTATCTGTAGTAAAGCATTTGAAAAATCTCTCATGTCTTGAAAGGTCTTATACATGATCACGTTCAGGACTTTATTACAAATAACAACCTAGCTTTAGTGGTGCTGTCAGTTCCAAAAATGTTATAACGTATGGCAACTGACAACCTTGAATAATTAAAAACGTGCAAAAAGCAGAGTTGTAAAATAATCACTTGCCTCTATATCACTATCCCTCTTCTAAAAGAAGGTAACACCTAGTGACAGTAGTAGGCATTCATTAAAAAAAACTTCAGTTTAGTTAATGAATGGAGAACAAACCTATTGAAGCTGCTCAAAAGTTTCCGTCGATAAAGTATTCATTATGTCGTTGCACAAGGCTGCCAAATTTAATTTCGGAAACCTTGCCAGTTGACAAGGCGACTGAAGTTCAGTTGCCATCCCTAATGGTGTCATTATTTGACATTATTGTTATGAGTTGTTCTTTTTCCAGGAATGGAAAAGTTAACACAATGATTAATTGTGAAAAAATTATGAAAAATAAAATTTAATCACTACCATCTAAAACTGCATTATTTTTTTCAGTAAAATCATATTTTCTCGAAATTTCATGCATTTAGAAACTTAACAAGTATTTTCTTGAACCACCTTTCATAGAGTACGGAATCAGATATTTGCCTAAATTTTATGAACATAGTTTTACATTTTTCGCTTTTTCACGCGACTGTGCAAAGCAAAGAAGGGTATTATGTTTATCAGGCTATGTATATATGTACATATGTATGTATGTACTCTGTCGGAGAATGTGTGATTGACTACAAAAATAGTTAACTTATCTTAGACTGACTAAAAGCTAACTGCAATGTCATCCAGAACAAACCCAAAATTAATTCTTAAGTTGAGTACGTAATCGAATTTGATGAGAGGCAAAAAATTTATTCTCAGCTGCTTTGAATCTCATTTCAGTTTTATATTTACATTTTGCTGTTGTTATTTTAGATGGTATTTTAGCTGAGTTGTAGCGCGTTGAGGCGATTTAAAAAAATTAGCTTTAACTTAACTGAAAGTAATGCAGAGTGAGACAATTGACTACCGCCTATGATATTGCAATGTTAAAACAGTCAGTTGATTACATTAAAAGTAATCCAAATGTCAGGCAGTACTAGGTGCGAAGTAGTTAGCTTAAAGTTAGCTTAAAGTTAACCTAATTTCCAGCAGGGTATGTATGTATGTATGTATGTATTTAGAGAGTGTCACTAAGGATATGTCAGTTGTCAAAATTCGGTATGACGGCCAACAGAAGCCATTTTGTGAAAAAATACAAAGTCAGCGAACTATATCAAAATGGGTAGCATTCGACAGGTATTTTAAAATCATCTATAGGTTTCTCTTATTCCTGTTCATTTGTAATGACAATTTAGGATACTTAACCGTTAAAATTTGGTCGCAGTCGGGTTTTGTTTTTATTTTTTTGTATAAATACCTGTTAAAATATATTATAGCGAACTTAAATATCCACCAATACCAAAACCTCTCATTATAAAATGATCATATAAAGAAAAATAAACAAAATCAATACATACAATAATTATTAATTGCATGCAAACGAGCAAAGTGAATGAATGTTGGGTCACTAAAAAAAAATAATAAATAAATAAAAATAAAAAATTATAATAACAAAATAAAGAATAGTTACCACAATAAAAAATATAATAAGGAAAAAATCCATTTTCCCAACTAAATTGAATGTAATTGTTTCTGTTCAAAGGCTAGAAAAAATAAACTTTTTTTCTAAATATTGGCAAAATCTCATAAGCGGCATTAGGAGGGCGTTTTACTTTTATATTTTTGCTTAATTTTGTATTTTTTATTTTTTTACAAACTTAAGCAGCTGCCACACAAAATGTGCAAAGCGAAATTCCAACCACTCAAACTTAAGCAGTTTGTCCAATTTTCTTAAATAAAAAAATTATACATATGTAATAGTTAATAATAAAAAAAATTGGTTTCCTTGATTACCCAAAGGGAGTAATAGATAGATGGTTATAAAATATTTATTTACATTTAAAACAAAGTTGAGAATTTTCAAATCTAAAGCTCTGTTTGCAAAAAAAAAAAACAATTAATATTTTGTATTAAATATAATTCAATTGATATGCAAAAGAATTTCAATGCCAATTGAAAAAAACAAAACTTAAACAATTACCAAACACTCATGCAGAGGGGTCAAAACCTCTCTTAACATGTTTTAATTTGACTAAGTAATAAGAAGCAATTGGTTATGGCCGTGTGCACATTGGGTCTAAATGAAAAATATGCAAAAAATATTTATAAAAGCTTAAAAAGAGCCTTTGTTTTTTATTTGAAACACAATCGAAATAATTTAAAATAAACGTTAGAAAGCAACAACAAAGTAACATAATATGCACTACTATAATACTTATATGTATGTACCGACGGTGCATCGAATAAGTAAAAATAATTAATGTGATGATCATAAAAGATAAAGCAAGAATAGTTCAACATACGTAGGTAGAGTAATATAACTTCGCGCTAACCTAAATAGAAAAATGAAAAAATGGAAAAACAGGGGAAATAAATAGTGATACTTACATATGTATTTACCAAAGGTAAATCAATAATTGTACACAACAATCATTTCTCACACTCCGTTTCATTAGAATTTACGTTAAATAGCTGATGTTAATAACAATCTCTACCCAAGTAGATAGACTAGGGTGCTGATGAAGTGCGTTGCTGCACAGAAAAATATCGGTATTTCCCCCAGCTTAAAAGTCTAATTTAATTTTTCTTCTCTTCTTTAGAAACTCACATTAATTAATAAAAATATTTCATTGAATAAAAGAATTGAAATTACTGAACTTAAGCCTGCCTAAAAATTAATTATAATTAGAAATAATTTAAGTTTTCCCAAAGTTGCAATCGTTCACTGGAAATGTTTCCCCTTATTGTACCCTTCACAAAAAAAGGTAAAGGGTATAATATTTTTAATATACATATATTATATAGGTTTGCTAATCCGTGTGTAATTTCCACAATATGACCCATAAAGTATATATATTCTGGGTCTTTATGAATAGGGAAGACGAATAAGCCATGTCCGTCTGTCCCTCCGTTTGTGTGATGTACGTGAAATCGGTTTTTCGAAGCTCCCAGAAAAGCTGGACTGTATCAGAAATGGTCGAAAATAGATTGGTATTGAAAATCAGCAAAATCGAGTAGACGGTTTCGGAGCTGGAAAACTTTAACTTTATTAATATATAGAAGTAACATATCTACTAAAACTCATTTTCCTTTCTCTCTATAAATTAAACAGGTATCACATTCTTAAACGAAGATGGGTGCAAGAAATCAGAAAAATCTAAAAGAATGATTCCAGGGTTGGGACAGTTACGCTTTTTGTGATTTATAAAAATAACTAGGTCTAATTAATTTTTTCTTTTTCTTTGCAAATTAAATATACTTTATGTTATAGAAAGAAATAGTTTGGTATAAAAAATTTAAAAAATAAAATGCATTGCTCCAGACCTTGAAAACTGTATATTACTAGACTTCTCTTAATGCTATATACTGATGAACTCAGCTCTAAAGCTACGGTCACACTTGTCAAACATTTGCCCATAAAAGCGTAACCACTAAATGCTAATGAAAAATCTTTCAATTCAGACAAAAATTTGTCAAGTTAAAGAGTAGCCAATATTGTTGGATTCCATGACATTGGGCATTAGTTATGTTCGGAACTGTTTAATATGATAAACAAGTGTCTGGATCAAAACTTTTTTCATTAGCATGTGTTGGTTACGCTTTTTTGGGCAAATGTTTGACAATTGTGACCGTACCTTAAGCAGTTCTATTTCGTGGTTGTCATGGGACATAAGTGATTCAAATAACTGAATGGTATGCGCTTAAAAGCTTGTCTAGAACATTTTTTGATGCAAAAAAAATTATGTTATTTATTTTATTGTATTTTAAATGCTTAAGTGCCATGCACACAATCAAATAAACCCATCAATCACTGCATATGGGCGAGTTTCGTATGCTTGTCGCTTAAATATCTCAATCAACATTTGAATTTTGACTTCGTAGCGTTTGCATCAAAGCATGTTTGTGTGCGCACTTGGCCATCATTAACAAGAATTACAAAAAAACTGATGTGTTTTTTTTTTTTTTTTTTTGACAATCAGATATGAAGACCTTCAAATGCAAACTCAAAACTTTTTAATTTTTTTTTTAACAACCATTGCCGAATACGCGTACATGTAGTCGAAAAATCCCGACTATATTATTGATGAGTTTATTTGATAGTCTCCAGTGAACTTTACATGAAAAAATTCATGCATTTTTTTTTCTCTTCACATTTTGCACTCGTTGCCACAGTGTTTTTCTTACTCAAATCCATTCATCTTGCGTGTGAAGAAAAATAAAACTTAAACTAAAATTCAACCTACATTAAAGTGCGGTCTCACAAGTGCTAAAGTGGCCTTTCAAAATGTGCATTGATGCGTGTTTTTTCGGCTGCAACTACTTTTCATTTTCGTATTCAGAAGATTTAAATATCGCTCAATTTTCGACTTATTAATTGTGTGAGAATTAATATGTACGAGTACATACATTTCGTAAACGTTTAATTTTGATGTTTTAATTTTACAAGCATGAATACAAAATTACAAAAATGCGAAACAACTTACATGAAAATAATTAATATAATTTTAGTTTTAAGTCTTTACTAAAATGTAAGATATGTTTGTATTTAATTATTTTATATATTTTTATTTGTTGCGTGGTTGTATAAACATAAGTTGCACCCTATAATAGTTTTCCACCTGGGTATGATTTCCTTGTAGAATTTTGTTTTAATAGGGATTATATTTTCGAAATGGAATACTCGTAAACAGGATACGAAGTTAATTATTTATTTATTTATTTATTTATTTATTATTATATGTCTATGGAATTATTTCCTTACAGACAACTAATGATATTATTAACTGATATTAAATTATAATTTCACAACATTAAATAAATTACAAAAAATTTAGAAAGAAAATAAAAAATACAAAATTATGAGTTTAGAAAATTTACAATTGCACTCTTTACAACATTAGCATTTAATGAAAAGTCTATAAATCTATACAATTGATTAAATTCGTAACACATTCTTCTAAGAGGAAGATAGATAGAGGATAGAGGAATAAAATTGCGGGATGTACATTAAACGAAATTTCGTTGATCAAAAATCCGGAACAGATATCTCCCTTAATAATATTGAAGACAAATGATACGTTCAGCATAGTTCTACGGCTTTTTAGAGTAGGCAGCTTAATAAGGGCAAGTCGAGACGAGTAAGAAGGCAAGTTTCTGGATTAAATCGTAATCCTCGAAGACAAAATAACATGAATTGCTTTTGCACTGATTCAATAGCATTAGTGTGAATTTGATAAATAGGATCCCATATTATTGATCCATATTCCAGAATTGTACGTACCAGTGACATGTACAATGCTTTCCAAATGTACGGGTGATTAAACTCTTTTGACTAGTGTTGTCATTCGAACAAAAATTGTTCGAATATTCGAATAACTTTTTATCATTTTTGTTCGAACGAACAAAAATTTTCAATTTAGAATAAAAAATTATTCGAACCATTTTTGTCAAATATTCGAATATTCGAACAATTTTCTTAACTGCTTTGTATAAAAAGTATTTTACATATCATATTTTTTTAATGTGTTAACTAACAAAAGGATGTTAAACAAATTACTCCAGATTATAAATGCATGTATAAGCTTGTTTATATGTAAATATATGTTCGCTAAACGCATATTTTTTCTTGTTGGGAAGAGATAATGCCTTTTTGATAGAATTAGAAGGTGGCTTACAATTTCTGATAAAAAGTTTAGAAAAAAATAACAGATTTTCTCTAATCAAAAGCCTTAAGAATCGAATTATTAAACGACGTAAA
The DNA here is from genome assembly GCA_949987645.1 of Tachina grossa. Lineage (NCBI taxonomy): Eukaryota > Metazoa > Arthropoda > Insecta > Diptera > Tachinidae > Tachina > Tachina grossa. The sequence goes on from OX465274.1 coordinate 173,361,143, forward strand.
AAAGAGTTTAATGGCTTAATATTATTCCTCAGTTTCCTGTCCAAACTAACTTTTTAAAATATGCCACAAAAAGTGAAACAAAGAGTAATCAAATACTTTTTTTCATGATTATTTTGTCAATCATAACAATTTTAAGTACGACGAGGTATTAGATGACATTTCTGAAGAAACTGATTATGTTTTATTTACTGATCTAGAAAACTGTATGAATAAAGTAAGAAATTGATTTAAATTATTTGGAAACATCAAAGAAAGGATTGCTTTTTAATGTCATCTTAACTATATCAACAACATTAACAATTTGCGAAAGAAACTTTTCTTCTTGTTCTTTTATTAAAAGTAAAAAAGAGGATCGTTTGCAAGCTACGAGTAAAAAGTGCGATTATCTGGGGTTTTTAAATGATCTTTCAAAAGAAATCAATGATATATTAAAAAAAATGCTTGGAAATGTGTATAAATAAATAATAATAATAAATAAATAAACTAATTTCGTTTCGGGTTTCAATTCCCGTTAAAAAAAGGGGAGTTAAAGTTTGAAGTGTGTGCCTGCACAAGTACAGACCGAACGGCTGGATCAATTTTGATTTAGTTTCTGTTTTCTGTTTGAAAGGTGAGTTGATCGAGATTGTTCTTAGATATGTTTGAAGGAAATCGGTCCAGCCATTTAAAGGGTATTACATCTGTTTTAGATACATATATTCTGTCCCCTTGACGCCGCAGCTCCCAAACGGCTTGACCGATTCGTTTTTTTTTTTTTTTTTTTTTTTTTTTTTTTTTAAGGTGACGTGATTGTATATCTTCAAGTCTATACTTGAAGAAAATCGGTCTAGTCGATTGGAAGTTATCATAAATTTTTATATATTAATTTATTCTTTTCTTTTTTGCGATTCTGTTATTTCAGTAATATTAGTGGAACATAGAAGAGTTCTTAGCTTATGTTACAGCTTTTAAAAATTTTTAATTTTTGTTATTAATATTTTGATTTATTAATATTTCTGAGTTCGTTATTATTATTTTTCATTAGTTAATAAAAAAAATTAAACTAGTATAAATGCCTGTCGTTTTTTGCAAATGTTTTTCAATTATTCGAATAAATTTTTTTATTCTTTGTTCGTTCGAATATTCGAACAAAAGTTCAAAACTACTCGTTTGTTCGAATAAGAAAAAAATTATGAAATTTCATTCGAACAAATATAAAAGACGAAAAATTAACAACACTACTTTTGACCAGAGTTTAATATAGCCAAGTGTACCTCTAGCCTTATTTATTGCAAATGTTATATGAGAGATGAAATTCAGCTTAAGAGTAAAATAAATAAAAAAATAAAAATAAAATAAGTAAAATACCTAAGTCTAGAAAACTTTCTACCAAATCCAATTGATAATCACCAGTAATATAATTTGCAATAATTTGATTAGATCTTACAAATCGCATTAATTTACATTTATTCAAATTAAGCTCCATTAAATTTACGTTGCACCACTCATAAAGTGAATCCAGATCCATTTGAAGAAGTTTATGATCCATAAATTTATTATAACTTAAAAAAATTTTTACGTCATCAGCATACATCAAGACAGATGAAAATTTTATTACCGTTGGCAAGTCATTAATAAATAATGAAAAAAGAAGCGGCCCAAGATGGCTTCCCTGAGGTACACCTGAAGGTACGGCTATGCTTTTAGAAAATTTGCTTCTGAAACGAACTGTCTGTGATCTATTTGTTAAGTACGAGTACATCCAATTTATGCTTAGATTTGTAAATCCCATTATTTGAAGTTTCTTGATAAGAAGTAAATGATTAACTTTGTCAAATGCTTTTCTAAAATCCGTATAGATGACATCTGTTTGCAACCTTTGTAAAAAGCCTGTATTTATTGTGATCGTAAGGTGAAGAAGATTTGTGGTTGTATAGAACAACCTTTTTGAAAGCCATGTTGACACGGGAATATGATACTTGCCACTTGATAGTAAATATATTCAGTGATAATCTTTTCAAACAATTTAGGTATAGTACTTAGCTTTGCAATTCCACGGCAATTTTCAATTTCAGTTTTGTTTCCAGATTTAAACAACGGAACAACGAAGAAATTTTTCCAAATATCGGGGAAAATCCATATTTAATTGACAAATTAAGCATCACAGTCAGCGGCATAGCTAAGGCTTCAGCACAGTTAATTAAAATATAACTGGGAATTTTATCGGGACCAACATCATATGAAAATTTTAGTTTTTTTAATTCATTTACGATCATGTATATATCGAAGTTGGGTAAGGATATAGATTGACTTTCAGCTAATGGAAATGGATATTATAAGGACAATTATAAGGACTTTAAGGTCATGATGTCCTTCTTAATGTTCTAAAACGAGCAACGAAAAATTTTGAAATCCTAATGTAGTATACATACACTTGAAATTTTCAAAGTTAGTTTATTTTTATGCAGACTTAACTAATTAAAAGTGAAATTTACAAAAATCAAAATTAAAGGGTATTCTATCAGTTAAAGTAATTTTGATTATGTAATTTTGAAAACTAGCTGTATCTTGGAATCCGTAAGAGGCAAACTCTTGAAATTTTCAAAAACGCTAAAATTAAAAAAATCAAAAAACTAAAAAATTGGTGAAACGAAAAATCGCCAGAATGAAAAAAGCGCTGAAATAAAAAATATTACCAAAAATAAAATAAACAGTTAAAATTTAAAAAATTACTATAAGTAAAAAGATCGCCAAAACCTAAAAAAAAATTCCAAAAACCGAAAAAATTGCCAAAAGTAAAAAAATTGCTTAAACTAAAAATAATATAATGTAAAAAAAAACTAACCGAAATTCGCCAAAAAGCTACAAATAATCGCTAAAATTAAAACTATGTATTATACAAAAATCGCAAAATAAAAAAGAAAAAAACGACGAAACGAAAAAGCGCCAAATCGAAAAAACGTAAAATCGCAAAAGCTGAAAAAAATTGCTAAATTTAAATTGTATATTATAGAAAAGCAAACAAAAAATCGCCAAAACAAATAAAACGCCAGAACAAAAAAAAAAAAACGCCAAAACTATAAAAGCATCAATACTAAAAAAATCGACAAAAACCCATCAAATTGCCAAATTGCTCCGTACGGAACTCTTCGTGCTTGAGTCGAAGTCGTACTTTACTGAATTTGTTTAAATATAATCAACATCAATTGAAGGGTGCAATCGTAGAAGAGTTTTAACAAAATCTTCCTAATTATTGACAAACAATTTAAAATTAACTTTTAGGCCTGGATCACACAATCGGAATAATATACCAATTTTCGTCTTTATGGCTTTATTACCAACTGCTGTGTAGTGCAATTATGTCTTTACGAGTATATTTCAATTAGTTGAGAAATAAGGCAAATTTAGCTTATTACTTATGACTTTATTTCAGTGGGCTGACAAAAATCGGTACATTTTGTCGATAGTATGATCCAGGCTTACGACATTCAATACATTTGAAACATTAAAAACAACAACCAAAGCGAATGGGGCAAAACAAGATAAATAACTATATGAACCAAACATAAGGCAAGCGCTAGGTCAAGCTTGAACGCTAATAATCAAAAATATTTCGCAAATATTTTATATTTTAATTATCCCAAAATAATAATTGCCAATGCTTGCTGCTTTTTATTGTTTATAAATAATACTTGCAGCTCTTAACATACCCAGCAAAAAATTTCAAAAAATTTAATCGAGTTTGGAATTAAGCATTTTTGGTGCAAGCACTTCCCTACTGGGTTACCAACTTAATGATTTTAACAAGGCGTGAGACTAAATAATACATTTTTTTTATTTGTCAACATTTCACGTAATCTATTTCGTCTAAAAAAATTATTCTCTTCATTTAGCAACTTGCACGTCATTTTCTTAAATTTTAGGTAATGTGATTTGTAAGCGAGTAATGAAAATTGGCAATCAGAAAAGTAAGTCATTATATGGCAAGTAATTCTAATGGTAATGTGTAATTTTTTGCTGGGTATATACACAAGCAAGCAACAAAATTATTAAATTATTGTGGAAAATTGAATTAAGACTTTTGGCGAGCAAAATTCTGATTTTTTTTTCCAACAAGTTGCATGAGTTAAATATATATTTGCACAACTCACTGACGAATGGATTTCTTCAATTCTACAGTTTATGCACTTTATGTTGTGCAAATTAATTAACAATTTATTTAATATAATTTTTATTGTAATTTATGCGTGTTGTAAAACATGTTCAAATAATGTGTAGTTTTTAATTACTTTTTGTAGACAGGAACTAAAAGCTCTGGCAGTGAAACGCATGTGCACAATTATTGTAAATAATAATTTAAAAAAAAAAATTACTAAATAGCAAAATAAGAAGAAGAAGAAATGGCTGTATTCACGAAGTATTTAGGACTTGTAAAACAAAATTATGAGAAAAGGTTATTTTAAAAATGTTTTAAATTTTAAATTAAAATTTCTTTATTAAAAAATAAGCAAATTGATTTGAAATAGGAACAGGTGGCAGGCAGGTGGCGCTAACTGGACACTTATTTTATAACGATGTGGTAGCACTGTGCGACATTTTTCTTTTTATTTTTAAATATGTATAAAGTATGAGTAATAAAACAGAATAGCTTTAATACTCTGGAAATCACAAATAATGTATTTCACAAAAAAAAAAAAAAAAAATTAAATACCAGTAAAAATTTTCCATTTTCCACCCCTGGCATATAACAAAACAACGTCTATGTAGTGGTGACAAAACGGGACTTTTCACTTAATAATGCCTTACGTGCAGCCAAGTTTTGACTGAACATAACAGTATATCTCGAAAGCTGTGGAGCAAAAAAAATCTGAACGGAATTTTTAGGGTTGTGTGAAATTCATCTCGATTTCTAGTCTTCGTTTTGAAAAGCATTAAATTAGAATTGACTTGGAATTCTGCAAATTATTCAAATAACATACCAAAATTGTCGTTTGCTGAAATACAGTTTGTTATAGTTAATTAATTTATCTGGCTTAGATGGACTTAAATCACTTTCAAAATAAATATGTATTTCATTATATGTATAAAAATCTCATGAATCAGCAGTAATTGTCGTAATAATTAATTTAAATTTCTTTAATCCAAATCATGTTCTAAATCATTTTGAAAAATTGATAACGTTGATTTCATAGAACAAGTGTTAAATTATTTTAAGCCTGTTTGCTAAACATTACGTTAAGATAGACTATTATTGATCAATGTATTAAGAACAAGTTAATTTAGTTGGAACATGATTGTGAATAGTGTTTTACAAATATGCAAGTTAAATCAACAGCTGCTACATATACGAGTATAAGTCTGCACGCTCGCTCGTTTGTATTTGTGTATAATTAAATAAATCAAAAATAATTCAATTTAATCATAAGCTCAGTTCTATTTATTTCGCATTTTATCGCAACTTTTAAACATTTCAATTTAACCGCAATTCGCCTCTAAAGCTTGATTTAGTTATCGTTGATTTTATCACTCGTTTAAAATTTTAATTTCGTTTTATGTTTTGCTGCTGTTCTTTTTTTTACAATTGCTTATCATTTTGTACGACATTTGCGATTAGGAGTGATTTGAATTCAATTTGAGATAAAAAATCTTTAACTACATACGCCGATTTAGCTTTTTTTTTATTAAATAAAGCAATTGATTTAGTTTGGATAAGTTATAAATTTGGAGTAAGTTTAGAATAAAAACTAAAGATAATTACATATCAAATTGCTACTTTTACATACATTTAAAATTTTATTTGGAAATATTTCAACTGAACTTTTTATTTAAACATAAAACAGTTAGTGCAGACCTATACAGTGTTGGGCACAAACTTAGCACACTTGGTAGCTGTTACTACTGAAGCTTAATATTTGCTTTGACTTATTTGTTTTCTTTGATATGTACTTATACCCAATAATTAAATATCTAGTAAAAGGTATCTTAAATGAAATTTTATATTTAGTGGAAACGAAATTAATGCCCTAATTATGTTCGAAGATTGTATCGTCTTGTCTACGGACGAAAAAAAGCCGCAGTTGTGATCCTTTAAAACAATTATTATTTATTGTCTATGCTAGAAGGTCCGTGTATTTGCTTTATGATTTTGTTAAGTGCCCAGGAGACGTACAAAAAAACCCTTCAATCACATAGTTGTGTGCGTGCAGTCGTTTCTTTTCGGCTACACGCACACGTTGTCGGCACTGATTGATGAGAATCAAAAAATTTTGATAATTTTATTTGACGGCTGATTATTTGTACGTCTCCAAATCTGATTGCTTTGTGTAATTTGTTCTGTGACGACATGGAGAAGCGCGCGGATGAAAAATATTAATTTGCACTTTATGAAAATGTACCATTGATCTTTGTAAAACACCAAACAATCAAAAGACTACAAACAGTTTTATGATTATTATAAATATTATATTCTCTAATTTTTCTAATCTTAATGAGTAGTGTGAATAAAAAAATTACTTAAAAATTGTTTTTAAAACCCCAAATACATATGTATTTATGTATGTGCATTTTGTGTTTAAAACAAACTTTTAACTAAAAAGCAAATACATGCAAGTATGTACATATTTTTTCCATTCACACTACCCAATGTCTTGTTTTTATACCCTTTACCAAAAAATGGTAAAAGGGTCTGTCTGTCCGTCTGTCTGTACGTGAAATCGGTTTTCCGAAGCTCCCAGAAAAGCTAGAGACTTCGTTCTTGGACTGGTGGGTCAGAAATGGTCGACATAAGATTGGTATTGAAAATCAGCAAAATCGAGCGCGCAGTTTCAGAGCTGGGAAACTTAAACTTCATTTTGCCATACAAAATAACTACTGAAAAGTAGTTTTTATTATTTTTTTATTAAATAAACTTATTTTATACTTCAAAATGAATAAACTTGGTATTTCACTTTAAAAAAAATTAAAAAAAAATCAAAAAAATTAAAAGGACGTTTCCAGGGTTGGGAAACTTTGATTTTTTTTCTTATACAAAAGTAACTTACTAAAACAAATTTTTCCTTTTTTCTACAAATTATACATATGTATATTATGTTCTTAAAGTGCAGAGATTGATGTAAGAAATCAGAAAATCAAAAAAGATGATTCCATTGTTGGAAAACCTAAAATTTTTGTGATATATAAAGTTAACTACCGTAAACTAATTTTTTATTTATTTTTATTAAATAAACTTATTTTATACTTCACCACGAATAAAATTGGTATTTCAAATAAAAAAAAAATTTTAAAATTTAAAAAGACGTTTCCAGGGCTGGAAAACTTTATTTTTTTTTTCTTATATAAAAGTAACTTATTAAAACAAATTTTTCCTTTTCTTTATAAATTAAACATATCTTGCATTCTTAAAAGAAAAAGATTAGTGTAAGAAATCAGAAAATCCAAAAAGGATGATTCCAGGGTTGGGAAACTGGAACTTTTTGTGATATAAAAAATTAACTACCGAAAACTAATTTTTATTTGTTTTTATTAAATAAGATTATTTTATACTTCAGTATGAATAAACTTGGTATTTCAAATTAAAAATTAAACTTCAAAAAATTAAAAAGATGTTTCCAGGGTTGGAAAACTTTAACTTTTTTTATGCAAAAGTAACTTAATAAAGCAAATTTTTCCTTTTTCTCTATAAATTAGAGATATCTTATATACTTAAAAGAAAGAGATTGGTGTAAGAAATCAGAAAAATTAAAAAGGATAATTCCAGGGTTTTGAAACTTACTCTTTTTGTGATATAAAAAATTAACTACCGAAAAGTAATTTTAATTTTTTTTTAATAAATACACTTATTTTATACTATAGTACGAATAAATTTGGTATTTCAATTTAAAAAAGTTTAAAACACGATTCCAGGGTTGGAAACATTTACCTTTTTTTATACAAAAGTAAGTTACTAAAGCAAATTTTTCGTTTTCTCTATAAATTAAAGATATCTTATATTCTTAAAAGAAAGAGATTGGTATAAGAAATCAGAAAAATCAAAAACCATGATTTCAGGGTTGGTAAACCCACACTTTTAGTGATATAAAAAATTAGCTACCGAAAACTAATATTTATTTTTTTTTATAAAATAAATTTATTTTACACTTCAGTACGAATGAATTCGGTATTTCAAAATAAAAAAAGTTAAAAAATTAAAACGACGTTTCCAAGGTTGGAAAACCTTATTTTTTATACAAAAGTAACATACTTAAACAAATTTTTCCTTTTTTACTATAAATTAACATATGTTATATTCTTAAAAAAAAGATTGGTATTAGAAATCAAAAAAATCAAAAAGGAGGATTCCAGGGTTGGGAAACCAACACTCTTTGTGATATAAAAAATTAACTACCGAAAATTAATTTTTGTTTATTTTTATTAAATAAACTTATTTTTTGCTTGAGTACGAATAAAATTAATATTTCAAATAAAAAAAAGTTTAAACAAATTAAAAAGACGTTTCCAGGGTTGGAAAGCCTTAACTTTTTTTCTTATACAAAAGTAACTTACTAGAACAAATTTTTGCTTTTATTTACAAATTAAACATATCTTATGTTCTTAAAAAAAAATTGATTGGTGTAAGAAATCAGAAAAATCAAAAAGGATGCTTTCAGGGTTGGGAAACTTACACTTTTTGTGATATATTAAAGTAACTAAGTCTAATTAATTTTTATCTTTTCCTTTATAAATTATACATATTTTACGTTTTGGAATAAAAAGTTTGGTTTGAAAAATTATAAAAATAAAAATCACATCTCCAGAGTTGGAAACTTTGAACTTTTTTTCTAGATATTAAAGTAACTAAATAAAACATTTTTTTTGGAATTCCCTTTTTTTTATCACTTAGCACACTTTCTATACTTTTTTAAGAACTACTATATTGATAAAAGGAATGAGAAAAATCTAATTTGATGATTCTAGGGTTTGAAAATTATTTTTTTTTGCACATAAAAGTAACTAGGTCAAATTACTTTATGTATGCATCTCTATACTACATAAACGCACTTTGGTAAAGGGTATATAAGATTCGGCACAGGCGAATATAGCACTCTCACTTGTTTTTTTTAATTGCATTACTTGGTTAGTTAATGAAAAAAAATGCTAAAATTTTCGAAGATTTGGCGTACCACTTGGGAAAGTTTCGCGTACCCCAAGTGGTACGTGTACCACAGGTTGAATAGCCCTGATTTAGAGAATTCAAACACAAGAACTCAAAAGTATTAAAACGTCCTAAATCTTCTACATATGTATGAACTTGATTTGGAAAATATTTTCATACATACAACAAAAGCGATACGTCTAATTATCAAACTTCATTACTAAAAGGCAAACCGAATATTGCTGTTCAGTTTTTCACGGTTTTCATATGAAGTTTGACAGTTGGGAAGGAAATAGCTGACAGGCAGAGACGTACATATATGCAGTCACCCTATTTGATATGATTTAAGTATATATGTATGTTTGTATGTATTTATGTATGTGCTTAAAATAGGAAACTTTGTATGTGGCATATTTTATGAAGGTGATCTGGGCGGTCAAGAAGCGTGCTGGCATGAGCCCAAAAATGGTCATGTCGTTCTATACAATGGTCGTTAGGTCAATCATTTTATGCCGAGCGATTGTATTTTGGCTAAATAATGTGCAGATTGTGGTGAAAACTAACCTCTACAAGGCTTAGACATTGGCGTGTCTTCTTGCAACACGCGCAATGAGGTAATTTGCAACCTTAGACATTGGGGCCTTGATTGGAGTATCACCCATACAAAAATCTTTATACGATCCTCTGCAACAATTACTGTTTATAGAATGGATCTTTGAAGCTCTACTCGTTGTGTCGGCTATGTTGGGATTGCCTAGTGGCAGGATAAACTCTGAACTGAGGTTCGACCAGAGATTCAATGTCAGAATTTCTCCTAGGGAATTTTGAGAGAAAAACGGTACCCCTGTGGTTTCGAGAAGCTTATGTTGGTATGCGAATGGATGGTCATGGTGCTGGAGTGGTTGGGCCCAACTTAAAAACCTCTGTGCCTATGGGCAATTTTCCCACGGTATTTCAGGTAGAAATACAGGAAATTGGCAAATGTGTACGCATTAATTTAAGTAGGGAGCATTTAAGGTAAGCATAACGTTTTCTTTTTCGATAGTTAGGCAGCTCTTAAGTCGCCCCTATCATGGAAATTCCGAACAAGGTTTCCATTTACTGGATACCCGCCCACAGCACACATCCGGGTAGCGAGGAAGCAGATCAACTGACCAAGAGGGTTTCTGCTCCATTTATAGGCCCAGAGTCATTTTGTGGTGTAAATTGGTAGACTGTAATCTCTCTGACCAAAGGAAATGGTGCTTCGAAAGCAAAGAAAATGTGGCTGAACTGTAGTTTAAGGCAGGCCAAAGCATTGATGCATACATTTTCATACAAAGGCATCCTGAACCCCAAGAGTAATGATTTACGCCTTGTTACTGATTTTTTTCCTGGTTACTTTGAACTACTCTCTGTGGAAAACTAACCAAGTTCGTTCACCCTTGTGTCGTTTATCCTTAGAAGATGACGTCTTATAAAAGAGTAAAAGGAGTGCTCTTGCTTCTAAGTTTATGTCTTCAGATGATATTAGATGGGCTTCTCCAATCTCTGTGTTGACTTTCATAAAGAGAGTCATACTGAGCTTGCAGATCTATGGCATAAAAAATTCATTAGGCGTTGCAGTGTTGGTTCTTGGGAAACAACCCGACTATCAAAAATTAATATTTAAGGCTGAGGCAAAAAGAAAACGTCTTACGTTATAGGTTGAATTTTTCAACGGACACCCTTGTAAGTTGAAATACAGGTTTTATGTCACATTCAGTACGTCTCCGTCAATGCAAAGTACTAAAGTTAGGAAACTTCGAATGTACGTCGAGTAGGTTGGCAGCTATTAGTTGGTTTTTTGGTTTGTTTTGATTTTAGTACTTGTGTCTTGTAGCAGCAAAAGTAACATAAAATTAAAAAAACAAATAGACTTCTTGAAGATGTTCAAATCTTTTCGTCAATAAAGTACTTATTGTGCCAACCTTCTCCATAGTTGCGTTAATGTCAGTTCAAATAGGTGACACATAATCGGCTTCAGTCGCTTTTAATGAAAATAACCAAATTTTTTCGTCTTTCAAAAAAAGGATTTTTTTGTTTGCTTGTTTACAATTTAAATAAATCCGTTTCAACTATACTTGACGCCGAACCTATTAAGCAAAATGAATAATAATGTGAGAATAACTAGAAGATAATGTAAATACACAAAAAATATAAAAAAAACTTGTTCATATATTGCAACACTCTTTTGACAACATGCGGGTCTAAATGTGCCACACATTTGCATTGATACATGACGTGGGTCAAATCTCTTGGGTTTCTCGAGTCAATTAAACCACATGTTTGATATCTTTAAGCCACGTACATACATACATATTTCTTTGTTAAATATTCAAATTATGTTATTTTGAAAAAAAAACATAAACACAAAATATTTGTTATTGTTGTAGTTTTTTCGCTGTTGGAACATACATGTATGTATGTATGTACATACATACGTCTAACAAACAATTTAACAATTAACAATCATGTAAACTAGACCCACCGCATACAATTGCAATGAAATTGAATTTAAACAAAAAGCAACAACAAGCAAAAATAACTGCACACACTTCAGCAATGCCGCACCGCATAATTCAAAATTTGCTTGAAGCTGTGCAGCAAAAACAAAATCATGCTGCAAGTGACGAAATATAAGAAATAAAATTCGCTCCAATACATACGGTTACAAAAACAAAAAATTAATAAATTCCGAAACTAAATCAAGAAACCAAATATGGGGCAACAGTTTAAAAATAAGAAGAAAAAAAAACGCCAACATTTAAAATTGAAACATTCAGCGACGGCAAAACACCACAGTCGCACCAACATAAATTACTCTACGCTAGACCGTGGCCAACACAAACAAAATTAAATAAAAGCGGCCAAAAGTTGTAACACCAAAACCCAAAAAAAAATATATGAAAAAGAAAAAAATTATGTACATTTATAACCAAAATTTGGGATGGGCGTTTCATGAACTGAAAAGATTTTGCAATTATTTTAAATGAATTGTTAAAAGCCGCTCCAAACAACCAACAGAATTTATTTAAACCAATAATATTTAAGAAAAAAAAAATCAATTAATTAATGGTTAAAAATGCGTCATTCCTTCACTGACAGTTTCAAATGTATAAAATTTATATACACGTAAAGCTCTATCTATTTTGTTTCTTTTTTGAAACCGCCAACAGTTTCAACCTTGACAATGACTTAAAGTTAAAAAAATATATTACACAAAACGCATGTTTGTTGCAACATTATGACCATAAAATTAAGTCAACCAACCAATCAACTGCATTGCGTTAACAACGTCATTAAGGTGTACGTAACACATCCAACACCTCTGTACAGGTAGAAGACAAAAACAAAAACATTAAAAGTTGCTGCAACCAAAAGTATGTTCAAAGGTGTAAAATCACGCAACGTGCAGTCAGCTGAACACACACACACACACACCTCAATTGAAATAACTTAAAAAATGAAAAGGAAATAATTTTTAGCAGCAAACAAAGTAGACTTGCTGTAATAACAAAACGTTTGCCAGACAAATGTTTGTGCCATTTATACAACATTTTTTTTCACTCATAAGGCTGCCTGCACACTGGGCCACGATTTACTAAAATTGTGAAAAGGTTGGTTACTCTCTATTACGATGCGAACGACATATATTTATACCCCTTTTACATACGGAAAGTTTACTTTGCAAAGTCTTAATTCAGCTGTGTGAAAGATAGAGGTAAGAATACTTTCTCTTTCTGTCTTTCTCCCAGCTGAATTAAGACTTTGCAAAGTAAAACGGGTAATCAATGCTTTTGTAAATTGCACGTTTTATAGCGTTGGGAGTTAGAAGAAAATGTTGTATTATAAATGACAAAAACTTAAAATACAATAAAAACCCACTATCAAGTCAGCTATTATTAGTTTACTTTTGAAATCACGTCATTTGAAATCACCGTGATTTTCAGAACAGGCCTGATAGTAACAAATCCAACTGTTGGTACTCATTAATTCGTTTGCCCATTTGTTTTTGATTCTCATATTTTACCTTCTGAAAATCTGGTAGCACCGGACTTTGTAATGCGAAGGCGTCTGTCAAAATCGTTCGATACACACACAAAAAATATATTGCGTAAGGTCAATAAAAATTATAAATCTCAAGACAGATACTCGTAGAATCCATCATTCGTTATATATTGCATTTTTCAACTGACATCTTAGTTGAGCTCTGACACATTCAGTGCGTCTCCGTCAACGCAAAGTTCTAGAGTTTGAGATTTTGCCTTAAGGTTCAATCAGACGTGCCGTATTATAATGCTATACCCATAAACTATTAGTGCTGCCATAATCGTAAACAAATGATTATTTTTTCATTTGTTTATTAATATCAAAAGTGTGTAGCCAGAAAACAGATGTTTATGGTTGTGGCGAAAAGCCAAAATTCAATTGGTTTCTACGGTTATTGATATGGCGTTATGGCAAATGACCTATAATCAAATGCAGTGTTGCCCATAAGTTTGGTTTGAACAGCTGTTTTGTATGGTTATGACCCGTTTAATTGAACCTTTAAGTGTGTAGAAAAAAATCGTTTGATTTTATATCGAAATTGTTTTTTATGGAAAAACAAAACATTTTAGCGGCTTTGGCCATGGGATAGTTGCAGTCTGTAAATACCAAAAAATCCGACAATGCTGCTTAAAATACAGCAAATCAAAACTAGAGCAGCGGTTCTTTACAATTGCGCAATCCACCTCAAAACTAACCTGGCCACGTATTAATCCCAGATGGTCCATCATCATGGATAGGAGGAGTCAACTCCATCTACTAGTGGCAGTACTAACAGAAAATTGTCGCATAGGTACACATTTCAATGGATTAAATCTTCTATATAAATACTTCTGTAGAAGTTGTCTTAACGTAGAAGAGGAGGAAACGGTTCACTGCCTAACATAACCTATTTTAATAACCTATTTTATTAGTATCCCAGAAGGTGGGGATCAGTGTTAATAGTAGAAACTTTGAAGATATTATTCTGACCACTTTAAACATTTCAATGGCTTAAGCAGGCGCTAATTCTAATGTAACATCAGAGCGCCCTCCTTCATCGGTAATTTGTAGCAGAATCATCGGCTACTAAACACAACTTTGAAAATTTAATACGCCTCATTGACACCAGAGGCGCTGCAGCACTGAATTATTAAAAACGTGCAAAAAAGCAGAGTTGTATAATAATGAATCTTTCCTCTATCTCTTCTCTCACCACCTATCTTCTATATCACTATCCCTTTCCTAAAAGAAGGTAACGTATAGTAATAGCAGTAGGCATTCATTACCTGAGAGTTACTTCCTTTTAAAAAAAGGCCTTTTATCTCCACTTGTACCTGGATTCCGTAGTTTTTTTTAACGATAATCGCTTCGTTAAAATAATTATAACGAATATATATCGAATTTGCTATTCAGTAACATTTTTAACGATATTCGCTGTAGGTTAATGTCAGCTGTGTCGTTATTTAAGCTATAATAATTTATGTGCCGTTCATTTTATCGACAAAAATCAACAGAAAATATCAGCTGCGTACTATCGTTAAAAAGAAGTTACAGAATCACACAATAGTTATTGCAACCGACAAAATGTATAGACAAAATCCACTACAGGATTCTGAATTGCTTTCAATGCAGAAATGGGGCCTAATAATTCACTTAGTTCGGGGCCTCGGTCGGTATATTGGACCTTATTACGAGTGTCGTATTTCGACTACGACAATTTTGTACTAGATCAAAGAAAAAGTGTTACAATGTTCATAAGTCTAATGCAAAATCATCGTAGTCGTAGTCGTAATACGGCACTCATAATAAGGCCCATTATCTCTTACTGTATTAGAAGTACATATACACAGATTTACATTAACTAGAGAACGCATGAACCGAATACTGCTGCTCCCAAATTTTGAGTTTTACTCACGGGATTGTTGTTATTCGTAGCATTCCTTCATAGCTCTTTAGCGTGTTTGTGGTTTTTCCACTGAACTAGTGAAGGTGTAGCGATCTCTCGTTACCGTAGTAGATAATAAAATACTATACCTCCTTCTCAAGCAAAGAATAATATCGGAATCATTAATGCATGTATTAGTACTAATTTTCCTATTTGCATCGTCAAAAATAATGAATTTCATCTACCGACTTCAATATATCGAGATTAGAATACACACGTTTATATGAGAATGATTATATTTGACGAAAGCAAGACAACATGGCGGCAGATTGTTGTACATGATGATTTTGTCCTTGTAGTCCAATTAAATAAACTAACTTCTATTATTGTTGGCGATAATGAGCAAATACAATGGAATATTGATAGCTTAAAATTATTTCATATTATTTAACAGAAAGAACATCCCGAAATTCATTTAAAGAAATAAATGGATTAATTTTTATAATTTTACGTTGTACAACATACATATAAGTATATTTTAAATCAAAATTTAAAAATTTTATAAATGCGAAATGTTTGAAGGTGGCACCAATGTATTTATACTTGAATATCAGCTGTGTATGATGCAGCTGCCACCTCCAAAATAATTAACTGGTTGGCTACAAGGCGACAAATGCAGTTAGCGGCATTTGAAGTCGGCTGCTCAAGTAGCCTACTGTGGTGAATGTGTTTAACGCATTAATAAACATATGTATATTGCAAAATATTTTATCTCTCGCACTTTTTCTGCTTGTATGTATATTTTTTTTTAATATTTGATTTTTTTAACAGTTTTTTGGCCTAATAGTTTACAAAACAATATTATGCTTTCTGCTAGCTGCCACAAAAAAAATTGTGAGCGCATATTGATAGTTGAAAAAATATCATAATGAATAGAGCAGTCAGAGTACTTGAACTTGCGTAGACGCAACATTGTTGCAATACGAAAAACATTTATTAAATAAAAAAATCAAACTAAAACTTAACTTCAGTGTGTGTATTTTTTAGGACTTTTTGTTGGTTACGAGAGTTAAACAGTTTTATAAGATTGTTTTGTCAGAAAGTGTCAGTAACGGTCGTATCAGTTGTAAGCACGTGTCTTATGTAAGCTAACGTTTTTTTTTGCAGTATAGTCTTGCCGTAAATGCGTCCGTCCGTCCGTCTGTCTATTGCATATTAGAGGGCTGCGTAAACAGTCTTGAAATGTAAATAAATCTTGTTTTATAAATGTGTTATCGTAGCATGTATGTATTATATTAAACCAATAATAAATGATGTCGTTTAATAAGCGAAGCACGATGGATGTTTTGGTGTACGTGTATATGAGTGTTTTTAAGCCATGTCGCGAAGAAAAATAAAAGATCATACACACAAGGTGTATGCGTATGTACATGCATGACGTTTGTATACGCACCCATACGTATGAAGAAGCAAGCATCACAAATGCTTCCGTGACGAAGTATTTTTCTCTTTACTCCTAATTTTCTGCAATAAATGAAACAAACTTCTTATTAAGCATTTGTTTTAGAAAATTTCGATGTAGTAAAGCATTTGAAAAATCCCTCATGTCTTAAAAGTTCTTGTAAGAAGTCTTGTGCAGGGGTCTATTGCATACAAAAATATGTATATATATTATATATATATATATATATATATATATATATATATATATATATATATATATATATATATATATATATATATATATATATATGTATCTATGCATGTACATATATGCATATATGCCATCTTGTCTATATTTTTATCTTGACTTTCTGTTTGGTAATGAAAACAATTTATGACTTTAGCTATTTGATGGCTGTTTTTTATGATTACTTTTGGCATAATGTTGCTGATTTTATTATTTTATACATGTGATTTTATTAACTTTTTTTTTGCTGTTCACTCAATCCAAGCAATCTATGTACTCGTATGCACATACTCTATAATAAAGTTTTAGTATTTTCTATGTTTGCGATGCTTGTCAACATGCCCATGTTAGTAATTGTTTGGTGTTAAATATCTTTGTTAGCTTGGCAAAATGATTTGTACATTTATTGATTTATTTTGACATCCAGTTTGACTTATTGACTTTGGATATGCCTTTGTTAGTACTTACATAGATTAATTTAAAGCTTAAGTTAATTAATTTGAATTAAGTTAAATATAAATCATTTAAGCACTTCTTGCACTTGGATTAAAAACTGCAACATAAAAATTGAATATTAAGCTACATGTTTTTTTTTTTTAAATAAAACAATTTAATTTGTATATTATTATTGTTACCGCCACTAAGAAATCGCTGCAAGTGCATCATTTTTTATCGCTATTTATTATTATCGATTAAACTGTCAAATGCAATTTTTCTTTTATCATTCCACGCGGTTTAAATACCGAGCCATATTTTTTACGAAAAAATTATATTTTATTTCTTATAACATAATCATCCGAATTGATAAGATAGAGAAGTTTCGCTCCGAGTAGCCATATATGAAAAGTCAGTATCCACATTCATAGTATATAAGTTTTCTTTATAATAGTTGTGAATTATATTCTAGGAATTTTAACATTGAAGTACAAGGCAATAAATAATAATTGTATTCTAAAATCCTTATACTTGTGTTTATAATCTACAATTTGGTTACAAAGAGCTTGGGCAGCTTCACCCGTCCACAATTATTATTTTTTTCGTATTAAAAATTTTGGGATGGACAAATTATATTTATGTAAGGAAAACTCATCTTAATTCACTTTGAAAAAAGTTTTACTTGGGGTATGGAAAAAAATATACTGCAAAGTGTGTTGACATCTGAGAGGTATTCAAATTACAAGCGCCACAAGCAGTCACACGAGCTGTTGAGACCGTCTGATATAAATGCGCCTTAAAAATGGAGATATGCTGTTGTTTTTGGTATGAAAATGCCTTTATATTTAATAATACAGATTTTATATTACAATACATGTTTTCTAAGTTTGATTTTTTGCATTAAAGCTTCAAGTAGAAAAAAGTATTGATATTTCAAAGTAAACAGGAAAGTGTGTGATAGATTTTTATAAAATATAGGAACTTCGATGTCTTAGGGCCATTTTCACTTGCCTTTAGCTAAAGGTAGGATTTTGTCTGCCCGATAATTGGCTTTGCATTATAATACCTTCATTTATTACTTTTTTTTTCATTAAATATTATTATTATTGATAATAATACCCATACAAAATTTAAGTTGTAATAATGCAAAAATATTTACCGGGCTGACAAAATCCTACCTTTAGGTAAATGAAAGTTGTGAAAATGGCCCTTAATCCTGTTAAGGTTAAAGGAAGGATTGTCATATAAAGGTTTATGGCCTATTTCCCACCTGCGAAATACGAAATTTTCGTATTTTATTGTTGTTCTCAATATAAATTGTAAGTCGAACGTTTTCTTTCGCAGGTGGGAAATAGGCCATTAATAGAGGATCGCTATGTAAAGTGTTATTTTTGACAGGATGTAAAGGTTGGTCCTAGCGTGTTGTAGTGTTTATGGTAGATTTGCCCTATAGTCCCTTGGTTAGTTTATACAGCTCAATCAGTAGGCACTCAAAAGAGGTGCCAAAAGATTAGAGAATTTAATTGAAAACAAGTCAAGTTACTGCCGGATTGCGTTTAAAAACTAAAGTCTAATTTTATTGAATATTTTACATTTTACATTTTTTGAGTTTCTTTATGTCTTTAATTTTGCAATAATAACATAAATTAGTAATAAGAATAAAAGTGTGTCATTTAAATTTTATAAAGTAAGCGTTCTGTTAATTATTACAATGAACTGTGTTGCAATGCAATTAAACTATCGGGCCTGTTCTGAAAATCACGGTGATTTCAAAAGTGAACTATTAATAAATGACTTGTTAGTGGGTTTTTGTTGTATTTTAAGTTTTGGTCATGAATAATATAACATTTTAATGCAACTTCCATCGCTATAAATTATCAAATTTATAAAAGCAATGATTTTAGTTTTCTTGATTTATTGAAATCGCCGTGATTTGCAGAACAGGCCCGTATGATGCAGTGTATTACAGTAAGTGAGTTACACTATTCCATTTCCATATTCCATTTTTACCCTTTTTGGCAAAAGGTATAAAAAATACCCATTCTGAGAAAATTAAGAAGCTTAAGTTAAATTATTTCCTTTATTCAAAGGCTTACAGTAAAATTTAATGCAAATATTTTTGCAGAATATTTTAACCCATTTTATCCCCCTGTGATGGTAAATACTCTTTTAACCTCGTTTTGAAAAAAAAACTTCTATAGATATTGCAATATTCATACTTAAAATAAAACGGAGCACTTAGTATATTTTTATTAGCCCACACCAAATTCTATCATATGAAATCACACCAAAGCGGTAACACTGAATGATTCAGTTAAGAGACTTTCATAACCTTTCATTTATTTAATCTTTTCTAACAAGTTGTCACTTGAAATAATTACACATTATTTGAATCATATTTTAAGGTAAACAATATCTTTTAAAATAATAACAATAATTGAAACGAAGCGAATTTCTATGCAAAGTATACATTAATTAGTGTAATAGAATAAGATTAGATAGAGCATGCATACATACGTTTTAATTGATATTGAAAATGATTTACAATTATGATTTAATTAACTTTGTCTGCAATAAAAGCGATTACTTAACAAATAAATGCAAATTTGATTGCAACTCATAAATATTTGTGGCAAAAAAACTCATTTGAATTTTTTTCAAAATGTTATTTCTTTTTTTTTCTAATAATATTTGTAACACCAACGCGTTGTGGCAACTAATCGTAAGCACAGTATGGGGTACTTTTTAAACGTATTATAGTCGTATATGACGATCTGGCGAACAAAACCAGACTAGTCGCGCTAAATATTTTCTTTTTTTACAAGACAGGCAAATAACTAAACTTCCTAGATAGAGCCCAGCAATGAAAAGTCAGTTTTCGTAAAGTTTTTAAGGCAAGATGGAACTGGTTTGGAAATATTTCGAGCCTTCATAGATGTGTCATTGGAGACACATCCCGTTCAGTAGTGTCATAACTCAAAAAAAAAACTAGCTTTGCAGAAAACACGTTTAAAGTTTTCAATTTACATACATCTCAATGAAGGCATGAACAAATGTTCTTCCCTCAGAAGGTGATAGTACATACAAGCTACTTATATGAAATTTTTACGCAAGATAAAATACGAAATGCATTATTATTCTGCATTATTAACTCAAAACACGAATTTTTTTTGTTAGGTCACTATTGAACTGAATGTGCGATATATTTTAATATATGTACATTAGAGTGGCCCTTATTTATTTTTTTGGATTTTTTTATTCTCACCCCCAAATCGCTTCAGTTTTATGTAAAAAAAAATACAAAAAAATTTCATAGCCATAAGTTGTGTTTTAGGGGTTGCGTCCGCCCCTCAAAGTTGGCCTACAAGCCCATTTTTCAATGTAATTTTTTGCATATGACTATCTTTTTAAAAAATCATTTTACAACAATATGATATATTGCAATATTTTAGCTCTTCTAGTCTACAACATTTGTCTCAAAAAAATTTTTTGCTAAAATTAATATTTTAGGAAATAATGAAGAAAATTACCAACAAAATACCAAAAATTATATATACAAAAATTGCATTTATATGGAAATTATTTTACTAAGCGTTTACAATAACGGTTTATATATATTAAATTATTTCATACATATATTACGTATAGTCATAAAAAAAACTTTAAAAAAAATTACATTGAATATATTGGTTTGAGGGCTAACTTTGAGGGCGGGACGCACCCCCTAAAACACAACTTATCGCTATGAAATTTTTTTGTATTTTTTTTAAATAAAACTGAACCGATTTGGGGGGTGAGTACAAAAGAAATAAACAAAAAAAATTCTCCATACAACTAACGGCCACTCTAATGTGCATAATAGAGGCCTGCGTAACAATATGATTGTTTACAAGCGATGTCGCGAAGATTTCTTCTTCGTAACAAACACGCAAAAGAAATAGTATTAATGCTTGTATTCTTGTTATTTTTAATATTGTACGTTTGAGTGTGTGTGTGTTTAAGATGTAGATGCCCTGCAAAAATTGCTAATATTGAAATTGTGGTGATTTACTAGTGACGTTGTCAGTAGCACTACTGACCAGGTGTACCCCAGCCAATGGTATTATCTATTGACATTTAACATTAGCTTGTCATTGAAAATCCACCACTAGACTATAGCACTACTGACTTAGTATTTTTTCGGGACCACATGGAGACATTGGCACCAAAGATTCACTAGTAAATTTTAGGGGCTCTAGTCTACAATATCGATATATCCTCTCTCGTTGTAAATAGTAAACTTATAGTGACATTATCAGTAGGTGTATCCCAACCAATGCAAATGTCTATTGACAAATAACATAGGGTTGTCATTCAAAATCTATCAGAAGACTTTAGCACTATTGAGAAGGTAGTTCTTTTACGACCATATGAAGATATTTGAACCGAAGATTCACTCGTAGATTTTAGTGACCCTCGTCTACATATATTTATTTAATATTATTGCACAACATAATAAAAAAGAAAAACAAACTATTGACGCGTTCATTGACAATGTCACCAGAAATACACTAGAACTGTCGTCTCTAACGTATCTCTACTCGCGCATAAAAGGAAAGTTGTCGACATTTTAACTAGTGCAATTGTCGCTGGAGAAAGATTATTGACATAGAGACATATGGTTCTAGGTTAACTAGAGGGTGGTAAGCTATTATGTTTTTAAGGGTGGGTTTTTAAAGCAAGCACACACAACTAATGTCAATGCATATGTGTATTTGTATGTGCGCAGAAAAATAAAAGATCATACACACAACGTGTGTTCGTATGTACGTGCATGACGTTTGTATACGCGCCCATGCGTATGAAGAAGCAAGCATCATAATTCCTTTTATTTTGCCTCCGAAGTCTTCCTTGGAATAGAGATACTAACCTTCCATCATATGAAAGCCGCTTAGCACTCATTAAACCTCCTACACTAAAAAGTAGAAGAGTATATTTGAATATATCGTTTATTATGAATCTAATTAATGGCAATACCGCTTCTGAAACTCTTCTTCGCAAAATTAAATTTGTAATTCCAAATCGTTCAACTCGAAATCATGTTCCTCTTAAACAACAATATTTCTGTTACAACTACACAAACTTTGATCCGTTCCGAAGAATATATGCTGAATTCAACAACCACTATGCGTATATTGATTTTTCATCAAATCCTGATATCCTAAAAAGGAATATTATTAATTTATTAAATCGTTAAATGTATTAACAATATCATGATGAGTTGTTGTTTATTCGCTTTAAAAAAAAACATTGTTATTTAGCCTGTAAGAAAACTATTTTCATAGGTTTTTACGTAAATAAACATAAATAAACAAATTCTTCCGTCATAAAGTATTTTCTTCTTTACTCCTATACCTGCAATAACTGAAACAAATGTGTTGTCCACAATGTTGTTTAGCCTTTGGTTTAGCAGATTTCGCTGTAGTAAGGCATTTGAAAAATCCCTCATATCTTAAAAGTTCTTGTAAGTGGTCTTTTGCAGGGGTATAGTACACACCCAGCAAACAAAATATATAACATTTCTAACATATACCTACGTTTATAATTAAGTTCTGTATACCATGATATAAATATAGAAGGTACTTCCATTCTCTCTTTGTTTTTAAAAAATAAGTATTTTTGAAGTTTGTTTTTTGAGAGAAATAAAACAAATTTTCCCATATCGTAAAAAATATAAGTCTTCCCCTATAAATTTTTTTACATAAATGTGTAATTATCCTAACAAAAATTTTTAAATAAATAAAGTGATATACATGACTACACATCTGTGAAGTTTAAAAAGTGGTTATGTAATAACTTGGCGCATCTTTTTAAATTTTCTGCTAAAATAAGTATTTTAACTATATTTTCATCCAAATTGATTGATGATTTTGAGTATTTGACAATGAATTTTCATTAAGTTTAACAAATATGGATTGATATTACATCTTGTTTAATCTATATAATTCGCTTCTTGTTGATTGTAACATGTTTTTCTAAAAAATTACTTAGATACCCGATCAGATAATTTTGGCAAATTTATTTCACAGATTTTGCAGGCTCTTAGACACTGTTGGCGAACACCAGATAATGTAGAAAACTCAAAGAATGCTTGCTACATTCATATTTTTACAATGGTATTTTGAACGTCTACTGTTTGTAATATGCAACTCATTTTCGCTTTCTTTAACACAATGAAATGCATTCATTGCTTTTCAAGATAATAAAACATTTATCATCACAATTTTTTATACCCTTTACCAAAAAATGGTAAAAGGGTATATATAGGTTTGTCATTCCGTTTGTAATTTCTAGAATATTAATAAGCGAGCCATAAAGTATATATATTCTGGATCCTTATGCATAGGGAAGACGAATAAGCGATGTCCGTCTGTCCGTCTGTCTGTCTGTCTATACGTGAAATCAATTTTCCGAAGCTCCCAGAAAAGCTAGAGACTTCGTTCTTGGACTGGTGGATCAGAAATTGTCAAACTAAGATTGGTATTGAAAATCAGCAAAATCGAGCACACGGTTTCAGAGCTGGGAGACTTAAACTTCATTTTGCCATACAAAATAACAACCGAAAACTAGTTTTTAATAATTTTTTATTAAATAAATTTATTTTATACTTTAGTATGAATAAAATTGGTATTTCTAACTAAAAAAAATAAAAAAAAAATTAAAAAAAATTAAAAACACGTTTCCAGGGTTGGAAAACCGATTTTTTTTTTTTTTGTTATGCAAAAGTAACTTACTAAAACAAATTTTTCCTTTTTTTTATAAACTAAACATATATAATGTACTTAAAAGAAGGAGATTGATTTAAGAAATTAGAAAAATAAAAAGGATGATTCCAGGGTTGGAAAACCTACGATTTTTGTGATATATAAAATTAACTACCGTAGACTAATTTTTTATTTATTTTTATTAAATAAACTTATTTTATACTTCACCACGAATAAAATTGGTATTGCAAATAAAAAATTAAACTTAAAAAATTAATAAGATGTTTCTAGGGTTGGAAAACTTTAACTTTTTTTCTTATACAAAAGTAACTTACTAAAACAAATTTTTCCTTTTTTTCTATAAATTAAACATATCTAATGTTCTTAAAAGAAAGAAATTGACGCTAGAAATCAGAAAAACAAAAAGGATGATTCCAGGGTTGGAAAACGTACGATTTTTGTGATATATAAAATTAACTACCGTAGACTAATTTTTTATTTATTTTTATTAAATAAACTTATTTTATACTTCACCACGAATAAAATTGGTATTTCAAATAAAAAATTAAACTTCAAAAATTAATAAGACGTTTTTAGGGTTGGAAAACTTTAACTTTTTTTCTTATACAAAAGTAACTTTAAAGTAAAGAAATTTTTCCTTGTCTTTATAAATTAAACATATCTTATATTCTTAAAAGAAAAAGATTGGTGTAAGAAATCAGAAAAATCAAAAATGATGATTCCAGGGTTGGAAAACTTACTCTTTTTGTGATATAAAAAATTAACTACCGAAAACTAATTCTAATTTTTTTTTAAATAAATAAAATTATCTTATACTTCAGTACGAATGAATTTGATATTTCAAAATAAAAAAAATTAAAAAAATTAAAACGACGTTTCCAGGGTTGGAAACCTTATTTTTTATACAAAAGTAACTTACTAAAACAATTTTTTTCTTTTTTACTATAAATTAAACATATCTTATATTCTTAAAAAAAATGGTGTAAGAAATCATAAAATATCAAAAAGGAGGATTCCAGTGTTGGGAAACTTACACTCTTTGTGATATACAAAATGAACTACCGAAAACTAATTTTTTTCTATTTTTATTAAATAAACTTATTTTATGCTTGATATTGAATAAAATTGGTATTTCAAATAAAAAAACAATTAAAAAAATTAAAAAGACGATTCCAGGGTTGGAAAACTTAAACTTTTTTTTGTACAAAAGTAAGTTACTAAAACAAATTTTACCTTTTTTTATAAATTAAACATTTCGTAAATTCTTAAAAAAAGAGATTGGTGTAAGATATCAGAAAATCAAAAAGGGTGAGTTAACGGTTGGGACACTTACACTTTTTTGATATATAAAAGTAACTAAGTCTAATTAATTTTTATCTTTTTCTTTATAAATTATATATATTTTACGTTTTGGAAAGAAAAGTTTGGTATAGAAAATTATAAAAATAAAAACCACAGCTCCAGAGCTGGAAACTATGATTTTTTTCTGGACATTAAAGTAACTAAATAAAACATTTTTTTTGAATTTCCTTTTTTTCACTTAACACACTTTCTATATTTGTGTAAGAACTACTAGATTGGTATAAGTAATCAGAAAAATCTAAAATTATGATTCTAGGCCTTGAAAATTATTATTTTTTTCTTTGTCATAAAAGTAATTATGTGCTTATGTATGTATCTCTATACTACATAAACGTACTTTGGTAAAGGGTATATAAGATTCGGCACAGCCGAATATAGCACTCTTACTTATTTTTAAATTGTTTGAATTTATAAAAAAAAACTTCTGAAATAATTTTTCAATAAAATTTTCAGGTAAACAGGAAACAGAGGGGAAATATTAAATTAATACGGTATCACGATTTTAGTGGAAACTTCATAATACCTATCCTTGTCAGAAGGTGAATGTCAAGAAAAAATGAGAGAATGGAAGTACCTTTTTTTCATGCTGTATACAAAATTTAAATATTATCAAAATCTGGATAAGGATTAATTGATTTTTAGTTATTTTTTTCAATTAAATGATTGGAGAAATATTTTTTTCTATGTTCCAGCCTTATTTTCGATTTTATCGTAAGCGACAAAATTTAAAGTTTTCAGGAGAAGGTTTTTTTTAAATATTCAAATATATTTTTGTATGTAAATTTCCACTTACGATAAAATTTTACAGCCTGTATCTTAAAAGCTATAAAACAATTTTGTTACTTTGATAATTCTAAGCTATGGGTAGGCCCATAAAATTGTAATTTCAATAGTAAAAGTATATTTTGGATTAGATGTCGCTTACGATGAAGTCGAAAATAAGGCTCAATATGTATGTATGTGCACATGTGTTTATACACACAAGTATTTTTCAACTTGACAAATCAAAAATCATGTGCATATCATAAAATTTCCAAGACAATGCACATGATTTACAATACAAAGAGAATCATAAAAAGATAAAAATCTTAATCTATTTTTTGGCTATCACAGACAAATAAATCTATGGCAAAAAGGAAAAAGTGCTTAAGTCCAGATAAGCTTTAGAGTTAATGGTGCCTCCATAATCTGCATATTCGAAAGTACCCCTCGTCAAAATCTCCATAAATTTGTGTGATTTTTCAGGAAGTTATAGCACTATAACTTACGACTTATCTTTTTTAGACTTCTAATTAAATTTGGAATAATAGCTTAATTTGGGTTATACTTTGGTATATTTCAACTTAAATGTATTACTTATAGTGTGTAGAAGGATGTTTGCTTAAAAAAATAAAGTTAAACAGATAATTTCCCAATTGAACTGTAAAAGTAAAAAAAAATCTGCAAATCAACTTGAACGCTTAAAAGTGCTCTCCTGAAAAACAGTAATATATGACTTAAGCACTTTTTCCTTATTGTCACAGAAATAATAATAAACTCGCTATAAAGAAAAAAAATCTTAAGAAAATCATTTGTAAAACTTGAAGTTCTCCACACACTTACACTTCTACATAACAAATTTTTCTATTGCAAATAGCAGCATAGTTACACCCATTTTATCCAGCCAAATAGACATTGATACATATTTTATACGACCCTTGATATTTGGTAACACAATCATATTCTTACGTACACTTACTATGTATGTATATGCTTGATTGTTTAAGTATGAATGAGAGTGTGTTTTTTATAATTTTGACAGATCTATTTAAGACAGAATTGAAATTCCATTTTGCAAATACAGTTGACCTCACCGAACCTACAAGGAAATGCATGCGAATGATTTTTGGTTTTTTTTTTTGTTGCTGAGCATTTTCATTTTTTTTTTTTTTTTTTGTAAAATCGGAAAAGTCAAAGTGTTGAATTTTTTGTGAGAACTCTAACCCAATTTTTTTTTTTTGCAAATTGAGTGTGGCAAATAATCTAAATTCCAGTCAAGTCATACAGACGTAAATTCTATTCACAATGAAATTGTGCTAAAGTCTGTTTGCTGTTGGTGAATTATCAGGTAAGAGAATATTTTGCTCGTATTTTATGCTAATGCCTAGGGGCCCAGAGTGACTTTGGAGGAGCAGACCTTAATGAATAAATGTAATAAAATAAATTTTTTTAAATTGCACCATCTCTCCCTCAAAATTATACATCTATGGTTTGCTCTGAAATAGTAATTATCCTGGACTGTATAAACCTTACTGTTCTAATATACATATATAGACAGCTTATGACGCTAACTTGAGTCTCAAATATTTCCATGTCAGACTTAAGGTTGGGACTTAAAACCTCCAATGTGTGTACTTCACTTTGAGTTACATTGGTACAGTTTAGAGGTGAGCACAGGACATAAAAAAGTGCACAGTATTTTATAATTTTTCAAGACCTTATATGGTTTGTAGCAGTAATTGAAATTTATTGTAAAGCAAATGTAGACAACAATCAAACAAAAACGCACAAAATCGTTGTACAACAGTTGAATAGACAGGCTTGTCAAGTGTGCAGTATTTTTATTGTAAACTTCATAGTGCACCATACTTCATTTCATAAACTCAAAAAAAAGGTAAAAACCGAATTTTCTTAAATTTTGTGCGATTTTGATCTTGAAGATAAAGTGTTTTTGATTTTATAATTATGTTCACAATTTTTGTTCTTTATGACAAGAGCTACAACTTTGCCTCAGAGAGTAAATCGAAATCCCAAACGGTTTGCAAGATATGAGCCACAGAAAATGCAAAAATTACACCGAGGCCCTAAAACTTTGGGGCCTATAAAAAAAATTTCATGACTTGGGACAAAACTAAAACACACGGGTCTTTTTTTTTGTCTTTTTTCACGTAGTGGTGTTCTTATATGTTTATATTTATTCGTATAGCACTGTGTAATGTAATTGCTTGATAGAAAAACAAATGCTTTGGAATTCTTTTGGAAAAAATAGAATATTTTAAGTGTTCTCACAAAATCAAGAGTACAAAAAAAGACAAAAACTGTGCTCAACTTTTGTACGTACCAGAGAATGACAAAAGTGTCGTGTTTAGTACTCTTTGAGTATTGGCCTTCAAAGCACTAAGAATACGTGCAGATAAGAATAAAAACACACGCATTAATTTTAAACCTAATAAGTGTGACTATAAATATTCAACAGCTATGTTTATACACATCTTTTTTCAAATTGTTCAGCACAAACGACAACTGAAATTTATAAACTGTATGAGCTACAATCACTTGGATGAATATAAAAACACTCGGAATATTAATCGACTACACATGCGTGTATTCAGGGCTATTTTATTTACACACACACATTTTCCATTCCATTTTATATAAACAAATGATTGTATACCACGGCGAATGATGAATAAATACCCTGAGTATCAGCGTATTTTTCCCCGTTTAAACATACATAGCCTGAGTATAAATATGCTCAGAGACAAAGTATGACAGATATCAATGCGTTTGATACATATGTGCCTTTTATTTTTAGTTGTAGCGTATAGCATGGTTACATTCTGATATGCATACCAATGAGAATGAGTACAAATAATTGTGCATATCGATATGTGCTAGTTTGACTAAACAAATATATTCGTATTTACCAGTCGATATCAGAGAAAGACAATGAATACAGAAAAATGTTGATTATCTAGTGCATAATGTTTAATAATGTTTTGATATCATTTTCATATACAGGGGTATGGCAAGATGTCTCAGTTGCTTTTTATTCGAATTATGGGTAAAAACAGCTTTATTGAATTTTGTATAATAACAGTTTCACAAAAATGTTAGTACTTCAACAAAGTATAAAAAAAATGTTATGGCAACACTTGTTTAAAAACAAATCTCGTTGCGAGTCATTGGTATAACAATAAGTATCCGTAGGTATTGTATATAAAGAAGAATGAGTATCGATACATACAGGTATGAAATACGGTGGACAGGGATATATGCAAGTATTAGAATCAATAGGTATGAGTATGCAAAAGTATAAAAAATATTCGAGATATTTTATAGTATAAAATTTGTTTTTTGTATTCATTGCCTTTATCTGCTCTTCACATGATTAACCATATGTGTTTTGTGGCATGAATTTATTATATCAGTTTTATTCCGAATGATTGGTATTTTTTGCAAATTTTCTAAATTAATAGCCCAATTCACAATCTTGTGCAAATGGTCTTGCATCGTTGCATGTGCAAAATGGTAGAGTATATTGAAACTCACCACTTAACAATTCTTAGTGGTGAGTACCAATATACTATACCATTTTGCATATGCAACGATGCAAGACCATTTGCACAAGATTGTGAATTGGGCTATTGAGTTTTTCTTGTTATAATCCAGTGGCAATATGGAATAGTAGCTTAAGTCGGCTTAAGCAAAGTAGTGTATTTTTCAAATTTCGATAAGATATTTAAAGGCTCTTGTGCATGATTCTACTTTTTTGTGATCCTTTATTTCCATAAGTAGTATATTAACCACTAAAAATTCTAATTGGAGCATAATACAGCATAATAAGATAAAATGTTCTTAAATACACTTAAGCTACTATTCCATATTACCACAAAATAGCATACAAAGAAATTAATAAAGGCCGCTAGCTAGTTTTTCGTAGTTCGGCACTAAAATGTGGCAGCAAAAAGCTCTAAATAGAGTATCAAAAGCACTTAATTGGCAGCACTGCATGCATGGCATGACATTGCATTTAAGACAGAATGCGTTGGTTCATACGTTTTGGCGTCCAATCATTGCGATCGTGCTGTAAATTTATACATTTAAATAATTTAATTTCACAAGTCATGAGTTGACCTTTTTTTTTATTCATTTCGGTGTGTAATTAATTTACAAAAATGTATAAAGTTCTTTTTGTTTTTTCTTTTTGATCGTATTTTTTTTCTCATAAAGAATGAGCCACAAACTTGACGGCTTTTGTAATACACAATGAGCGTCAAAAACTCATTTTTTTTTTTTGACACACCCAACACCTTATTCAAGGCAAAAGTGTTTCAGAACTAAAGAATTTGGTTGTTCTATGTCATGGTAAAAAAAAAATATGAAACAATAAACCAACATCAAATGTAATGTAATTTAATTTTGTTTGTATGCTTAATTTATGCTTTTGCTCATGGCAACATTTTTATTATTTTTTTCTGTCAGTAATTGACATAATTACATTTAGATATCTACTACCTGCAATTGAAAAATCTAAGATTGATTTGTAATCGTAATCTAAGCTTTTAATCAAAGTGGTTTTCTGTGTTAAAGATATGATATGCTTAATTCGATAATGACCCCAAATCCCTGCAATAAAAATATAATTACTCATACATAAATGATGAAATAATTAAGTTTTTGGTTCTCTTTTAATTTGAAATTTTTAATTTAAACAATATTCATATGTGCATACTATTCATAACTTGTTTTATTATATTAATTACATTTACATGAAATGCCAATACATTTTGTTAATATTTATTCGTATTCACAACTTAAATTAAGAGAAAATGAATTAAGCCCGGTCACGGCTTTTAATATTTATTTTGGGATCAAACCAGTAGTGTTAGCATTAAAATGCATTGCAATGCAAAATGTTTCGTACTCTTGGATTTGAGCGTGTGAACCAATTTTATTTTAGTTGACCTTATTTAACTAACCTTGGTTAAGCCATGACACTTTAACACTAGTCCTTGGCCTTTTTAATAATACAAACATTTGATATTTTTCACTCCAAGAAAATTCCACAATCGCGTTCTTCATACAATTTTAGTCGTTCGATAAGAAAAGTTTCCCATCGCCAAACGTCACCATTAGAACAGTCATCGTAGGCACTCGATACTCAAATTGAAGACAATCGAATTGAATCGAATCTTCAATTTTTCTCTACAATTATGATCTGAGTACAGCAAAGAAAGCTGCTAAATGTTTCCAGAATTATGGAGTTATGTGCCCTGCTAAATTTCGCTGCAAGCAATGCAAGGACATGACTAACCCTCATATATCCTTTGTTTTAGAAATGTAATTTTAACTGCAAATGTGATCAGAATGCATCGATATTAGGTTTCCGTACACCAAAGGTGAAAAGAAAACCTAAAGCTTGCGCTACGATGTCCGTCCGTTCGTCTGTGTGCCTGTCTGTTTATTTGTCTGTCTGTCTGTCTCTCTGTCTGTCTGTCTGTCTGTCTATCAAAGGCTATTTTCTCGAGAACTGTAAGAACTACGGATCTGAAATGTTCACAGAATATGTAAAACTATGGCCACTTCAACAACATATGACACTTTAAAATTAAACGAGCAACGGAACAGGTTGAAATCCTAAGTTAATATACAGACAATCATAAATGTACACTTGAAATTTTCAAAGTTAATGTATTTTTATGCAGACTACAGTCAAATTTAACAAATCAAAATCAAAGGGTATTCTATCACTTAAATTTATTTTGACTATGTAACTTTGACAATGTGCTGTATATCTTGGAAACCGTAAGAGGAAACTCCTAAAATTTTCAAAAACGCTAAAACTAAAAAGTACGAAAATTAAAAAAATGCTGAAACGAAAAATTGACAATTGAAAAAACCGTTTAAATTAAAATGTGAACACAAAAAATCACAAAAATCAAAAATGTCGCCAAATAACTAAAAAAAAAACCGTTAAAAAACCAAAAAAACCGCCAAAAACCGAAAAATATCGCCAAAACTAAAAAAGCACGAAAACAAAAAAATCGCTTAAATTAAAAATATGTATTGTAAGAAAAAAACCAAGAAAAAAAATCACCAAAATGAAAAAAACGTCTAAACTAAAAAAAATTACCAAAAACCGAAAAAATCGTCAAAAGGAAAAAAATAAGCATTATACGAATCTAAAAAACAAAAAGGTTTACCAGGTGTTTGAAATTTTTTAAAAAATGTCTACATCAGTACCTGGATTCAGTAACTTTTATTACGATAATCGTATCGCTATAATAAGTATAACGAAAATTTATCGGCTTTGCTATTTAGTAACATACTTTAACGATATTAGCTGTAGCTTGAATTAAAAAATAAATAAAATCACATGCTCAAATTCATTCATTATTCTTTGTGCTTTTAGCTTATTTTGATATGTTCTATACAAAATAATACGATTAAAATTAATTACGGATTCACATAATCCAGGTGATTATGTAGGCCTAAAGTTCGTATAGTATTACATATACGTACACTACGTACGGAAACCTTCGTGTGCGAATGAAAGCCGCACTTTACTCAATTTATTTTCAAATGTGCGTGAATATACTTTTAAATTTAATTAGCCGAGACAAAAACCAAACGTGGCAGCAGAGCTCATTCTGCAGTTAACAGCGCTCTTTTAGCCATTTAACAGTTCTGGTAAAGTTAATGAATATTATTTCACAGGCGAAATCCAGAAATATGCAGTAGTAGTATTTTACTCGACAATTAATGGAAAATATTCTCCGGGAATTGATTAATGAAATTGTATATGGGCTGTAGTTTTAAGAACTTCATTCAGATTAGAACACTACTTTTCATTTATAATATTATGCTCACAGATTGCCCAGACTATCTATGTCCGTAGATATTTTATTATTTTGGAGAGTAATGGAAACCCACAACTTCTATTCCCCATTAAAAATCGTGTTATTTAAAAAAGATCTTTTACTGTACGAGTCACCTCACGAGTGGAACTCACTACCACGATCCTTTAAGAGCATTCCATCTTACTCATAATTCCTTCAAAAATAAGTTTGTTGAACATATCTCACAATTGAACGGATCTATATTCTGGATACATATATGTATATAATTTTATAACTATTATTTCTTTTTCATAAACATTGTTTCTAGTTTATTTTTTGCCTACATGTTTAATTATTCTTATGTTATACTTGTAGTCCACCAACTATATCTATATGGCCCTATGGGCTCAACCTTATGCTCCTTGGATGAGCATACGGTCTCGGTTGGTTATTGTTACAAATAAATAAATTATATAAACATGATACTCGTATACTGAAGATATATAAATAATACCGGAACTTCATTTCAGAAAATGTACTCTTTTAAAGTGATTAATGGTCTCATCTTTACGCATGGCTCCTTAAAAGATGAGTCCTTAAAAGCTTCAAAAAAAATTTAATACATTTGTACAAACATATTGGAAATATATTAACATAAATATTTTAAAACAAATATTCTTATTAATTGTAAGAATATTTTAAGCTTGTCTACAAAAGACAACCAATCAAGTACGGACGCTTTAATTAACGGAAATCCCCATAATACGTGTTACGAGAAAAAATGGACGCTAAAGATTTAAGCGTTTAAAACACTTAACAGCTCTTTAAATACTGTAATTAAGAGATAAAAAAAAAATTTAAAAAAACATATAAATAAATAAATATATGTGCTTGCACAACACCCATATATGCAATTCCTTGAAAATCTAACAACTTGCCATTAAGTGAAACAATTACATGGGAAAATACGGGCAATTACTGTAAAATACTACCAATTGATTTCATCAATAACATCAATATTGTCATAACAACAACTCAAATAGAGTTCCCTAGTTTTGTACTTTAAACAAAAATATGCGAGTAGAGTTTAACCCTCCCTAAATACAAGCGTCTGTGAATTAGCGTACAGTGGTAAAAAGCAAATCAATTCAGTCTTTCATTCACTCATTATCAGTTGCATAAAAGAATATAAAAAAATTCATAAAAATTAATGATAATTGCGCTGTTAAGAAGGTGCAGTTGCCATATTGCCTCCAAGTGGCGATACATGCGAGAGTGGTTCGAGCAGGAGTTCAAACTACTTAATCTCATTACTTTTGATAGCCCAAAATTTTAGATAAGAACCTGTTCTTTTTTTCATATTAATGTTTTTGTATGGATATTTATTGCTATAAATAACAAAAAATTTCCTTGTAAGGTTTGATATAAAACAACAGCTGATACTTATAGAAGAATTTTATGGTAAATATTTTATTTAACCCCTGTTTAAGGGCACTTTTAGCCCCCTATTTTGAAAGAGACAAAAAATACTCATGCACAGAAGAGGTAAAGGATTAAAATGTTCCACAAAAATGTTTCCTATAATATTAAAAAAAGAAGTCCTGACACACATTTCATATATTTCATACATTTGAAAATGTTCCAAACCTGGTTGATTTCTAATTATTTGCTTATTTTGAATTATTCAGGGAATTCACAATGAATATCTTAAAATTTTAATATGGCAATATTGTGGCATCTTGAAATTTCATTGTGAGCAGGCAACAATACCCTACGCCTACACCTGGGTGCAAATCGTTACATACGTGATCGTATCGGCAATCGTACGAAAACAAATTAAGTAATACGTCAATCGTATAAACTGAATGGGAATTCAATACGTTCACGTATGTCATAATCCGAAAATGGTGTTTTTACGTGACGAGTTGTACGTTCACGGATGTGACGATTTGCCCCCTGATATATTTTTATCATGACAAAAGTCAAATTAAAATAAAAAAATTATTTTTTAATATAAAGTTTGACTTTTGTTATGATAGAAATATATCAGGTGTAGACGCAGGAATATATAAAAACAGTATATTAAAGTATTAATATGTATAAAAAAAATTTTAGAGCTATGCTCTTTATGGCGCGATACAGGAGCTAGGACATGATTTTCGTAACAAAAATAATCGACACTATTACAGTTATAAATTTATTTTTGTTTTGATTTCTTTGTACTTAAAACCAGAGAACGAAAATAAACGGATCAAAATGATTGATATTGTTTTGTTTCGTTCTTTGACGTGAGTGAAACAAAAACAATGACAGCGATTGCTCAATTTGTTTTTGAGCACAAACTAGAGAATGAAGCCGATCGTCTGTACCGACTAACAGCCGCCGCCGGCCACAAAGAATACATTAATCGTCGAAGTTAGAAAAGAAAATAATGTGAAATAAATAGAAAATTTTTGAAATATTTGCGGCGAATTTAACATCATCATATAATATAATTTCATTGCGTTGTTATTTCACACATAAAATTTGTTTTAAAATGCTAAGCAGCATAGCTCTAGTAAGGTGTCCTAAGACAACTCTCTTCATTTTTAATATCTGATATTTTATCAATAACAGCTGTGTCAGCGCACTTGCTTAGTTTAACATTACGATATTGCCGTATTGAAATGACATGCTGTCCAGACTTTTAGGTTAGGTGAGGTTAGATTAATTTGGGTGGTCAAACACCTCGCATAGACTGGGATTTATCTTTAGCAATACCAGCAGATGACAAGAAAATCTGTAAGTATGGCAGCCTACTTTGTGGTGCTTGCACCGAATGGCTTCCACAAAGATTTAACAGACCTTAGCAGTATCCACAAATTGAAGACTCCGAAAAGAGTGAGCACACGCAAAGAAAAGATATGGTTGTATAATGGTTGAGAAAACAATATTATGTTCTCTGAAACAAATGTGTGGTCGTCGAAAACTAGTTATTGTTATTTTAAACATTTATTTCGTTACGATAAACAGAGTAATGTTTGAGTTTAATAATTACATTATCACATCCATATAAAAGTGTGATATGGTTAGAGTTTAAAAATATAGTTTTGTTAAAAATTTATGACTACGTCATAATTTGTATTATTATTTAAAAATAATATGATGTAAATAACAATATAATGTTTTCCAAAACCATATTATGTTAAGTTAAAAAAAAATCTTTTTCAGAAACATCTGTCAGTTCAGTATTTCGTTTGTAAGCTATCGGTAGTGTTAAATAAATGAATAAATAAATAAAGTATAAGCAAAAGGGTAGATCAATAAAAATATTTAAGCTTTTGTGTATCTTTTTATACAGACATGGCTGTATGTGGTGCAAGTATACATTTCTATATATACAATTTATTTCAACAATATTAATTTATTTTTATTTCGAATTTAACGCACAGCTGTTTCTACAATAAATATATGATTAAAAAATAAAATAGTATTATTCTATTAAATAATATTGTGGTCGTATTTAACAACATTAATATAATATTAGAATATGGTAT
Organism: Tachina grossa; assembly: GCA_949987645.1. NCBI lineage: Eukaryota > Metazoa > Arthropoda > Insecta > Diptera > Tachinidae > Tachina > Tachina grossa. The sequence goes on from OX465274.1 coordinate 173,397,575, forward strand.
GGTGAGTCTCAATTATATACAATAGTGTTGTCATATTTACAATACTAAGATTATAATATAATTAACTCAGATAATATTATAATTAACTCAGATAATAATATTGGTAAAGTTTTTTTTCTATTAACAATAATATGATTTGACTGCAACCATATAATTCAATCATAGTATGTTGCTGTTTGATTATGGTTACATCAACCATATTTTTTCTTTGCGTGCACCAAGACCGTTATATGCAGTGCGGCTTAGAGGCGAACAGCGGCACAGTAGATGTTATATTGTCTCAATTACCCCGGGTTCCTTGCATCTCCTGCAGATACCGTCGAGTATTCGTTTTATTTTGACGGCATACGAAGCCATCCAGCAGTGTCCAGTTAATACTTCTTATAGAATTTTGCAGTTTCTTCTAGTTAATGATAAAATCAGTTTATTCGATTAGGAATCATAGGAGCTCTACGTAATTTTAGAAGTTTTCATCGCACGCTATCCTTTCTCCGCTTCTTCCTTCATCTTTAGAGTCTATGATGCCTTTCAGGAGTTGAATTGGTTACCGGACATATACCTTTTCCTCTACCGGCAATTGAATCCCCTTTTAGGCCTGTGTATTGGCCATTTCGTTTCTCTCAATTCCCATATGTCCACGGACCCAAAATATATGTAACGGGTGTTTTTTTAGAGGTATAGAACTTTGACTTGAAATAAAACACAAGAAAATCGTTTTAATGTCCATCAATTTGGCTTTATTGGAAGGATAATTTTATGCCATTAATGTTTAAATATGATTTCGGGCATGTGGCCGCCGCGGCTGGCTCGAATAAAGCCAATTCTACAGGTCCAATTTTCAACCACTTTTTCGAGCATATGGGGCCGTATGTTGGCAATAACGCCACGAATGTTGGCTTCCAAGTCAACTAACGTTTCTGGTTTGTTGGCGTAGACGAGCGACTTCACATATCCCCAAAGAAAATAATCCAATGGTGTCAAATCACACGATCTTGGTGGCCAATTGACAGGTCCATTCCGCGAAATTATGCGCTCATCGAATGTTTCCTTCAATAAATCGATTGTGATGTGCGCTGTGTGGCATGTAGCGCCGTCTTGTTGGAACCACAACTCATCCATATTCATGCCATCCAATTCGGGAACAAAATAGTCGGTTATCATGGCTCTATACCGGTCTCCATTAACGGTAACTGACTCTCCAGCATTATTTCGGAAGAAGTATGGCCCAATGACTCCACCAGCCCATAGAGCACACCAAACAGTCAGTTTTTGTGGATGTAATGGCGTCTCAAGGGTCTCATGTGGATTCTCTTCACTCCAAATGCGGCAATTTTGCTTGTTGACGTAGCCATTCAACCAAAAATGAGCCTCATCACTGAACAAAATTTTGCGATGAAAATCAGCATCGAGATCAATCTCATTTTCGGCCCATACACCAAAATCACGACGCATTGCATGGTCTCGCGGCTTTAATTCTTGCACAAGCTGGATCTTGTAAGGTCGCAAGCCAAGATCTTTTCGCAAAATCTTCCATAAAGTTGATGGACAAAGCTCCAATTGCTGTGCACGGTGGCGAATCGATTCATTCGGGTCCTCTTCAACACTTTGCTCTACAGCGGCAATTGTTTCTTCGGTGCGCACTGTTCGACGTCTCTGCGGATGCGTATTATCACATAGAGTAAACGTAGTGCGAAAACGATCCATGGTTAACCGAATTAATTGCTCTGATGGACGATTATGTCGACCATAAAATGGACGGAGCTTGCGGTAAACTTCGCGAACTGAACCATTATTTTCGAAATAAATTTGCACGATTTGCAAGCGTTGTTCTTTTGTCAACCTGTTCATGATAAAATGGCAAACCAAACTAAATATTAATCACTTGACAGCTGACAAAATGGCCGCCAGTTAAAAAAGTGATGCCAACTTAAAGTTCTATACCTCAATAAAAAACACCCATTACTTGTCTACCAGCATAATATAATTAGTATATTTAGGGCATTCCTACACATGAGCACAAACGAGGAGTAGTTGCAGTCTACTGAAACCTCCTTAATTGCTGCTCACACACGAGCATCTTCCGCTTGGAAGATGCTGCTGTGATCAAGAAGTTTATAAGACTCCTGATGTTTAAGTTTGACACTTGGTATAAATTTTGATTTACGCACAAAAAAAAAGAACAAAAAACTTGCCAATCCATATTAAGGAATTAAAATATAAACGTTGCAATTTAAAGACATATTTTAAAACGCTATTGTGAACTATCTAATTATTTTGTATTTTTTTGTTAGTTACGTGGTTTTGCATGTCAGCTGATATATTTGAATTCGAATATTAAAAAATTTTATCTGTGATCTTGTCTTAAGTAATATTTCGGTGATATCTTTCATTATAGTTGAGCAAATAATTAAAAGAAAATATGTACTTTGCTAAAAAGTGACACATATTTAAATTAAATTGAACTCAAGGGACACAATTTATTTTCTAAAATAATGTTTTTACTTAAAATACTTATGTGTATTTTAAAATCTTAAATCAGAAACTGTTTCCTGTTCATATAATATTTTCATTCACATTGATTTTACGGTCGGATAATTCTGGAACTGCTAACGTAATGAAAAAAAAAATATCAATAGACAGAGATATACAATTGAGTATTTAAAAATATAGACAAAATATACATACATACACAGAGAGAACAAATCAGTTGAAAAACAGTTACAACTATTTAATCAAGTTTAATTTTTATCGCCTCAATACTATTTCTATTCTCATATCTAAAATAATGTAGCTGCAGTTATATTTTCACTTCCAATACCCAATCATTATCATATCGGTTACAGTTTCCAAAGTAGTGATTTGATGTTCTCAACCGAATAGGAGTTTAAGACAATCAATAAAATGGTAAAATTCCTTGACATTTAAAAATAATTAGTAAAAAATACACAGTTATAACAAAAATTAAAAATTTTAAAAACCCCCGACTTTTTTCAGAAAAGATGTTATATCTTCTAAACGGCTGGACCGATTTTCTTCAAACATAGCTCTCGATCAAGTCATCTTTCAAACAAAAAAAAAAACTAAATGAAAATCGGTCCAGCCGTTTGGCCTGTACGTGGACACGGACAGACACACAGATACACACAGACACACACTACAAACTTATAACACCCCTTTTTTTAGTCGGGGGTTAAAAAGGAATAGCAATATAAAAAGAAATAGTCTATGAAGAGAATTCATGTAAAATTAATTGTAAAAACCACACTGATTTTATGAAACCGCGTATTATCGAGTGTCTCAGTTTTATACTTATGTATATTTATGGTGTTTTGTAATTGACTTGTGTCAAAGCAGCGTGCAAAAATGTATCATGTTCGTTCATAAAATATATAATGTTAAAAGTGGCGTCGACATCTCCATAGTACCGCAACTTTCCCTAACAGTTTTCGTTATCAAGAGCCAGAGTAAATTGTTGGTGTGGAAACTATTTTCCGAGCCAATTATTTTGAAATATGGGAAAATTGGACGACAATATTATTAAAAGAAACATAGTGTTAAGCACCCCATACACGTTTCAATTCAATTGTGAATTGAGTCTTTCAGTTGAATTGATTCTTGACCACACACTTCATAAACTGAATTGAAAGATTTTCATTCAACCGTCAAATTTATATTTTTTTCACAATTACAAATTTAAAACTTCTATTGCATTCATTCATTAACTTTTATATTTTTTATTTAAAATTCAATGAAATTAAATACAATTTTATAAATACATAACTTTTTATATACAAAATAAAGCTACAAACATAAATTTTGACAACTAATCAAGAGACTCGAACACACACAGCACAATCGAATTGAAAGATTTACTAGTCAACATGAAAAATTAAAAACTTTTGATTTTTCTTCAACCAACTCGGCAACTGCCAAACTAATCAATTGACAGAGCCATACACGCTTTGATTTGGACAACAACCGACTCAATTGAAAATTGAATTGAATCGTGTATGGGGTGCTTGGATATTGTGATTTCAACTTATTTGTATTGCATTTTATGTCCCACAGAAATCATGGAGAAATTTCACTTGAGATGGTTTAGTTAGTCTTTGGGATCCGTTCAATTGCATTCTAGAATGGTAAGTTTCTAATTTGTATGTTTAAAAAATAATATTAAGAGCATTTTTTTTTTAAATTTTTCCAGTGAGAAAACATAAATATTGCAAGCAACACAAATCCTAAAGCTACGGTCACACTTGTCAAACATTTGCCCAAAAAAACGTAACCACTACATGCTAATGAAAAATCTTTCAATTCAGAGAACAATTTGTCAAGTTAAAGAGTAGCCAATAATGTTGGATTCTATGACATTATCTATTAGTTGTGTTCGAAACTGTTTAATTTGATAAACAAGCATCTGGATCAAAACTTTTTTCATTAGTGTTTGTTGGTTACGCTTTTTTGGGGCAAATGTTCGGCAAGTGTGACCGTACCTTAAGTGGACTTCTGAGAAGCATCATCAAGATTTTCGCTATTTCCATAATATCCAAAATTAATAAATATCTGTATGGATTTGTAAATAGTTTTCGTTTTTTATTTTTGTGTCATATTGTGGTTTGTGTCTTAGGTAAAATAATTTTAAATATCTAGTTTCAAATGATTCACAATAGAAGTGTTTTCTTCAACAGTTCCTATTAATATTCAGTCCTGGGGCCTAATTCCTGCACTCGTGATCGGAATTGCATTCGAATAGAAATTAATTCCGATGGCAAGAAATTTTCTGATGATGTCACTCGCTACCAAGCGAATCGAGTTTTGGTTTTAGTGTTGGAAAAAGGCAAATATATTTATATATAAATTCATTTCACAACACTGAATACATAAATGTTATTTTCATTTTTTTTTTTATTAATAACTTAATAATAATAAATTAGTGTAAAGTTAGAGAATAGAGCACTAGCCACATGTTCGATTCTTTTATTGCTTGACCAGAAGCATTTAATTTGTTATTTAGGTGCTCCCAGAGTTGGTTGATTTTTTTTTTATTTTCCCCGACAACTCTTGGGCAAAACATTATGGGTCGTATTCAAAAAAACTTAACAAAGCTTTGAAAAGCAATGTTAAGTAAAGTTGCATAAAAAAAAAATATTATATCAAAATTCTAAAGTAGGCACCTACGTTTGTTAAGGCTACTTTAAGTTGATATTTCCAAAATGTGTATTTTGTACTTCAAATATTTTTGTTAATATAGCACATATTGTGCTATATATAGAAGTGCTAGCTTTTATTTTAAATTTATTATTTCTGTCATGTGATGGAAAAGATCACTAAATTGTCCAACTGATTCGAAATACATAGCAAAATCCATAAAAAAATATTAAAATAAATACAATTATACAAAAATGTTTTAGTGATGTACATTCAAACAAAACAAATCGCAAAAAGCTGCATATTCAAATACTCATTTCGTTCGAATAAAATAAATAGAGATAATTTTTCTATGTTCATCATATTTTTTTTTTTTTTTTACTTTTACTTCATAAAAATGTTTATCTGTTTTGCTTCCATGTCAGAAGCTTATATTTTTTAAATTAGGTTGCTTAACTTTAAGACCATAAAAATGTATTTAATAAAATGAAAAATTATTTAAATACTCGAATGAAATTGTATTCGATGTTGTACATCATAAGCTGTGAAATGGTTGTTGAAGACGGTGGTGTTACCAGAATTTATTATTAAATCACAAAATAATTAAAGTTGTCTTTTGAATACAATTTCTTAACAAAGCAATGTTAGCCTTAAAGTGCTTCGTAGCTACTATGAACTTTAAGCTCAAGTAAAACATCTTTTTGAATAAGGCTGTATGTATTTGCCAAGCCAGTGTGTTTTGTTATATTTAAAGTCAACTAGAAATTTTTTAATTTGTATTTTTTTATACGTACATTTGTGCATTCATTCCTTTTTTTAAGAAATAAGTAAAATATTGAACATACATTTTCTATTTCTTTGTTTTTTCTATGTTAAAAATGATTTCGAATGCCTTTTTGCTTGCGAGTAAAAACACGAACGGTTGCATTCGAATGTATGCACGTTATCGAATGCTGTCATTAGAAATTTCAATATGTGTTACTCGAAACCGAATGCGAAAATCCCAAAAGTTAAAAAACTCGCACATTCGAGTAATAACTCGCTCGCAATCGAATGCGGGAATTAGGCCCCTGTTAATGAAATTAATTCAGTAATTATAATCGAATTTAAATAGTACATGGAACCGACAAAATTCGATTGGCTACAAATTCGGTTATCACAACGAATCTGTTTTCTCTGTGTACGAGTATTTCTTCTTTTTCAGTCCAATTAGCACTTGCAGTAGTTTAATAAATTTTTGCCTTTAATACGGCTACAAAATATTTATGTTTGTATGTGATTTTTATTATTATGGCAACTTGTAATTAAACGCATTTTTCATTTTTAACATTAATCGCATTTTTGTATAAATTCTTTTTTTATAGTTCTTTTTCTGCTTTACTCTATTAAGTGCTTGCATTTCGATTTCGTTCTCGAAATATCTACATATTTACGTTTTTGTTATTTGCTACATATTTAAGACTTGTAAATTATAGTATTTATCTTTTTGTTGTTGTTGTTTTTTTTAATAACAAATCAATTTTTAATGTAAAAAAAATAGACGTGTTATTGTAGATTTTGCTCATTAAGACTTGTTGCCAGCTTAACGAACCAAATGATACATATGAAATTCTCATACTAATTAGTTCCGTAATAAAAATGAAATGACAACAATATTAATATTAATAATTATTGATATTAATAATATGCACATGTTCTTAGTGAAGATATTGAATATGCCACTTTCAAAGAGGATCTTAGTAACACGCTTAGCGCACTGAAGGAAATAAATTAATTAGTAAAATAATTAAACAAGAACTTCGAAACATCAATAACTTTTTTCTAAACAAAAGGCAAATGTTTTCAAATGTCTCCTTTTTTGGGTTCCATACAGCAAAGGTGTTTTCGCTGCGATGTCCGTACGTTCTTCTGTCTGTCTGTCTGTCTGTCTGTCTGTCTGTCTGTCTGTCTGTCTTTCTATCACAAACTATTTTCTCGAGAACCGTAAGAGCTACGGAACTGGAATTTTCACAGAATATGGAAAACTTTGGCCACTACAAAAACAAATATATCGCAGTTTAAAATTAAAGGGTGTTCTAAAGCGAGCAAATTAATTCTATTACACAGACACATACAATTATATATAGACACTGGAAATCTGTAAGGTTAGCTTATTTTTATGCAAACTACACGAAGTAAAATTATAGGGCATTCTATCAGTTAATGTAATTTTGACTACTTAATTTTGACAACTTGCTCTATCTTGAAAACAGTAAGAGGCAAATTCTTGAAATTTTCAAAAACGCTAAGACTAACAAATCTTAAAATTAAAAAAGCGCCGAAAAGCAAAATCGCTGAATTAAAAAAAGCGCTTAAGTGCAAAATATCACCAAAAATAAAAGAAATCGCTGAAATTTAAAGAAATCACTAAAAGTAAAAATTTGGCCAAAAAAATTTTAAAAATCACCAAAAACTGAAAAAATCCCCAAAACGAAAAAACGCCAAAACTTAAAAAACCAAAAATATGTATTGTAAAAAAATAAAAAATAAAATGGCTAGAAAACGAAAAAACATCACCACTAAAAGTAAAAATTTGGCCAAAAAAAATTTAAGAAATCGTCAAAATCTGAAAAAATTGCCAAAAAGAAAACAAAAAACGCCAAAGCAAAAAAAAAATTGTTAAAACCAAAAATATGTATTGCAAAAAAAAAAAATTAAATAAAATCGCTAAAATTAAAAAAACTAAACCTCAAAATCGTCACTACAAAAAAAATTGGCAAAAAGCAAAAAAAAAAAAAAAAAATCGCCGACAAGAATCAAGCGCCCAAACTTAAAATTTATCCCTGTAACTAAAAATATCGTCGAAAAAACCAAAAAATCGCTAAAACGAAAAAAAGTGCCAAAATTAAAAAAAACCATTTGAAAAAATTAAAATTGAAGAAAACGTCAATATGTACTAAAAATTTCGTCAAAATTAAAAACAAAGTCCCAAAACTAAAAAAAACAATTGTAGAAAAGTCTCAAAAACTGAAAAAATCGCCAAAAACGAAAAAAACCAAAACTAAAAACACATAACAAGAACGAAAAAAAGCGCCTTTTGTGTTATAATTAGTCAAAGTCGCTTTTTAATGAATTTACTTATCTTTTTACATCATTTTATTTATTCCAATTATTTTAATCGAATGTTTTATCATTTTTTTTAACCCCCGACTAAAAAAAGGGGTGCTATAAGTTTGTGGTATTGTGTGTTTGTACGAGTGCACGTTCAAATCGATTTTAATCTTTTTTTCTGTTTGAAAGGTGACTTAATCGAGAGTGTTCTTAGCTTAGTTTGAAGTAAATCGGTTTCGCTGTTTAGAAGATCTTACATATTTTCTAGATATATCGTGGATTTGCAACATTTTTAATTTTTGCTAGTAATCGAATCTTTAAGAATATTTCATTTCATTTTTAAATTAAATCTATAGAACTAATTTAATTAATTATTTTTTTAATTGAGTATATAGAAAAATTGTAATTAAATGTTAATTGAATCTTAAAAAGAATTAAATTAAATTTTTATTTAATGTAATATTTTTTAATTGAAAAGTTCCCAAAAAAAATTTTATTCAAACGGTTGATTCAATAACAACTACAATTTTCGTGATTGGCTGAAAACTAATTAGTTTTTTAATTGAGTCTTTTGTTTTCTTAATCGAATAATGTTTTTACGTTTTTGTGTGTCCGGGCTGTGTTAATGAAAGGCAAGTTTTATTTAAAATTGAAACTCACGCCGATCTTTTCCTTAATATCCTGGAAATTTGTGTTAACGAAATATTTGTAAGACTTCACCCGAAAAACGTATGATCATAAAGAAGCTATTTAACACTCACAACACAAGAAAAATAACGAAGTTCTAACGACTGAAGTCCTCCTCCCTCCTGGATTACATTGTTATGGCGATGAAATGCAGTATTTACTCCCGTTGCTTTTACATCTCATATTTTAATGTTGCTCCAAAACCCGCTTAAGCCTAGAGTGGTCATGGCAAGACCTTTTTATCTAACCTCACCCTGTAAATAAAACCGAATGGGTTTTATTCTGCGACTTGCTTGGTCAGTCCATTAATGCCACCAATTGCCACCACTAGGAAGTTCAAGCCACACTTCTGCTGTTTCCTTATGCATATTATTAGTTTTAACCCAGTTTTAATTGCCCAATGATAAGAATAATAAAATACAAAAGAGAAAAAAAAAACACTGCCAAAATGAAGGTGTTGTGCAATATTCACATAAAGATCAAATGCTACAAATTTGTACATTTATCTTAATGGTCAAAATAAAAACAAAAATAAAATTTAAAGAGGTTTGTTTGTTGCTATTTTTTTGTGTGTTTTGTTCATTTTGGTTTTTTTGGTATAATTCATTAAATCTTGATTAAAACCGGCCACAAAAATTGTTAATATATATAAACAAACTAACAATTTTCGGAGCTAAAAAAAATAACTATTTAATGTAAAACACAATAAATAAGAACAAAAAAGAAGGTGAAAATCTCCACTGACCAAAATATTTCTTAAGCACAGGCTTTAAAAACTGGTCAAAAGCAACACCTTCGCCCATGCGCAATAATGTAAAGCAAGTAAAGTTTTTTTGTTTCTTAGTTGTTAGTTTTATACATGAATTTGGAGACGGGAGTTGTTAAATACTTTATCTCTCAAATGTTAACAAAAAAGTACGTGAATATTTTAAATAAATAAATATGTAAAGCGATTGTTGTTGATCGCTTTAAGTGCCCCACACACTTGCAATATAATTGCGCAATTTTTCGTATTGTACAATAATATCGCCGATATGCATGTTATATTCGAAGGTGGCACAATATATTGGCAAATGTCAAAAGACTTTTGATTTTTATTGTACAATCAAGACAATTGTGAAATGTGGTGGCAACATTGTTACATTTTTGTTACTTTTTCACTGTCAAGAAAATTGGGCAATATTTTCTTTGAAAATGTTGTGCCATTTATTGCGACAATAATATGTTCAACAGCATATGCAATAATATTGTATAATGGATAGGCCGCAACTTTATATTGAAAAATATTTTTTTTTTATGTTAGCTCTTTTTTCTATATGGAATTTGACATTTGTCTTGATAAAAATATATCAGGTGTAGACGTAGGGTTAAAGTTCCATCATGCTAAGGCCTATGTTAACAGTAGTCAATTGTTGCCGATAAAGTGTAGACAAGTGACCATATTTACTGTCATCTTGATGTGACGTCGACGACGCTATTCACAATAAGGGGGATTATTCCATTTTGCCATAGATGCATATATAATATTAACCTTCGAAAGAACTGCTCGATATAGTTTTCATTTGGTGTTCGAACTAGTCCCTACCACTTGGATTACGTGACTATTTTTATGTCACACCCTTTCCTCTTAGGAGACCAATGGACTTGGCTGGGATTAACATTTCTTTCAAAAACTTGCTTTATTTCTCCCCAAAGATAATTATTGCCACACTAAAATTACTATCGTATTTAATTTTGTGAGCAACTACATACATATTTCCTTTTCGACGGTAATCTTGAAAGGGGTTACACAATGAGAGTCATGTACGAGCTTGCATGAGTAGCTTATTTTTGCATGATCAAAGGTCTTATAGATTTTTGGTACCATAACTGCCTAAAACCACTTCTCATCTCAAGTCAATGTTGAAAGGAATATGCTCATTTATTATAATAACTTCATAAGTCAAAAAATGGGATTTTTGAGTTAATAACGCAGAATCGTGTCTATATTTGTATTAAGCAATAATTTAATACAAATATCTTCTTAAATATAAATATATTTAGTCAAAAAATATTTTACTGAATAAGTAAAATAATAATTTGGGATTATTAGTGCATTAACAAATGTTAAATATAAGTATCTTGTATTAAGAAATTTATTATTTGACATATTAGGTGCGTTTGAGTACTTTTCCAGTAAAATCCAGTAACTGAGTAAATACTGAGTAATTTAAAGAAATTACTCTCAATAAAAAAGTTTGCAGCTAAAAGTACGCGAACGGAAAAATTGTAAAATCAAGTAAAATATACACAACAGCTGATAGACAATTTGGCGCTAAAAAAAATATACATAATTATGTACATATGTATATGCAAAAAACCTGAATATAATATTGTACTACGTAGTCCAATCGAGATGAAACAGACTAGTTACATTATGGTCCATGTAATGCAGTTATGGATCATGTCGTTTTCACACAAGCATTCAATGCAATATGGAGTAGTTTTGGAGTTAGGCCGATGTAATGCAAATTTGGACCATTTAGTCCAACCCTAGGACATAAACCTCCTTTTTTCACATATTTGGAGTTTTGGCGTATTCCTACTCCCCTACATGTATGGAATAGTCGCATTATCTGCAAACAATATACAAAACTATACATACATAAGTATATATTATTGCTTCTGTGAAGCACTTTGGTAAGGCAAAAAATTATGGCTTTTTGGAAGCTGAATAAATTGCTTCCAGCTGGCTCATCTCGCACAAAAAAAATCTCCTTATTCATGCGCAGCACCAAGTGATTCTCTAACATTATCTCCGTTACTCGCGGTCTCCACCTGACATAAAATAGCTAACTTTAACATTAACTTCTAAGAATTGTTAAGTGGTGAGTATCAATATACTAAACAATCTTGTGCAAGACCATTTGCACAAGATTGTGAATTGGGCTATAGTTTTTATGTACTCAGATGCAAAAGTTACTAGCTTGCAAATTTTTTTGTTTTACTTTTTCCTATATTTTGTTAGAGAGCCTGCCTTATGTTAGTGCTTTTCAGAAGCAGTTTTCGAAGCTTTTGTGATCAAGTAAACAGTACATTGCTTCCCTCAGTTGTTAGTGCTTCCAAATCAGATTTTTTGCTGGGTAGTTACTGGCTAGCCGCATGGAAAAATTATATGGTTTTGAGAAAATCGATGAAAAATGTTTTTTTCATTTTTTTTATAAAAATACACCATAGTATATTTTCTTTAATAATAAAAGTAATAGATACATATGTTTTTATTTGAAGTTACGGGCCTGGCCCACGATGTCGACAAGAAACTTTAGCTTATTTGCCGACATCGCGCGTCAGGCCGTTAAAGTTTCTAAACTTTTTACCCTCGACGTGAATAATTAGGATGTACAGAAAAAGACCAAAATGTTTGTTGCCGCTTATACTAATCATCATAACAATATTGTTCACTTCCTTTCAAGTAGTTCCAATGAGTGCATTTATTAAGAGAAATATACAATGGGAAAAGAACTTTATATATCCTAATATATTCAAGATATCGAAAAACTGAAAACAAATTTAAGAAATGTACACATTAGTCATATTTAATCGATCAATAAATAAATTTTTTGAATGTTTCATGCGGGGAACCAGTAACCGTCCGACTATATGTATAAACAAAAATTTAACTATACAAATCTATTAACTTTATTCACGTTTAAAAACAATCGGTTATGTTCTGTATTTCACGTGAAATTACATCTTTGGGAAATTGTTGTTATAAATACATATTTCCAACAATTCTATGAAAATTCCACACGTTTTAATTTCCCGTGGAATACATAAAACATTCCCTTATATTTTTCTGTCATCAAACTTAAATAAATGCAATATTGTTCATAACTTAATACATTTGTTTTTTGTTATTTTTAAAATTTCATCAAAAACCAAAAACTTTTGTTTCCCTTTGCCATTGTTTGTTTATATTTAAAAACATATGGTTTCATTTTACTGGATTTTACTGGCAAAAATTTGTCCAGTAAAAACTTGCATTTACTCAGTAAAAGAACTGTCATTTTTCTCTCTCAATTCACCCTCTCATTTACTGGATTTTGGGTACTCGAACGCAATCCAGTAAAAAATAGTAAAAATTTGTACAAATTTTTTAGTTCTCGAACGCACTTATTGTCTTAAGTTTATTCTAATTGAAATTTATTTGTTGGTGGTTAAGCATTGTCTATGATTTGGCTAAAGACTCGTATATTATAGACAATGCTTAACCACCAGCAAATAAATTTTAATTAAAAATAAATATCTTGTATCAAACAAATATCTTGTTTTCAACGTCATAACTCAAATAATGAAAATTTTGAGTTATCGTTCTTCATATTGTGAAAAATTAAATTAAGCTGTGTGTAAATTGAAAACGAGTTTTTTTAGAGTTATGACGTTGTTTTAGTAAATGAGCGATATATGTATATGTACAATGTATGTATATGTAAATATGTTTATATGAAATTTTTCTTGCATATTTGCTGAACGAGCACCAGTAGTATTTTGTTTAAGTATGTATTTTAATTCTTATTACAAGATCAACGTGTACAATAAAGTAAATGTAATTTAAACCAGCAATGAATGGATGGATGAGTGAATTTTTAAAACAAAAAAAAAACAAATATTTGAATGCAAGAAATATTTATTTTATTGCATTTTATATTATTTTGCTTTATATTTGTGGTGTAGAGTAGTGGAAGTGGAACTTTGCTTCATTGCCCGAAAATGAAATTGTTCGCAATATACATACATATCTGCGGTATTTTTCGTATTATTATTACTTGTAATATTGGATTTTAGTAATGTTTTTTATTAATAAATTATACTCTTTAGAGTTAAACCACCACCCAAAAACCTTAAGAATCTCATATTTCTTACAAACTTTAAAAAGATCAAAAGGTTTCAAGCAAATGTTTAAGGTCACTTACAGCTTGTCAAGAAATTTTTTGCAATATTAAAAAAAGACAATCGGATCTTTTATTATTTTCCCTTGGGTTATCAGGCAAATTTTAAAATCTAAGATTGACTTGAATATGTAGTTAAGCCATTAGCAACCTAGCAAAAATTACCTTCAACTGGAAGAAATATATGTATAAGGAATATATTTTGGCAAAAAAAAGTTAAATAACACTGCAATTTCTAAGAGGGCCATCCGATTTGAAGAGGAGGAGGGTGAGTCACAAAACTCCAAATTGGGTTAATGAAAAATTCAAATATAGGTCAAGCTGGTGTTTTTAATCTGATGAAAAGATTTTTCGCAAATAGATTTTCCTATCTAAGAGCTAAATAAAGGTCTGCTACATTTATGGTGTTCGAGAAAAAAAATTTAATTTTAACTTGTTTACCAATCTCGAACCACTGTACTGCTAATGGCGAAGTCAAATCTTATCCTATTTGCACTTTTTGTGGATTTAAAATTAATATTAAAAAAAATTTTGTATCAATTTAGTCAAAAGTTTTAGTCAATTTAAATTAAAATATTGAAAAAATTCGATTTTTCTCAGTTTTTTGCAGAAAAAATGTGTTTTGCAAAAGTACCAACCCCATATCATCGGTTGGTTATTGGTTTGCTGCAAACATAATATATTTTGAATATACTGTGCCCCAAACCACAATATAACACTTGGCAAGCAAAGGCTAAATATATTCGAAACTTTCACAATCTAGTAGAAAAGTATTTTAAAACACTTTCAAATGATATCCGTTCTATATTATAGCACTGATCTGATAAATCAGATATTAAAGCTTTGCACCACGTAGCCCCGGTTCCAAAAGAGATCGAGAAAAAAATACACAAAATGTTTTGATGAAGAAGGACTATTGTCTCAGGATATTTATTTATATTTTTATTTTAAACAGGATTGATATTCTTTAATTACACAAGTACAAACTTAATAGTAATTACTCGTAAATTGTCATGCAAATCGTTAGTGAAATTGTTTAGGTCTTTCTGTCAACGATGACATCATTGAAACGAATGAGGACGTCAGTTATTGACATGTTGGAAAAAACATTGGCCAGTTCCTTAAGATTTCCCACATCCAAACGTCTATCGAATGGATAACCCATTGAGCGATTGTCAGGATACAACTTGTCTTTAAGGCCACAGAACGAGGCCGAGTCTCCGCATACGTCTGGGCTGTAGATAATTAATAAAATTTATTTTAATTTACAATTAATACAATTTATGCATTTGCATGCATACCTCTTATTCATTTGGACCACTGCATCTCCTTCATAATCCGAAATCATAACAAATAAATCGAATGACATTCCCTCCGGCTTTCCCTTGGGCAAAAGCATATGTTCCGGCCAGCCACAACCGCAGAATCGAAATTCGGCCAATTTTTGGGGATCTTCTGGCAGGTATTTGGTTCCAACACGCCTAAATGAGCGTTCATAAGGAATTGTAATGCTTGAGCTATTTGATGACTGATGTATGTTATTCGGTCCTGGCATTACTGAAGAGGAAAAAAAAGACAGAAAAAACACAAACATGAATACGAGTTTGTTTGCGCCATGTAAATGGAAAATGGAAACTTACAATTCACAGTAAACTTGTCCAATTCGATTGCCAATTGACGTAGATCATTTATTTTGAGGGCAGTACCACGTTCATCTGACTTGGGACAAAGGAAAATGCGACAGGTGCCTTTTTTCGCCGTATTGTTGCTGTTGGTGACATCAATCACATATTCGAAGGGAGCATGTTGCAGATGAGTAAAAGTGGCATAAACATTACCTTTGGGGCCAAAGTCCAAGCCAGCAGCCAAGTCTACATCGGATCTTTCCATATATGTCAGCAAAGTGTTGGGAGTGGCTTTCTGTGATTGTATACGAACTTCTAGCTTTGTTACAATTACACCACTGAATTCTAATTCCTTAGCAGTGTATTTAGGCAAACGTTCTTTGTGCCGATTGAAGATGGTGTCAATATATCCATGCCATCTGTAAAAAACAGGATCACGCATAGCAGTAGTCACATCGCCCATTACGCCGAAATCCTCTAAGAAGCGTGAATCGGGATCGTGGCAAAAAGAGAGAGCATTGTGTCCTTCATTGTGTAT
Organism: Tachina grossa; assembly: GCA_949987645.1. Classification (NCBI taxonomy): domain Eukaryota; kingdom Metazoa; phylum Arthropoda; class Insecta; order Diptera; family Tachinidae; genus Tachina; species Tachina grossa. The sequence continues at coordinate 173,413,591 of OX465274.1, forward strand.
ATCGCCATAGAATGTGCGATTCACCGATAAAACTGTATTTTCTATTATATCACCCAATAAATCAATGCCCTTCTTAGCATCCAAAGGCAATTGTTTGCCTTGAGACTAATATTTGAAAGATATTGAGATAATTAGTAAACACAATACTCCATAATACTAATACTAATAATACATACATCGACAACAAATCCTTGATCAATGGCAGTCACAACACGATCCGTCCAACGTTCCAAATCAGATATTTCCAATTTTATATCCTCTCGATCAATATCGCCTAATTTTGTATTTTTAATACGCGATGGGTAAGTACGATTATTTAAACTGTTCATTATTTTTGGAAAATAACCCTCCGCTATTGGTTCGCGTAAATTGTTAAGAACCCTAACTTTTGCTAAGCCATTGCAGAAACGTTCTACATTATATCTGGCGATAATCTGATGGTGCATATAATAAAACAGTTCACCACGGCGATCCTTTTCAACAATTTCCTTTGGCGAATCACCCGGATACACCAAATGCCAATGCCAGTGATGACTATTCACGCCAATATCTTCGCGAAAATAGCCAAGACGTTGCTCCTCTTCCCGGTCGGAAGCCGTATAGTTTCGAGGTATTTCAATATGACGCTGCATAGAAAAATAAATTATAAATTAATTAAGTTATGAAGTAAAAAAGATCGAACAGGATAAATTTGCGACTTCTGGAAAAGTCGCTCAAAGATTAACAAAGCCCATCGACGGGAGTGACACTGTATCACACATGGCAATTTTAGTTGACAACTTTTAAGTTTATACAGAAGAGAAGACAATGAAGAGAGAGAGAGAGAGAGAGAGAAACCAATTCTAAAGTAGGCACCTACGTTTGTTAAGGCTACTTTAAGTTGATATTTCCAAAATGTGTATTTTGTACTTCAAATATTTTTGTTAATATAGCACATATTGATTCATGTTACATCTGAAAATGAAGCTAGAAGTGCTAGCTTTTATTTTAAATTTATTATTTTTGTCATGTGATGGAAAACATCACTAAATTATTCAACTGATTCGAAATACATAGCAAAATCCATAAAAAAATATTAAAATAAATACAATTATACAGAATTGTTTTAGTGATGTACATTCAAACAAAACGAATCGAAAAACGCTGGATATCAAATACTCATTTCGTTCGAATAAAATAAATAGAGATAATTTTTCTATGTTCATCATATTTTTTTTTTTTTTACTTTTACTTCATAAAAATGTTTATCTGTTTTGCTTCCATGTCAGAAGCTTATATTTTTTAAATTAGGTTGCTTAACTTTAAGACAATAAAAATGTATTTAATAAAATGAAAAATTATTTGAATACTCGAATGAAATTGTATTCGATGTTGTACATCATAAGCTGTGAAGTTGTTGTTGAACACGGTGGTGTTAACAGTATTTATTATTAAATCACAAAATAATTAAAGTTGTCTTTTGAATACAATTTCTTAACAAAGCAATGTTAGCCTTAAAGTGCTTGGTAACTACTAGGAACTTTAAAGCTCAAGTAAAATATTTTTTGAATAAGGGGGAAAGTCTTTAGTTAACTGAAGCTCGTGATTTAACTAAGGATTTTTCTTATCGATTTCATTCAAAGACTTTGAATTTGAGCATTGGACCTGAATGTATTTGGAATTTTCGCTTGTTTTTTTTTAAATTAAAATTGATTCGAAATCGAATGAAATATTGAAAACTTGTTGTTGTATGCCATAATGGAAAAACGAATTTCGAACAATAGCATTTAGGGCCAATCCCACAATGTCGACAACGTTCCACTTGTCGCACACTTACATTTGAAACAACAACAAAATATTAAAATTTGTTTTTGTTTTGAATGTAAGTATGCGACAAGTCGAACGTTGTCGACATCGTGGGATTGGCCCTTAATGAATCAGATAAAATATTAGTCTGAAAATGTATTTCTCAAGATGAATTTTTAAATTTAAACAATATTTTTTTAAAAAAGAATTTTTAGTCGGTATTTTTCTTGTCTTTAGTGTAACTTTTTAATTTATGGTCAAAGGAGAGGAAAATATAATGGTTCCTTCCTCATTATATTCCCTCTCAGTTTAAGAACTCAGAGCGAATCAAGTAAATTGATTTGAAAATAAACTTTTTTTAAATATGTTAAAGGTCACGTTTGTACAATTTCATGTTTGAACAACTTACTCTGTCGCCTGGATTTCGAACAATTTCTCCCTCCGCACGGGCATCCTTAAAAACAGCCGGTTCAACAAAATTATGTGGAAACGTTTCAGCAATTGGCCTAACTGGAAAATTATCAGTGTCTTTGCGATGTTGTACTGCTACCGAATAACAATATTGAAATAAAAAGGGATTAACGCGATCCTTGCAATATGCACAAGTTGCAATAAATACATCCTCATTCGGAGCATTCATAAATATTTCAACTAAGCGAGCGGCTATTGAACGATGTACATTATTGAAAAGTGAAAATTGTCTCCTTTTTCCCAATGGTCTGGCAAAACTTAAGTCTGGTTTTGGCTTCAAGTCGCGCAAAGGAATTTTAAAGTCAATATCTTCGCTAAATCTGGATTGAATTTCATCCTTTACGTCCACATACTGTTCGTTGTAATAACTCTCAGGTAGATCGAACACAGCTTTACCATCATCTCTGGTGGTAAAAACAGGCTCAAGTGGACGATCAAAGAGCAGTTCCAAGGCCTTTTTATTTGTATTATTCGCCATTAGGAACTTTTTTTTTTTTTTTGTTTATTAGGTAATTAAACGATTGTGACACTGCTAAACTAAACTTTTCACACTGCTATTTATATTAAAAATTCTTGCACATTATTTTTATCTGCATTAATTTTAAAAATTAAATTTTAACCACAATTCCGTATTTATTTGGTAGATAGCACTGTTTTGAAAAAAAAAAACTTTACACGTATGTACACTTATATCTAAATACATGTGTATATAATTGAAACCACTGCGTTTTATGATTACGAAAATTAAAAAATTATCAAACAAACTTTTTACAAACGGATCACAATTGGTCGGTCACTAGTTCTGTTAACGTGCTCGTTGGATATCGGATAACGAACGCATGCAATCTAAGTTTTTGCACCACCGTTAGATCAGCATTATAATATTCTAATCTCATTTGTGGGGAGAGTATAATTCATACAATTGTAAAGTATAATAGTATATGTTGCCTATCGCTGTTCTTCGTAATGCTGTCTTTTCTCCAATTTAAGAATTTTTAAGAATAAACTGGTAAAAATTTTCTTATTTGTCAGCGTTTTGAAGCTAACATGCAAAGTTAATCAAATATTAAATTCATTATTTCGTTTATTTTAAAAATTCAAAGCTGTTGCACAAAATTATTTGGTCGAATTTTTGCAGAGTATGCATCCAAAGCAGACGCAAAATATTGATATAATAAAAATACATTTAATACCTAGTAAAAAAGAGCTTCCGAGGAAGTCAATAATATCCCGGAAGCAGTGCAAATCTGGATGATTTCTAATGATTTTTACATGACAAGAAGTTCTCTTTTTACCGACTTCAAAGAAGAAGAAGGCACAACAATTCATCTTTACTTTTTTTTCTTCTTTATGTTTGTTACTTCATGACTCCTTAGCTTTTAGATCGAATTAAAACAAGTGAAAGTGCTATATTCAGCTGTGCCGAATCTTATATACCCTTCACCAAAGTGCGTATATGAAGTATAGAGATACATTCATAAGCACATCCATATATATGCATATGTTTTGTGAAAAAAATTTATAATTTTTTGCTCTAGTGCAACTTTTAGTAAGTGACCTCTCGGTATTTTTCGATTAAATATTTTTTTTCGATATTAGCAATAAGTTGAATATTTTATTCTATACTCTGTATTTAAGAAATATTCACCCTTATTCCAGTTGTCAAAAACACAATATCAAAAAATCAAATTAAAATAACAAAAATCAAAAATTTTAAAAACCCCCTACTTTTTCCAGAAAAGATGTTATATCTTTTAAGCGGCTGGACCGATTTTCTTCACCCATAGCTAAGAACCCTCTCGATCAAGTCATCTTTCAAACAGAAAAAACTAAATAAAAATCAGTCCAGTCGTTTAGCCTGTAAGTGGACACAGACAGACGCACAGATACACAGATACACAGACACACAGACACACACTACAAACTTATAACACCCCTTTTTTTAGTCGGGGGTTAAAAAGTAGTTTTATTTAGTAACTTTAATATCCAGAAAAAAGTTCAAAGTTTCCAGCTCTGGTGGTTTAAATTTTATAATTTTCTACACCAAATTTTTCTTTCCAAAACGTAAAATATATATAATTTATAAAGAAAAAGAAAATAATTAATTAAACCTAGTTGTATGGTATATAAAATACCACAAAAAATGTAAGTTTCCCAATCCTGGAATCATCATTTTTGATTTTTCTAATTTCTTACACCAATCTCTTTCTTTTAAGAATATAAGATACATATGTTTAATTTATAGAGAAAAAGAAAAAATTTGTTTTAGCATGTTACTTTTGTATAAAAAAAAAGTTAATTTTTAATTTTTTTAAATTTCTTTTATTATAAATACCAATTTTACTCATACTGAAGTATAAAATAGGTTAATTTAATAAAAAAAATAATAAAAATTAGTTTACGTTAGTTAATTTTTTATATCACAAAAAGTGTAAGTTTTCCAACCCTGAAATAATCCTTTTTGATTTTTCTGATTTGTTACACCAATCTCTTTCTTTTAAGAATATAAGATATATTTAATTTATAGAAAAAATGAAAAAATTGTTTTATTTATTTAATTTTGTATAAGAAATATATTTAAAGTTTTCCCACCCTGTTACTACCCCTTTGATTGCCCTTGTACCCCGTTTGTCTTTAAACTATAGAAAAGTCACAGTAAAAAGTCATAGTGTAAATCCCGTAATACTGAAGTATAAAATAAGTTTATTTAATAAAAAAAAAATAATAGAAATCAGTTTTCAGTAGTTACTTTAGTATGGCAAAATAAAGTTTGAGCTTTCCAACTCTGAAATCGTCTGCTCGATTTTGCTGATTTTCAATACCAATCCTTTTCAGACTATTTCTGACACACCAGTCCCAGACCGAAGTCTCTAGCTTTTCTGGGAGCTTTGGAAAATCGATTTCACGTACAGACAGACGGACAGACGGACATCGCTTATTCGTCTTCCCTATGCATAAGGATCCAGATCGCTTATTAATATTGTGGAAATTACAAACGGAATGACAAATTTATGTATACCTTTTTACCATTTTTTGCTAAAGGGTGTAAAAATACAACAACAAATACACGCATTTCTGCAAAAGATTTATTGAACAAAAAAAATATAAACAGATGTAAAGCTCGCAAATATACTTTAATTGAACAAAACTGTTTTAATAAAATTTCATAGTGTGGCCAAAGTTAAAATCACATTCCAGTGTTTTAATTGTTTTACATTCCGCAAGGCCATCCAACAGCAGGTGGTTTCAATATCCCAGGTGACTATTTTCACCGCTTGTAATTTTAAATATCCATCCCTGACTACACTTTTCTGACATCCACAGCATGATTTTTTTTTTTTTTTTTTTTTGAGCGAATTAAGGTGAGTATAACCTGACATTCCGTTTGTAATTTCCACCATTTTCAACCCCATAACGGCCTTCGCATAAATGCTGTAATTTTTTTCCAGCACCAAATATGAGTGCCATTTTTTAACACCATGTTATTTTGATCCAACCGAATGCTTTACAGCACCTCTAATACACTTTTTTAATGTTATTTTTTAATATTGTCTTGAAATGTGCTTCAAATGTGTAATTTCCATCATTGGTAGCAAATTAGCCATTCTAATTTCTAACTGATTAACCTTTTCTAACCGTCATGCATACATACATATATGAATACTTAATTTTCTAAGAGCTCAATTAATATTTTAAGAGTTTAGAAAAATAATACCGAACTAAAGGAAATATAAATAAAATGCAAATAAGATTAAGGCACTTGTTTTAAAAAATTATTTATGTACTAATAACATGTATCTACAATACATATCCATACATACGAGGATAACTATCGTAAGCGTAAAAAATGCACAGTATCATTTTATTGTCTTCGATTTTAAGATTACAGAAAAAAACTAAACTTCATTATGATTTAAAATAAATTTCCTTGTTGTCGGTTAACCACGTCTAAATGCATTTCGTTAATGATTTGGCAACTCATCAGTGGACTTCAACTACAATTCAAAAATGCATTATTAACTCCAAAAGTTAATTTGTTTTTAGATATAACTATGTTGCAATAAAGGCGTGATATATACTTTTTTCTACTAAGAAAAATAAATTAGAGTAAATGGCTTTAATAATAATAATAATAATAATAATAATAATAATAATAATAATAACCCTCGTTTTCATTTATATTATTTTAAGCAACAAATAAATTTAATAGCTTTTCAAGCGTTTTAAACTTTTTGTATATTTTTTTTAAGACAATTTTAATTTTGTTTTAGGCAATTCAACTTTTTTTGTACTTTTAGCAACATTTAATAGCAAATCATTTGATATGCACTTCATACAAGTTTTTTATAATTTTTTTTTTTGCACTATTCTGTATATTAACATTTTTTATTTTTTATTTCTTATTTTATTTTTACGAAATAATTTTATTAAAATTTGATTGTTCGTGCTCTCTATTATAACTTATTTGTATTTTGCCAAACGCCTTCATGCTTAAAAAAAAAAATTCTGCATAGCTGCACAATATCCTCCACTGGCAATTTACTTACAGAAGTATAAAGTCTTTAACATATTTATTGAACATTCTAAATATTTTGTTGCTTAAGTTCATAATGAATGAATAAATTATTGCAAATTGTTTGGTTTTTTATTTTTGATTTTTTGGTAAAGCAATAAAGCGAAAATTACCAGAAACAGAATTGAATAATCAATGTTTATAAATTTAGTAATTGACCGTAATTGTTGTTGTGCCCTTTAAGGGTATTATCAGATATTTATTTATGTATTTCATACATACATATTTTACAGAGTAAATTTGTACAATAATGGTTGCACAAAAATGGGCAGTATGCCCATGATGTTAGTTAGTATTCTGAAAAATGTTTTTGTGACTAACTTTGAACGAGCTACTCCTTCGCATAGAAAGTAGCAGCATGGTTGTCAACGAAATTCCACAAAAGAATCCCAAAATTAGACAGATATTTGTGGCAAATCAGTCAACTAGTACGAGCGACACGAAAAACTCTCAAAGAAATAATTACGATGACGCGAGAGCTATTCCTCAGCCCAGAGCTGCTTAACAACTGTATTATCGGATAAGTATATTGCAGCTTATGAAAACGATCCGGCAATTTCAAAGATTATTTGAGATAGAAGTGGGATGGGTGAGTAAATTTTCATTTGTGATCAGTGCCACCAGATTAGGGGATTTGTCCCTAAAATGGGGATTTCGCTTCTCATTTGGGGACAGAATTTCGTGGGGAGGGATTTGGGGACTTTTCATTTAGAGCTCTAACATCACTTTTTCTTATAAGAGTATTTTATCTGAATACAATATTTACATTTTATGGGGTTTCTTCTAATTTTACAGATTATTTTAAAATATTATTATTACTCTAATTATATTTTTATAAAGCGAAAAAATGGCAATTCGCGAAAAGTTACAAAATTTACAAAAAAGCCATAATATTGATTAAGAATCGCTAAAACTGTAAGGTGTGCCAAAAATGTACGAAAATTCGAAAAAATTTACTAACAGCGGGATGATAATAAAGTCTAATATTGTTAAAAAATAAAACCAAAAAAGTTTGCAAAAATTCGCGAGAAGTTGATTAAAAATCACCAAAGCCATTAAAAACAAAAAAATTTTGGTAAAAACGCAAAAAAATAATTTACTAAATGTATTTAAGAAATTACTAAGCCTGTAAATAGTAAAATTCCCAAAAAATATAAAAGAAAATTATTTCTTTTTATACTTTTGAATAAACACTTTTATTTTTATATATGTGAAATATTTGAAAGCGGCACCACTGAAATATGTATTTATACTTCAATATCAGGATCGTATGGTGTTACTGCCGTTTTTAAAATAATTAAATAGCTGGCTACCAGGCATCACTTTTTGCCAGTGGCACTTGTAGTCGTGTAGCCTACTGTGGTCTATGTGTTTAATGTATAAGTTCTAATGACTTAACCTTTACTTTGTTAAAAAATGAAAATAATTTCATAAAAATGGTTAAATGTGTTTGCCATTCACTGAACTTTTGCAGCTCACAAGCAGTGTGCTCACTTCTACCGATATTCGGTAGATTCTACCGAATATGTTTGTGAATTTAACAATCTACCAATTCTACCGAACAAGGCCTGGAATCTACCGAATATTGTTATTTAGTAATTTAAGTCGATATATAAGTGTAAGTTACCTATTTTGCAACATAGCAGTGTTGCCGCAGAGCGGTCATTTTCTGTCATGAAAATCATAAAAACAGAACAAAGAAATCGGTTAAAAACTGAAACTAACGGGTGTTTTTTAGAGGTATAGAACTTCGAATTGAAATAAAACACAAGAAAATCGTTTTAATGTCCATCAATTTGGCTTTATTGGAAGGATAATTTTATGCCATTAATGTTTAAATATGATTTCGGGCATGTGGCCGCCGCGGCTGGCTCGAATAAAGCCAATTCTACAGGTCCAATTTTCAACCACTTTTTCGAGCATATGGGGCCGTATGTTGGCAATAACGCCACGAATGTTGGCTTCCAAGTCCCCTAACGTTTCTGGTTTGTTGGCGTAGACGAGCGACTTCACATATCCCCAAAGAAAATAATCCAATGGTGTCAAATCACACGATCTTGGTGGCCAATTGACAGGTCCATTCCGCGAAATTATGCGCTCATCGAATGTTTCCTTCAATAAATCGATTGTGACGTGCGCTGTGTGGCATGTAGCGCCGTCTTGTTGGAACCACAACTCATCCACATTCATGCCATCCAATTCGGGAACAAAATAGTCGGTTATCATGGCTCTATACCGGTCTCCATTAACGGTAACTGACTCTCCAGCATTATTTCGGAAGAAGTATGGCCCAATGACTCCACCAGCCCATAGAGCACACCAAACAGTCAGTTTTTGTGGATGTAATGGCGTCTCAAGGGTCTCATGTGGATTCTCTTCACTCCAAATGCGGCAATTTTGCTTGTTGACGTAGCCATTCAACCAAAAATGAGCCTCATCACTGAACAAAATTTTGCGATGAAAATCAGCATCGAGATCAATCTCATTTTCGGCCCATACACCAAAATCACGACGCATTGCATGGTCTCGCGGCTTTAATTCTTGCACAAGCTGGATCTTGTAAGGTCGCAAGCCAAGATCTTTGCGCAAAATCTTCCATAAAGTTGATGGACAAAGCTCCAATTGCTGTGCACGGTGGCGAATCGATTCATTCGGGTCCTCTTCAACACTTTGCTCTACAGCGGCAATTGTTTCTTCGGTGCGCACTGTTCGACGTCTCTGCGGATGCGTATTATCACATAGAGTAAACGTAGTGCGAAAACGATCCATGGTTAACCGAATTAATTGCTCTGATGGACGATTATGTCGACCATAAAATGGACGGAGCTTGCGGTAAACTTCGCGAACTGAACCATTATTTTCGAAATAAATTTGCACGATTTGCAAGCGTTGTTCTTTTGTCAACCTGTTCATGATGAAATGGCAAACCAAACTAAATATTAATCAGTTGACAGCTGACAAAATGGCCGCCAGTTAAAAAAGTGATGCCAACTTAAAGTTCTATGCCTCAATAAAAAACACCCATTATAAGTAACCTATTATTTGCCAAAGAATTGTGCCTTGGGGATGAAATATTTATTCCTCCCAATGATTTAATAATTTTTCCACAAAAGTTTAAATTCATAAATGGATCTTCCATATAATCTTTGTAGTTACAAAAGTTTGTCAAATAAAAGTTATTTTAGTAGCTTTATAAAACCTATGTATAAAAACTGAATTCCTGTTGTTTATGTATATTATTTTATGTATGGATAGCATAGCTGTTCAAAATGATTTTTTTATTTGAATTTTTTCATAAAATTTAATTAAACATAAATTTTATTTCTGTTTAAAGCACCCCATACACGTTTCAATTCAATTGTGAATTGAGTCTTTCAATTGAATTGATTCTTGGCCACACACTTCACAAACTGAATTGAAAGATTTTCATTCAACTATCAAATTTATATTTTTTTCACAAATAAAAATTTGAAAATTCAAAACTTCTATTGTATTTATTCATTTATATTTATATTTTATATTTAGAATTCAATCAAATTAAATACAATTTTATAAATAGATAACTTTTTCTATACAAAATAAAGCTACAAACATAAATTTTGACAGCTAATCAAGAGACTCGAACACACACAGCACAATCGAATTGAAAGATTTACTAGTCAACATGAAAAATCAAAATCTTTTGATTTTTCTTCAACCAACGCGACAACTGCCAAACTAATCAATTGACAAAGCCATACACGCTTTGATTTGGACAACAACCGACTCAATTGAAAATTGAATTGAATCGTGTATGGGCTGCTTAAGAAATAGAATTTCATTGAAATTATTGAAATTTCTCATGAAATGAATTAAAATTTGTTGTTATTGATTTGAAATAAAATTTTTCAAATGTAAATTTATTTTTTTGTCAGAAAATTTAAAAAAAATCACGCATTCAGAAATTCAAGTAAAAATATAATAAATTAATGCTTTATTTGAATTAAGCGACTGAAATGTTTTTAAATTATATTTCTATAGTTTGAATGAAATTTTATTTTATTTCATTTGAGTTTTTGAAATTCAAATAATTTTTTGTTAATAAGTCAAATTTATATTATTCAACAAAAACTTTATTGATTATTTCAAATTCATAAAAAAATAGTTTCAAATACTTTTAAATTGTAAAAAAATATACAAATAAAAAATATTTCTTTTATTATTGAAAATAATTACTCCTTGTAAGATGATTTCTAGTAACGAAGATTTTTCCTGCGACGACCTCTACCTCAATTATCTATCACCTTGGATAATTGAGAAATACAGTTAGCGCCATATCCGTGTTTTGTCTACTTTTAACGTTATTTTCATATAACAAAATATTTAGCTCAATAAAAATAATAAGATATTGGATTTTTGCAAAACTTGCGCGAAATTATGTGCTAGCTCTAAATGAAATTCAAATTTTATTGCACACCTAAGGAAATTTCATAGTGAAAAATATAATGAATACCAGAGGCTCAGTAGTAAGAAAAGAGATAAGAAAAACGCGTTCGCACAAAAAGTGCTCTTTTTCATTACTGATACCATGAGTCCGTTTTAAAAAATATGTTCAACTATAGAACTGTCTGACCTAAATATATCATAAATGGTTGTTATATATTTTTAAGTCTAATAAATATTTCTATTTATTTTTCAGAAATAGTTTTTATTCAAGAAATAATAGCCTGATTTAATTAATTTATTTTTTTTTTTTCAAATTAAATTCTGAGAAAAACTATTTGATTTTTTCGTAGTCAAATAATATTGAAATGAATTTTATTCAAATTTTGAATATTTAAATTCAATTTTTTTTGTTTGTTTTAAAAATACGAACAAAATTGTATTTCGAATATTGTAAATTCATTTAATACTCTAAATAAAAAAAATTAAAAATTTTAAAAACCCCCGACTTTTTTCAGAAAAGATGTTATATCTTCTAAACGGCTGGACCGATTTTCTTCAAACATAGCTAAGAACCCTCTGATCAAGTCATCTTTCAAACAGAAAAAACTAAATGAAAATCGGTCCAGCCGTTTGGCCTGTACGTGGACACAGACAGACACACAGATACACAGACACACACTACAAACTTATAACACCCCTTTTTTAGTCGGGGGTTAAAAATGGATTTGAGCAATGTATAAATTTAAAAAATTTCAATCGTTTTAAAATAAATAAATTTTATTGAATTTTCACATAACAAATAATTGTTTGAATTTTTATTATTTCTAATTTAAAATAAAAACTATAACTGCAACAAAAATATTTTTATTTTTCATTCCATTCACTTATTACAGGCTATGATGGATAGCATACATACCTATGTATATAAAGGATAAGGGCAAATAACTGGGGATGACACTCTTTTTACTGTAAATGCTTCATTGCTTATGCAGTTTAATTTCAAATCACATGTGAAGTTTTAAATGCGCTTTTGGAATCTGTTTAATACTTTCACTTACCCTTTATATACAAGTACATATATTTTGTTATATTTTATGTTTCTTTGAATAATAAAAAATTCTACCGAATTTCATTCAAATCTACCGATTCTTTTTGTCGAATCTACCGAATTAAAAAAAAATTAAGTGTTCACACTGCTCACAAGTGGCAAAATCAATTCCCACTTCTGTAGAATTTTTTATTTCTCGCACTCTCCGTTGCGAACGCTTAAGTTCAGATAAATACAGTCAAATCCCGATAATTCGTACCCCTATAAATCGTAATTGCCGATAATTCGTAATAAACTGTCGGTCCCTTGAAAAAATTTCGTTAATTAGTAAAATTTAGACATTTTGGTCCCCTCGCTAATAATTCGTAATTTTTTTTTTTTTTTTTTTTTTGTTTTCAAATAAAATTTCCTTCAAATCTTATAAATCGTAATTGTTTGCTGACTACTAGAGCTGCAAAACTATCGATAGTCGCTCCACTCGATAGTTTCGATAGTTTTATGTAAAACTATCGATACTATCGATAGTATCGAATAGTTTTATAAAAGTTGCCACATAAACTACATTTGACTCGAAAAAAAAATCCAGAGTCCTCAACATTTTCATTAGTATATAAAAATATATCAAGCCTTTTTTTCGATTTTATCGTAAGCGGGACATATTATCGAAAATATACTTTTTTATTGAACTTAAAATTTTATGGGCCTACCCTACTCATGGTTTAGAATTATCAAAATGCGAAAATTGTTGATAACTTTTAAGACACTAACTGTAAAGTTTTATCGTAAGAGACGATTGGCGGCCGTCTCGATATCAGTACCACCAAAATTTATCTTTGTGTCGACGATGTTGAATTTATTAAGATACTTGTGACTACTATTTGTCGAATAACACTTGGATTTATAAATAAATTCATATACATACATATGTATTTAAGTACTTATGTATACAGAAGCAGGGATGCGATGTCATATTTACAAATTGTACTAACTTTAAAAAAAAAAATTTTAATTTTTTCAGTACGATTGTACCTAATTCTTTATTTATATTTTTTTAATACTTGTACTTTTTAATTAACTAAAAATCAATTAACAAAACGCCAGAAGGTGCACAAAGAATATTATTTGCTGGGATCTGAATATAAAAGTAACATTTACGATATACTACATTTATAACCTTTTTTTAGTCGGCTTCTCTCCTTGGTACGAAAATAAAATTTCCACATTTGCAGATGAATTTAGAATAAATAACATTCCTCCAGCAATTCTTTAAGTACCGGAAAACATCGTTTGATTTACATAATTTTCTAATACCTTCGAGCTAAAGATTAACCAACTTGTGCAAAAATATAAGTGAACGTTAAAATCGGGTTTTCTATGGAAATTTTTTTTAATGTACACTTCAAGCACGCATTATTTTTTGCATAAGGGGGTTGATATATTTTAATGCAATTTTGGCATTTAATATAATATAAAGAGATTCTAGTAGTGCTAAATGGGTCATTGCGGTGCTACGGTACTTTTGGCATTCAAATAGCGCTAAAATTATACAGTTGTACCAACTTTTCCATCGCTGTAAAAAAGCTTAAATCAACTACGGATAATTTGCTTCAAAGCTGCCGGCTACTGTTTACTGACTTCGATTATTTTTACTCTTTTTTACTTGTTTTTTTTTGCCGATAGTATCGATAGTGGAAAAAACTATCGATATTTCATTTACAACAAAACTATCGATACTATCGATAGTACTATCGATAGTTTTGCAGCTCTACTGACTACCACTTATAATTCGTAATAGAAACAACAGAAACATGGAAAAAATTATTTATTGTTTACCGCTATTTTTTTTGCGTGGGTTTTTGCTTTTGCTTGTGTGTGTTTGTTTTCTTAAGATCAGTTTTTTAATGAATAAAAAAAATGTCAAAGCGCACGCATAAAACTGTGTCGGTGTTACAAAAACAACAAATTTTTATTTTGCATTTTATTTTTAGCAACAGTTTTTTATGTTTTTTTTATCGTTTTAGTAAATAAATTGAAAAACCCCGTTAATTCGCATTTATTTTATTTTAACCCCTATAATTGGTAAGAAATGGCCAATCCCTTGTAGGGTTGCCAGTCGTATTGATTTTGCCAGTACATGTACTGATTTTTGTTTATAGGCCTTTTACACTTACTCACATCTTTGAGGAATGCGTGCAATATGTTGGAAATTGAAAAAACCTGTTCACATTACAACATCTTTCATCTGTCATGTATTATAATACTATTTTTACGAGTGTGAGCAACTAAAAAATAAATAATAAAATCGGATTTTTAAAATTCAGCAGGAATTGATTTAATTGCTGCTTTTCAGAAGCATAAACAATTAATGCTACAATATGCAGAATTAGTAGAAATTATGCTAGCGGACGATGATGATGAAGAAATATAACATACTTTATGCGCAAAGATTTCGCGGCCGAGCAGCTTGTAGACATTTGCAACTACTTTTATGTTATTTATTTCAGTTTGGAAAAATATTTACAAGATTTTATTATATATGTACATACATATACATATGTATATAATAAAATCTTGGAATAGTTACAGATCTTTCTGTGGGAAGGATATTCTAAAATGTAGCCTTGAATGTATGTGCATACATATGTACATGAACATACATATGCATATATATAGATATACATGCATGTTTATAGTATGAATGCATGTATGTATATAGCTGTATACATTTTTTTAGTGATGACACTAAAATAATCGAAAGATGTTAAATGGAACAAAGTGAGATAGGAACATCTTTTGAAGATGTTGAAAGATGTTGAACATTCAGCCCTGTATAATTCTTATGGGAAGATGTTATCATCTTGCCAAATTGATGAAAGATGAAAGATGTGAGTAAGTGTAAAAAGCCTATTAAAGTACTGATTTATGCATAACTAGCAAATCAGTACGCAAATGTACTGGTTTTTTCATGTATGTATGTTTTTGTACTGTTTTTATATATTAATGGCCTATTTCCCACCTGCGAAAGAAAACGTTCGACTCACAATTTATATTGAAAACAAAAACAAATTTTCGTATTTTATTGTTGTTTTCAATACAAATTGTAAATCGAACGTTTTCTTTCGCAAGTGGGAAATAGGCCATAATTATGATCAATGTATAAGAAAGCCTGTCATAGTGTTTATTTATTTTCTTTGAATCGCCAGTTATCTTTACTTTACGTTCGCTTTAAGGCGAATTTATTTTCAAAATGGTATCCATATAATGCTCAAGCAAATTCTGCCAAAACTGTCAGGGATCATATAAATTTTAGTTTAAGTTAGTGTTAATGTTAATTTTATTGAGATTTTTTAAATTTAAATTTGCAAGAAAGATTTGCTATAAGTGATTTCTGATACATGCAAATAATGAATTCAAAGTTTCTTTTTCGAAATTTTTTTTGAAAATATTATTTTATTAATTACATATGCCTTGGTACAAAGTATACATTGAATTCATGTTTTGTTTTAAGAATGGTTAAAGCTAGGAATGTAACGAATGTTCGCATTTGCAAATTATTCGCTTATTTTTGCTATTTGCATTTGCTAAAATGTATGCGAATATTTAAGACAAAAACATTTTGTACTTCTTTCACGAAAAAAGTTTGCCATTAACAAACGTCAAAAACACGAAAATTATTTTAAGCCAGCATGAAAAAGATAATTATAGGGTACGTTCGTAGATTCAGCAAATTTATGCAGAAGTTCTGAGAAGTTTTCTGCGTATGCGCGATCAAATGTTGCACATGCTTTGCAACTGCTCAATATATGTGCATAGTTGGCATTTTTGAACGAACTGCAAACAATTTTTAAGCCGGCAAGTAATTTTATTTAAGAAAGTTGTCATCTCGTCGATGTGAAGGCACAAAAAACTCTTTATAAAAGTTTGCACATTGTGCACATGGCTTGGACGTACCTGACTTATAAGTAAGGCATTCTTCAAAGCTTTATCAGAAAGCTTTTCTATAAAAAAGTTCTCATAAGCATAAGCGGTGTTTGGAAATATACCAATTTCATTTTTTGAAAAAGAAAAGGCATTGTATTTTCGTCAGCAGTATTTTCTACTTAAGACTAGTCTGTTAAAACTTTTAAAAAATGTTTTGAGCACCATTCATTACTTCGTACAAACAAATTTGAATCGCTAACAATATTAACTAGTCATTGTTGTAGTAAATTCCACGCGAAACAAGTGTCACTCATTAATTTCATATGCAAACATATGTATGTATCTTTCTGTTTTATGAATTCATGTTTTTAATAAATTAATACATATGTATTTGCTCAATGCAAGACTCAGTTTAAATAAAATGCTATATGTAGTACATCCATGTATGTACCTAATACAACTTCATGTTCTTATATAAATTTATTTTCATGTGATTTTTAACGTATTGTAATATTTGCATTCGCTTTCGCAAAAATTAAAATGTAGTATTCGCATTCGCATGCGCTAAACTGGTATTAGTTACACCCCTAGTTAAAGGCTTTTATATTGAAAAAATTAATGTACTGATTTTTTTCAATTGTACTGATTTTTTTTTCTCATGTATTGATTTCTACGATTTTGAAACTGGCAACCCTAGTCCCTTGCGATTACGAATTATCGGGATTTGACTGTATTCGATTTAATCAATTTAGGTGTGGACTCAAATAAATTTGACAAACTTGTACTATTGTCAAACACTAGATGGTTATCATAACATAGCGTCTATACCTGATATAATATCAAATATATTTCTATCAGCAAACGTCAAATTTCATAGCAGAGCGAATTATATTACGTGTGGACTGCAATATTAGTATTATATTAATATTTTATCAGATATTATAATATTGTTTTCGTAATATATATTTAGAAAACAATATTATGATATCAAGTGTCAAAAAACGCACACATACATAGATACGAGAAGAGAATTTTGTGAATTTAAATGAAAATGAATATTTTTTGATGAAAAAGTGATGAAATGCTTTAATTATACACGATGTATTAAGGAAATCGCAAAATTTTTATGAAATACACATTACTATTCAAATAAACAAAGATGTTCACTACACGGCTGCCTGATAATTATGAAATATTATGATATTTACAAGTGTACGTTTTCCCCTACATAGATATTAATATTAATATAAATATATTTTTAGTGTTGTTTATGGGAATTGCTACAATTTAAGTTTAAAATTTTTAAACGCACTAATAATCCCAAGAACAAGAAACAAAGTCAGCCAATGTAGCAATGGTAAAGTAAGAAAATAAAAAACATGTTGATTATTGAGTTCTTGTTTCAACTTTGTTATATGTTATTGAGCTTCTCATTTGTTTAAATGAAACTTTATAATATAATAACTCTAGTTGTTCTAAGAAGCTTTGGGTAAAGGTTCCCTGATGATCTGCATTAGCAACAGTGAAATGCGCATAGGATCCAGCTAAACCCCTCAATAATCAATTTCAATGTATTTTTAATAAAAAAATATTTTACTTAATAAGTAAAATATTAATTTGGGATTATTAGTGCGTTTAAAAATTTTAAACATAAATATATTTTTCTTCTCATTCTGCCGACGTTCTCTCCCATATTATATCAGATTTAATATCAGGTATAGACACTATGTAAGAAAAGCTGTGCAAAGAGTTTTGAAGCAATGGATTGAGTTACAGCGTCATTTTAAAATGATATCAAACAACAATATTGACAAAATATTTTTGGGGACAAAAGTTAGGATTTTCCTTTTGAAATGGGGATTTTTGGGGACATGATGATTTAAATTGGGGACAAGAGGCAAAGTTTGTCTGGCAGCACCGCTTGTGATCAACCAATTCAACGAAAAGGAAAAGTCATCATAAAAGCAGACAAATTATGAAAAAATATTTTAAATTAACTAAATATTTTTTTTATTCAGGAATAATTTCGGAATCAGTGTTTTTCAATTCTTATTGAATGTAAAGGCTATTTAAATAACAAAAATCAAAAATTTTAAAAACCCCCGATTTATTCAGAAAAGATGTTATATCTTCTAAACGGCTGGACCGATTTTCTTTAAACATAGCTAAGAACACTCTCGATCAAGTCACCTTTCAAACATAAAAAACTAATTAAAAGATCGGTTCAGCCGTTTGGTCTGTACGTGTACTTATACAGACACACAGATACACAGACACACACTACAAACTTATAGCACCTCTTTTTTTGGTCGGGAGTTAAAAAAAGAAAAAACACATATATTTTTTGGGAAACCCCCACGGGAATAGGGATCGGAGATGCCATATTTTTTCGAACATGTGAGTTTTTTCATGTGAAAATAATTCATAATTGAAAGTTTAGGGAAAAGGGAAATATTTCGAGGAAAAAATATTCACGATAAGGGTGATTATGTATGGCAACTCTCATCAGTTACTTTTAAGTAGGGTGATCGATTATTCGACTTTTTCCAGAAACCGGTTTTCGAATAGTTCAAATATTTGAAATTATGAAAAAACCTGTTTCGGTTTTTACAATTCAGGAAAAACCGGTTAACCGGTTTTCTTAAATTAGAAAATTATTATACAAAGGCTTTGATTTTAAATTGCTTTATAAAAAAAAGAGTTAAAAGTTCATGTAAGTACTATAAAACAATATAAAAATTAAAGGTAAAACATGTGTTTTTTTTTTCAACATATATAATACATATACATATGAATATATGGACAAGGTTGATATCTACTTCTATATAAAATATGAAGCAAAATGTCAACAAAACTAAAAAACACTTTTTTGCAATTGGACTTTGACATCCATTGTACACCATAAGGCCAATTTAAATCGCCTCTGCTACCACCTTATAAAATAGTTTCGCATTGATTTCATGTTTCAGTAAATGTTCCCATGCACAAAAAAACGCTAAGAACTTTTACACTGAAAAAAAATGCTTTGGAAAATCAACAGAACACGTTGGTATAAGTTTTAGGGCCATTATTATAACTTGTCGTTAGCTAAAGGTAGGATTTTATTGGATGGATAAACACTTTTTCATTCTTACATCTTCATTTTAACCAAAAGTGAACGATAAGTTAAAGACAAGCTCATCCTACCTCTAACTTTTATCGTGAGGTATAGTCATTTGAAGTTGCCATATTTTCATCCCTTGCCACACTTTCTACTTTATAAATTACTGCCAAATTTATTTGGTTAAAATATGGTATAAAACAAAACCAATCCAACACAAAACACATAATAATAAAGCAAAAAACAAAAGAATTGACAAAACTGTTTTCATTAGATTGTAATTTGACAAATAAACAAAAGCAAGTTGCCACTAAGCAATTTTAACAATCAATATCCACAAAATCCACAGAAATGTTGCCACCAAACAAAAACTGTATTATTTATTTTATCGGACAGTTGTAATAATGGACAAATTTTAAAGGTCACTTTACAGTTCAGTTTTGCTAAAGTTAAGATTAACTATCCGGAACTTTATCGTCAAGTCATAATAATGGCCCTTAACATAGTAAAAGCTAGTTTTATTGCAAAATGCACAAATCGAAAAGTATTCGACTCAGCCGGTTTTTAAATTGTAAAAAAAAATCAGGGGGCAAATTACGGCACTAATTTGCCCCCAGACTATTCGACATTCGAAAAATTAACATTTTGAAAAAACCGACAGCCGCATTGTGAAAAAATCGGGTTTTAAAACCGGTTGAAAAACCAAGTCGATCATCCTACTTTTAAGTTATTGAAAATATGATGATGAAAGATTGGCAACTGAAAATAATGTAAGAAAAGATTCAAAAGAAAATTCTCAAGTAAAAGTGTTTAAAAAATTATTTATCATAAAGATGATTAAGTTCTGGGGAATTATGTTTCTAAAAAGCAGCTACGCCCAAACACACATACAATGATAATTGCATTTGAGGTAAACAGCTTTGAAAGCTCTTAAATTTGTTCTTGTTTCTTTGCAAAGTAAAAGCAAGCATTGATGTCTGTTGTGTTGTTGTGTTGGATGTTGTACTGTCGTCGGTGTGAAAGCACAAAAAGCTCGTTATAAAAGTTTGCACATTGTGCATATGGCTTGGACGTAGCTGCTATAAAGAGAAAGAAATACAAAATAAGGCCTCTTTTAGGCGGCACTTTAAGAGCCAATTTCACCAACTTATTTAAATATCAATTCATATTTAAAAGTAATTTTTCCATACAAAAATTAATGAAAATCGACATTTAAATGTGAATTGATATTTAAATAGATATTGATATTGGGCCTTATTGCTTACATAGTTTTCACTATATCGTTTTTTAGCTTTAAAGCATATTTTCGCGTTTTTTGGTAGTTTATTTAATTTAATTTAATATTTCTAGCCTTAATATTTTACCTCAAAAACTATGCAGCATATGGCAACTGAATTTAATAGCTATTAGTTGTTAGTTGCCATTCGCAAAATATCATTTTGGCAACTGGCAACGCAGCTAAAGTTTGGTTGCCGTCCATAATCGAGACATTAATAAAGTTCAGTTGCTAAAAATAACATTTAGGGCCATTATTACAACTTAGAGTTAGTTAAAAGTAGGACTTTATCGGTCGTATAAAAACTTTATCATTTGCAAAATTTTACTTTAACCTAAGGTGAGCGATAAATTACAGGCAAGTTTATCCTACCTGGTAAGTTAAATCCAATTTTCACTAATGGAAAGCTTTTTATACGTCCGATAAAATCCTACTTTTAACTAACTTTAAGTTGTAATAATGGCCCTTAGAAGAACTATTAAATAAAATTATCGGCCTAAATTTTATTTCTTTGTTTCGTTTTAAATATAAGTAAGCGATAGAAAATTTGCCGATTTTTTCGATTTTTGGCGACTTTTTAGTGTTTTTGGCGACCTTTTTACTTTTGGTAACTTTTTTGCATTTAAGCAATTGATTTTTATTTTTTGTAATATATTTTTATTTAAACGCTTTTTCATTTTGGGCGATTTTTCGTTTCGGCATTTTTTGATTTTGGGATGTTTTAGTTTTAGCGTTTTGCCTCTTACGGTTTCCAAGATACAGCAAGTTGTCAAAATTACATTAACTGATAGAAAACCCTTTAGTTTTAATTTTTTTAAATTCAGTGTTAGTTGGTACAGTCTGCATAAAAATACACTAACTTTGAAAATTTCAAGTGACTATTTATAATTGTCTATATATTACATTAGGATTTCAACATTTTTCGTTACTCTCTTAAGAAAACCCTTTAATTTTTAACTGTCATACATTTATTGCTGTAGCGGCCAGGGTTTTACATATTTCGTAGCTATTACGGTTCTCGAGAAAACAGCCTGTTACAGTCAGACGGAAGGACATCGTAGCGAAAACATTAGGGGTCCTTTTCACCTTTGGTGTACGGATCCCTAAAAACAAATGATTCTCAAAAGCAAAAATTAATCGAATAAATTATGCGAAATAAAATCGTTACCGAATTGTTCGAATAATTTTAAAAATTTGATTTCGATTATTTAATTAATCGTACAATTGAAAAGGCAAGTAAAATTAATTCCCTACTCTCACAGCTCCGGCAGTTGTTATAAATCAATTAATTTTTATTATATATATTGTATATATTTTTATATATACAAATTAGTCGTATCGTTATTGTACAACTCTATTCAAAGTGTGCGATTTATTGACAAATCATTACGATCATTAGTCTATTTAATCTAATACCTTCATTCGTTGTAATTTATTGCCCTGCAAATAATATAAAAAAAACTTTAGAGGAATTTTCATTAATAGCAGTTAATCTTAAAAATAAATTTACCTTTCATTATATAGAAATCAAATAATTAATATCCATTACTTAAATGTTATTTAAACAATAAAAAACAACAAATAAAGTTGAATTAGATTTTATTTATTGCAATAATTTAAAATCTTATGTATTTTGCTGACAAAACTGCATTTATATAAAATATGAATAGTTATTTGAACAAAATAACGTTTTGCAATTGTTATTTCAAATAACGAGGGTAGTTTAATAAGAACTTACAAATTAATGTACCTAATAATAGCGGAAACTAAAAAAAAAAAATTGCATTAATTAATAAAAATATTTCATTCAATAATAATTGAAAAATGTTGAAGTTAAGCACGTTTAAAAAATTATTCCTGATTGAAAACTAAAAAATTCAATTTAAAGTATTTGTATTTGAGTCAAAAAATGGTTTAAGATATACTACTCGTATTACAAATAAAACATTTAGGGCCGGTTTGTCAATATCATCATCTTGTCGCACATATAAATACATACATGTGAAATATAAGCAAAATTTTAAAATTATTTTTTGTTTTATTTAAGTGTGCGACAAGTCGAACGTTCACGATATTGGCCCTTAAAGTACATAAATACATTGGTTTTCCACAAAAGGTATCCCTGATATTAAGGCTTATTTAATTAAGTCAGTATTACTATTAGGAACTAATCTAGAAGAATTTAGTTAAGATAAGAAATATTGTTCATGAATCGTCAATGTGTATTTTTGTACACTTATTAAGCTTTCCTCGTATCCTAATTCTCTTTTAAATATTAACTTTTTATTTATTTTATTTTTTTATTGCAGAGAGATGATCATTTATGAAATTAAGTACATTGTTTTGTAAATAAAACAATTCATTAAAGGGTACTTACTGACTTAAAGGAATTTACTTCAACCCAAGCAAATTATAAACTAATGTAGTTAAAAATAAATAACAAATGTTACACTTTTTGTTTCAAAATATTTTAATAAACTAGCATTTTCTCGCAACTTCATTTTCATCCAGAAAGAAACTGAGTATACTTTAAACTGTATTTATACCCATATTATCAAAAACAAAAAAATACTAACACCACAAAAATTTTTCTCGTTTTTCGCTGTTCCGCGTAACTTTTTTAATCATTTCTTTCATATTCTTATGCTCCAGACAATAAAAAACAAAACAGAAAAAGATTGCGGTATCGGTACAGCATGGATTAATTTTTATATGTATATATTAATGTAGGTAAATAACTAATTCCTTTTTATATTCATTCTTCCTTCTAATTACTTAAATTTAAATATCGATTTTCGTAAATTTTTGTATGGAAAAATTACATTTAAATATGAATTGATATTTAAATAAGTTGGTGAAATTGTCCCTTACTTAAGGTACCAACAGACGACATGTTTTTCACATTGTATGTGCCAGAATTTACATATGTAAACGAAAACATGTCGTGTGTTACCT
Source organism: Tachina grossa (assembly GCA_949987645.1). Taxonomy (NCBI): domain Eukaryota; kingdom Metazoa; phylum Arthropoda; class Insecta; order Diptera; family Tachinidae; genus Tachina; species Tachina grossa. Next base: position 173,437,145 of record OX465274.1, read on the forward strand.
TTAAAACATGACAAAAAACATAAGACATTATTTGAAATAGAGCGTGCTCTATTTTCTTATGTTAAACATACAGCTCCAAATGTCTATGTCATGCGAACAAATTCGTCGGCGGTTGATTATGTGCACTATCATTAGCCGTCTGAATGAAGTATTTTGCAAGACAAATTAATTATATATTTTTTTTTAATTTAACGTTGTTGTTTTATTAAAATAAGTCCAAAAATGTATAGATTTTTAGATACAACCTCAACGTCTTGTTTAAAAAAAGAAAAAATTAAAAAAGCAAATTTGCGTCGCCAGTATTACAGCGACGGAACCAAAAATATTTCGACGGCTGCAAGCCATTTATAAAACAAACTACGTGGATATTTATGTACTGAAAAAGAAGAAGTGATACTACATGTACGTTTGTGACCAAAAATTATAAACCTTATGTAAATTAACCAATATTGACAAGCATAAAGAAAAACATACGAGTCGAAAACTTAAAAAACACATGTAAAAAACATGTCGTCTGTTGGCACCTTTACTATCAATCAACAAGTACGTAATTTCATGTAAAACTCATTTCAATGCTTGCATGCAATTATTATTTTGTATAGTCGTGCGTGCGTGCATTCATTGTGCACATATACACACACACACACACACACACACCCAATCGTTGTCATTTTGTTAAATTTTCTCAATTTATAAATGTGACTTTTTTTTAATACTAGGAGCCCATAATCAAAAAAAAAACACAGAATGTAGCAAGTGTAGCATACCTTAGGGATGTAAATGGTATTAAACTAATACTGTTGCATAAAATATGCACAGGGCGGTTCAAGTAATGTTCGATTCCAACGTCCTAAGTTATGTAATATAATTTGTGGGGGGAAAACTCACCTACTTGCTCATGGTGTGTTTGACACCACCAACAAAAAACTTGAAGTTGAGGTGTGATGATTTTATCGTTTGTAGCGAAATCAGTGATGCCAACTTAGCCCTTTTAGGGCTAGATTTAGCCCGTTTTCAGTCAGTCAAAACGCGAAAAAAAATTTTTAGCCCCAAACTAAAAAAGGCGCCAACCTAGCACTTTTTACAATAATCCTTCAGCCCTTTTAGCCCCTTTTTAGTTTTTGCTCGATATGGCTACATTTAAACTTTTGCGAACTTTTTCTCCCTTTAATCTAGCAAAATAAAATGAGTAAAAAGTCGATATTGCTTTACCAATTTAAAAAAGAAGAATAATATAAGCGGAAATCACCCTTTGCTGCACATCTGCAATTTTAGCAAACATAGCATGTTTTTTTGCTACAAAGCGTGAGTGTCTTTTTCCAAATTTAATTTCAGCACAGGCAGTCTTTGTGGCGGCTCTGCAGTCGTAAAATTTTTTAAACGCAGGGGTTTACTTGTTTTTATTGCAAAATAAAAACGAAAAACACAGCTGTTTTAGCATTGAGAACATTTGCAATTTTCAATATGAAATGGTTCTTGGTTATGCATATTTACTCAAGTAATGCAAGTCTCAGTTGCATGTACTTTGTTGTTGTGGTCTTGCAGAATATAGCACTTGTGCTACATTTGCAATATCTGCAGGACTTGCAAGGGCAATATGCAACGAAGAGTAATTTCCGCTATAGAGTAATCTTTTATTTCTTCCAAATTTTTTATGCCTTATTCAGTACAGCCTAAAACAAATAATGTATGTTTTTGGAAGAGCGAGAAATCGAAATTTTATTTAATAACGGCCAATTTTAAATGTATCTACTCATGTAAACATACATATGTATATATATTTCTATTATATATGTATGTATGTATATGCTAACTATTTAATCTACGTATGTACATACCTTATTGAAATGTAATATAAAATGTAAATGAAATATGTACAGTATTGAAGCCCTAAAGCTATGTATGTGTTGATCTCATGATAGTTATTTATATTCTAATAAATTACTTTACAAAAATTGATTTTATATTTTTATTTTCAACAGAAACATTTTAATACGAGCCCCTTTTCGCGCTTTTTCGAAAAATTTCACTATTTTCTTTATTTTTCAATATTTTTTTAATTTAGCCCTTTTTTCAAAAGTTTTTACGCGTTTTGAGTCTCGAAAGTTGGCATCACTGAGCGAAATCAACATGATATTGATTTGATATGTAATACATATGTATTATGTATATACAATAAAATCCACATCAACAAAATCCACTCTCGTTGACTAAATAAATACAATTATTTTTTTTCTTATTTGTGCTCTTAAGAATAAATATTACGCTGTATGTACATATCGTTACCATAATATAGAAAGGCCCTATCTCATTATTTTTTTTTTTGAAACCGAGATTATTGCATTTTTCGATACATTAGATGTTCTTCTATCGAATTATACAAAACCACGATTTCAAAATATTAATGAGTTAGGGCGTTTCTATATTAAGGTAGCGATATGTACTATGTATGTATGGACAATGCTATCATTAGAAATTTCGATACGTGTTATTCGAAATCGAATGATAAAATCCCAAAAGTTAAAAAGCTCGCTCGTTCGAGTAATAACTCGCTCGTAATCGAATGCGGGAAATAGCGACCCTCGTATTATGCGATATACTTACATATGTACGACTATACATACAAGCATATGTTCATATTTAAGAGTAACAAAAAACAATTTAATTTTTTTGTTTTAGATGTCTGTGTCCGATAGATACTTTGTGCCCACATTTCAATTGTTATCTCCATCGACGTTGTTGCGCTTGTTTTGTTAATTTTGTTACAATTGATTGATATTGTTGTAATAACGTTTGCTGTTTGTTTTTTGCCGTTTTTTTTTTTTTTTTTTTTTTTTTGCTGACAATGCGAATTATTCGCTTTAGTGTAATATTTCATTTCAATTCTGCTATTTTTTCCGCAGTTCTTTTACTTTTTCATTCATTCACTTGATCGATTGATTACGATGAAAAAGAACCAAACTGATTTTTATTATTAATTGCTATTGATGTTGTTTTTACTTTATAACTAGTTCAGAGCAAAAATATATAAAATAGTCATTTTATAGAAAATAAATTTTTGTATTATTTGCAGTTATGTTCAGAATACACATAGTGCAAATGATCTCCTGCCATATACATACTATTTTCATAAATAAATAAATCTGCATAAATCTGCGGTTTTCTTGAATAATTCTATATACCTCGATATAGAAAAAAAATATAGAACAAATTTTCACTTCGTTTTGAATTTATTAGAATTTCAAAGTTCGTTGTAATTGAATTTTACCATAAATAAATTTCAACACCAGACGAATTGAATATAAAATAAAAAGCATAGACAAAATTTGACCTTGACTAACCCCCTAATCACCTGTATGGAGAACACCACCTGTTTATCAATTAGCCTTGATTTATAAATATATTTTAGCGCTTAAGCAGTTCCTGGAATAAAAACCATTTAATTTGTATTCTTCTCAAGTAATTTTTTAATAATTTGTAAATTAAATTAAATGCTTTGGAAATGATTTTTTTAAGATTTTTTTTGCTCTCTACGTATTTTCTTACAACAAACTTATAGAATTAAAATACACTCTTGTCAACACTAATTAAAACAAATTAAAGCAAGCATATAAATGCGTGTTAGACTATTTAAAAAAATATTTATGTAAAAGTATTTATAAAGAACAGTGCACATCGTTAGTTTAAAAGAAAAAACAACTAGCTAACAAATTAATTAAAATCGCGTTTTTTTATTATTGTTCTGGTGTATTATATCAAAATCTGTTGTACCTAAAAATTTCAATAAATAGCAATAGTAGTGTAGTTTTGTAATTCTCAATAATTTATTGGTAGTTTGTGCATAAGCTTTGGGGTTTTTTGTAAGCTTTTTTGAATTGTGCTTAAAGTTTATTAGGCAGCAACGAAATGCATCTAGACGGTCTTAAACAACAACAAACAAACTTTTTTAAATAAAATAAATAAAAATAAAAATAAGATATCACAATAAATTTTTTGTTATCTTGAAAATTAAAAAAAATGGTTTGTAATTTGTTGTGACTATATGCAAAAAAAAAACTTTAACAAGAAACCTACTCCTATACCGAACATCTTCTTTGACATCACGCTGAAAAAATGTTCACCATGATATACTATAGTAACTCAATTTTATTAAGTCAATAATTGATTCAAACATTTTTTGAATTAGAAAAAAAAAATATTTTATTACATATTTGTTTTTTAAATTAACTTTTTGGTTGATTTTTAAATTATTTTCAATTAATATTGCAAGTGAAATTTTTGTTCCCATGAAAAATGCTATTGTGAATCTCCCGCGAAATTTTTTCCCTAGTCAGTTCTGAGTGAATGTAAAAAACGGGAAGAAGATTTGTAAAGCTTATAAAATTAAATAAAAATAAAACAAATTTAAGGGCCTATCTCACGACGACGATAAAAAACCTTCGATTGAGAACTTGTATTGAAACCTGTTAGTGTATTTTTTTTTAGTTATACGCGCTAAGGCTAGGAAATCTTCAAAAGATATTGGCAGCCTGAACAGTCCAATATGCACAATTCGCAGCACACTGCGACCAAAGTAGATCTATTGTATCCCTTGCCAGGTACTAGAGCACCTCATCTAGACCTACTCTCTTGGCAGTTCCCAATACTCCAATAGGTGCTTGCCCAATTGGCTATATATATCTTCTCTGTCACAGTCCTCAGTTTTGTGATCAGCAAGCCTGAGACCTACGCTTGTGATCCAGCTTCTAACTATAGCAACGGCATCGTTGCATGTTCTTTCCAGATTTTCAAGAAGTTTCCCTGTCTGCAAAACCAATGATCTGAGCTCCCGTAAGATTTCGAAAATTTTAAAAAATTAAATTTTTGCACAAATATGTTTATTTTTACCAATTTTAAACTACAAGGCCGTTCCAATGTGTGTATAATTGCACCATGGGCCGTCCGTTCGAGTTCAAAATCTAATCAGTTCTTTAAAAAATTAGATTTTTGTCAATTGGTGGTTCCTTCGAGATATATGTATATGTATTTCAATAAAAACTACCAAAAACATAATTTCTTTTCTAATAAAATCTTCCTCAAATCAATTTTAGATAATAATTTTTATAGAATTAAAAAATCTGTAAAATGGTTCAAGAGATATCGTTGTTAAAAATAAGTGTTTGTATTTTATTATTTTATTGGTCCATAGTTCCTTCTCAAATCGGTTTTGGGCACACATTAATTTTTTTGGGAATTAAAAACTGGCGGGAAGTTTTAGGGATGGTCAATAAATTCTCATATTTTCTCTTTCATTTTAAAAAAATTTGCAAATTTCTCGTTTATTTTCTAATTTTTTCTGCACAGCAAATTCGTTAAACTGATGATTCGTTAAACCGCTATAATACTGTACTCGCGTGTATGTATGTAAATAACTTAAATGAAGTAATAAAAAGTAATCGCTAGTCACGTATAAGTGTATGTTCCTATGACCGTATAATTAAGTGAATGTCTGTCTTTTCGTGTGTGTGTGTGTGTGTTTGGGTTTCGAGTGTGTAAAATATATGTATGTAGTTAATTGAAATTAATTGTTTTAAACAATTTCATTATTTTCAAAAATAATTATAAGCAGCCAGATAAAACAACTTAATTACAAATGGAGTTTCATATTCGCGCATGTGCCTATTAATTGAAATGCACATTTAAATATTTACTACAAATTATTCTGTGGGAACTTAAATTTTTCTGATTTTCAATTAATTTTTAAGATTTACAAATCTTCTTCCCATTTTTTACATTCACTACAAATTGATAGCGGAAACAAAACAAGAGTTGCCATGAAATTCGCGATGGCAAATTTCCCTTCATGTGGAATGAAAATTTCGTGGGAACAAAAATTTCACATTTTATTCACAATAGAGGTGATGATTTCCAATTACACGCTAATGTAAGAATTAAACATCCCAGCAAAAAATTTCAAAAAAAGGTAATCGAGTTTGGAATTAAGCATTTTTGGTGGAAGCTGTTCCCTACTGGATTACCAACTTAATGATTTTAACAAGGCGTGAGACTAAAATAATCGATTCTTTAGAACTACTTACTTTTTTTATTTGTCAACATATTCACGTAATCTATTTAATCTAAAAAAATCATTATCTTCATTTAGCAACTTGTACATAATTTTTTACATTTTAGGTAATGAGATTTGTAAGCGAGTAACGAAATTTGGCAATCAGAAAAGTAAGTCATTATATGGCAAGTAGTTCTGATGGTAATGTGTAATTTTTTGCTGGGATGTTTCACCTAAATCCAACCAGTTCATCATCACTTAAATCCAAGATTATTTAATAATATTTCTCCATTGGAAAAAAACGAGCGGAAGGTAAAAAACTTGAAATAAATTTGACTTATTTAACCAGTATTATTCACCTCAAAAATACACCCTACATTTATAATGAAAACCCTAACAATTTCATCAGTCATTCATTCACTTTTTGATATTTTTAATATAATTTTTCAAAACAAACAAACGTAATATAATTTTTATTTACGGAAGCTTTTTCTTTTAAAACGTGACTGTGGCTTAACAAATCTTGTTTTCTTTTTGCAAAATAAAATTCAAATATAAAAAAAAAGTATTTTTAACTCTTTGGACATTTGTTAAGAACGAAAGAAAAATGCATGTGAGTGTGAATGTACACAAATGTGTATTTTCATAATAAAATCTATTGATTACTTAAAACCAAGTGCAAATTAAATATGAATGTTTCTATAGATTATGCAATTAGAAGATAAATAAAAAATAATTAAAGATACTCTATCGTTCGTGTAGTAAGAAAATAATATTGTATTTTTGTTTTAATTTTCCAATTATAATTTACCCATCATTGACAGTCAGACGTGGCAAATATTTGATAACAAAATAAGTGCAAACACCAAAACGACACTCGACATATTTTTTTAAATAAAAATTTTGCGATTGTTCGTGTACTAGCTAGTTATTTAAAAAAATATATTAATATTGCATTAATTAGAATTTTAGCGGTTTTCATTAAATATTTGACACGTCTGACATTGCCTTAGTGCGATGTGCTGTTGTGTTGCAATCAACAATAAATCTTAAAACCACAAAGTAGCAATATTAGCAACAACAGTAGCAGCAGCAAAAGCAGAATTATCTTCATTTTCATTTCTTTTGAAAACCTCAATAAAACATTTAAACAAACCGGCAGTTGCTGATGTTTTTCGTTCTAAACAATTTGCATCAACAACAATAACAATGATAGAAGAACAGAAATAACATCATTAATATGTTAATCCTCATTATCATCATTATTATTAATACTGATTTTAATTAACTTTTTATCGCTGTTCTTAGCAATTTTCAAATCAGTTATAAATCAAACCAGCATCAACAAACTTGCGCTAATTAAAAGGATTTTTTTCTAAGCATAAAGCGCGCCAACATTTAAAAAACGCACGTTCATATTTCACCTTAACGCGGTTTCCATATATATTTAAATTAAATCTTATTTTCTTTAAAAAAAATAATATATTAAAAAAAGTAATTTTCACGGTGCGTGCAAAAAGTGTGAGTTATTATGTATACAACATATAACATAAAATTGTAAGAATTATTGTGTCGATAAAATATGCAACATCAGCGGAAATTTGTCGTATTGTCAATCTGTTTGCTACCTATTGAAATACATACAGTCAGTCACACAGATAATCATATGTACCACCTATGAAATATTTTATTTTGGAAAAAACTATGCGTTTTTCAATTGAAATTTTGTTCAGCATTTCGAATTGCAATGATGGATTTAAAAAAAAAATATGTTTTTAACAAATAAAAAATTCACAGTATTTGTGCATATCACGCCATAACTGCCAAAAAAAACGCTTAAGCGACATTATTTTTTAACTTAATTTTTTGATCAAAATCGATTATTCGCAATCGTAAATAGTCGATGTTCGTCAACAAAACAAACGAAGTCCAAAAAATTAGTCGCTTAAGCTATTTTAGCGGTTACGGTTTGATATGTGGGGTTCTTGTCTACGTGCGTTTAATTGCAACATAATTGCAACACCTTACAATATGAAAAAATACTTGGGTTCTGTCAATGGATTCTGGAAGATTAAACCAAAAAATATAAGTTTTGCTGCGATTTGAAAGATCACATCGTAGTCTTATTTAAGGGGCCTATTCAAGCAGCATATCGGTATATGAAACCATGTCTTAGTTACATCTGAGGAGTAGGGTATACTCAGCAACTTTGTAGAAGGTGTAGTTTCCACATTACAAACAGTCAAACCGCCTACAAAATATGTATGGAAGTTACTTAACAAATTTTTTGATTTTCACATAAATTTTCTAGACAAATTTATTGCTTGTAGTTGTATGTTCACACTTATGTTTTTAAACGTGTTAAACACAAGTATTTTAAACACTAAATACAACCGTTCAGGTTCATCCCTATCGTGAATAAAGTGATCCCATGGGAATAAAGTGAATTTCATGGGATCACTTGTTCTCGCTATCAATGCATAGTGAATGTAAAATAATGGGAAAAAGATTTGTAAATGAAAATCAGACGAATTTAAGTTTGATAGTAACTTGAAGGTTACACGATCAAGTTTTGCCTTTCAAATTTCAATACATTCACACTTTTTCACTAATACATTCACACTTTTAGAATTTGATTCTACTTTGACTTCAAATTTTCTTTCCAATTGTGTGTTCAACTTATAGACAAAAAAACAACAGACAGCAATTTCATTGAGCATACTTTTCGTTTTTATTTTAAAATTTTCTGCCGACATAGTATTTTTTTGTTCTTTTATTACAAATAATATTATATTCCACCGAAAATGTTTAATTACACTTAAATAAATATGTATAATGATGTGTTGCGATTTATAGACATGAAGTTTTGTTGTCTTACGCTGTTTTTTTATCAACGGCATATTGAAAATAAATTTTCTTGGAAATTGTGTGCAGCCTACGTCACAGCTTTCAATTTAAACGACTTTTGACAACCAGCATGTGTGAAAAACTTGAAACAAAATCTTGGTCGCGTAAGAATCACACAAATTTTGAGTTTCAAATGAAATGTTTTTAAATGTAAAGTTGACTTTTAAAATAATTTAGGTGCCATGGAAAAATTTTTTAGTATTACACTCAAAATATTTCATAGGTAAAATAAACGAAAAATGTGGTTCATTTTACGAAAATATTCGTTGTTTTTACGGTACGAAATGCTTCGTAAATAGTAGAAATGATATTTGTTTATTTTACGAAATACTTTTTGTCTGCAAATAACAAAATTTAGTATTTTTACAAATTTTTTTTTTCGTAAATTTACGAACAACAATGTTTATATTACAAAAGAAATTCGTGAATCATGAAAATACATTTTGTGTAATATACGAATATTTGTGTAAAATTAAAATCTGTAAAAAAAATAAAATCTGCAAAAAAATTATATTTTCTAATGGCGATTTCTTTTCTGAAGAAAATATGTTACACTATATGTATATGTGTACCATTTTTAAATGTTACCTAGAATCACTCAAAGTTCTACATATTCTGTTACTACAATCAAACAAAATAAGCTGCTTTTATTTACAGCGGTTACATTTTATCATTAATGTACTTCATTACCGATTTTTAAGGCTATTTGAGAGGTTTTCCGCACACTATAATGATCTTTAAGCACACATTGACATCACTTATCACGTTTAAAAAAACCAAAACAGTCACAATATTTAAATAAATATCTATTTATACTAATTATTTTTTGTAATAATAATTTTTATATTTTCTATTTAAGAAACATTCTCTTGAAATTATAAGCATGACATGCAAAATAAAACCTTCGTTACCACAGTTGGAAAAAATGGCAGTATGCACACCTTGAATAAAGTGAAGGTAAAATATGTAACAGATTTACATGTTTTTCATGCAACATATTCAGAAAAGAAATTGAAAATTTTTCCCACAGTTGTAGTTTTTGTACAAACGAACACACAAAAATGTAAAACATGCAACATATTTGTCAGAAAATAAATCGCTATAACATTTGGGAAATAATTTTGTAGTACAATCTGTAATTCTATTCTTGGAATTGGAGGTAGTAATAATTATGAAAAGAAAAAGGTAATTTAAGGGGAATTGTTACAGCATCTGTATTCCTCATACATCACATACACATACTCGTACATACATACACACATACATATTTTGCACTGAAACTCACGAAATTAACTGGGAACACAACTGGGACGAACAACGAATTTTTTGTGCTAACTTTCGCCATAGAAAATAAAACGCATTTGTTTATATGAAAATTAACACAACACCACCGTCGAACGAAATCCGTCGTGCAAGACGAAATCTGTGTTATATTTATTTCTACGAGTATTTCTTACGCCTAAACAATTACGACAAAAACAATTTTATCTCTCTGCACAAACAACAACCAATTATCCAATTATCAATTATAAGATCCGCTTCTTATTGGGCACTGCTACACGTTCAATATATATTGAACGCGATCCAGTATCGCGATATTTATTGAACATGTAGCATGTAGTATTGATGGATCGCGATCCATATCTCAAAATGGCCTAAATTATGGAATCCAGATCGTGAATCGCGGATCGCGTGATAAATATTGAACGTGTAGCATTTTCATGGTATTAGATCGCGATACGTTAATAAGAAGTGAATTAAAACAAATGAAATAAAAGACGCAGTGCAAAAAATTTAACAAATAAAAAGTAAAAAAGTTTATTACATTTGTATAAAGTTTGTTTTAATAAAGGGTAGTGGCAGAAGATAGTGAAAGCGATGTGGATTCTGCCGGTGGGATTGGAATTAACGACCGAAAAAATTATTTTGAAAAGACTTTATTTTTAATTTGGAGGCATTGCCGCAGTTGTGGGACATTTTTGAGCGACATTTTTTTAATAAAAGGTTCGCACAGCACAAAAATAATGTAAATACTGACGCGATAAATATTGAACATGTAGCATACGCTCGTGATCCATCAATCCATTAAAATGGATCGCGATCCATATATCACAATATATATTGAACGTGTAGCAGTGCCCATTCGTCGTTGGTGTGCCGTGGATGAGATTTGTCATTCGTTCCAGTTGTCTTCCTAGCATAAGCCGAAAACTATTTTTTTAATTATAAATTTTTATTTTTATTGAAATTTTTTGTTAAATATTTTTGTATGGAATATATACAATGACAGGAAAATAAATGGGGAAAATATTAAAAACTAAAACAAAACAACAGTTTTTATTTTATATTTCAAATTTTTTTTCGTAAAATTCACAAGCCTTGTTTAAATTTACGAATAATTTTGTACTGTAAACAAAATGTTAACAAAACATTTCCAATTTTATAAAAATAATTTATTTTATACTAAATTTAATGAAATAAACGAAAAATATGGTACTATATACGAAAATAATTGTACGAAATAATTTTTGTAGCTTAACGAAATTCGTAAAATTACAAAATCTGTTTTCCTGCACAAGCCACAAATATTTTCGTAAAATGTACAAAATTTTCGTTTATTGCACAAAAATTATTTTACGAAAAAGTATTTCGTGTTTTCAAGCATGGAATATTTTGAGTGTATAAAGAGATTCATGTTCAAAGAAAAAACGTGTTGCAGGGAATTATTGTTATTATTCGTGGACATTATTCCTGGGGAAAAATTATTCGCCATTGCAATTTGTGGAAAATTGAAAATATTTCTAGGGAAAAACTGTTAACGGTAGGGCTGATTATATTTGAGATGTTTAAGGTATGCTATGCCATAGTAAATCCCTTGATACTATCGTATATAAAAAATAAAGATACATATTTTATATATTGAGCCTAATTAGGGTTATGGTATTTCGACTTCGACTACGACGATTTTGGAACATTATTAAATTATTTATTAAAGAAAATAATCTAGTGCAAAATCAATGCAGTCGTAGTCGAAATACGACATTCGTAAGTAGGCCCATTATGCCAACATTAATAGCAATGACTTCCCAGCGTAAAATTAAATCATATTTAACGAATGACATTTTCACAGCACAGCATTTTCACTTCTTAAGAAGTCATATTAAAAACCCAGTAAAAAAAAGACACTCCAAAGAAGACGTGGAAATGTAGAGTTTGCGATCAGGAAGTAGTGCGAATTTAGATCAGTAGAGTTTGTGATCCGGAATTAGTGCAAATTTAAAACATTTCTAACGATTTTTGCATAGGCTTGTCATTGCAAGAATTGGGAGAGATTTTAAGAAAAATTTCTTTTTTTCCATTCTTACAATTTGGTTTCTTTTTATACGAATTTAAACGCAAAACAGTATTTCCATGTAAATATTTATAAGTAAATCATTTTTCAATGAAATGACTTCCAATTTTTTTACTGAAAAGTTTCTAGAAATTTAAACTAAAATCATATTAGTGGCCGTGTACTTATATTAAAATTAATACAATTATTTGACAATCATTTGACGATCATTACGAGAGTGAAAGTAAATCAACTTTTCTCAGTAAAAGCTTACTTAAAGCAGTGCATCTTTACGAACATAAAGGCGTAAAATTAATGGATTTGCTTTTATTATTTAAAAAAAAATCCAATCAATCAATCCTAAAAACTAAAAGAAACAACAAACAAACCAAATTAAAAAGACACATACACCAGATCCAGAGACGACACTCAAAATCAATTTCGGTAATAATTCAATTATGTAAATGGTTTAAGGTTAAAATATTTGTAATTCAAAAATAACAAATATGAATTTGTAAATAGGTGTAGATGTGGATGTAAAACAAACCAACACATCTCGTCCACACTCACACTAGAGAAATATTGAAATTACACAAAACAAAAATATCACCAGCGCTAGAAGTAAAAAAGAATATGGGCCTTCTGAAGGCCTTATTTATGAGTCCTAGCGCATACTTTAATCTTTTCTACAGTGTTTATAATTTCCAGGCAGCTAATTCTCCAATCGTTTTCTAAACATTTTACAAGATTTTCATGGAAAAAACTTAAGCGATATAATTTTCGAATTTAATTTTTTGGCGAAAATCGGTCCAAATTATTTCATTTATATTTATACTTAAAATTCCAGAACAAAAATGTGCTATTGAAGAAATTGCAAAAGTCTCATATAATTAATTCTTATGAATAGAAATATACATACATATATAGTATGTATATGAAATTTTTAGTACACATTAAAATATTACCACGAAGAATTTTGGTTTGTCATTAGTTCGTTTCGTTCATAAAACAAATTTATTAAAATCTACGAAAAATATTCACATATTGTACATATTTATAGAAAAACTATCAAACTTTTATTCAGAATTACGTAACATAACCATAAACAGGTTAGAAGGCCTCAAGCAAAAACCTTTAAATTCACAAACACAAAAGCACACCTAATGCAACGAAATTTCACCAATTCCAAAATATTGAAACTAAATCCCAAAAATAGAATATTCTACGATTTTGCCCATGGTATCCAGACTAGGTCCACGGTCTATTACACACTTTTGTAAATAGTTTTTATATAGATGGGGCATTAAAAACCAGTTTTTGTTCTAAAATTCTAGAACAAAAGAGCTTAATAGAAATTTCGCTTGGATGGGTCTAAGGTCAAGCAAGTTGATGTAAGCTTTAATTGCAATCCGATCAGCCGTTTAGAAACCGCTGAATTATTTGTTTTTTTTATTAAATCTTATAGAAATTATCACCTTTTTAAGACATGCAAAACTATCGGAAATGGATCAAAAATAAATTGAAGTAGACCTGGCAGATGGCCATAATTTTAAAGGCCTTTCGAATTTCACTAGTTCTACAACAATAAAATACTTATAGCACAATTATATAAATTCTACAACGCATAAATTTAGAATTCCAAAATTCCAATGGTCGAAGGAAAATTATAGAAATTGCTTAAATTAATGCGACTAATGTAATATATCAAGATATGAAAATATGAGAGACATAGAGAGTTCTTTAAAGGTATGCAATGTATAAAAAAAGGTAAAGAAGTTTTATGACAACAAATTTTATAACAAAGAATAATTTAGCGAAAATCTGCTTTTAAAAATAAATTTAAATAACTATGAACAATTAACATTTGATTGAATTTGTTTGTAATTCAAATTGTTTTATTTCAATAAATAAATACAATAAATGAAAGAATTTACAAAAATCTTCTATCGAATGTCTTGATGATTTTTACATAGGCTTGTCATTGCAACAAGTTCTCTTTTACGATTCTAATTTTAATTTCTCAAAAATCGAAAAAAAGTTAAAAATTGTCGTGCCCACTAAAATTGTATGAATCAAACATAAAAATAACAATAATCACCACTATCGTGAATAACCAGTGTAATTTTTGTTCCCATGAAATGTTAATTACCTTTGAAGGGGAAAAATACTATCGTGAATCTCCTGTGAAAGTTTTTTCCTCTGTCAGTTCTCAGTGAATGTAAAAAACGAGAAGAAGATTTGCAAAGCTTAAAGATTAATGGAAAATCAAAAAAATTTAATTTTAATAATAAGTTGAGTTGAGTTTCAAATGAAAATGAAAAAATATATTCATTATTGCAATTTTGGGGAAAGAAAAATATTTTGAGGCAAAAATATTCCCTCGGAATTTATTTCTCACGGAAAATACTCTAACGAAAGAGTAATACGTGGCATCACCGCATTACGAAGCTCGTAATTTTGCTTGTTTGTTGACATTTTGTTTCTACCTTTTTTTTAGCGAGAGAGTAAACAAAATTATTAACATTCACCAACTTGTAAAAATATGTAAAAATAAGATTATAAATGATTTATTTGGGCATTATTTGTGTTTTTCCACATACAAGAACTATAAAATACAAGTTTATGTATATTTTATTTAATTTTATTTGAATGGAGTATTAAGTGTATTTTTATGTAGTATGTATGTATGTATTTTTATTCTGTTTTGCAAGTGAAAGATTTTTAGTGAAAGAAGCAAGTTCAACTGCGTTCATGATACTTACTTTTTTCCCGGGGAGTTTTTTTAATTCCCGCATTTGGTAAACAAAGCGAAAAAACAAATTCATAATAGGAGAAAAGGGAAAATATGAAAACACTCGCGCGAAATTTTTGTTCATCATTGGGCTGATAATTTATTTATATTTTATATTTCTTGCTATATTGATTTTATTGTTGTTTTACTACACAGCTTTGCCACTTTTATTTATATACGATAGCACTTGGCAGCACTTTTCTAGTTTTGTACATTCGACTACAAATTGGGGAGTTTCAACGCACTTTGACGGTCTCTCGGACGTAATATCGCACTAGTTCCTCTAAAGTGCGTCAACTCAGAATTTAAAAAATTTTCAGTAGAGGCAAAGAACTGCTTTTAAATTTATATACTCTTACATAAAGAAGAATTGTAAAACTATATTTTTAAGCGAAAGAATAGAGAAAATAATCTTTACAGTGGGCAGTAGATATGTATGACCGCTATATATCGTTTTCCTGCTAAAAGTGAAAGTTGCAAAATATTGAATTGACGCTCTTTACTAATTTTGAATCGCAAAAAATGAATAAATCATTTGAAATATTATTAAGAGAACATCACATATGATATATTTACAACAGAAGTATATGTATGTATATACTAAAAAAAATTACTTTTCGTCACAATCTCATTTGTCATGATCATTATTATCATTGCTATCTTTAAAAGTTCATTGTTATACTGATCGCATACAAACGTAAATATATATGTACACACATATGTATGTATATATGTATATATTTGAATGCTCGCACTCTAATGGCAAAAATTAAACTACAATAGAACAAAGTATTCGAATACATACCCTGCAGTCAGACTGGGGCCAAGTGTCTCTATGTCAAAACTAAAACTCTAGTGGTAGTTACATTGTCTACAATTTCTCTTTTATTCGTCAGTATAAAATAAAGAGAGAAAGCAGATGTGGTGTATTTCTGGTGGATTTTGCAACAACTTGTCAATATACATATATTAAGGTATAGAAATGTACCAGTAAATTTCTGGTTGGTACGTCTCCATGTTCCCATAAGAACTATGAATTCACTATCTAGTCAATTGTTTTAGTGTTACTAGTAGAATTTCAATGACAAGCACATGCTAAATGTCTATAGCACAAAGTATTATATGGGGAATAATTGTAGAGTAGTACTGGTGACAAAGTCAAAAGCGACTCAGTACATTTTCTCCATCGACATTTCCTTCAGGGTACATACATATTCGTCTAATGTAAAAATAGCAGCGCACACGATTGTAATAGTTAACAATAACAATCAGACCGCTCGCTCAATTCAAATGGCAGTGACACTATAAAAATAATACATACAATATTAATTTAAGTGTCCACTTTGTAAAACATACATGTACTCATACATACATATGTACATACCCATTTACATATGTATGTACATACATGTGTTCATTGGCGATTGGGTTTCACTGTTCTTGCACAAACACTGAATGATTTATTTTTTATTTCGTTGTAAACACGTTTATTTACAATTTATTCATTAAAGATTTTTTTCCCTCCAAAAAACCGAGATTAAGTTTTTTATTAATTATATTATTGTGCTCACCATTAAACCAAAATTGATTGCAAATTAGCACTGTTCAACCAAATTCTGTATTAAAATGATGAAATACGTTTTAATGCTCTTTATAAGACCATATTTAGTTCTGATTATTTATGTTAATTGTTATTTTTATTGCGATTAACCTGACGAGCCCCTTAGTTTATTTTTTTATATTATAGTATTGCGTCGTTTTTCGAGCTCATATTAAATAAAACGCACCCAAGCAAGATAGTTCCAAGTCAGTTCTAAAGAATATTTTGTTAACGAACGTTCTTGAACGGGATTTTGGTACGATTTGTTCGTAATTTGATGACGCATTAAGCTTAATTTGTTACCGAAAGTTGAAAAAAATCAGCCAATTAGGAATATTACCGGGGAAATTTTCCCTTCCTCTCCTTTATTATAATGTCCTTGGGTATAGCAAAAGAGCAGGGAGTGAGCAAATCAGCTGTTTTGTTTTTGAAATTTTCAGCCTTATTCCGAATAACATCTCCTCTGTAGTTTATTTCCTATTCATTGTTACCCAATTTAAAAAAAAGCCATTTGCAAGCTTTCAGTTAAAATAAAACAACTGGAATCAAAGTAGCTGACTTCGAAAATTCGAAGTTCTCCCTCAAGTTTCAATTATTAGCTCAATCTGTTTAAGATAGGAGAATTTTATTTTTAGGAAAATAATATGAATTCCGTGGGAATTATTTCCCGGGGAATATTTAGAATTGGGCTGTTTATTTCGTGCTATCGTGTGGAAGTTTAATAATAAAAAAGTGTGAATATATTAATTTGTGATAATAGCTTAATCTTTTAAGTTTGCTTCAGTAATTTACAGTATAGCTTTTCACATGGTTGTGGAAGAACATACTGTTGAGGAATGCATAATATATACTTTTCCTCTTGGTAGTTTTTCCATTTTTTAGGGAATAATTTTTCTATTCCCATGAATAGTAAATTTGGCATCGCCAACTGTTAGGGAACAAAATAAACATCTGCTGCAAGTCGAACATATATTGTGAGTTGTTGTAATTTTATTTTTACGCATAGCATTTCCTTCTGATTCATGTTATTAGAAGAAGAAAAAAACTTGAGATTAAATTTGAGAGATGCATCAAATCCACAGCAAGAAAACTATTTATGCCAAGCATACACTATGGCATTTTGTGACATCGCAATAGTGTATACTGACGCCACAAAATGACTGTATAAAAAGAAATAACAGGAGGTCTACTGTGTAATTCGAAACGAAAGAAAATGCTTTCGAATTTGTATGCTTATAACATGTCGAATTCTCGACATTACATTGGGCTTCTTGTTTTTATTCCCAAACAAAACATTTGTGGAAAAACGCACATAATTTTTGGGGAAAAACCCCAGGGGAATAAAAATCAGCGATGCCATATTTTTTCGAACATTTGCGTTTTTCACGTGGAAATAACTCACGATTGCAACTTTAGGGAAAAGGGAAATATTTCGAGGGACAAAATAATCAAGATAGGTGTAAATAGCATGGATGTGAGAAGGGAAATTGTTGTTCATAATTGGACTGTATTGTTGTATTGTATTGTATTGTTCACAATTCCTTCTCAATTTGATACCAACCGTTAACAGTTTTAGAATCCTTTTTTCTCTCTGTGTCCTTCCTAAGCAACTTAAAAAAAAAGCAAATAATATTGTTCCACATGTGTTCGGTCCGCTTTGATTCTAGTTTTGTAATTCTAAATAATTTCTTGAGATTTCATATACACAAATTGAGGTAAGCTTTTTTGAGCTTTTAAGTCTAATAATCAATTGCTTAAGCAGCAATGAAATATATCTAAATGTTCCTAACCAAAAACAAATGAAATTTTTAAATTAGTATTAATTTTTAACGTGTTAAATAAAATTAAGAAGTTAAGATGTCCTGATTAGTACAAAATCTACATATTTCTTCTTTATTTACGGCTTCCTGCATTAGAACAAAAATATGGGCCTACACTCAAAAAAAAAGACATATACTATTATTAAGGAAAAATTTTTTCTAAATTAAAGTAAACAAAATTTCTAAGTTTAAGTAATTTTTTCTAAGTTTAAGTAAATTTTTACAAAAATCTAGTAAAAATTACTTAATATGAGTAAAAAATAAAAAGTTCATATTCTCAAAAGTAGTTCATAAAAATACACACAAAAATTCTCACATTCAAGGTCAAGTTTACTCGTTTAAATGAAATATTTACCAAAAATTGGAAAATGGTTTAAAAGTTTAGGGAAATTGTATCCTAAAAACTAGTCAATCTCGTTATAAATCAAAAAATAAATTTTAGGACATGACTTACTCCTAATTAGTTCATCAAATTTGACTAACTTGAAATATATAAAAAGTTATTCCAAATTTTAGAAATATATTTACCAGTTTTAAGTATTTTTTCTTTAAATTATAGAATATATTTTTTATTTGCATTAAGCAAAAAATTCAAGTACATTTTTCATATATCCGACGAATATTTGAACTTGAAATAAATTTTTTTGAAAATAAAATTAAATTTTAAAACACAAAAATTTCAATGCTTATTCGGGCTGCCTGTTAGGCAATTGGTTAGAGTGCTTGCCTATCAGTCAGAAGGTTGTTGGTTCAATACTTGCCCCCTCTCAAGGAATTAATACGTATGTATGGTGAATTAATTAAGAATATAATATGAAGATATAATAAAAAACATACCATGTGGTATAGAATTTAATTAAAAACAAAAAAGTACCAAAATTAAAGACAAAAAAAAAACTTTGAAAAATTTACTAAATTTGAAATAAATTTTTGCAATTCTCCGAATTTTATGGAGAAATTTGACTTAATTTTAGAAAAATTTTATTTAAATATAAAAATATAATTACTATAAACTAGTTCATTAATGAACTAAAAATTTATTAAATATTTTACTGGTTTCGAGTAAAAAACAGCTTTGGCGCCATACGACAACTTTTTTTTACTCAAATTTAGAAAATTTTCCAAAGTTTTAGTTAGTTTTTTTTGAGTGTATTCGGAAATCCATCACTGCGCTGCATCTGATGCTCATATGTGATTGGTTTGCTTACCTGATGCAAATCAGCTGCAGATGCTTAATAGACGCGAAAGGAAAAAAATGTCAATGATTACTGTTTTGAACGAAAGAAAATTTAAAATTTATAAATTATTAATTATTAATAATATTGAAATTGCACAATCAAGAAAAATAAGAGTTTTGAAATTAAAAAAAGTAATTTGCAACATTGAGTGGCTGATGCTTTTTTGCTCATCATATACTACGGAGTTGCGTTTTAGAACTCAGGATATTTGCAGTGTTGCCAATTGTTGATTTTCCGAACGCATTAAACATCAGTGATGAATTTCCGAAGAGGTCCTATATCTGTTACCAGATGGTTGAAAAAGCAAGAATTATGTGAAATAATGCTTCACAAAAAAAAATTAAAATTATACCCAAGTTGTAACATCACTTGAATGTTGAAATGCGCATAGTCTGGTGTGCTTAGAATACTTTCTATTTAGAACTATCGGCACACGTTGTGCCATTTAAATGTAGATAGAAATAATTCCATTTAAACTATTTTGAAATTTTATTTATATTCATTTGCAAATTTTCTTTTAAGTTAATCTATTGAAATGTTTAAAGAATTCTTTTGATATCGCATGCCGTGATCTTAGAGTATAATGATACGCCCCCAATTTATAACTGCATACTTCATACATATGTACATAATTACTTCATTAACATATAAAATAAATCCATTATTCGAAATGAAGTCTTCTATTAATTAAAAATGGCAGAATGAAATAAAAGAAAGTGGGTCAACCATTTATCCAAACGATAAAATTCAAATGACTTCAATGTCCCATTTAAAAATCTTTAATAATTAAACTTGTTTATAAATATTCTGTTTTTTTTTATGCAAAACTTATGTTAAAACGAGGCAAAATTTTAATAGACAAAACAAAAGATCTTGCGATAAAAACATTACTAAATATATTTCTCATTATTTGCATAACTAAACAAAAAGAGAAAAGCTAGAACGAGAGAGAGAGAGAGAGAGTGAGAGAGAGAGCGCGGATGAGAAGATTGTCATTAATAACAATCACAGTTTTTCAATTTCAATTAAAGATGCGTTGTGTACTCAATCAAGCCTTCAGAAACTGAACATGAAATTGTGACAGTCAGTTCTAAAACGGCGGTCCACGTAAATGGTCATCTGAGCTCCTCAGGCGTGAATAAACAATTAGTGATAAATTTTTTTTTCTTATCGTATCATTAAATTACAAATTGTTATTAATTTGTTTTATGTTGCTGTGGTAGTAGAGGTTTATGACACAAAAAAAAAGAGAAAAAGATTTGAAAGTATATCAAAGTCATATTCTGTATAAATTAGCCCCAATTAAAACCACTATACACAATTTAATTGGTGGATAAGATAATTTGCGAAAAAAAAACGAAGAAACATTTAGTTTCGTCAGGAAACAACAAAATCAGTAAAATAAAGAAAATATTTTTTTTTTTTTGCCATCATATTATGACAAACTATGATGATAATACTCGTACCATTAGTGATAATAATTCAAAGAATAAAAATGATGAAAAAATGAGAAATATGTTGCAAAAACGTGATTTGCCACAAGTGCACAATAATAACTCTTGCAATTATGCAGCTCATGCATCGCCGAAAATTTCTAGCGTATCCAAGTCGGGTTGTAAAAATAGAATGGGCTCAAAACTTAAATTAGGTTTGGGCGTTAACTCCCAAACCGGACGTTTGCAGTGGTGCCCAGGATTTACTTGTTGTAAACTTTTCATTATTATTCCAGTCATAATGCTGCCCGTAACTTTGGTCTTGGTCTTGCTAATGCGAATGGATGGTATGCTTGTGGCCTTGCAAATGCATCGCAGGTATACACCTCAGACGAGATACGAGCAAGAGCCCGTTTACTTGGAAGACTACGATAGCTCGTTGGACAATGATCCCTTTCAAGACATGGTCAATGAGCAATTGCTGGTGCCTTTGGATAAAAAGAAATTGCGCGCTGAAACGGAGAGAATCAAACGTTGCATGTCGTTTAAGTTTGGCTTGAGTGAAAATATAGAAATGGAAGATCGCGACATTATGAAGGATGCTAGAACATCATTTTTACCACGGGACACTACCGCCATACCGAGAGAATGTTTGGAAAACTTTCACTTTAACACACACATGAGTTATAAGGATTTTGAGCAGGAAGCCTTAAGGGAATCGTATGGCAGGAGAAGACTAAGAAGGGACAAGGCCGATGAGCTAGTCAATGCTGCTGAAGAAGAATCTGAATCTTCAGAGTCTGAAGACAATGAGGTTGCTAATAGCGAAAAGATTTTTAGCCTGCGTACCTTTTGGAATTCCCAAGGAACTAAGCAGACCATTAGAGAAGCTCAAGCTCGCACCATGAAAAAATATATGGATGAGTCTGTGGAACCCTGTGAAGATTTCTACAAATATGTCTGTGGCAATTGGGAAAAGCATCATCCCATACCAAAAGATAAAGCTGGTTTTGATACATTTGAAATGTTGCGAGAAAATCTGGATGCGGTCTTGAGAGAACTATTAGAATCGAAAACATACGAAAGCTCCAAAGCACAAATAGAGCCTATAGAATCCAATACATATGAGCAATTGCCCAATACCCAGGCAGACATTGTTAAGAGCCTGCAAGAGGAAAGTAATCAAGAATTGCAAAAGGAAAAGTTACGCGACCACATAGTAAAAAAGCGCAGTATTCTAGGCAAGCTGTTAAAGCGTTATCGCAGACATACCTTATTCACCAATACCAAAAGAAAACGATTTACCAGCAATCATACTGCTGAAATACATCCCGTATTCAATCACTCGAAGCATCAAGCAAAATCTCTACGCAATTCTGAAGAACACATGCCCAACCAAGATCAGCAGGATGTTTCGCAAATAGATGCTCAGAGTAAGGCAAGAAGTCTATATAAATCCTGCACCAACAGCAAGTTGCTTGAGAAAAGAGGCATCCAACCTTTATTGCATCTGATAGACAATTTGGGTGGATGGCCGGTTTTAGATCCCAACTGGAATAGCCAAAATTTCGATTGGCTCAACTTAACAGCCCATCTGAGGCGTTTTAACAATGATATACTTATTGTTCAGTGGGTCGGACCGGACATAAAGAATTCCGATGAGAATGTCATACAATTTGATCAAACAAACTTGGGCCTGCCCACCAGAGAATACTACTTGCAAGATGTGAATGCTAAATATTTGCATGCGTATCAGAAATTTATGTCTGAAGTTATGTACAAACTCGGTGCTTCTAGGGTTAACGCCATGAAAACTGCTGCTGAACTTATAAATTTCGAAACTCAGTTGGCTTCGATTACGGCACCAGCCGAAAAACGTCTCAATGTCACAAAATTATATCGGCGCATGACCTTAAGTGAGCTGCATAGTAAAATACCCGACATAGATTGGTTGCGTTACTTGACTATCCTGCAGCAGAGAACTGTGGAGCCTCACGAGGAGATTGTCATATATGCCTCAGATTATATGCAAGAGCTGGTTAGTCTTTTGCAAGACACCGACTGCAAGACGATAGCAAACTATTTGCTCTGGCGCTTTGTACGTCATCGCATAAACAATGTCGATGATCGTTTCGATGATATCAAGCAAACATTCTATCACGCCTTGTTTGGGCGTGAGGAAAGTCCTTCGCGCTGGAAAGTATGCATTTCACAAGTCAACACCAATATGGGCATGGCTTTGGGTTCGATGTTTGTACGCAAATATTTCGATGAAAATAGTAAAAAGGACACATTGAAAATGACCCACGAACTGCAGCAGGCTTTTCGTGATATACTCACAACCACCGATTGGTTAGATGGGCAAACTAAAAATCTGGCCGAGCTTAAAGTGAATGCTATGTCACTGAAAATTGGTTATCCCGATTTTATACTGAACACTGATGAGCTTAATGAAAAATATGCCGGCATTGTTATAGATCCGGACAAGTACTTTGAAAATACGCTTAATGTCTTGTTGCACACCACCAAAATGGAGCAGAGGAAATTAAATGAACCGGTCAATAAGACGACGTGGCAGACGGCTCCTGCTATTGTTAATGCTTATTACAGTCGCAACAAAAATCAAATAATGTTTCCTGCTGGCATATTGCAGCCACCCTTCTATCATCGCCATTTTCCCAGGTCGCTGAATTTTGGGGGTATTGGTGTGGTCATCGGTCATGAATTAACTCATGGTTTCGATGATAAGGGTCGGTTGTTTGATCGTAATGGCAGTATACAAAAATGGTGGTCAGATGCGGCCATCAAGGGATTCGATGAGAGAGCGAGATGCATTATATCGCAATACGGAAATTATACTGTTGACGAGGTGGGCATTGCGCTGAATGGTGAAAGTACACAAGGTGAGTTTAGTTGAAGATTTTGCTTGCATTTTGCTTTTTCTTATGAAAAAGGTGTCCGTTAGTTCAGTAATTTCAATTCTTATTGAATGGAATATTTTTATAGATAGACATGGGTGCGGATGAAGTGCGTGACTGCACAGAAAAATATCGGTATTTGCCCCAGCTAATAAAGTCTAGTTTAATTTTTCTTCTCTTCTTTAGAAACTCACATTAATTAATAAAAAATATTTCATTCAATAAGAATTGAAATTACTGAACTTAAGCATTTTGAAATTTATGTTTTCGCAATGTTTTATGAATGTACATATGTACATACATACATAAAGACAGATTCATATGATTGAACTTCAAAAATATGAACGCGGAGAGCCACAAAGAAAATTAAAATTAAAATTTAAACAGAAATTTTATTAAAAGGATCAAAAAGTTGAGGGGTTTTACATTTCAGTTAACTATGTACATATGTATGTACATTTTCTTGTTATAATTTTCAAAGTCCTAAGTCCAGGGATTTTCAAAAATCAGTCCCGATCAGGGTTACCGTTCGTCCAACTAAAGTCGCAATTTGACCCTTTTTTAGCGGTCTGCGACTTTTTGTGAGACTTTTTTATGGCCGACTTTTGCCACTTTTTTGATTTTCTTGGGACTTTTTACCCCTTTTTGTAAAGATTCCCACAAATACCATTTAGTTTGCAGTAAATTAAAAAAGCATTTTTAGGGCCATTATTACAACTTAAAAGTAGGATTTTATCGGGCGTATGAAAACTTTATCATCTGCAAAATTTTACTTTAACCTAAAGTGAGCGATAAATTACAGGCAAGTTTGTCCTACCTGGTAAGTTAAATCCAATCTGCAATAATGGAAAGTTTTTTATATGTCCGATAAAATCCTACTTTTAACTAACTTTAAGTTGTAATAATGGCCCTTATTATTTTATATTATATTTATTTTTCCAACCTTGTATTTATGTGTGTTGAAGTATAAATACATTCACCCAAAAAATAGGATATATGGCGCCAAGATCAAAAGAATAGAATTGAAGTAAAAAGCTCATGGGGTTTTGGTTTGAAATGTTAGAATTTTGTAAAAATATCTTATATTTAACTTTTTTTAGTTTGTTTTTTTAAGTCCTACTCCTTTGACCTCGGCAACATTCGACAGCCAAATTTATTAAACTTAAGTAGATTTCTTCAGTATACATACAAGAAAATATGTTTTGAAGCACATACAATAATGCAAGTATATGTTATGAAATATTCAATAAGCTTTTTGTTTTGATTCAATAATATTTTTTAATAAAAAACGTTCAAAAAGATGTTCAACTTTTATTTTCTCAAGCGACTTTATTTTTATAAAAAGACCTTTCGAAAATTCCCGGCGGTAACCCTGGTCCCGATTGGCATCTCTATGCGTGACTTTGAATAATTTTGTATTTGTATTTGTTCGTGAGCGTGTGATTTGAACCAAAAAACAATCACTAGCATATTTCTAATTCAGACTACTAACACACTTTTGCGTATGATGAATATTTTTTTTAAGTTAAGTATACTTTTCATTCATTAACTAATGTTGGTACTCGCAGCATGTGTAAAAGAGCTAAAAGCTTAGGAAACGTTTCTTTAACTCCAATAGAAAATCTAGGTCGACATTAATTTCCCAAATTTAAAACTACTCTTGTGCGAAAATTCAGTTTATATTGGTGCAATTTTTAAGAAAGTTGCAGCTAAATTGCTTTATGTTTATCTTCACCCCTATTGTGAATAACAATTGAAATATTTCCCTCCAAGGGAAAAATTCTATCGTGAATACTGTGATTTTTCCCGCCATCAGTCCCCACTGAATGTAAAAAACGGGAAGAAAATATGTAAAGCATAAACATTAATTGACAAAAAAATACGAAATAAAAAAATAAAGTGAACAAAACCAAGGGAAAAGTGAAATCTTTGTTCAAAATATGCACCCCTATCAAGAACATTTTTCCCTCTTTTCGCCAAATTGCAATCGTGAAAAATTGCCCTAGAAATATTTTACTTTTTTGATTCCCCTTATAATGAATAATATTTTTATGGGGATTTTTTTTGAAATTTTCTTTGATTTTGTTCTTTTTAATTTTGCAGGCGAATTGACTTATTATATCGCATAATTTCCTTATTTTCCTTCGACTTAAATATTAAAAGTCATAAATAAATATTTATTTTTATTGCAAGATCACGATGGTTAATAATAATCGCTTGCAACACTTTTTTTGTTTGGAACCTAAAATTTGTGTATTTCGCATTATTAAAGTTGAATTTGTTTAATTTTCAATTAATTTTTAGCTAAAAAAATTTTCTTCTCGTTTTTGACATTCACTGCAAGCTCACAGCGGGAAAAATTTTTCATGGGAGATTCACGATAACATTTTTCCCTTCGAGAGAAATAAAAATTAGTCATGATAAGGTGAATCAAAAAGAGGAAAACATTTCTTGGGGAAAATTATGAACGTTAGCAATTTTGGGAAAAGGGTAAACATTTCGTAGAAAAAAATTTTCACGTCAGGGGTGATTGTTTTAATATTATATGCAATATATTTAAAATCTATGTTCAAAGATATTTTAAGCAATATGATTCCCCAAGAAGTAGTATATTTTACAGATGTGGAAAGACATACATATAGAAAAATTAAATGAAAAAAATCTCTTTAAAACCTGTCAGACAGATATAAAAAAATATATTCTATGAAATTTTAAAGGCGCAGAAGACCATTGGCATGTTCAATTTACCGTGAATTGAACATAATAATTTCATCAATGAATACGAAATGTTATAGACTCTGCAACCTCTTTCTACTTTAAAATATAAACTTATTTAATTATAAAATACTTTTAAATAAAATATAAAACCCTAAACATTATTTACTTCTTTTCTTTAGGTGAAAATATTGCCGACAATGGCGGCATACGACAAGCCTTTCATGCCTACAAGAAATGGCTAATAGAAAATCCAGAGGAAGCTTTAGATGAACGTTTGCCTGGCATCAATATGACCGGTGAACAATTATTTTTCCTCAACTTTGGACAAGTGTGGTGTGGTGCAATGAGACCGGAAGCTGTGCGCAATAAATTGAATACGGCCATACATAGTCCGGGCAGATTTCGTGTAATAGGAACTTTGTCTAACTCCATAGATTTTGCTAAACAATTCAACTGTCGCGTGGGATCGCCCATGAATCCATCACACAAGTGCAGTGTGTGGTAACAAAGGAAGTATTACAAATAGAAATAAAACAGCTAAAATCAGCATTAAATGCTAAAGACCTCAATTGAATAAGAAAAAGAAATTTATACAGTATTTTTTTTTTTTTGTATACAATCAAATAATTATTATTAAAAACTTTGCAAAAGACTTTCATGGAAAAAAACGTGCAAGAGCTATTCTCCACACGAGAAGAAATAACAAGCTAATGAATGAATCAATCACACCATAATTCAGCCGAGATAAACTTCATTATTCATCTGCATAAATTACAAATCATTCAAATTGTTGCCTCATGTCTACTACATACCATCATACACTTCTAAAAACGATAAAGATTGCTGCTGAATTAAGGGAACAACAAAAGTTTTATATGTAAGTATCTACATATTTGCTTGTGATGCTGACTTTTTTGAAAACATTAAAAAAAAGTTTATAACATGTATTTAACTTATTAGTACAATTTAAATTGAATTTAAACAATTTTTACTGCCTGTCCCTCGATAACGACAATTCGATTTCGTTCTTATATTTATATTGAAAAAAAAACATATTTAGAGCCAATCCCACGATGTCGACAACGTTCGACCACGGTTGCCAGAAATGCAGATTTATCTGGATTTTGCATATTTTTACCCTCCAAAAAGACGAAATGCAGATTTGAAAATTTTTGGCCTAAAAACGCAGATTTTTCAACTCGAATTATAGTGCATTTTTTACAGTTTTCCTATTACTCCTACTAGTTCTTGGTTCTTTTGTGTGACTCATAGTTTAGAGAGTTACAATTTGTGAACTTAGAAGACATCATTAAAGAAAAAGAAGAAGTAACTTTGGCAAGCTTCTGCAAACGAATATCTGATATAAAACGAGCTTATTCTGATTACGATTTTGCAGCTCTAAGTTTATTAAAAATCTAATGTCCTTACTACATTCATTTG
This sequence comes from Tachina grossa, assembly GCA_949987645.1. Lineage (NCBI taxonomy): Eukaryota > Metazoa > Arthropoda > Insecta > Diptera > Tachinidae > Tachina > Tachina grossa. Next base: position 173,465,387 of record OX465274.1, read on the forward strand.
CAAATGCCGAAAGAATTTTCAGTCAAGTGAACTTGAATAAAACAAAACTTCGAAGTCCTTTGCATATTTATGCAACAAATTAAAGGACTTTTGTATAATTTTTTAAATATCTGATTTCTTTTCTCATTAATTTTATATTATTTGCACATAACTATAAAAAAAAAACTTTATTTGTTTGTTGGTTATATGCATTTCGTTTCTCCTAAAGAAAGACGGAAAGAGTTTATAAGAGAGAAGAGAAATGAGATCTTATTCTATATTCTTTTTTCTTCAACAAATTTTAAATTTTATGAATATGGGTTAATGAAAAAATATTCATATTACACATGTACATACATTCATATTTATTTAAATTTTTGGAATAAAATATAAAAAGAGTTGTTTTAAAAATTGCTTTGAAGATTTTTTGAAAATTTTAAAAATTAAATGAAGATTTTGAAGATTTTTTTGTGAAAATTTTTTAAATTTCGCAGATTTTATCCTTAGAAATTCTGGCAACACTGCGTTCGACTTGTCGCACACTTACATTTGAAAAAGAAACAACAAAATGTTAAAATTTGTTTTTGTTTTGAATATAAGTGTGCGACAAGTTGAACGTTGTCGACATCATGGGATTGGCCCTTAAATTGTTTTATTAATGTTTTCAATATAAATATGAAAACGAAATCGATTTGTCGTTATTGTGGCACAGGCAGTAAAGGTTCAATCAGACGTGCCATAACCAGTGATGTCAACTTTTTTGGCTATAACAGCACATCAAAATTAAAAAAAGCACTCAAAAGCGTAATTTTGATATCTAAAAAGCGTAAAACGCCGCACTAACGTGAAAAACAAGTAAAGATTCAAACGAGTCACGTTTAATAATGTTTAATATTTTCTAAGAAATTCTCTATTTCTGCAATAGAATCATCTTTAATGAAATATATCAGACGAGAAAGGTATGCTTTACACTGAAAAAGTAAATACACCAAGTTTTTATTAAAGTAATTTTAGGAAATACATAAATTTCTTAAAAGCACTACTTAGTGCTTTTTAGGGTTCCGTACAACAAAGGTGAAAAGGACCCTATTGTTTTCGCTACTCTGTCCGTCTGTTCGTCACACGGTATTTTCTCAGGAACGGTAAGAGCTACGGACCTGAAATTTGGACAGAGTATGTAGAACCTTGGCCGCTACAACAACAAATGCATGAGAATTAAAAATTAAACGGTGTTCCAAAACGAGCAACGAAAAATGTTAAAATCCCATGTAATATACAACAATTGTATGTACATATGGATATTGAAACTTGAATTTTGTAAAAATAGTGTATTTTTATACAGACTGAAACATATAACACTAAAATTTAAAAAAATTTCAATTAAAGGGTGGTCCATCAGTTAATGCAATTTTGACTATGTAATTTTGACAACTTGCTATATCTTGGAAACCGTAAGACCCTTGAAATTTTCAAAAACGGTAAAACTAAAAAATCCGAAAATTACAAAATCGCCAAACCAAAAAAAAAATCGCCAAAAATTAAAAAAAAATAGTCAAAACGAAAAACAAAACGCCAAAAATCAAAAAAAATCGCCAAAACGCGAAAAATGCGCCAAAATCAAAATAATTGTTTATATGAAAAAAAAATCGCCAAAATGGAAATAAAAAAACGCCAAAAACCGAAAAAATCGCCAAAACGCAAAAAAGGCGCCAAAACGCAAAAAAGGCGCCAAAAATTAAAAAAATCTCCAAAATGAAAAAAAAATCGCCAAATTGAAAAAAACGCCAAAAACCAAAAAAATGCCAAAACTATATATTATATAGGTGAAGTTTGTATTAAATTACATATCTAGTGTTAGTACCGAACCCTTCGTGCGCGAGTCAGAGTCGCACTTTACTGAATTTTTTATTCTTAGTTTGGCACTAACACTTAAAACTTGCGTTTTGAGTATTCAAAAAGCACTAAAAATAGTGCCAAAAGCACCAAGTTGGCATCGCTGACCATAACCACAACTACAGAAAACAGCTGTTCAAACGAAACTTATGGGCAACACTATATTTGATTAAATGTGACTCGCCATGACGCCATTACCATAGAAACCAATTGAATTTTGGTTTGGTTATGGTGGCTATGCCATTATGGCTATGTCACGTCTAATTTAAGCTTAAAGTCTAAAACTTAAAAGTTAAAGAGCCATTAGAATCTTTTTTTTTTCTTTGATATATCTTAACATAAAAACTCGTACATTTTGTATTACAGCTTTATTTATTTATTTTGATTGCAGGATATAATTCATAAAAGAATCCAGGATAACCACTGAGGACAGTACAACTAAACTACCAGTACAATCAAAAGAATTTTTGCAACTGTATTAAGATTTTTTGTTTTACTTTGGATAGTCTTCATCATATTCCAGTGCCACAAAAGAAGTTTAATTAATAACTGATAACAAACACAAACAACTGTTTCTAAGAAGTAATAATACACACACATACACGTATTTTGTAGTCAACTATTTTATATATTATTTAATTTTTTTTAAGTTAGTTAGTTATAATTGTGATAATTTTAAATAAAATATAAATTAAAAATGTTATAATAAAAATTAAATAAAGCTCTATTATTCAAAAATGGAATTGAGAAAATATTTTAGAGAAGAGAAAAAATGAGCTTAAAGCTTTTTCACAATTTATTAATGTGCCAAACAGTGATGTTAACATTATCTTTCGAATTACTGTGCATACGGCTCTTAAAAAATTGCTTTGTTTAGTTTATTCTGTTTTAAAAGCCATGACTCAATATAATCGCACGACTTATGAAAAAATACAAGCCTGATCTAATGAAATGTGATTGTCTTTTGAAAATTTTCATAAACTCCATCATACTAGGGTTGTATTTTATCAAGAGTCGCACGATTGCGTAGGATAGTGAATCACTCACCCTTATCGGTAATAATAGGCGAACGTGTTGTTCACGTGAAATATTTGCCATAAACAAAAAAAATGGTGAACAAAATTAGAAAATAGTATAGTGACACAACAACAACGCAAACATTGGCGATCATAATTTTAGGGAAAGGGAACACTTTTCACGTGAAGGGTGATTGCCTTGAGCAATATAAGTATGCATGTACTTTTTTTTAATTTTTAATATATGATGTTGCTGTCATAAATGCAGTCTTAATTTTTTAGTTCGATCCGATGTTGCCTAGTGGGGTCTAAAGTACCACAAATGCCCAAAGTGGACAACCTTGGGCTAATGAAAAAAAAAATAAAAAAGATTTTTTGCAAGTGGATTTTTTTTCTTTCCAAGAGCTAAAAAAAGTCTCCTATATTTATGGGATTTCGCTTGCAGTTAAGGAAATATTAGAGAGAAAAAAAATGTTGGCTTTTTTACCAACCTCTTGGTCCACTGTTTTTCTAATGGAGAAGTCAAATCAAAAGCAAAATTAAGTCAAAAGTTATACACCATTTAGATTAAAAATTTGAAAGAAGTCGATTTTTGGCCGTTTTTGCTGAAAAAAGTGGTTTAATTACTGCGCTATTATAAAAAAAAAAATTTGCAAAAATACCAAACCCACATTTTTACTTATTCAAAAATAAGGTCAAATGTCAATCAATTCGCCTTGCTTCGTACTAGCCCTAATAAGAAAACTTTGTTTAAAAGCCTTTCATCGCAACATCACTGTTGCCAAATGGATTTTATCTCATCTCGAACTCTCGCGAATAAGCAATTGAGCTTTTTCTCTGCAGAAAGCTATTAGGCTTTCATATAATTTTCCAAATAAATTTTTTATTTTATTTTGGATTCTTAAAAAACAGAGAGATAACTTATTTTTTAAGCTTTTTATCTTCTGAGCTTTAAAATTTTTTGGAACGATTTTGCAACTTTTTTCCTAAAAAATTTTCAAATAAACTTTTAGTTGATCTCGCACTTTTAGTGAGAAGAATACTTTGTATTAAAACTAAAAGTGTCGTTCGTGTGTACATTGCTGGTGTTTTTAACTTTAAAAAATTTAAAAATAGATTTGAGTTGTTAAAAACATTCAATAAAAAAAAATGTTTTAAAAGAAAACACAATAAAAATTATCAAGTATAAAATGCATTTACACAATTCCAGGGTTTTTGTAATATTCTCCATATTATTTTATATTACAAAACCCATAAAATGTTTTGGCTCTAGAGAAAATTTCGACATTTCAGCCAATGTGGACCCTAATTATCATATATCTATTGGTAATATAGAATAATTTATAATATAAGATTGTTTTTGCTAAATAGAAATATGTTTTGGCTTTTAAAGGTCTTATAACTGATAGAAATTCGGAATTATTAAGGCAAACGTTCGATTATGCCATATCGGTTATAAATTCAGACTTGAGTGTGCCTCTAATGAGCTATCATGAAGAAATTGATTATGGTAATACTCTGCAAGGATTCAATCGTCTCTGTAAACTAATGCAGGTTCGTATTATTAAGACTTATTAAAGGTGAGAATTTTCACTTGTATTAGATTATTCTTGATTTTTGGTAAAGATCTTCTATGAAAGTATAAATGTATATAATTTTTTATTTTTCGTTTAAGACCGGTGTCGGCGCCATTTTTGGTCCTACAGCCAAACATACTGGTGCACATCTTATGAATGTTTGCGATAGTAAAGATCTTCCCTACATTTATTCTTATATGAGTGATGCTAATGAGGGTTTCAATCTCCATCCCACTTCTTTGGATATTTCTAAGGCGCTACATTCTATTATCACGGAATTTGAGTGGACGCGTTTTATATTCCTGTATGAAAATTCCGAATATTTGGGCATTCTAAATAATTTGATGTCTTTTTACGGCACCAACGGGCCAATTATATCACTCATGCGATATGATTTAAATTTAAATGGAAATTTTAAATCTGTGCTGAGAAGAGTTCGTAAGACTGTCGATAGTCGTATAGTAGTGGTTGGATCTACAGCTAATGTGGCGGAGTTATTGAAACAGGTAAGCCTATTGGAGTTTACGGACCAATACATATACATATCGCTACCTTAATATAGAAAGGCTCTAACTCATTATGTGTTTGAAATCGATATTTTTCTATATTTCGATAGAAGAACACATAATGTATCGAAAAATGCAAAAATTTCGATTTAAAAAAATAATGATAATAATAAGGTAACGATATACATATGTTTATAATATTTTGAATATCACTTAACTTTAAAAATTTGTATTTTTAACCCCCGACTAAAAAAAGGGGGTGTTATAAGTTTGTAGTGTGTGTCTGTGTGTCTGTGTGTCTGTCCGTGTCCACGTACAGGCCAAACGGCTGGACCGATTTTCATTTAGTTTTTTCTGTTTGAAAGATGACTTAATCGAGAGGGTTCTTAGCTATGTTTGAAGAAAATCGGTCCAGCCGTTTAGAAGATATAACATCTTTTCTGAAAAAAGTCGGGGGTTTTTAAAATTTTTAATTTTTGTTATTACACAAATTAAACTAAAAAGGAAAAGATTGTTTTGTGCTTGGTTTCGTATCTAAACTTTTTGCATATGTATACCATCGATTATTTAGACTGGATTCTGTGGCCACTTTCTACATTTATATTTATATTAATATATCTTTACAATCTAAAACTTTTTTTCAGGCTCAACAAGTTGGCATAATAAACGAAGACTACAATTATATTATTGGAAATTTAGACTTTCAAACATTTGATCTGGAAGAATACAAGTATAGTGAAGCGAATATAACCGGTTTCCGTTTGTTTTCGACCGAACAACCCGAAGTGCAAAATTTAATGCTTGAATTAGGTTTTGTCGATGATATCCAGCAGAATGAAATGATAGCAAATGGTAAACAAATAAAATTTAAGCTTTCATAATCATAACAAAAATAACGTTAAGCCTTCAAAAAATTAAATAGGGTCCTGTCCCATTACCACTGAAATGGCTTTAGTTTATGATGCTGTTATAGCGTTTGCTGAAACTACAAAGCATATTCATTATATGCCGCTGGCATTGAACTGCTCTTCATTTTCGGACAATGTACAAGAGGCTGGTTCTACGTTTAAGAATTATATGAGATCGGTGAGTGAAAAAAATGTGGTAGAAATTAATTTGGTTACAGGTTTCGATATCTAGATATCGATATCTTAATACTAGAGGTGAGCGCAAGACGTTAAAAAGTGCACAGCATCATATGCGAACTAACACGATTAAAGAATCTGCGTTATTGTTTTTTTCTTTCACACAAACATACATATATTGTCACATTGTGAATAATATATCATTTCATTTGACACTATTGTCAATCGGTATGCAATAGTGACATTTGCTTCTACAGTACAATAAATAGTGCCCTTGCTTGGCATATAAACAAATGCTGTTGCATTCTTTTAATAAAACGGAATAACAGTTTTAGTATTCTCATAAAATCAAGAGCAATGTAATTAATTAAAGTTGCTTACATGTAAATATGTACGTACTTATATGGGCTTAATTCTCTTCTATATAATACTGTTCGCAACGTTACAAATAAGGATAAGCATTTAATTTTACTGTAGAAAATCCTCCACCATTTTTTTGCAGCTTGTAATTGACAAGCACGTGCTAAGCGGTCAAATATTTTTTGAGGGAAATATACGCAAAGGTTATACTTTAGATGTTATAGAACTACAATCGTCCGGTCTGGTTAAGGTGGGAACTTGGGAGGATAACAAAAATTTCACTTTTGAAAGACCACCACAAGTTAAAATTATTTCAGATACGGATGATAATTCCATGATCAACAAAACTTTCAGGGTATTAATAGCAGTGCCGGTGAGTGAAAAATTACACGACTCTTTTAATTATAACTAACATCAATCATTCATTATTCGTCTTAATACATCAATAGAACAAACCATATGCAAGTTTGGTGGAAAGTCATAAAAAACTGGATGGTAATGCCCAATATGAAGGTTATGGCATTGACTTAATTAAAGAGTTGGCGGAAAAATTGGGTTTTAATTTTACCTTCATCAATGGTGGCAACAATTATGGTTCCTTTAATAAGACCACTAATGCAACAACTGGATTTTTGAAAGAAATGGTTGAGGGTGTAAGTTAAATTTGAAAATATGTATATGTATTTTTAAGTTTTTGCTTCCAATTAATTGAATGCCTTTGTTTAGCGAGCTGAGTTGGCTATAGCCGATTTGACTATAACTTCGGAACGGGAAGAAGTCATAGATTTTTCCATACCATTTATGAATTTAGGTAAGTTTTAATATTTGTTAACTAACATTTAGTTACTAATTATTTTTTTTTTATTTTCTTTATTTCAAACAGGTATTGCTATTTTATACTTAAAGCCTCAGAAAGGCGAACCCACCACTTTTTCCTTTATGGATCCTTTCTCGAAGCAAGTTTGGAAATATTTAGGAATTGCCTACTTGGGTGTCTCGATATGTTTCTTTATTTTGGGCAGACTTTCGCCAACAGAATGGGATAATCCCTATCCCTGTATAGAGGAACCGGAAGAGCTGGAAAATCAATTTACCATTAATAACTCATTGTGGTTTACGACAGGAGCTTTTCTGCAGCAGGGCTGTGAAATTGCTCCAAAGTAAGTAGTCAAATTTTTGTGAAATGAAAAAAAACAAAATGTAAAAAGGACAAATATTTTCGACTTATTTCAGAGCCTTATCCACCCGCACTGTGGCAGCCATTTGGTGTTTCTTTACTCTCATTATGGTGTCATCTTATACAGCCAATTTAGCTGCTTTTTTGACCATAGAAAATCCAACAAAGATTCTTGAAAATGTCAAAGATTTGGCGGAGAATAAAGGCGGAGTACAATATGGTGCTAAGAGTACCGGTTCAACTAGAAATTTCTTCTCAGTAGGTTTTCTTTTAAACAATAAAATATATTTTAATATACATTTTAAAATTTCTTAACCTTTCAAGACTTCCGAAGAAGAAATCTACAAGAAAATGAATGAATATATGTTGGAAAATCCTCACTTGTTGACCGAAACTAATCAGGAGGGTGTACAGCGTGTGTTGGATAGCGATGTTCAAAATGGTGTCACATATGCTTTCTTAATGGAATCCACTTCTATTGAATACAATATTGTTAGAGAGTGTAAGCTGCAAAAAGTTGGAGAAGCGTTGGATGAGAAGGGTTATGGCATTGCCATGGTCAAAAGTAAATTTTAATATACTCAACGATTCTGTGGAAATTATTACTTCCCTTTTTTAAGATTGGCCGTATCGTGACAAGTTTAATAATGCCTTATTGGAATTACAAGAACAAGGCGTTTTGGCACAATTAAAACAAAAATGGTGGAATGAGGTGGGAGCTGGTGTGTGTAATGTAAGTTATAAGTTACAAATGTTTTCATATCAAAAATTATTGCAGTTACTAGCCACACAGAAAAAAATATTTTCCTATTAACATCTTTAATTGAAAAATAAAATAAAATAAATAAAAATAATCAATTAAAAATGTAATTGAATCAATTAAACTTTTGCTTAAAACTTTAATTAATTAAACAATTAAAATTCAAAGTTTAATTAAAAATTTAATGAATTAAAAAGTTTTATTGACACAATCAAATTCTTAATTGATTATCAGTATTTATTTTATTCAATTGAATGTTTTAGAGAATGTGTAGGAGAAAAAAATTTTCTGTGTAGTCTGTTCATGAAATTCAATTTCAATTGGTCTAACAACAACACCAGTTCAGGTAATACTTGATTATAGTGTCTACAAGATCCGTATTCAAGAGTTCAGAAAGTGGGATTCACAGACGAATTATTTATGCTTCTGACAATGTTTATCCTACAATTAACTAAAATACAACTTTGTTTAATACGAGCAAAAACAAATCCATAAAGAAAATTTGCTTTTCATTCCTGAACGATCTGTTACATCATATATGCATTTCAGATCGTCAGTAGACTTCAACCATACATTTTGAAAGTCTGTGCATAAGATAAGAGGTTTGTGACTGTTCAAAATGTGTGGTTCAAGTCTACTGACGGTTTTGTAAAGCACCAATGGAGTGCATATAGACATGCTTAACCATCAGCAAATAAATTTCACTTAAAGTAAATAAGTAAAATTTATTTTTAACCTCCGAATAAAAAAAGTGGTGTTAGAAGTTTGTAGTGTGCGTCAGTCCAGTCCACGTGCAGACCAAACGGTTGTACCGATTTTGATTCTTGTTTTTTTTTTTTTTTTTTTTTTTTTTTTTTTGAAAGGCGGCTTGATATAATATATTGTAGCCTATACCTAAAGAAAATCTGTCCAGCCGTTTGGAAGTTTGGTAGCACCAAAATGTGTATTTATTGTGTAGCCTGTTGCGGTCTATGTGTCTATTCATTTATGTATCTATGTACTATATAAAAATTATTTCATTTATTTGCATATGTATGTACATATATATATTTTTTTACAGTCCAAATCCAATGGTGGCATGGTAGATCCATTAGATTTTGACAATTTGGAAGGAATTTACTACGTTTTAATTGTGGGTAGTGCAATTTCCGTGTGCTATGGCATAATTTTATGGTGTTTCAATGTCGGTAAAAAGGCTCGCTATTACGATGTACGTTTTTCTCAAAATATTTTTGCTAACACAATAACATCAACTTTTTGGCATTGCAATGAAGTTGTCCAATAAGTCTAGAAAAGAAATACTGGACAGACAAACTGATTGCAGGAATAACACTAATAATTTTAATATATTTAAAGGTTCTATTTCGTGAAGCTCTGTGGGAGGAATTTAAGGTTTTAATCGACTTTACCAACAACGAAAGAATGTTAAAAAGTGCCCATTCTGTTTATTCACAAAGTCGACATTCTTCTTTGGATTCTTTTGAAACCGATTCTTGTGAAGAGAGCGATGACGAGTGTATGGAAGAAGGCGTAGAGAACTAAATTTTTCTAAAAATGTATGAAATGTATTGAAAATCTTGATATTTGTTAATATACATAAGTACATATGTACATATATACACACATACATGCATGCTACATACATACGTACATACATACATATAAAAATGGTAATAAAGCTTTTTTTCAATTCTCAGCAAAGTGTTTCAAAACTTTTCTTTTTCGTGAGCAAACGAACATGCATAAAACTTCAGTCAAAAAAGTTCATCCATGTATGTAAATACATATGTATGTATGTATGTATGTACATGTATTTATGTCGCTAAAAATACTGGAATATTATTATCCAATTTTTAGTATAAAATCTCTTTTCGAACTGTTCACGCAAGCCACATTTGCTTTTAAGAAAATTATTGAAACTATAAAATAAAATTCTAAAAAAAGTAAAAAACATAGCAAATGGTGTTTCAGTATTGTAATAAAAAATTTAAATTAGTTCAAAGATGTTTTCAAATAAGTTTAAATTAATCATTACAACTTTAACATTCATTACATCAACATCTGCTCAATATGGTTACGATGATATCTTGACATCTTCAACAGATATAACCACAATAGGTAAGAAAATATTCTAAATATTTGTATACACACATATCATATTGGTGAATACTTCTGCACTACATACAGTTAACGAAAAAAGTATACATACTCAAGTGATGGATCAGGAATGAAATACGGTGTTTAGTCTAGAGTTTTATCAAGTGATTGTACCATTTTCCCGATGGTGCAAGTGTATTTCATGCCATAAGAGAGGCAGGTAGTATACTGTGCAAGAGAAATGTTCGTCTTGCTTGTCGACTCACAGGCAGCACTTGAAACCCCATCAATTTCAGTTAATAAATGTAAGGATGTGCTATCCAGACTTTTATGTCGGACAATACAGTCTATTCCTGCATATAGTAACTTCATCGGCAATGATCAGCTGTACTATTTTGCCAGGGCTGGATCCGCTATAAACGCTTATTGTCAGTCGTAGTGTGGTTTGGACTCATTAAAAATAATATCTTCATAAAGCAGAACATATGTAGATGAAATAGGCTAGATACGTGTAGAGTGAGGTATGAGGTAGTTTTTACCGTAAATGTGGAAAGGATTTCATGAAAGTTCACATATTTGTAAAAATCAAATCTGTTTTTGACTTATGTTCTTGCATACTCACGATGAGAGTATATAAATATACTCACTAACGTTCGCGTGACTATTTTTTACTCACTGTCAAGAAAACTCGATGGGAACATATTTACTCTCGCATTTAAGTTAAATATATTGCAGTTTTGCATACTCTTAAGCATGGCAAACATGTTTTTTTCATTATCACTTACTCTCACGTTAAAATAAAAACTAAATTTTACATCACAAAGAAATTTTAAGATAACATGTACATAATTTCCCGAAATAAGTTCATAAATTAAAAATTTAAAAGCTATCAATTAATTTTGTTGCAAAGGTCAGAAGAACTTTTTAATTAAATTTTTTAATTTCCAAAATCCAGCGCAGATTTCAATTAAAACCTTTATGAAAATCTATATCGTTTATATCAATTTTTTTGAAATTTATCAAGATTTTTTATCCAAACCAAAATCCACTAACTGCAAATGTTCCAAAACTACAACCAAACAACTGCAATGTAGCCAATTCACACACCTTGTGTACATACGCAGACTGTATGCACGTGACGAAGTAGATTTTGTTTTGTATGGGAAACATACTAGATTCTGCCCGAAATGTCGTAAGAGGCCATTCAGCTATTACGTAACGCTATTTTTGGAGTTTTTATACCCCTCCCTTAGTAAAGCTTTTTACAAAATTTTCAGTATGAATTTTCTAAACCGTAGGAAATGCTTAACCTCCATCCCCTGGGAGCGTTACGTAATGTGTAAACGGTCCATAAATACTAGATTTTGATTAAATGTTAACGTACTATAAATGTCAACATTTCTTTCAGCCCAGTGCTTTCAACTCACCAATTACAACACATAAAAGTATCTCTGCTTCATTTATGCGAATAACTTAAATACTCTATAATCACAAATAGAACGACTCAGACTATGGATATTTATTCGGACAAAAATAAATTTACGCATGATATTCAGAATATTTATTGATAATACTCCTACGTATGCATTTGTGTGTATGAAATGGAATGCAAAATGTGCTTTGGCTGTTTGAAAATATTAATCAGATAATGAGGAGGTAAAATTTAGTATAATTATAATCTTTTAATAAGTGATATTCACCTTTATCGTGGTTGGCGTATTTCGACTTTGAAGAACACTTGATTGTATTTTTCTTTAATCTATGACCGAATTGTCGTAGTCGGCGAATCACGATAAGGCCCATTATTCCTGAAACTTTTTTCGTAAAATTTGCAATAATAATTCGATAATGTACTGATATTTTGTAATTTGTAAATAATTAATTAGAAATGTTTTTAGCACAGCCGAGAGTAATTAAATCGCACTTAACATTCCTATTATACAATCTTTTGAGCACCGTTGCTATTTTAGCGTTGTACAAATTCTTATGTCTGGCAGCACTGATCCTTTAAGTTTGTGCAAATAAAATACTCCTGTACATACTCATGTGTAGTCGAATAAATATGCAGAATATTTTTATACTTATGCGCATGATTGCAGATGATACAGTGCACAAGCCTTAGTTATAGTCGTTTGTGCTGCGTAATTTAAGGAATGTGTATGAACATCGTCGTTGGTTGTTTATAGTTATACGTATTCAGTTCATACTTCATGAGTATGTTTGCGTATGAGTATGGCAGTACGCATTTATAATTATTTGCTGGTCAATACTCAAAGACTACTTAAAACGATACTTTTGTCATACTCTGCTACATACATACATATGTATGTAAATAGTTTTTAAAGTAAAAAATATTATGTATTTATTTATCTGGATTTAGCAAAAGATGCATTCAATTATTTTTTTTTTCTTAAAATTCAAATTAATTGTTATTATTTATAGGTTTACTAACCGATCGTCAACATGAAGAAATGAGTATTGTAGTCGATTTGGCCATTGAAAATGCGAACTTGGAATTGCAAACAGCCTTGACAGTGATCAAAGATGAAGTGCCTTATGGTAATTCTTATTTAGGCTATGGAAAACTGTGTCGTATGATGGAGGTAATAAATACAATGTTCTTTTTTACGAAAATATATTTAGATTCCTTAAATTCCTATACTAGATGGGTATAAGTGCAGTTTTGGGACCTTCCTCCAAGCACACCGCTTACCATCTAATGTCCATATGCGAAGTCAAGGATATACCCTATTTTTATTCATTCATGGGTGATGCTGCTGAAGCTTTTAATTTATATCCACATCAAGATGATTTATCAAAAGCATTATATTCCCTGTTGGTGGCATTCGATTGGTCACGTTTTATATTTTTATATGAATCGGCGGAATATTTAAATATTTTAAATATTTTAATGGCTCAATATGGTCCCAGTAGTCCTGCAATTACAGTACTGCGTTACGATTTGAATTTGAATGGTAATTATAAGACGGTGTTGAGGAAAGTACGAAAATCTGTGGACAATCGCATTGTGGTAGTTGGTTCAACGGAAACTATGCCGGAGTTTTTAAAACAGGTATTTTAAATATATGTAATACTTTAATGATTTTTTTAATTAAGTCCTATTTTTTTCTTCTGCCCATATACCATTTCGTCAGCCCATTATTGGTTTGACCTACCGACCATTTTTTAAAAAATGAGTTAGGTATGGAGTATATATATTTCGAATATACACTTTCTGAACCCAAAAAGTGTTTCGCGAAATTAATTATGGTTTCTGAGATATTTATCATTCATTTTGCTCCATTTTAACTATTTTTAGGTTTAATAAGTATTGTTTGGCTGTAAACGCCACTGTTTGGCTGTTGCGTCAAATTATTCATACAAAAACGTACAAAATAAATTTAACTCTTGTTTTGATTCATTTCCGTAATGTTATAAAAATAATTGGGACGACCGACGAACTTCGCATAGTTCGATGAACTTGCCTTCAAGAATTCGATCTACTCCAAATCTCTGCCTTGCTATGGATATATTTGTAGTGTATGGATACCAAGCTATGCAAATATTAACTGCGGCAAAAATTACTTGCATAGTATGGAAAAAAATGGATTATGTACTTGAAATAAAAATTAATGCAAAAATCGATACCAAGTCTTGAAATAAATAAAAGTCTCTTAAACTCTAAAAAGGCAGAAATTTGGAATAAATCACACCTATTGCGAAAATCTTAAAAATTCGCAATGTTGAAAACAAGCTCAAAACTAAAATTGAGTTATTAACATTATGAAAATTCAAAATAAGCTTGCAAATTTTTTTCAAATTTTAAATCCTTAAATAAAAATAAATAAGGAAACCCAAAAACTTTGGAAAAATTACATCTTTCGCAAAAAAAAACAGAAATTCGCGAAAAATTGCAAAATTTTAAACCAGCCATAATTTTTAATACAAATCGCTAAAACTATAAGGAATGCTAAAAATTCCATAAAAACGTGAAAATTGCGAAAATTCGCCAAAACTTGCTCACAGAAGCATATGCAAGAGCAAGGTCTAATATTGTTCAAAATTAACTCTTAAAAAGAATACTTGCAAAAATTCGCGAGAAATTGTAAATCGGAAACAAGCCGTAAAAAATAATTAGAAATTGCCAAAAATTTAAAAAAAAATTAAGTTGAAAAGAACGAGAAAAAATCTCAGATACGCGAAAAATTCCTAAATGCATTGTAAAAATTACACTGCAATGAATAAAATACCTCAGAAAATTGGATCGATTGCAAAAAAATTGCTAACATCGCGATATTACAATGTCTGGTAAGGGTTTTTGTTTAATTTTGAGGCCATCGTTAAACCGATCGATTTATTTCTATGGACTGCAAGAAAAAAAATTTGAAGCATAAATTTTCTTCTCAACAACAAGTTTCTCAGCAGTAAAGTTGTATACATATGCAGCACAAAAAGCTACTTTTTAAAAATAGATTATGAAAAGTGGCGTATGTGGCACAAAACATTATTTTTCTCTTTCAATAAAGTAATATTAACTTTTAACTCTATTCATGGAAGTTCACAAAAATTTACATATTTCTTCTAAGCATGTGTCGAAAACAATGGTGAAAATATAAAAAAATTCTATCGGGTATACCTTGAGAAAACTTCATGTAAACCTTCTTTGTCGTTTTTCTCCATTCCTACTTTTTGGCATATGCTCCAAAACCAATAATGGGCTGACGATTTGCTTTTCACAAAAAGAAGAGTACAAAATTAAATTTAAGTTTTTTTTCAGTTAACAAACCGATATACTGGTGATTCTAAGCTCTTAATTTGGCTTACAAAGCGATTCGAACTTTAACCTA
The DNA here is from genome assembly GCA_949987645.1 of Tachina grossa. Classification (NCBI taxonomy): domain Eukaryota; kingdom Metazoa; phylum Arthropoda; class Insecta; order Diptera; family Tachinidae; genus Tachina; species Tachina grossa. Next base: position 173,480,684 of record OX465274.1, read on the forward strand.
ATCAAATCATAAATATAGAAACAAATGAAGTTCGAACAATAATAATAAAACTGATATTTATATTTTTATTTTCTGCTATAATTTTAGGCTCAACAAGTTGGAATTATTACTGAAGATTATCAATATATCATAGCGAATTTGGATTTTCATTCATTCGAATTGGAGGAATTTAAATATAGTGAAGCTAATATAACAAGTTTTAGAATGTTTTCTCCCGAAAAGCCGCAAGTAAAGGAACTAATGGAAAAGTTGGGATATCCACTTATGAATGATGGATTTCACAATGGTCTGGCTTAATTTACGAGTAGACCTTCAAAATCATTTCAAATAACATTTATGACATTTTTAAAACTTTCAGGCTCTTGTCCCATAACCATGGAAATGGCTTTAGCATATGATGCCATAAAACTTTTTGCCGAAACTACTAAACATATACCGCTTAGACCAATTCCACTAAATTGTACCGATCGCAGTAATAGCGTACGAGATGATGGCTCAACGTTTAAGAACTATATGAGATCGGTAGGATTTATAATAATTTAGCATTACTTTTAATAGAATTTATTTAAATTTCATTTTAGCTAAATATACATGAAAATACTTTAACGGGCAGCATTTATTTTGAGGGCTATGTGAGAAAAGGCTTTAGTTTCGATATCATAGAACTGCAGCCATCGGGTATTGTGCAAGTAGGAACCTGGAATGAAACGAATAACTATACCAGCCAACGTTTGGCACCCACGAATAGTGTTTTCGAAAATGTAGACAACTCATTGGCCAATAAAACTTTTATAGTTTTACTTTCTGTACCGGTAGCCAAATGCATATATATGCTTTATAAAATAATAGAACTTTATATGCATACATATGTATTTTGTTGTTTATTTTAGAACAAACCTTATGCCAGCTTAGTCGAAAGCCACAAAAAGTTGGATGGCAACAGTCAATTTGAAGGTTATAGTGTGGATTTGATTAAGGAGTTGGCTGGGAAATTGGGCTTTAACTACACTTTTGTTAACGGTGGAAACGATTATGGTACATTTAATAAGGCTTCTAATTCATCGACTGGCATGTTGAAGGAAATTTTGGAAGGGGTAAGTTAGTTAATTTTTGTGGTCTTCTTTTTATCAAAAAATATAAAATATCCAGAGAAATGAGATTGATGTTAAATTTTACAGTTTTAAAAAAATTTATATTCACGGCTACTAACGGTTCGTTGACAAAATGATATAATCGAAAAAGTTAGACGAGGTTTTAAGCTTTCAGAAGATGATAAAGGAAAATTATATTTTCCGCATAAAACTAAATAATGACCAAAATACATTAGATGTTCTTCTATCGAAATATAAAAAAAAAAAATCTCGATTTCAAAAAATTATGAGTTAGGGCCTTTCTATATTAAGGTTGGCTGAAGTAGTTAGTTAGCACGTTGACTACAAAACCGAAGGTCCTGCGTTCGAACCCGGTATCCAACAGTCATTAAATAACCAAACCACGCATTTTTCTGATGTGCATTGGTGTACCTTTGTATCAGTTGTTCAAGTGATGAAGGCATAGTCACTGGTCACTGAAGTATACCCACTTCAGCAGATACTAACCCTAATGTAACATCAGAGCGCCTTCCTTCGTTGTGTAGCAGAATCATCGGTGAAGTAAAATAACCAGTGATGCCAACATTTTTTGGCTCTAAAAGTACATCAAAATTTTAAAAAAGCTCCAAAAAGCGAAATTTTGAAATCTAAAAAGCTATTCTCTATTTCGGCGATATTATCAACATTTTTAATGAACTATATCAGGTATGCTTTACACTAAGCAAATAAATACACCAAGTTTTTATTAAAGTAATTTTAAGAAATACGCAAATTTCTTAAAAGCACTACTTAAGGCGGTTTCAGACTATAATACAAGTATTAATACTCTGACATGTTGAGTTGTTATTGTTTTTTGAAATTTTTTAAACAGAAATTAGATCAGGGAGACATTTTCGTCAAAAGTATTAATACTTGTATTATAGTCTGAAATCGCCTTTAGTCCTTTTTCTTAGTTTGGCACTAACGCTCAAAATTTGGCGTTTTGAGTCTTCAAAAAGCACTAAAAATAGTGCCAAAACCACCAGAGGCGCTTCAACTCTGCTACAGCTTTGCCTCAGAGAGTAAATCAAAATTCCGAACGGTTTTCAAGATATGAGTCTGAGCAAATGCAAAAATGACAGCGAGGCCCCAAATCTTTGGGGCCCATAAAAAAAGTGCATGACTTGTGGTAAAACTGGGAGACATGGGTCGTTTTTTTTGGTCTTTTATCATGTAGTGATGTCCGTATATGGTTATGTATATTTCCATGACTTAAAAAATTACATACATTGACATTAATTATTACATTACATTCATTATTTTTTCTTATTCGATGTACTATCGGTACATATCGTCGCTGTTTTAATTAACTGACCTAAGTAATATTTTTAAAATGTTATAGGAGAAGAGGTTGTTTAATACATACATTCTTATGGATGCGTCTAAAATGTTTTTACTTTTATATATGTATACAAATGATAAAAATAGTGGACTTAACTAATTTTTCAAAAAAAAAAAAATTCATCCAGTCCAGCTAAACCCCTCAACAATCAATTTCAATGTATTTTTAATTAAAAAAAATATTTTACTTAATAACTAAAATATTAATTTGGGATTAATAGTGCGTTTAAAAAATTTTAAACTTAAATTTTAACAATTCCCATACAAAAAAAAATCACTAATTATTAAATTGACTGCACCAGGTCAAAAAATACTTGTGTGGCAACACTCTATTCTTAAATAGCTGTTGTTGTTATTTACATTTATTTTCTTTTTACGTACTTTTACAACTACAATTTGAAGCTGAAAAGAGTCAGCCAATGTAGTAATGGTAAGTCCTAGTTTACACTATGCAAGTCTTATTGCTAAGCTGATTAGTTTTAGGGAGAGAGAGAGAAGAGGGGAACAGATACGTTTCTTTTCCCCAGTCTTTCTCTTCTATCAAATTAATCAGCTTAGCAATAAGACTTGCGTAGTGTAAACTTGGACTAAAGAAAAAAAAACATGTTGATTATTAAGTTCTTGTTTCTCTCTGTTATTTCTTTTAAGCTTCTCATTTGTTTAAATGAAAGTTTATAACATAATAACTCTAGTTGTTCTAAGAAACTTTGGGTAAAGGTTCCCTGATGATCTGCATTAGCAACAGTGAAATGCGCATAGGATCCAGCTAAATCCCTCAATAATCAACTTCAATGTAATAATAAAATGTAATGTAATAAGTAAAATATTAATTTGGGATTATTAGTGCGTTTAAAAAATTTTAAACTTAAAAAATTCAGTTAGGTCGGTTAGTTAAAACAGCGACGATATGTACATACTTAAGTACTCGTATTTGTGTAGTACACATTATGCTATAATTAATGTTGCTTCCAAGTGAACATATATTTGTCACGTAAGGTTGCATGAACAATCGCCCAAAGAACAATCGCCCATAGCACCAAAATGAACAATCGCCCAATGTTTTAGGGCTTTTATTCGTAATGAACAAAGACCCAAAAAAAAAGTGAAAATCGCCCAAAATTTTGTGAAAAATAACCCAAATACAAAATGAACGATCGCCCATTATTTGGGTTATTATTCATTATGCCAAATCACCCAAGTTTATGATGAACAATTGCCCAAAATGGCTGAATGAATAATCGCCCATAACAAAATCGCCCAAACCACATAAATGTACAAACGCCCAAAGAAATTAAAACAAAATTTGGGCGATCGTTTATTAATTTGGGTTTTTCGACATTAATGAAGGATCACTTAAACTTCAAAAATGTCAAAAGACCCAATTTTTTTTTTTTTTGCGGTTGTTTATTTATCTTATTTTTATAAAAACATAAAATCTGTATTGCAAGCTAACTGATCATCTTATTTCTTTATTATGCTCCGCCGCTTCGGGAAATACTATGGTGGAGAAAATGCTTAAGCCCGGCCGAAGGCCGGCAGTCTAGCAAACATTCTTAAGCAGGGAAGCTGCAAAAGCAGAAAATCTTTATTATGCTCCGCAGTTTCGGGAAATACCATGGTGGAGAAAATCCTTAGGCCTGGCCGAAGGCCGGTAGTCTAAAAAACATTATTAGGCAGAGAAACTTTGCAAGACAGAAAATCTTTATTACGCTCCGCCGTTTCAGGAAATACCATGGTGGAGAAAGTCCTTAAGCCCGGCCAAAGGCCGGCAGTATAAAGAATATTTTTAGGCAGGGAAACTTTGCAAAGGCGGAAAATCTTTATTATGCTCCGCCGTTTCGGTAAATACCATGGTGGAGATAATCCGTAAGCTCGGCCGAAGGCCTGCAGTCTGGAAAATGTTATCAGGCAGGGAAACTTTGCAAGGCAGAAAATCTTTATTAGGTTGTTCAACAGCAGTAGCTTCGCTGAAGAGTGATGCTTCGAAAACAAAGCTATGTAACACTTTTCGTCTTTTTTCTCCGAGTTCTGCAAGGAACCATAATCAGAATGCGGTGCCGTAGAATCCCCATAACAGATAAGGCACTTAATTCTCTTTGGACGATTATTAATAAAAACTGCGTGATTTAAAGATATGGGCGATTGTGCACTTTGTGATTTGGGGGGTTATTCACAAAATTTTGGGCGATTTGCACTTTGTTTGGGTCTTTCTTCATTATGAACAATAGCCCAAAAACATTGGGCGATTGTTCATTTGGGTGATTTGACATTTTCCTCCACACAACTATTTAAATCGTTCATCGTTCATAATGAACAATCACCCAAAATTTAATAATGTCAAAACACCCAAAACCAATGAACAAACGCCCAAATTTACAAAAACAATTTTTTGGGCGATTATTCACTGGGCGATTGTTCGTGCAACCGTCACGTAACCATAATGATTCATGTGATTTTATAACTATTGAACTCTATTTGAAGAATTTTTATACAAATTTAATTGAATTTTCAGCGTGCTGATTTGGCTGTTACCGATTTAACTATTACATCAGAAAGACAGGAAGTTCTTGATTTTACCATACCATTTATGAATTTGGGTAAGAAATTTTTAATTAGTTTATTAGGTTGGTGTCGGTAATTCACTTCGAAAATAAAACTTTTGAGTTTCTATGTTATTAATAAATATTGCAATTTGAAAAAAAAATTTCTTTCGCATGACGTACATACATATTGCTCGAATTTATTAACAAACAAACCCGATAAAATGAAAGCAAACTTTTATTAACTTTTATTTAAAATAAAAATATATTAATACAAGTATCTTCCAGCGATTTCATTCGCTAAAGACCGCTCAAATCGAATTCAAGCAAATACTTTTCCTATCTTATATTTATTATGATCAAAATGTTCACTTACCTTTTTTTCTTTTTTTTTAAGGTATTGCGATATTATTTCTAAAGCCTCAAAAAGCAGCACCGGAAACATTTTCCTTTATGGACCCTTTTAACAAAGATATTTGGGAAATTTTGGGCTTTGCTTTTATTGCAGTATCATTGTCACTTTTTATATTGGGTCGCCTGTCGCCCTCTGAATGGGATAATCCTTATCCTTGCATAGAAGAACCCACCGAATTGGAAAATCAATTCACACTAAGTAATTCACTGTGGTTCGCAACGGGCGCCCTACTGCAACAGGGCTCGGAAATAGGGCCTAAGTATTAATAAAAAAGAAAAATACTTGTACACAAAAAAAACTATGAGAACATTTTAAATTTAAATAATTTATTGCAATTTCAGAGCATTCTCCGTGAGGACTTTATCTTCAATATGGTGGTTTTTCACTTTGATTATGGTTTCCTCTTACACAGCCAATTTAGCCGCCTTTTTGACCATTGAAACGCCAAAGGTGTTAATTGAAAATGTTGATGATTTATCGGAGAACAAAGAGGGGGTGGTATATGGTGCCAAGAGTACTGGTTCGACAAGAAATTTCTTTATGGTAATTTTTATTCGTATTACTTGTTATCATTTATTTCTTGTTCCGATTATTCATTACTTTTTTTTGTGCATAATAGACCTCGGAAGATCCACGCTATAAAAAAATGAATGAATTTATGAACAAGCATCCGGAACTTTTAACCAAAAACAATGAAGAGGGCGTTAATCGTGTCAAAGAAGCCAAAGATAAAGACACGAAATATGCCTTTTTAATGGAATCAACTTCTATTGAATATAATACGGTTCGAGAATGTTTTATGAAGAAAATTGGCGACGCTCTAGATGAAAAGGGTTATGGAATTGGAATGAGAAAAAGTAGGAATACCACCAAACATTCTACTTCATCGTGGTTAGCGTTTTTCCACTTCAACTACGACGTTTTTGTAGTAGATTAAAGCATATTGCAAAATTCTATTCTTTAATCTAGAAACAAAATTTCACATTTGAAGTCGAAATGCGCCAAATACGATAATACCCATTTTTTATAAATTTTAATGCACATACATACATATGTACTCGTATGTAAGTATGTAAATATGTCTGTAATTTTAGATTGGGCTTATAGAGATAAATTTAACAATGCTTTACTGGAGTTGCAAGAACAGGGTGTTTTAGCCAAAATGAAAAATAAATGGTGGAATGAAGTGGGAGCTGGTATATGTGCGGTAAGTTCTGCAATCAAACTTTACGCCTGGTTATTTATCAAGCATGTGTAGACAGCGAGAAATTGTGACTCGTGCAAATATATACACAGTAGACCGAAAGCTGAGGACACACCACCATATAATTAAAGTTTCTTAGATTTTTCTTTTTATTTCAAAAACTAAGCAACAAAAAACGACTAAACACACAAGAGCAAAGCATAATTAATAAATTAACTCGAAAAATTATGACCTTAATTTCGTAAATGTAGAAAAATAAAGAAAAAAATATTAGAGAAACATCGTAAGCTCGAGCCGCATATATATTATGGGAATTTTCTTTAACAAATTACAAAATTTATGCAACATACTACTTTTTAAATACTTGGCTGGTTGTATTTGATTGTGTAAAGCTCTCATTTAGTCACTCATTCAATATTTTGTCGTTTGCGCCCTAATTTTAATCGGTTTTACTCAAGATTTGCTTTCGATTACACGCTTTCTAGTTTTTTGTTTGTTTAACAAGCTCAAGTGGTCGTTTTAAATGAAATGTGGACTTTGAGGAGTTCTTATTTACTATACAGTGTCTTGAAAAAGACAAAATTTTCGCAATATGGGCTGTGGACTTAGAGGCATTGTCCTGTGAAAAGTAGTAATCGCTAAGTAAACAGCCTTTTGACGGGAACTCATACAGATTGTTCTTTAATTTATGTAAATAGACACATTAGTCTGTAGTATTTTCAATAAATACAAGCTTTCTAGAAGTTTATAATAACGCAAAGCTAAGTGTGTGGCTGCACAGAAAAACATCGGTATTTCCCCCAGCTAATAAAAAGGCTAGTTTAATTTTTCTTCTCTTCTTTAGAAACTCACATTAATTAATAAAAATATTTCATTCAATAAGAATTGAAATAGTGAACTTAAGCCCGAATAAGAAATTATTTCTGATTAAAATGGAATTTTTTAAAATTTTTTGCGATTTTGATCTTGAAGATGAAATTTTTATTTTTTTTTTTTTTATTTTATATGTTCACAATTTTTGTTCTTTATGACAAGAGCTACAACTTTGCCTCAGAGAGTAAATCAAAATTCCGAAAGGTTTGCAAGATATGAGCCTGAGAAAATGCAAAATGACACCGAAGCCACAAACCTTTAGGGACCCATAAAAAAAAGTGCATGACTTGGGGCAAAACTGGGAGACACGGGGTTTTTTTTGTCTTTTATCACGAAGTGGTGTGATTATATTTTTTCGTGTTGTACTGTGTTATGAAAGTGGTCTAAGAAGTATGCAAAAAACTTCAATAAATATTCAATCTTCTAGTGTGTGTTTGTTCATAACGCATGATCTCTGGAACTTCAAGAGCTGTGGAGCTGAAAGTTTCAACACAGTAGGTTTTCGTTTTGTTTTTGGACCAACAAGTGACCACTGTGTGGAGTAATTTATAGTTCAAAAAAAATTTTCAAGGGTAAGGCAACGTTTGTCAGGCTCAGCTAGTAAATTTATAATAAACGAGATTGATACAACTCCAAATCAAAATTTTGCATAATATAAAAATATTTTTTGATTTATTCAAATGCAATGTACTAAATATCTCGAAAAAATAAATATTTGACTTTCATTTGTGTGAAATATAAAAAGAGGTGACGCATCCAAAGAGTTAGTTAGTTGCAGTTGTAAGTCAGTCGCGAACAGTTATAGTTACTGCTAATCAAAAAGTAGTGAAGTTAAGAACTCGTTAGTCAGTTGATAATTAAGTTGTGAATTAATAATAATCTGCGATACAGTGGTGAGTTGATAGTTAAGAGCAGTCTGTGCTTTACACAAGAGTTGGAGTAAAAGAGAAACTATAGGACAGTCTATAGTGACAGCAAAGTCTGTCGTGGAATTGAGATTATTGTGGAGTCTATCGTGTCGACTGGAGTAAAGGGAACAGCGCAGCGAATAGACGTGTGTAAGGGTGTAAGTAAAGCCAGTGCGTCTTTATAGCTAGTTGCAATTTTGAGTGTCGGCAGAGTGAGCGCCGTGTGTGACGAGCAGCAGACAAAGAGGTATTGGTGTATCAACTGTGAGTGACGGCAGAGTGAGTCTCGTAAGTGACGAGCAGCACACAAAGAGGTGTCACGTGATTACTTGCGCAGCCAGCTGAGAGACGTGCGTAAACTACAGCGAATAAGGCGTAGTGGTAACCAGTTGTGAATATCTGTGTGTAATTTATTAGTTTAAGTTGTATTAGTGTATTTAAGCTTTTGAGTAATTTAGTTTAAGTGTATTTGTAAATAAAACTTGTATCATTCTTAACCCTAATTACTACACTCGGCTCTTGTATTCATTTGCAAATCTTCGGATCTACGGAAAAGCGTTTTTATACAGAGAAAAACGTAACAATACGCTGCTCAGGGCCACATCAATATTCTAGTCACAACTAGGGATTTAAATGGACTTTACAATAAAATTTTACAATAGTAAAAATATGTAAAAACGACTTTGAAACTATAGTTGCAACGTACGAGTGAGTATCGGACACTAAATCATAAGCAGTCACAACTCAATATTATCAAAATGGTTTTGATTTTTCATAATCAAGTTCACTGAAAAAATTTCTTAACGACCGCAAAAATATATTTTGTCTTCTTGAACAACATAAACTACCGTTATCAGTCGCAAAGCAGCTCTGGGCGAGTCAACATCACGCGTCGTTGGGAATTATTTCTTAAATGCAACCAGGCCCCTGTTGTTTATTGGCCTTCGAGAGTTTTGCGTCTCACTCGCACTGGTTGACTGATCGGCCACGGACTACCGTATAATCTTGCGGTTCTTTTTTGGAATTTCCTTAACAACTACGTTGCTACTTCCTATGTGAAGGCATAGGTCGCGTACCGTCAGTCACAAAAACATCTTTAAGAATACTGTTAATAACATCATGGACATATGGTCTTAGTCACCCGGTCTTTGTGCAACCATATTCTGCAAATTTACTTTGTAGAATATGTATTATAAATAAACTACCGTTATGTTACATGATTGCGTCATTTGTACAGTATCAACAGTTTTTTGTCACTCCTGAACATCTGGAATTTTTGGAGTGACTGTTTATGATTTAGATAAAGAAATAAAAAATTCCAAAAATATAGAAACTCAAACAAAAGTGTCCAACTAACCTCTTTATTGCTGCATAAATCTTTCTAATATTGAAGGGCTTTTTCATCAAACATATTACTGCAGATCAGGGTAATGACATTATTTATGCATATATCAAATTATTATTATACATATATATACATACATATGTATCTATTTTATTACTTACAGTCAAAAAAAGAAAAAGGAGATGCTAATCCCCTGAATATGAAAAATCTGGAAGGTATATATTGGGTGTTAGTGTTTGGCAGTGGCATGGCGTTAGTACACGGCATAATAAGTTGGATTTGTTTTGTTCTACACAAGGCCAGAAGTCACAAGGTGAATATAATAATTGCATATCAAATAAAGCCGAAAACTGAATAAAAATAAAACAAATTAAAAATATGTAAATTAAATAAGAATAAAATTATTTGAAATAATGAAAAGTAATTGAAATAATGAAATTGAAGATAAAATAAAAGTTTTTTAAAATTTTCACAGGTACCTTTAAAAGCAGCCTTTGCAGAAGAGTTTAAGTTTGTCTTAGAATTCACCACTTATACCAGGGAATTGAAAAACTCCGACTCAGTCTACTCGCACAGCCGTAATTCTTCAATTAATATAGAATCTTTGGACGCTGACATCAACTCTCTTAACAATTAACTATGTTTTCGTTTACAAATAAGCTTTTAAAAAGTTAAAAGTTTTTATTTATAAGTTTGAAATACCTACAACATACATAAATTAATGAAATATTAACCATTATAGCGAAATAAAATGCAATAAAAACTGTAGTAGTGCTTAAATTATTGCATTAATAAATAATACTGCTAAAGCTTTATTAAAAGTTTACAATTATTTGAGAATTAAATTAAATGAATGAAATTAAATTCTTGAAAATACACAAGTTTATACAGAATATTATAAGTATGTAAATTCCAACAGTTAATTCACTGTTAATTCTTTAACAAATAAACAAACAAAAACAAATACATAGATAGATTGATTTGCCTTGCAAATTAAGTAGGAATGTTATAGTTAGAGAATTTCATCTCTAATTTTAAGGAAATAATACAATATAATACAATATAATATTGCTATGAAAGCACCTGGATGAAGTAGCCCTTTAAATGGCTGGAATATTTACTTATAAAAAATTATTTTTTCAAAATATATGTATGTGTGAATTGGGCTAGTATAATATTATGGAAATTTATCCAGAGATGAGTATCAAAGGTTAGAAATTGTTAAAAAGTGCAGGAGAGTAGATGTGAGTGTAAAAATAGAGATTATTTTTGAAAGTAAAGTTGATGTTCTTTGGCCTTGCAAAATTTAATTTATGTCCAGTTTTTCGCTTTCCACAACAAGACATGTACATGATTATCGACATCTTGTTGTTGACTTCTATACTGTTGTTTTAAATGTTCGAAGGCATGTGTGGGCGTAGCCACTTGTTTTGCCGTAGAATCAACTGAGTCTATATAACGTGAGATAAGCGATCGATAACGTCTACCAATTGTTGCTATAAGGGGTACATTTTCATTTGGTACTGGTATAATTGTTTTGATCTGCGAAGAAAAATTATCTATATTAAAATTCACATTACTTCCAATGTAAAAAAGAACTCACTTCATTTTCATACGGACGAAAAACAGTGATTGGTCTTAATGTAGTGACCTCGGCTATAATTAAGCAACCCCATGTTGTTCCAATATATAATTCCTTGCCATGTGTGCACAAGGCTGATATTTGGCATTTTATTAGGCTTAGATGTTCATCTATTGCTATACTTTTTAAGGATTCTGAGCAGGGCAAGAGTTTTGAACAATCCAGTTTATTTTCAATTTGCTTTTTGACGGCATGCCATTGATAAACCATGAAGCCCGGATAAAGGCATGTAAAAACATAGGTTGCATTACTGCACATTCGTGCCACCTTCAAATCTTCGATGGAATTTGGTTCATCGCTGTGACACAAAGCCTGATGACCACTTACTCCAGTTGTGCTGAGTGGAAATACATTTAGCTTACCAGCCATTTCACCACACCACAGCTCGTAATTGCTTAAATTGTATAAAATTAATAAAGACATAAAAGTATTTGTTTGGACGAGAAGGCAGTACATTTTCGAAAATAAATCACTCAATAAATTTTTACATACAAATATAAAAGCACCATCTTTTTATAATTACTCGTATCAGAAAAATAAAGTAAAGATCTCTAATCGACAAGTGAAAATTTTTTCGCTATAATAAGATGGCGACAGCATTTTTTAAGTGAACCCTTTTTCTATCGAAATATACAAAAAATAAAAAAAACTCGATTTAAAAACGTAATGAGTTAGGGCCTTTCTATATTAAGGTAACGACATAAAAATATACAACAATTCTTTTAAATTCTTATTTTGAAATTCTCATTTTTTTCGAAGTTTCTTTTTCACAAAAATAAACGATTTTTGTTAAATCGGTTAAAATATAACGGAGCTGTAAAAAATATAAGCGAATTATAGTCCTGCTTCTTTTTGAAGTCGATTAAAAGGAACCTAAATTTAGGATCGATAAAGCTAGGGTGGCAACACTGGGCAAAAAAGCTGATTGCCAGGTCTCCACGAAGACAGCGCACAGTAAAGATTTATCCGCCACCGTTTGTGAAGATTATACCGCCCATGGTCGGTCGTCAGAGCTTCATCAGCTAACAACAGGCGGAGGGCTCGCATCACTACAGCAATTGTCTCCGTAAGGCCCTATGCTCCTTATAGAAACCAAAGGAATCAGTATATATATACATATGTATATATGTAACACATTAAATAAAAACTACATTAAAAATTGGTTTTTTTAAGTTATCTAAACTATGAAACTTTGCATAACAAAAGAACAACTGATTACTTTTTGTATAATCTTATAACGTTTCGTTACAAAAATCCCATATTTAATATCTCGTGTTACCTACACCATGACTAAGAGGTACATACCAACCAAATTAATGTAGGATATATAATTAATGATTTTTGTTCGCAATTGTGGTTAACATTCACGTTGAAAAATGTATCTTAGAATTATCATCCAGTTAGTAAGTGGAACTGTATAAGACTTCAAGTATTAAACTCAATTGGCGAGCAAGACACGGTATCGTACGAATGTTTCTTGTTTCGAAGTAGTTTAAGGCATGCTTTATTTTAACTACAAACATTGTATTGAGACGAGTGAACGATCCTCTGAATTATTCGTACATTCATAATCACAGTTAACTCATAGTACCTATTTAGGAAAGCACATCAACCTGAAGCTAGGAGGCGGCTCATTTTTGCGTCCCGACAACAACAGAAGCCGAGTGGGAAACCCAGCGATTTTGATATAATTGTAGATCAAAAATCTATTTAAATAGTTGAGTTTCGTATTAAATTTAAACCCATTATAAATGTACTACGACTTGAAACGTCGAAGCGTGATAGATACAGAGACTCTGAGAGGATTTGTATGTATCTTGTCCTTCTTTTGTACAAACTATGGTAAATAAATTCAGCTAAAACATCTACTACAGTTTTTGGTATAGTAGATGGTGTAGGCATAGTTAATTAAAAGTGTATGCATTTTGTTGTTGCCGTGTTTTAAATTTACCACGATTTATCAAAGCTACAATATGTAAAAGATCTACAATAGCCAACCATGAATACCGCTAATGTGTTAAATTAAATAATAAAACACCAGACATCTCCGTGCTTTTATTTAAAAAGGAAGCAGACCTTTGCTAAGATACTGGAATATCTGAGTCCTGCCTCGGCTGGAAAAGAAAACTGAATTACAACGTTTAGGTTTTTCATAATACGTGCATATCTGCGCTGCATGAATTCATAAATGTTATTTATTATGCCTTAAGAAATACGGCAAAAAGTATTCGTTGCGGTTTTGGAATCATTTTCAGAAAACATTCCTGAGCCATTCCTATTTTAAATATTTTAAGCACTTACCCTTCAATCATTACAGCACATGAACAATGCAGTATTAAGCCAGAACAGATTTCTGTTAAAACAAATGAACCTTCCGCAAAAGCACAATTAGAGGGAACCTTTGATGAATCAACAAGAAATACACGACCATTGTGCAAGCCCACAGCAACTCGTTGTATATCGCATAAATATACTAGTGTTATAAGTGGAGATTTGATGGCTGGATCCAACATGTATGAAAATACATGACTATAATCGGCCAGACTATAAGAGTGCAGAGTACCGGAAGCATCGCCAATCCATATACACTGATCAATAATCGAACAGCAAAGCATATTGATTTTTGGTAAACGTGTGGCAGAGGGCGTACGTGAAGATGAGCCTGAGGAGCCAGCTTGAAGAGTTGAAGTCGTATTAATGGGCGAAGAAGATGAAGATTTGTGATTAACGTCTTCGACGCGAGGGGATTTTTGATCTTGAGGTGAAAATTTGTTTGTACATTTTATGCTGCTTGATTGTAAAAATTGAGCTTGTATAGTGGTATCCAGTATATCAATATGTGAATTGTAGGCAGGTAACCATAACTCTAGTCCAGACGTATCATCTGCGCAAAGAACCATAAAACAAATATTTTGTTAAGTGTACGTACGGATCTTTTAAAAATTTACCTTCTGCATTTTTTGCACTGTTATAACTAAACGCTCCGCACACAACTTTATCACTGAAGGGTAGTGCTATGACATCTAATAAATGTATGCATTCTGGAGCGGTTAATATGGATACAATTTGACTGGCAGTTGGTCTTTTCTTCGGTAATTCATCCCAACATAAAACCATTAAATCTAAACAATATGTAGGAAACTGAGTTTCTCTTTGGGTAAGTGCTGGCCTGCTGCCCTCCAATATACATTCTTTAATCGACTCGTGCCCCTCGAAAGGCTGTCGTAGACTAATGTTCTCGTAAATGAACATTCCAAATGAAAAGCAGTCCACCTGAACAAGAAATTTAAAAGAGGAATTATCTTTAATCCAATTTTCTGTAATATATTGCTTACTTTCTCTGTATATTCCTCTTCTCCGTTGTAGCGTATTATTTCCGGAGCCATAAAACCTTCGGTGCCACCAAAGCCTTTAGAGCCACTGGGAGCCGTTTGTCGACTTATGCCATAGTCGGCGATTTTAATGTGGACACTGTTTCGAGGACTATCATCTCTATCATAAACATTTTTTTTTATATTTTTAAGTAAGAGGATTTCATTTAATATTTTGTTTAATTAACTTACGCATGAGGCTGAGGGAAATCCCACACCAAAACATTTTCGGATTTCAAGTCTCTGTATATAATACGCCTTCGATGTAAGTATTCAATAGCTCGAGCTGCCTGCAATACTAATATTTGAAACGTATGAGGTCCTATGTGGGCACCACTGCGCCGATGTTGTTTTAAAATTGAATCTAAGCCGCCCATAGGAGCTAGTTCTAATACTAAGGCCAAGGGTTTGATACAAACACCCACCAGTGGCACGATATTGGGATGTTTAAGTGTCAGCAGTACAGCCAGTTCTTGACGAGCCGTACAATAAGCCTTGCAAGCATGCTGTAAAGGATCTCGATCCCATTTTCCCAGAGCTACTTTATAAGCCATAAGCGCACTTTCCTTGGCTCTGGGTCCTGGAGGCACAGGTTGCAGCATTTTCATAGCTACCGCTCTAAATGAACGAGAATTTTTTACTTTGCAAGTAGCTTTAAAAACAAAACCAAACGCTCCACGTCCCAAGAGAAAACCTTTAATAATGGTCTCAGAATTTATGGTATATTTGTCGGGTATATCAGCAAATACGACATCGGGAGCTAAATTTAACATGTTCATTTCCAAATGAACGGGACAAGAGATTTTTGTTTGATTATAAACGGACAATATACACTCTTCTATCATCCACAAATAACAGACATTTGAAATATCGGGTATGTTATACAAAGGATGACTATCCACAGATGTGTTTCGCGATGATCCGGCTGAGTCTGGACCCACACCCGAATCAGCGTCAGAGCAGAGAGAATCCTAAAATAAAAATTTCATTAAATAAATCCAGATATATTTTTCATAGACTTACTTCAGATCTTCTTTCCCTTTGCGCTGTGGCATTTAAATAAGCAGAGAATATATTAAAAGTACCACCATCATCGCCATTGTCACTTTGAAAATATAAAGGTCTTCGAGCACGATATTTATTTGTATAACCAACAGCACCTATTGCCGACGCATTATCTGATGCCTCTCCTTGCGTTCCACTATCACTTCTGTCCGATTTTTTTCCATTCGAGGCCAACTTTTTCAAACATTTTGGACACATTACCAGCCGTGTAATTAAAAATCTACCCTCAGAAGTGTGCACAAAGCGAGTGCCCAGTGATGGATACCAATCTTCTAACAGTAAATCAATATGATCTACAGATAGTGCCAGCAACTTGGCAATGACTGGCATATTCGGTTCAACGCGGGCCAACTGTTGTCTCCCACCATCATCGATTTCTTGTTGTATATCAATATGTATGAGAGGAAAAAATATTTCCAATATACTAGAATTGCATAAATTAATATCACTCCAGACACCGTCGAGTTTAAGTTTAAATCGATTACTAGAATTACGAAAGGGTTGGGTATTGGTCGCTGATTGAAATGGTACTTCCCATATTTTAAACACCAATATGGGACCGTAATACAGCGATAATCCAGTTTGCCACAAATTCCACTGAGTGTCGTTTTCCAAAGATGAACGCAAATCGAAATCAACAAAATGCTAGAAGAAACAAGTACAAATTCACACATAAATGGACATTAGAAAATCACTGTTTACACTGCTTCTCAACTCATTCTGGAAAAATTATATGCCGCAGTCGAGCTTATTTGAGGCTGGTACCCACTATCCTAC
The DNA here is from genome assembly GCA_949987645.1 of Tachina grossa. NCBI lineage: Eukaryota > Metazoa > Arthropoda > Insecta > Diptera > Tachinidae > Tachina > Tachina grossa. The sequence continues at coordinate 173,497,295 of OX465274.1, forward strand.
GCAATCGTGCGACTTTTGAAAAAATACAACCCTGGTACGATGGCGGTTATAAAGACAATAATAATTCATTAGATCAGTGCTGTATGTTTGAGTAAGTCGTGCGATTGTGTTTGATAGTGAGTACAAGCCTCGGGATCGATTCTAGATTAGATTAGATCTTAATTAGATCTTTGAGTCGAACCTAGCGGTTTTTGAATGCGAACCTTAGCCTATATAATCGAAAATCGTATCTGATGTAGACCCAAAAAGTTTTGTTTTGGTATTTTTTTCATCTTTACGGAATTTTTCGGTTTTTGTGTAATTTTTTTTTTAGTTTAAGCGATTTGTTTAGTTTTGGCGCTTTTTTCATTTTGGAGATTTTTTTTTTCTCATTTTTTAGTTTTAAGGATTTTTTTAGTTTTTGTGCTTTTTCATTTTGGCGATTTGTTAGGGTTTTTGGCGATTTTTTCGGTTGTTTTTATTTTCAGCGTTTATTAGTTTAGATGATCTTTTTTCGGTCTTTGGTGAATTGTAGAATTTTTAGCGACCTTTTTTACCTTTGGTAAGGCTGTTAAAAACTAAGTTGAATTCGTTAATTAGAACTTTCAAGAATGGCCAATAAGAAGTTATAAATTTGTGACGATGTTGGCAAAAAAATCAAAAATGTCTTCTTTTTTTCATTTTAGCAGCTGTTTCGTGCATCAAGTAATAGCAAAATCCATAGGTCTATGATTTTGTTCAATAGTTCAAATCAAAATCGGATTAGAAACGTATTTCAATGAACAAACAAAAACAATAGGGGTCTAATCGTCGCTTTCGATAACGAGCTGATTCGATGACGTTTTTTCAGATTAAGGTTCGATATCGTATGCCATAATTTCAAACTTGAAAAACGTAAACGGATCAGCTCGTTATCGAAAGCGACGATTAGAATACAGTATTTCATTTTTTGAACCGAATAAAGACATAATGATCGAAACTATATTTTTGTAAAAAAAAATTAAAATCGAAAGCCATGTCGCTTACGTCTTTTGGCCGATTATGGCTCGATATGATCTAGTTACTCTACACATATTTGTGAGGTAGTTTTGGAATACGTTTTCATTCACGTAGTTGTAATTAAATATATTATAAAATACTATGTTCAATCAGAAGTACTTACATCGTTTGAAGGAACATAAGCCGATTTTATTGCTTCAGTAAGCTGCTCGTCTGCTAAAATTCTAGTTATTAAACGAGACCAAAAGCCCGATGGAAAATACGTCATTAGCAATATACGTCTCAGGCCCATTTCCAAAATATTGAAATCGCTATTTGAAGAGCTATTGCTTTCCACTGGCTTATAAATTAAACTATTTAGATTGATTTCATTCGAAACAGAACAACCTAAGTTTAAATTACGGCCACGACTACGCTGCGAAATCTATATAAGAAAATGAGAAAGATTTTTAAAATAATATAAGTGGGTGTGTATCAGCATTTATTGGAGAAATGTTCATTCTTTTCGCGAATAAAAAGCGAAACATTTCATTTACGTGAATAAAATATTAGCAAAAACTCCATGCCAATTAGCATAAGTTTCAAAATTTGACCATGTTTCATAAAGAGTTTTGCCATACAACTTTAAATAAACAATCACGCTAGGATTTAACAGTGAGTTAAAACTACAGGAACTCGTGAACACCTTGTTAAATTTCGTCACTTATGTATGCTAACTGGCATGAAGTTTTTTATTATGCATAAGGCTGTTGCATTTTATTGGCGATAAGCGAATTTTACATATCTACACACATACATGTACACATATACATATGTAAATACCTTAACAGTTGTCCCTGCGTTTGGTGCAACATCTTCATTTTGTGGCAATAACGAGGGTATTAATAAAGTTCGGGAGTCCCATGTCAAGGCCACTTCAAACTTGTTTAGCAGACAAACTATATACGAACGATTGGCATTCATACCCTGCTGACTATTTGTATTGCGAAAGAGTAAATTTAAGTCATCCAGTTTCATTATACCAGTACGAGCAAATGGATTAATCTCTCTAACAGTTACCACATGAGCCAACATATCACACAACCACTGAGGATCTAAGAAATAATAGTCCCTCAAAGTGGCATCATCATAATGTAATATCACACCGTTATCGTGTAAAAACATCGTGGCTTGATTAAGTTCTGACGAATCTCGAAAGCTTTTGTAATTGTGCAAACGCATTTCTTCCGTTACAAGTTTCCTATAGTTCTCGGAGTCTAAGACAGGATCCATACCAGCTGCTCTTAAATTGCACGCAACGACATTGACAATATCTTCCAGTGCAATATAACTGGCGGGTATTTTTTGAAGTAGAAGTGGTTCTTTCGAACCAGGTGATCTTAACAGAAAGGCCGTATCATATATTATGTTTGCCAAAAGGCGTATGTTATGCAATGTACGACAACTTATTTCTATAGAGTCGATAACACGAGGTAGACCGATTTTCTCAGCATCTGGTATGGCAATGAATTTTTCCCTAATGATTTGTTGCAATTCTTCGGCTTTTTCGGCAGAAAATGTTTCTCCAACAGCATCGAAATGGGTGCCCACTATAATTACAGGAGAGTTAGGAGCTCTAGCTTGAATATTGCCCAACCACTGCAGAATCTCGGCGAGACCTTTGTGACCGTCAGTTATCTTCCATAGCACTAAATACAGACTACGCTTAGATAGAAAATATTGATGTGTCGCATAGTATCTAAAAAAACGGAAACAAACAATTTATGTGCTTTCTTCTTTAGATTAAACAGATTTTTAAAATACTCTTTTTGGCCGCCGAAATCCCAAGTACGAAACATTACTGGACCATGTGAGCCGGGAGCCTTTTTTCTTTTCTCGCAAATCCAAGTACCAATATCCACACCCACCGTCGAAATATTTCCACCTTTTTGAAACTTGGAGAAATTCTTATTGTGTCCCATACGTTTAGCCCAATGATTTTCGGATGCTCTAGATCTTTGAGAGCCCACACCCTGTCGCAATAAATCCAATAATGTTGTTTTGCCAATGCCCTGAACACCAACCACCATCAATTTCATGCGCGCATAGGGTTGGGCATCTTCATAAATTGATTTTAAGTAACCGATTATATCCATAGTTTTGTACTTTTTACTTTCGATCATGGATTTGAGAGGATCTTGTAAAAGACAGCCACGTGTATTTAAATTCCAGAGGCGCGTTAGTAGCCCCAAATGAGGCGGCAGATCCATAACATTCACATTGCCGCTTATATTTAAAACACTTAAGCTGGTTAGTTCATGTAATGCAGTGGGTATCTCCTTTAGGCAGTTATTGCTTATATCCAACATAGAGAGATTGGGAAATATAAGTTTCGATTTGGTTAAGCCTACCACACTCCAATCTGAATCTTCCAAATCATTGAAAAGTGTAGTTACATCATCTGTGGACAGTTGAATGCGTGTCAATAGATTATCGGCCAAAATCAAGGTTCTCAAGGATTCCAGTCGCAAATGTCTTCTATGACGACAAACACTTTTTAGCACCGTATTTCGAAATGACAATGACTTGGGATTATTAGGATTATATTTGGCAAATGAAGGTATTTCATCATTGTCGCCGCCTTGGTTTTGAGCTACATAGCTGTAGCATAATAAATGAGGATCCGATTCAGTTATACGTGGCAAACTGGGCCAACAAGATATCTCATTATGACTTAGATCCAATTGTTTAAGTGCAGCAGGATAACTGGTCACATGACCCATGGAACGCAAACTATTGTAGGACATATTTAGGCGTGTTAAGTTGACAGCTAAACAGGGCAAAGCTGCTGGTATACTGGTGAACAGATTATTGGCTATGTTCAAACTATTAAGTTGTGAAACTCCCTCTTCCTTTTTTGACTCATTCCATTTCATGTCATTGTCTGTTATCTCCAAACTAGAAGACCATATATTACGATGTACCACCTGCTGTACGGTTAGAATGCGGGTTTTATTTCTACCTTCATTGTTATAGACATCGAAATTTGAAAATGGTTCCATATCCAACTTATCTAAACTCAGTTGAGACGCTGACGTTTGCATGGGAGGGACGGGCAAGTCTCTGAGCAAATTAAAAGCAATATTTAATTCTCTTAATTTGGGAGCTTTCCACATATCGAATGGCATTTCTTGCAGCTTATTATTCGATATATCTAATATAGCTAAGGCGGGCAAGTGAAAAACTTCGGCTGGTATTGTAATTAATTGGTTATCTTGAATATAAAACTCCTCTAAAACAGGCAAAGAATAAGAAGCACGACTACCGGGTGTATTAGCGGCAGGTGTTGGTAATTGTGTTATTTTATTTTGTGCTACATTTAAATATCTAAATTTAAATATGCGTTAGACACCTGTATAAGGAAATATTAAAAACAAATACTCTTACTTTAAAGAAACTAAACTAAAAATCTCTATGGGCAAACTGGTAAGATGATTATGAGAAAAATCAATACGTGTTATGGATGTTAAAGATACTTCGGTAATTTTGGGATGACCTTGTAGTTTAGGATTCAATTGTAAAACGCCACTCACCATCCAATTGACCCTGAAATGTAAAAATATAAATACATATATATGTACATATGTATATGCACAATAGAGGAAGTCCTTCTTTACAGTGGCACAAAGTTTGATGCAACAATCACTAAAGTCAAAAAATATTATGTTTTTAATTAAAAAATGCAAGTACATAATAATTATAATAATTAAAAAATGCAAATTAAAAAAATGCAAATTGCAAAAATGCAAGCTTAGGATTAACTATAGATATTGCGTATAATCTGGCTTAGTTCACTAGAAATCCCTGTCAAATGCTTGAATAGTTCACAAAACAAAAACTTTTCTGTATGTTATTTTCAGATTTTTATTTTTTGAGCAGAAAAAAAATAAGTTTATGATTTACATTTTTTCGAGCAGAAATAATTCTTATTTCCCGATTTTTAGGATTCCGTACAACAAAAGTGAAAAGGAACCCTATTGTTTTCGCTATGCTGTCCGTCTGTCTATCACAGGCTGTTTTTCTGACCTGATATGTTTAAAAAATATGTAGAACTGTAGCCGCTACAACAACAAATATATGACAGTTAAAAATTAAAGAGTGTTCTAAAACGGGCAACGAAAAATGTTAAAATCCCATGTAATATACTTACAATTATATATAGATCTATAAGTGTCGACACTTGAAATTTGCGAAGTTAGTGTATTTTTATACAGACTATAAAAATTAACACTAAAATTAAAAAAAAATCGCCAAAATGAAAAAGCACAAAAACTAAAAAAATCCTTAAAACTAAAAAATGAGAAAAACCAAAAAAATCTCCAAAATGAAAAAAGCGCCAAAACTAAAAAATCGCAAAAAACCGAACAAAAATTTATCGTTTACTACTTAATTTTTTTTAATGTAAACATCAGGTAAGATATTTGAATATATGTATAGGCTAAATTTCGTATAGTATTACATGTGTAGTGTCCGTAAGGAACCCTTCGCATGCGAATCAATAGGTGTGTTTTTTTTTTACTTTTGTAGTAAAATGCAGTAAATGAGTAATTACTGCAAAGATTTTAAAATTTACTCTCAAAAATAGCTGTTGCCGAAAAAAGGACGTAAGTAGTAAAAATTAGTAAGATTATGGAAAAATATATAAACTTTTGACTATTCAACTCTTTTTCTTATTGGTACTCGATACAATATTTTTATAACACGAACAATCTAAGAATAAGTTTTGTAACTTATTTCATGTAATATTTATAATTAATTTCTTTTTGAATAATAAAAATTACATGTTACTAATGCAAATGCAATACTAAGTAACCAGATAATTTACGGTTTTACAACTCTGGGTAATTAAAATAATTTGCAAAACAAAATTAATAAAATTAATTACAAAATATGTATATTAACATTTATTATTATTATGTTTTCTAAATTTATTATTTTTTAATGACTTTCACAATTTTTATTTAACTTTTTCTCAAATTTTTACACTTTTCAGTTGCTTACTTTTCATTTGTTTACATTTTGAATCATATGATTTTATTTTACTAAGCTTTACTACAACAAATTTGTGCAGTAAAAATTTGCAAAACACTGAGTCAAGAACTGTCACTTTACTCTCTCAGTTTGTGTTCTCATTCACTGTATTATGAGTAAACGAACGCAATTTAGTAAAATGCAGTAAAGTTCAGTTTAAATTTGTAAAAACTTTGCGTACGCGAACACACTTAATGTCACACTTTACTAAATTTATTATTTTTTCGAGCAGGAATAAAAGTTATTTCATGATTTTTATTTCTTCGAGTAGAAATAAAAATCAATTTTTGATTTCTACTCTTTCGAACAGAAATTAAAGTTACATTGTGGTAAAAAAAGATAAAGGAAAGACTGTAATAATATAATTTGAGATGATGGAAATAATGTATGTGTGTATGTATATCAATGCTGCCCACAGAGAGAAAACCGAGAGAAATGTATAAACGTATGTGCATTCAATTGTACAAAAAGCCGATTGATGTTCGGCACTCTGGTGCTTCTCTGGCCAGCAGTGATGTATACACATACATATGTATTTTACGTTTTTAAAGCATACTTATGTGAAAATTTTGAAAATAAAGACATGAATGTAATTAAAATTACCTCACAAACGGCAGTTGGACATTGGTATTATTGTGCCAATCAATTATAACCGGGGTATTGGGAAACATTGTACTATATGAAATATTTGTAGCAGAAGGCGTAAACACTTTAACTTCTACAGGAGTAGGCAAGCCTTTTTTATTTATTTTGTAGTCAGAGTCGGGATGGACACGCCTGGCAAGCAAACAATTTAATATTGGTTCATCCTCGGAAGCTACAGCTACGCTTAAAGCAGATCCATTGTCATCACGTGCTCCATATCTTTTGAGAAAAAAAAATGCAATAAAAGCAATAAACATTAGGTCCAAGATGAAAGAAATATGCTTACTTAAGCAGTAACTCCACCATGGGCAAAGATCTTTGTTTGCACGCTTCTGCTATAGGAACATTACTCAGTCCATAAATTTCTTCGCTACATTTTGGATCATTGTGATCCTCTACCGGTTTAGCAATAATATTTGGATTTGCACCATTTTGCAATAGCACTGTAACGACATCCAAAAAGCTGCCTCTAACGGCAGCCAACAATGGCGTCTCCCTCGCCGCACCACACAATAGATTAACATTGATTGGACATCTGTCACATTCTAGAGACTCTTCTTTCACAGTTTGTTCTCCGTCGCTACTTATGTTTAATTTGGACATAATAGCTTGTATGCCAAAGGATATGCGTTTTCGTGTTGGCGTAATGGGATTACTTTGGGGACTTTGAGCACAAGTTTTGCGCGCTTTCACTTTCCACTTTACCAAAACATTAACCAGAGCTTTGTTGCCCAAAATGCTGGCTATGTAAAGACTAGTTTGCCCAGTGACATCTTGAGCATTTGGATCAAATGGCAAACGCCATTCCCATATGCCTTCTTCATCGCGATATGTTGAGTAGAGGTATTCAGGATAAGGAAAATTGATAAGTAATTCCAGCAGGTCAATATGACCATTAATACATGCCGCATGTAAAGGAAGCCATTTTTCAACGGTTGATTGCTAAAACAGTTTTATTAAAATGCACAAAAAAATTATATTACTCAGTTAAAAAAAAAATTTAACAACAAATAATTAACTGTAGTTCAAGATAATAATACCCGGATTGTGCAAGTCATTCTCATGTCAACTCGTTAGCAGAATTTTACATTCCCGAACTAATTTTCTATTAGAATTGATTGCTATTTGCAACCACTTGCCATCCTGTCAGACTTACTTAGAGAAGCGAAATATAGTACGCAAATATAAATTATTTCCCATGAATATGATGCATGTCGAGATATACATATCGATGGCTTAATATGAGAAAGGCGGAACTCGAATTTTCGATATTTTATAGGACAATCAAAAGACTGAAGAAAAACTAAAGCATTTACATGCAGAAATAATTTTTTAAGTTGCCATAAGTCCTCGATTTTGAACTGTAACGTACTAATATATTCAAGGAGGATGCAGTTATACGTTGTCTCTCAGAAAACGTTAAAAACACGATTTTGAAAAAAAATTGAGATATGTCCTTTTTATATTAAGCCATCGATATGTTTAATTATTATTTGAAAAACTTTTTACATTTATGATGATAATACGTAGCTCAGAACAAAGAACAAACATTGTTCAATTTTAATCAGAAATAAAAAAGTTCAATTTTATTTCGAAAGTCGGCATTCGATTACTCACGGTCGAAATGCACCTTACACTCCAAAAATTTTATTTTCAGCTACCAGGTGCTCAAGATTTAAATGATGCACAAATCTGTGGTTTTCATGAATAACAGCACATGTCCAAAAATCGAATTTTTTCAGTAGAGGCAAAAACATTTTTTTCAAGCTTACATATTTAAGCACCCTATACACGATTCAATTCAATTTTCATTTGAGTCGGTTATTGTCCAAATCAAAGCGTATATGGATTTGTCAATTGATTAGTTTGGCAGTTGTCGAGTTGGTTGAAGAAAAATCAAAAGATTTTGATTTTTCATGTTGACTAGTAAATCTTTCAATTCGATTGTGGTGTGTGTGTTCGAGTCTTTTGATTAGCTGTCAAAATTTATGTTTGTAGCTTTATTTTGTATATGTTTTGTTAAAATTGTGTTTAATTTCATTGAATTTTAAATATATTTAAAAATATAAAAATTAATGAATGAATGCAATAGAAGTTTTAAATTTTTAAATTTGTAATTGTGAAAAAATGAATGAAAACCTTTGAACTCATTTCATGAAGTGTGTGGCCAAGAATCAATTCAATTGAAAGACTAAATTCACAATTGAATTGAAAGGTGTATAGGGTACTTTAAAATAAGGTAGAAGTCGTTTAAAAAAAACTGTGTACATAGAGCGACTCACCGAAAAAAAAGTTTTTTTACCCTTCTAAAGTTCGGTCTTTTTATTTATTATTTTATTGAGGATTCCCAAATATTTTACGGCTCTAGCGATGACCGTTCGCGAGCTGGACCGTGTCTAAAAAAATGTCTATTTTTGAAGTTTATGCCATATTTTCGAATTTTCTCCCAATACAACATATTAAAAAGAAGTACATCATCATTTTTTCAAGCCGCTTCCAATGGTGTATTAAACTTTGCCATTCGTACCATCTGTAATGCGTTATTCCATACATACTACGATTTGTTAAGTATTTTCACAGCAGCACCTGCTTATATTAAAATAAATTCCATTATTTTTGAAGTATTATTTGATTTGAGTCATTGTTAATTTATTTCTGTTGTTAGTTCTCCGGCGAACTTTTGAGAAAACTATTAACGGAAATAAATTAAAACTGACTCAAATCAAATAATCCTTAAAAGTAATAGAATTTATTATATTTTCAATCTTGCAGATGATGTACTTTTTTTTTTAATATGTTGTCTTGGGACAAAATACAAAAATATGCAAAAAAAACTTCAAAAATATACCTTTTTTAAACACGGTCCAGCTTCAGTTGACATGAGAATCTTATGTAGACTTTTGTTTGCCACTGTATTTGCACTCATTTTACCTGTATTAAATCAGGAAACTTTTCCAACATTGTTTTGGCAATATTGTAGTGGCCATGATGTACAGCTGCATACAAAGGTGAATATTTTGTCACGGTATGGGAACGACCATCTGAACCAGCATCTAATAAGCGATTTGTTATACTTTCGTAACCAGATTGGGAAGCCCTACATTAAAAATGTTAGATATTGAAATGTATTATTCAAACTGGCGAAGCTAAGCAAAATATCGTACAAAAATAATAAAGTATGTGCTCCAGCCGGTGCCATATTGACAATAATTTGCCGTTCACTTCCCAAAGCTTCCAAAAGAACACGTACAGTTCGTTCATCGCCAGCTGTCACCGCCTGTCGTAGCTCACGATGCTTAATCTGACGTACCTGTTCACGGGCATCTGAAAATACAATTTTGCACGAAACATTTACATACATACATACAAACATATTTCATTTTTAGTTTTTTTTATGTTTCATTATGTTATTTATTATTTATTCTGCTTATGATTCACCTAAACTCTTTGTAACTTCAATGACCTCATCGAGAAAATAGTCACAAGCGTCTAGAGCAGTTTCTGTACCCGACTTGGGTTTCTCAACAAAACTCCAATCCATTTTACAAAAATAAACGGAAAGTATTATTACATAAAATTATTTATTATACTACAAAGAAACCCCGATGTCGATAATTAATACTTTTCCACGAGTTAACACCCTAAACCGGGCAGTTGTTCGAAGCAACTAAACTAAAACTAGTACATGTTCGTTTTTCATTACAAGAGAATACCATCGTTAGTTTTGGTTAAAAATCAATTGTCAACATGTCACATAAAACTCTAAGATTTCATTCACAAAACCAGTCCACCAGCTGAAGGGTGGCGTTGCTTCTGATAAAAACACAACAACCAACCTAACCCAACCCAACCACCCACCCGTCATTGTTAACTTTATGGCTTGAAAGATATGTAATAACAACTGCGCAAGACACGCATAATGAAAATGCAATGCAAACATATGTACAGCCAACCAATCAACCATCTGTTGCACATGTACATAAGTATGTACATCATAGCTGCCTACTGAGAGAAAACCGAGAGAAATGTATAAGTGTATGTGTATGTGTAATTTGGCTTAAAAAGCGATACGAACTTTAGCCTGTTAAAATCATAAATATAGATACATACATATGGAGTTCGAATAATAATTAAAATTAACTAAAATTAATAGCCATGGGCCTGTGGCAAAAATTAAATAAAAATATACTTAATAGTAACAAACCAAAAAAGTTTGTCTTAAGTAGAACAAAAAATAAGCAAATTAACTAACATGTGTATAATTAGTAAAAGAACAAAACGACAATGGTAAGACTGTTGTAAATATAGAGATGGTAAAATTGAGCTTACAATACAAAAAAGCTTTCAGCAAATTGAAATACGATGAATCAAACAATTCACATATTCCATTTTGCAATAATGCTGAGTATATAAAGCAGAAATCTACATCAACTCACACCACACACAGTGGACCAAACACAAAACATCGCTGATGATGAAGGTTTAGTGGCCTTCGAAAACGGCTGGCTGTTCCGTTCAACTATGTGTTGTCAGAATATTTACAACAGACTTTGGTGTTATTTGTTCATTAATAATTATCACATGTAATTTGGCTTAAAAAGCGATACGAACTTTAGCCTGTTAAAATCATAAATATGTATGTGTATTCATTTGTATAAAAAGCCGATTGATGTTCGGCACTCTGGCGCTTCTCTGGGCAGCTTGGATGTAAATACTTATGTATGTATATCATGTTACACTAGGGTTTGCCAAAAACCGTGGAAATTAGAAAACCGCCGTTTCCGGTTTTAAGCCACTAAAACCGGTCGGTTTGGGTTCGGTTTCGGTTTTAAAAATCTGCATGTATATAAATAGGTATGTGTGCTAGAGAGACAAATGATGATTTAAAAATAATCATCCCTATCGTGAAAAACAAATGGAATTTTTCTTAATGCGAAATTTTCATTCCCCTCGAAAAGAAAAATGCTATCTTGAATATCCTGTGAAAATTTTCTTCCGTAAAGCTTAAAAATTAATTGAAAATAAGAAAAATTTAAGTTTAATAAAAAAACCACAAAAATTTTAGGTTATAAATGAAGTTTATTTAATTTAAAGTTGTACTCATGGAGGCGCTTCTGTTAATTTAGCTATTTTATCATTAAATATACCACCGTGGTGCACTACCATAAAATTTAATGTTTGTGAACCAAAGAGATTCATACTCTATGAAAAAAATTGTTGTGGGGAATTATTGTTAACAATCGTAAGGATTAAGCATGAATAGTTTTAACTTTTAAAATATAATTCGAAGAAAAATATCGAAATTGTTAGATGTAATAATTCAGTTCGCCTGCAAAAATAAAGGAAAAGTGGAAAAATGCACGTGAAAAATATTTTGCCTTATCGTGGTTGGCGTATTTCAAATACGACTGTTTGGTAATAGATTAAAGAATACAGTTTTTCTTTAATCTATTGCCAAACAGTCGTAGTAGTATTTGAAATACGACAACCACGATAAGGCAGATTATTCATGATAAGGGGAACCAAAAAAGGGAAAATATTTCTGGGAAATTGTTACTATAGGAGTGATAGAGTTTCTCTGGTTTGTATTCAATTCAGGTACTTATATTAGAAAAGGTACATTTAGTAGTGAGTATGTGTATAAAAAAAGCTAAAGAATAAAAGATTTATATTTAATTATTCAAGTAATAAAATTTCAGGAACGTTAAAGTGCTCAATGTAGAGTCGTTTAAACGAAATCTTATTTTTGTGCAGAGGTTACCAGCGACAGAAAACGCTCTTTCGCTTTCAGTGGAAGAGGACTTTATTATGTTATTGCCTTGTGAAGCAATATGTTGGTTGTTTTGTTGTTCGTTTTTTTATAAAGTACAAATTCTTGTCGAAGAACGTTAAAATTTTCGTCTTCTTGCTTTACATCTACTAGAGATTTTTTTGATAACAGATTACAATTCTTCCTGCAAAGAATTGTTAAATTTTCTTAAAATTTTACAATTTTCTTACCTTTTATTGTTACAGAATGTTTAGTAATGTATAAAAGTCTTCAATGCAAAGTACATTTGGTGTATTTTTAAACAAGATAATAATGTTAAAGTAAAACTTCAAAACAGACGCTTTTTTTGTCGGTTTCGGTTTCGGTTTTTATGGGTTAAAAACCGCGGTTTCGGTTTCGGTTAAAACCGAACGGCAATCCCTATGTTACACTATAGCATTTGGAAAATTTATTGCTGCTATTATTTGGGGAATCTCCTCCGAGGGGAATTTTTTTATTACTATTGCATTAATTAATTGATATATGTATGTATATACAAACATACTAATTAACTTTAGAGATTATAAATAATTACATACACGAGTACATATCGCTCATTTACTCAAAGAACGTCATAACTCAAAATAACTAGTTTGCCAGAAAACGAGTTGAAAGTTTTCAATTTACACACAACTTAATGGAAAAAGAAAATTTACGGCCATATGTATAAGCAAAAACTGGCATGAAGTTAGCATAAGTGGCAAGATTTAACATGATCTTAAAGAGTTTTGCCATGAAACTTCAGATTAAAAACCACGCTAGGACTTACTAGTGAGTTAAAACTACGTATTACGTGCTGAAAAATTTATAAATATTGATTTTATGCGACATTAAGGTATAAGTGAAAGCAAACTAAAAAATCTGCTGTTATTAGAGCTCCGTTCTCCTTTTTTGTGCTAATGCGTAAAGTTATTGTTATTAGAAAATCTTTAAAGTACAAAAAATAAAAAAGAATATCTACTTCTTTAAACAATCGCTAAAAAAGGTTCCGCAAAAAAAATATTTTTTTTTGCAATCGAATATTTCGGTCAAAGTTTTCAAAAATTAAAAATGATAAAACACAAAACAAAAAGAGCAAAAAAAATTTTTTGGTTGAACTTTTTCTGGAATTATCAATATGTATGTATGCACATACATATGTACAGTCGACGACAAAACTGTTCATAAAAAGTTCACAAGACCAAGCACTTCTTTTGATTTGGTGTTACTTTCCTTAGGAAATGGTGATCTTGTTAATTTAGATTCTTTTTTAGGGTGGCGTTGGCTGAAGTAGTTAGCACTTTGACTACAAAACCGAAGGTCCTGGGTTCGAGTCCAGTCTCCGACAGTTTCTACGCATTTTTGCTAATGTGCATTAATGTCCTTTGTATCAGTTGTTGTGGGAATAATTGTAGAGATGCAGGCATAAGGCACTGGTACTAAGAACTATATACTTCATCAGATACTAATCCTAATGTAACATCAGAGCGCCCTCCTTCGTTGTGTAGCAGAATCAGGGGCGAAGTAAAATAACCAATAAAATGGCTACTAAACACAGCTTCAGAATTTAATACGCCTCATTTAACACCAGAAGGCGCTGCAACACTGCATTATCAAAAAAGGGTACAAAAAAAGCAGAGTTGTAAAAGAATGAAGCTTTCCTCCATCTCTTCCTTCACCACCTGTCTTCTCTATCATCCTCTCTCACTATCTTCTTTTCAACTAACAGATAGCACAAAGGGATCATTGTTTTGGACTATAAATTTTACCCTTCCTTACCAGCAGCCTGCTAACCTAACCTAACCTACCCTAACCCAATTTAGATGGTTTCCTTTATGGCAGCGTTTAATATCAATACCAGCAGTTAGATTTTGTAGTTATTTATCCCTGCTAAATTACGGTGACCTAATCCTCTATGCCTCAAATGAACAATTGCTTAATTTTTATTAAGTTCGTTAAAAACGTATATATTTTCCTTAATATTTCATAGGCAATAATTTCGTTAAGTTTAAAAACACAATCTTGCAGTTCTTCCCAGTCAAGACTTTGATTGTCGTTAGACTCGGAAAATACAATGAATTTAACTTAGTTTTATTATTATTGTTCGAACTTCATTTGTTTCTATATTTATGATTTGATTAGGCTAAAGTTCGTATCGCTTTGTAAGCCAAATTACATGTTATAATTATTAATGAACACATAACACCAAAGTTAATTGTAAATATTCTGACAAACACGTAGTAGAACGGAACAACCAGCTGTTTTTGAAGGTCACTACACCTCCACAAGCGTTCTTTTGTGTTTGGTCAACTAACTGTGTTTGGTGTCAGTTTATGTAGATTTCTGTTTTATATAATCAATTTTCAGTGCAAATGGAATATGTGCGTTTTTACAATTTGCTGAAAAGTTTTTTGTAATGAAAAATCAATTTTAGCATCTCTAAATTTACAACAGTCTTGCCATTGTGGTTTGTTATTTACTAATTATACACATAATAGTTAATTTTCTTATTTTTTGTTCTACGAGTACTTAAGACAAACTTTTTTGGTTTGTTACTATTAAGAATATTATATTTTTAATTTTTGCCACTGGCTCATAGCTATTAAATTTATGAATTTGAAGTTTTACGGGAAACACAGGAAACTGCGACCGATAATAACTATTACATCCTTTGCCAGATGCTAGAACACTTCATATAGATCTGGGGATCTACTCAGTAGTTCGAAACGTTGTATGTTTATAACATGTGAATTCGAAAGAATTTTCTTTCGTTTCGAATTACACAGTAGATCCCTGCTCTCCTGAGGAATCTCAAAACAGCTATTGGTTCTAATATTTATTATTGGTAGTTGCCTATCTTGCCCAATTGGGTGTATCTTCTATAACAGCTTCACAGTCTTTAATAATGTGCTGTGATGGGATCTGCACTGGTTGTTACTCTCAATGCCAAGTCTGCAATGGCTGGAAGCTGGTAAGCATTCTTAGATTATTTTTACTTGAGGACATGAGAGCTTTAAATTGATTTTGGTTATACGTCCCAATCATTAGAATTACATGCCTCAATCCAGGGAGGTTGAACCAGAGCTACTCCTGGAATTCTTCGTATTCTATTCGATCCAAGTCGGTTCTGGTCCGACCATGGGTGTTCTAGCCCACCTCTTGGCTAGTTTGTCTGCATTTTCCTTTCCTTCCACTCCCACGTGTCCGGGAATCCAGCATACTGTGACCTTAGTCCTGCTGATTAACTGTTATAGCCTTATACGGCTTTCACAAGTTAGCTTAAAGGTAAACTCATATGAACTAAGTGTCTTAATGGCAGCCTATCTATTCAATAAGATGATTATTTATTTACTTCTATAGCCCCTGTCGAGATTAAATTGTGAGCATTTCTCAATGGCATAAGATTCTGAGTTTTTTCCAAAGACTCATAGTAGTTTATCCGCAGTCATACAACTGCCGTACCCGTTATGGAACCATCCGTATACCACCTGATGGTGCAAATTCTAAACGTGTATCGTGGTGGCATCTCCCTTCATTCCCTTGTATTGGCCATAACAGTAGCAAGCCTCCTATAAAAGTCATACGCTTTATTCATCACATCAGAGGGTTCCGAAAGTAACGCTAAGTGTCTTACCAGAGATGATAGCTTCCATTGGCTAATTATACAGTCGCTACCTGCGCTTATTTCCGAGATGTTGATGACTTTTTGTAGTAGGATAAGTCCTCATAGTTTCTGTTATACAGATAGATGCTAGCCTCTATAATTTCTCCAACTGATTCCTGTTCTTAGCCACCCTAACCCTGCTCGACCAAGGAGTAGTACCATAGGTCTCACTACTATGGTGTGTATTCGTCTTAGGACTTTGAGTATCCAACCGCATGTTTTACGTTCAAGAGATCTACTAACCATTACATAGTGCTTTTGTTGCGTTGTCAACAGTCGGCTCTTAATTCACATAACCGTTTTGAATCTAATATCACTCCCCGATACTTGATCTCCGATGCGCGTTCTAACAACACGTTATCGACTCAGATAGTTTGCCAGCATGGGGTGACCTCCTCCACATGAAGGGAACAATGGACAGGTGTAGGATTGATATTCACTCCTATAGATAAACACCATTCCTTCACCATCCTTAGTCCGTTCTGTATAATGTCACACAGCTTCTCTTCAATGCAAGGGGAGTGAAAATGATGTCATCGGCATATCTTTGACATTCTATGTCATTGCTCGTTAGTGTGTGCAGGAGCTCATCATCTACTAGACTCCACAGAAGTGGAGAAAGTACAGCTCTTTGGGGACATCCCTCGTCGTCCTTAGTGTATAGATTGCTCCTCCACTTGGGTATCGACAGTCCTGCTGCCGAGCACAGCTCATACTCATTTAGTTACGCTATTGCCAACATCCTTAATTCTGCGAAGGACGCTTACACTACGTCTATACTACTTTGTACGGTGTTCGTCAGTTGGTACAATATGGTTTCCCTTGAAATACCCGCCCTGTCTGCATGCAGTCGGACATAGTCATCAATTATTTTTTCCATGATCTTTAGCATGAAAGAGTTTGAACTTGTGTGTTGGAATGACTTTAGAAGTGTAATATCCTTTCTACCTATCTTAGATATAAAAATCGCTATGCCCCTGTTCCATACCTGAGGTATGTAGTGTAGAACTAAGCTTCCTTTCCCCATGCTGGAGATATTTTGCAAGGATAACATCCACACCTGGCGATTTGTATGGTTAAAGAGTGCCAATAGCCCATTCTATGCGCAACTCAATGCATAGTTTCCATGCAAAGTCTCAGGACTATTTGTTTCTTCTCAATCCTGCAGATAGTTTCGGTTCTTCTTTTGTAACTACCCGAAAAGTGAGTTGAGAGTAACTGAAACGTATTATTTCTGTCACTTCAGGTGTAGATGTCATCTTTCGTTTTGAGTGATAGTAACGAATTCACATACAACACACTATTAAACCTCCAATTCTAGTTGAATCAATATCTCTACCATCTGCTTTGTGAACTTTGCTCTCTTCTCCATTTTTAAAAATAAATAAGGATCGTATTTCATGTGAAACCAAACACTGGAATCTATCCTCCTTCCCTATAACCTATTTTCCTAGTTCTAGCACAATGCATTGCATGAGTAGGGGTTATCCCCTGAGTGCTGGTCCTATAAAAATAAAAAAATAATAAAAAAAATAATCAAATCCTTTTCATGTGACATTCATTCAAAGAAATTTGTGTTGACGCTACATTGGTGAAAACTTTGTTTTCTATTTTTAATTTGTAGCAATCTTTTGATATTACCAAGTTTATTATAATAATAACATTTTAAGCACATTCTTTTTTGAATCTTGGTTGACGACTTTTCAACGCTTCATTTTCGGTAACTTTTGATACATTTTCAGACTTATGCATTCGTTCAGTTTCATCTAATAGCTTTTCTTGCACATACTCTAATACCCCTTTTAGACACGCAAAGTTTACTTTGCAAAGTTCCAATGCAGGTGAGTGAGAGACAGAGAGAGAAATACTTTCTCTTTCTGTTTTTCTCCCAGTTGAATTTTTTTGCAAAGTAAACTTTCCGTGTGTAAAAGGGGTGTAACATACACTTTTCCACAAACAAAGTTTACTTTGCAAAGTCAAAATTCAGCTAGGAGAAAGACAGGAAGAGACTGTACTACTACCTATGTCTTTCACACAGCTGAATTAAGACTATATAAAGTAAACTTTGCGTGTGGAAAAGGGGTATAGTTTTATTGAATATGCCGAATGACCTTGAATTCATGTAACACCCCTTTTAGACACGCAAAGTTTACTTTGCAAAGTCTTAATTCAGAGCTGTGCAAGACAGAGGAGGAAATACTTTCTCTTTCTGTCTATCGCCCAGCTGAATTAAGACTTTGCAAAGTAAACTTTGCGTGTCTAAAAGAGGTATAAGCAAAGTTCTAAGGGATTTTTGGCAAACTACTTAGCACAACACTATCATTGAATTGTCTATGTTCTCTATTTAGCAATTGAGCTCTTAACCCCCCGTCTAGAATGGCAATAAATATGTTGGCAATATAGCAATAACGCCGGCAGAATAGCGGAACAATATTGCTTATTGCTTTACTTATGTTAAGGCTATGGGAAATCGTAGCCAAAATATGGAAAAAGTCAACAGGGAAGGTGCAGAATAAAAATATAATTCACTTGTAAATATCTGGTTAGTCGAACAATTTTTTATTTTTAAAAACTTATAATAATACAAATTACTTCACTACACACGTTTTTAAGAGACTATTTTTCTTTTTTAATATGCATACATATGTATATTTTATAAATTTCAATAATGTTATCGAAATGCCAAACACAATACAAAAAAGTCGAACATAAATTAACACCGAGTTTGACGTTTCACGTTCGCAATAATTGTCAACGAAAAACTGTTGACAATTATTGCCACAATTATTGCAAGTACTGGCAATGAGCTGTCTACATTGGCAATATCAATAATTTGACATTTGCTGCAATATATGTTAATGATTTTATTGCCAGTCTAGACGGGGGGTAAAAGATTTAAATTGCTAATGTTTTATTGCATACTTTCTTTCACATTCTATTATATACCCCTTTTAGACACGGAAAGTTTACTTTGCAAAGTCTTAATTCAGCTGGGAGAAAGATAGAAAGAGATAGTATTCCTCCATCTGTCTTTCACACAGTTGAATTAAGACTTTGCACAGTAAACTTTCCGTATCTAAAAGGGGTAATATTCTTATCATAAAGCTGCGCAAAAGAAGTAATTTAGATGGAATTGCTTTCCTCCCGTATGTATCCCGTATCAGAGTACAGAATGAAACCATTCGCATTTGCTAACAATTCATAAATTCGTTGCTTTTGCCATGCATCTATTCGACAACAATAACAAATTTAATTGCTATGATACAATTCGTTGCGATTTGTTGATTGCTCATACGCACTCTGTTATTACAATGTCGTTATAACACAAGCAGTGAAATGAAATGATGCAGCATGAATGAATGGATTTCTTTCATACCATTCACTCAGTATTCGCTGATCTTTTGTATATCACGTTTAAATAACAAGTTTATTTTATGTGATTTTAATGTTATAAATAAAAAAATGTAGTGTGAGGGTGAAATTTTAGAAAAAAATAATGCCGATATTTATTTACAGTGTTAGAAAAAAAGAAAATATAAAAATTAAAATTTGGAAAAAGTAAAATAGATCTGAAATGTATTTAAAATAATCGTTTCATATAAAATTTTACATAAAATGCATTTCAAATCTATATCGTGTTTTATGAATACTAATGTAAGGCTTAGTTTACATCTGGCACTTCTTGTGTGTCATTTACCAAAAAAAAGCGTAACCAACTAATTACTAATGAAAAACTGTTTGATTCATACATGTATTTATTGATTTAAACAGTTTGCAATCATGTTGGACTCTATAAAATTGTATATTAGTTATGTATGAAAATATTTAACTTAATAAATACATGTCTGAATCTAAAAGTTTTTCATTAGTAATTAGTGGTTACGCTTTTTTTACGATTGTGTGGCACATGGCACACAGATGGAAACCAGGCCAAGTTTTATACAAGCACAAAGTACAAAGACTACGTTGTGTTCAATAAGAGTAGAAAGTATTCGCACCATTCACTGAGTATTCGTTGCTTTTGACAAGACCAGTGAACATTTATATAAAACAAACAATGCAAGCAATAAAATTCGACGCACTCATATCTTTCGATTGTGTCATGCGTTGTTTTTTATATGTTGTTGTTGTTTAAATGTTGACAACAATATGCAGGTTTTTTGTGATTGTATTCAAAACAACAAAATAAGGCATTCAATCTGTTCTCTGTCCCGTATCTTCAACCACATGGTTTTTGGTGGCGCGTCCATCCTTGTGAAATTTATAAATCAACTAAATTATTTTTTTAAATTATCTTCTTTTCAAAGTAATGAAGAAGGTAATCTCACCAATAACGATTTTCGTGCCTTAGTTTTTCCAATTCTAGTATCTCTCATTTATTGAAACAACGTCATAACTCAAAATATGTAACTTCTTAGTTAATGATGCAGAATATCCTTACTCGTATTGTGTAAAAATCTCATCAAATATCTCGTTTACTCAACTATTGGGAGAAAAATAAAATTTTATTTTTCCTTGAAGTTGGTTGTAAATTGAAAGCTTTAAACTCGTTTTCCGACAACTTAGTTGTTTTGAGTTATGACGTTGTTTAAGGAAATGAGCGATATGTCTAATACCTCTAATACCTACATGAATTAACTGACGCTATCTTTAAAAAACTTTGAATACATGCGCATTCGTCCAAAAAGCTGGCGGTATATCACCGGAGGAAAGATTCCCCATGTACAAACTTATTAACCTTTATTCCAGTTGTCGACATCGACGTCGCTTTAACACAATACCAAAAGCTGGGGCTTGTTTACTCGCTCTCGGAAAAGAAACGACTAGGTTTGCAACTTAAAACAATAAAAACTAAATTCGAAAATAAATTTAAAACAATTTAGAACTACTACAATTTAGAATATAAACAAAACGTTAAGGAATTGACAAATTAAAAACTTAAACGAACGGTTACAACTAGTTTGTCAAATACTTTTCTAGTCTGACTATATTTGTAATTTCACATACACACAACCGTACACATGTATGTATGTATGTACGTATATTGCAAAAGCACTAATGCAATCTCATATGATTACAACTTGGCAGCCCTTCTAAGATAAATAGTGTATACTTTGTGATAAATACCTGGATCCAATAAGTTTTTGCAACTACCTGTAATTTCTTTTTATATATTTCTTAATCTGCACAATTAATGCAACGTTAAAAATCAATAAAGTTATGTTCTCATAACTATAGTACAATTGAACATGAATTACTAAACTGAGCTCACCTTCATCAGAGTCACTCATTGTTTCTTTGTTTTGTGTTTCTTAATTAAATTTTGCAAACGTATTATGTTAATAGAACATATTTTTTATATCCACAGAATTCGATGTTCAAAAATATTTCACTTTTTACGAAAAATTAATAAAAACTTGCATCTCAAAACTCCAACAAATGTTTATTTTCGTTTTAGTAATAGTGTTGACTATGAAGCGACTTTTATGACGAGTTAACAAACAATAACATTGAAGCGATTTTATATTGGAATTGTTCCCACAGCTGTGAAATTTTTTAAATTTTGCAGCCTAATTTAAGAGTTTTCAACGTTCCAAACTTCAGGAAACTAAGAAAATTGCATAATATGTTTATAGTTATTTGAATATTCAACAGAACTATTAATTCATCTAGATTTGCTTTAAACGTGGCTGCAAGTTTACGGTGACATACGTGTGCTCATGGTGGTGTCATAACATAACCGCATTAGCGATCTGATGATTTTGAAAATGCGACTCTGTATGGTAAAATGTCAAGCAAACTAAAAAGCAATTGATGAAACCACGCAAGTAGACAAATAGAAAAATAAAAAATACGTGAAAAAAGGAGAAGTCCACGGAAAAAAGTTTGTTCTTATATTTAAAAAAAAGCTATAAAAACAGTAAAATTGTGGCAAAATTTAAGTGTTTTTAAACAGGTTCCCCATTTAATATGAGTTTAAATACGATTTTTAAGATTGTAATATCAATTGTTGAGTGAAAAACAGCTCAGATAAAATTCTTAGAAAGTAGTGAGGTTGCCCTCTACTTGTTCAGTTCCGTGAAAAAAAGGAAGGAACTTATTTCATTCTGTTTTAAAAACAAATTACATATACACAAAACATTTAAAAAAAGGTATGTATGTAAATTTTAAATTTTTAATTAAAAAAATACTATGCCTCTCTTACATTAACGAGGTTTGGAAAGAGATTCCCGAAAATATAAATGTGTGCGTGTGTTTATTTTTCAACAGTTTGGGTGCGACATAATGTCGCAAAAAAATAAAAAATTTTCGACAACGTCAAGAGACGCGACGTTGACAGTGCTGCATAGTCAAAGTACAATCAAAAACGTAAAAAATAGTTTTGTTTTTATTACA
This sequence comes from Tachina grossa, assembly GCA_949987645.1. Lineage (NCBI taxonomy): Eukaryota > Metazoa > Arthropoda > Insecta > Diptera > Tachinidae > Tachina > Tachina grossa. The sequence continues at coordinate 173,519,836 of OX465274.1, forward strand.
TGTTCTTTTGCTTTTTTACATAAAAAAAGGGAGTAGAAATACATGATAGTTTTTTGTTTTTCGAAATAGTATGCATTTCGATTCAATAGTAAATGTTGATTATGAGTACTACAATATGCATCTAAAACGGAAATATCATACATACATATTTATGTAAATATGTATGTATGCACTTATGTACATATGGAAGTGTAAATAATGGTGGACACAAAGAAACATTTTCAGTCCTTTAAACCTAGACCGACCTAGATATGAGACAAAAGTTTTCATGCAAATTGATTTATGTATTTACGAAATTGTTTAGCAAATGCTAAAGGGGCTAAAATTTCCAAGAAGAGCTTAAATTAGTGATAAGACTTCCGTAGTAGATAAGGTATCATTACAACTCAACTATTTAGCACTTATCAAACTGTATCTATCAAACCATATCTACTATTTTGGAGCATTATATTTAACTCCCTAATACTTTATCTTTTTGAAAATAATCCTCTAAGATAGCAGGTAATACTTAACCCTACACACCTCGAACTTACCGCTCTAAACCTAACCTTTCGACGTTTCGACGAGCATATTTTGGGGTGTATAATATCGGTTCTAAACATATATATTTTTTTTCTTTAAACACACACGTACATTTAGCAAGTACTTTGTTAGTAAATAAAACCATATATTTCCATTCTGTTACAAGTACATATAGGTATTTACTAAAATCAATTTTTTCAAAAAACACTATTTTTTGGAGAAAATTTATAGAAAAAAAAAACAAAACAAAAGAGCCTTTTTCTCTTTGACAAAACTTAACTATAACACAATTATCATTTTAAAAAAATATATAGAATTAATTTTTTGAAGCGCATTGTTCGCAGAAATCAACTTTATGCTCACCACCACTCGTCGAAACGACGAACAAGTTTGTAATATCTCCAGAAATTACGTGCTTACGCGCCGAGTTCGGTAATCTCCTGCAAAAGCTCAGCGAAAACTAAGTTGGCAAGAAACTTAGCAGCGAAATGTGCACATATTTAAAAGAAATAGCAATTTTTCCGTTCGGTGTTCATAGTTTCGAACGAAGGTTATGTGTCTAGGGTTAAAGCCATAAATTTATTTAATAAATTCAGAAAAGTGCCCTATTTAAGGTCTTTACAAGGAATATGTGAGTTTTTCGCTGATGTCTCACAAGGATTTGTTCAATTATTTTTAAATGAAATAACGAGTCCACGTGCAGACTAAACAGCTGGACCTATTTTGATTTAGTTTTTTCTGTTTGAAAGGTGACTTGATCGAGAAGGTTTTTAGCTATGTTTTAATAAAATCGGTCCAGCCGCTTAGAAGATATTACATCTTTTCTAGAAATATTCGGGGCTTTTTAAAATTTTGAATTTTTGTTATTAATTAGTGTCACCCCTTTTACACACGGAAAGTTTACTTTGCAAAGTCTTAATTCAGCTGTGTGAAAGACAGAGGTAAGAATACTTTCTCTTTCTGTCTTTCTCCCAGCTGAATTAAGACTTTGCAAAGTAAACTTTCCGTGTGTAAAAGGGGTATGTGTTAGGTTAGGTTAGCAGGTTGCTAAGAAGAGCAAGTATGGGTTATGGATTATTTGCCACTTTTGGATGTTTGATAATACTTTCTAAGCTATTTTGGCCCTTTCATTTCAGAACTCAACTAACTATCTACTTTAAACCTTTAAAAATATTTTTAATCCCTTCTTGTTTCAAAAACTACTTTTGCAAACGTGTCGCGTTTCAAATAAATATTCCTTAAAGTATGTACAGTTTACGAATAAACTCTTCATACATGGCGTTGGCTGAAGTAGTTATCACGTTGGGCTTGCGATCGGTCTCCGACAGTCATTCAAAATTACAACACCACTCATTTTTCTGATGCGCATTAGTGTCCCTTTGTATAGACACTGGTCACTGAAAAACACCGGCTTCAGCGGATACTAATCCTAATGTAACATCAAATCTTCCTTCGCCGGTATTGTGTAGCAGAATCATAGGCGAAATAAAATAACCAATAAAATGGCTTTTAAATACATAATATGCCTGTTTGACACCAGAGGCACTGCAATACTCTATTATTAAAAACGTGCAAATGGCAGAGTTGTAAAAGTATGAAGCTTTCCTCTATCTCTTACTTCACCTCTCTTCTCTATAACTATCTTTTTCCTAAATAATGTAGCACCTAGTAATAGTACTAGGCATTCATTGCCTGTGGGTTACTTCTCTTAAAAAAAGAAAGTAGATACAAAATAGTTTGTGGTAACACATACTTATGAAACTTCGCTCTTAATGCACATAGATATGAAAAATTATCAAAACATGCCGAATTTAAAAAATAGTATTTTTTTGTTTTCATTTCGTGTAAATCACTTAAATTATTGATTATGTTTTTCTTTAATATTTTGTTATTGCAATTAGTTAATTGGAGCCAACGTCTTGCCTCACATATTCATATAATAGTAAAATGGCACCGTTGGCAGGTCCTTCATTTTCAATAGACACCTGGAAGAATGATCCTCCAGATGTGGAACTCAAATGCTTTTTACCAAATGGAATATTTTTGACACTGAATGTACCCGCTACAGCCACCATTAGAGAAATAAAAACGGTAAACTTTATTTATTAAAATAAAAATAAATAAATAATAAAAAAAGAATAATGAAATAATCATAATGCAACTATTAAATCTTATTACGTAATACACTGCAGGAAATGGTTCAACAATCCAAAAATTATCCACTTCACAATCTAATTAAAGATGCGTGTGACTATGAGGTCAGTGGTATATCATCCATTGCTCTAGTGGAACCGTTTACAGATGAAACCAAACGTCTATGTGAAGTTCAGCCTTACTTTTGCCTTTTACGCTTGGGAGAACGTAGTAATGCTACAGCAATTTCCAGTGACTATGAACTATCGAAGTTGGTCAGTAATATGATTGGTAAATCTTTCGAAGATTATAGCGCTCTACGCACTCCCGAGGAGGATGATTTCCGTCGAAAAATTACACTAATTTGCGATGAAATTGAACTCGAACGTTCAAAATATAGTTGGGTTGATAAATTACTATATGAGCATCCTTTGCGTTTGGCTAACAACCCGGTTATGCCAGAGATAATACGAACACGTTTTCGTAACTCAAATTTTTTAGTTGTTGTTAAGTTAGAAAATGATGAAACTTCATTCACGATCTCGGTCAGTGATCAGCACACACCACGAATACTTGTAGAAATGGCCCTATCGAAAGTTCGAAAATCTCAAATAAAAGTTAGTGATCGCGCATCAGATTACATATTAAAAGTGCGTGGGCGAGACGAATACCTGTATGGTGATTATCCCCTAATACAGTATATTTATATACAAGTAAGTAGAACTGCGTGTTGACAATCAATATTATATATACATATGTATATATCAATATGTGCATACATATTTATAAAATGGTTTGTTTGAATATCACAGGAAAGTCTTTCTGGTTCTGAAGTTCCCAATGTCGTACTGAAACCCATACATACACTACCTTCATACATTAGCCATAAACAAGAACAAAATGCTGCCCCCAAAAGACCACCCAAGCCGGAAAGTCTCCGCAACCAATCGAATGAAGTTAGGAATGAGGTTAAGCGTAAAATAAAAAGTTCATGGGAAATTGCTGAACATTTTCGTTTGCGGCTGCATCGCGTTGATAATGTTAATTGTGATTTAGCTAGAGGCATTAAGGTGGGCATCCACATCGGTCTATATCACGGCGAGCACAAGTTGTGTGCTCAACATTCAGTTGATATTGCCTGCAGTAATAATCGTTCATTCACATTTGACAAGGACATAGTCTTTGATATTCCCATACAAAACTTGCCACGCATGACTAAACTTTGTATGGTTATCTATGAAGTCACGAAGACATCACGCTCGAAGAAATCATCTAACACTAGCAAAGAAAATACCATACTTAAGGATGGAAATGTAAATACTAACTCGTTAGCCTGGGTGAATACCACGATATTCGATTATAAGCACCAATTGAAAAGTGGTTGTTTAACACTACACACTTGGACTTATGCTGATGACTTGCATTTGGATGAAATATTCCATTCTTTGGGCACCACTGAACCAAATCCACAAAAAGATGAGTGTGCTGCGGTACAACTCACATTCCATTGTTACGGCTACGACAATATACAGTATCCTTCGGAAGCAAGTGTTTTGGAATATGCCTCAAAATTAGCGGCTTGTAAAGAACCCCTAAGTCGCGGATCGTCTCAAGATGCTGGGACCACTGCTAACAATGCTGTCTCACAGTATTCACGTAACGTTCATAAACTTGATGAAATGCATGATCAGGATCGCAACGATATATGGGAGAGAAGGTAAGTTGTACTTTTTTCTTTAATTAAAAGAACATTAATGAATGGAGTGACATTCATTAAATTGTGCAGATATGCTATAAAAGAAGATCAACCGGAAGAGCTTTCTCTTCTATTGCACTGCGTCAATTGGAATGAGCGTGATGAGGTGGCCGAAATGTGGCATTTGCTTAAAGAATGGCCAAGAATATCCGTGGAACGGTCACTTGAGTTGCTGGATTACGCTTACCCAGATCCGGCAGTTCGAAATTTCGCCATTCGTTGTCTTAGAAACTTGAAGTAAGTGCAATTACAAGATTTGAAATCAAAAATATGAAACTAAAAACTTATTATTTCCAATCACACAGAGACGAAGAGCTTTTACTGTATCTGCTACAGCTGGTGCAGGCCATGAAACATGAATCTTATTTAAATTGTGCACTTACCACATTTGTCTTGGAACGAGCTTTGCGAAATCAACGTATTGGTCACTATTTCTTTTGGCATTTACGTTCAGAAATGCAAACGTCTTCAATGCAAACACGTTTTGGTCTACTGCTTGAAGCATATCTCAAAGGTTGCAAACCTCATGTGGCCCTGTTGCGCAAACAGTTGCATGTTTTGGAGAAACTGAAACAAGGATCTGTGCTGGCGAAAAAGGGCAGCAAGGAAAAAGTGAGAAACCTTTTGCAAGACTTTTTGCGGAATCAGCGAAACAGTGGTGTCTTCCAAAGCATACAGAATCCTTTGAATCCCAGCTTTCGATGTAAGGGTGTAAAGCCTGAGAAATGTAGAGTTATGGACTCAAAAATGCGTCCTCTTTGGATTGTATTTGAAAATGCGGATCAAAACTGCAACGATATTTATATAATATTTAAAAATGGAGATGACTTAAGGCAGGATATGTTAACCTTACAAATGCTGAGAGTTATGGATCAGTTGTGGAAGAATGAAGGGTAAAATAAAATTGTCGAAGACATTAAACAAATCTAATTTTGTATGCATACTATTATTTTTTTTTTCTTTTTAATTTAGCATGGACTTTCGCATGAATATATACAATTGCATTAGTATGGAGCGCCGTTTGGGAATGATCGAAGTTGTTCTCAACGCCGAAACTATAGCAAACATACAAAAGGAAAAGGGCATGTTTTCAGCTACATCTCCTTTCAAAAAAGGCTCATTATACAGCTGGCTGAAGGAGTACAATAAAACAGAAGAAGAAATGAACCAGGCAGTTAAGGAATTTACTTTAAGTTGTGCTGGCTATTGTGTAGCCACGTATGTGTTGGGTGTAGCAGATCGTCATTCTGATAATATTATGGTTAAACGTAATGGTCAAGTAAGTTATTTAACTCTGCTCTTTTTTCATTTATGTTAATAGCGAAAAAATAATAATAATTAAATGTTTCGGTTAGCTTTTCCATATTGATTTTGGGCACATATTAGGCCATTTCAAGGAAAAATTTGGTGTACGTAGAGAACGAGTACCCTTTGTTTTGACTCATGATTTTGTGTATGTTATAAACAAAGGCAGGGCCGATCGTATGGCCGAAGAATTTCGTTTATTCCAAGAAATGTGTGAAAAGGTTAGTAAAATGAACTTTTTAAAATTGCATATTTTTTTAGATATTTTCATTGTATTTCAGGCATTTTTGGTTTTGCGTAAACATGGCTGCCTTATCCTATCATTATTTAGTATGATGATATCGACGGGACTGCCAGAACTATCATCAGAAAAAGATTTAAACTATTTAAAAGAGACTTTGGTAATTTTATTTTATATACATACATACATATTAAACTAATTTGTCCAATCATGAATAATCCCTCGGAGAGAAAAAATTCCTCCAATCATAAATTTCTTGGGAACAAAAAAGAATAATAAGTGGCATCACCGCATTACGAAGCTCGTTGTTTTGCTTGTTATGGTAGGTACAGACTTAGCAACGTGTTTATGCAACCAGGCAGATTGCATTGTCGGTCGCATAGTGTGTAGTCTTGTTTATGGTTGCATTCGAAGTTGCTTTCGAAGTTTCGAAAATATCAAAATGTTTTGATGTTTATGGGTTGCATTGGCGGTTGCATTGTAGGTTGCATAGTCTGTATCAAAATATGCAACATGAAATATAAACGTGTTGCGTAAACACGTTGCAAAGTGTGTACCCACTATTAAACAAACGCTAAATTGCATTTTTCGTAATAAGTTAAAATAATTGCACTTTTTCTAGAAAAGGAAACGATATTGGTTTTCCGCTCACATGAGAAAAAGAGACTGAAAAAGGGGTTTCTTAAATAACTTTTTGGCTGAATTCAAATTTTATTTCCGCTTTTATTAATTTTTTTTTTGTTGCAATTTTTGAGGTATGCAAGGCCGAGCCGATATCTGTCTGTCTCTTATCTGTATGCGATAGATAAGCAGTGATTCAAAGACAAAAAGGTTCATGTGTATAATTCATTAACGTTTGATATGAATTGGTTGATATATACCCTGCAGAAAGTGCGAATAGTGAAAATGTACTGAGTCGCTTTTGACTTTGTCACCAGTACTACTCTACAATTATTCCCCATACAATACTTTATGCTATAGACATTTAGCATGTGCTTGTCATTGAAAATCTACTAGTAACACTAAAACAATTGACTAGGTAGTGAATTCATAGTTCTTATGGGAACATGGATACATACCAATCAGACATTTACTGGTACATTTCTATACCTTACGTACATACAAATTTATGTATATTGACAAGTTGTTGCAAAATCCACCAGAAATACACCACATCTGTTTTCTCTATTTTTTTATACTGACGAATAGAAGAGAAATTGTAGACAATGTAACTACTACTAGAATTTTAGTGTTGACATAGAGACACTTGCCCCCAGTCTGACTGCAGGGTACATACATATATACATACATACATATATGATCGGTGGAAAGGTAGCTTCCATACAACAACTACAGGGTGGGCCAAAAGAAACCAAGGGGTGTAAAAGTTTAATAACTTTTTTGTTTATTAACTTTTTTTATTTTTTCTTTCAGATTATATAATATACAAAATGGAAATTTTTTTACACTAAGTATGAAAAATGATGTCTCTTAAATGACCACCGTTTTCAGCTTCGCACTGTTGGGCTCTTTTTAGAGCATTTTCCATAACATCTTTCAAAACTTGTGGCTGTAGCGTTCGAATTTCTGCAACAATGTTTGCCTTGAGTTCAAGGATTGTCTCTGGCTTGTTCACATACACTCGCTCTTTCAAAAAACCCCAAAGAAAATAGTCGGGTGCTGTCAAATCTGGCGATCGCGCTGGCCAAATAATTTCCGAATTTCGAGAAATTATTCGCTCTCCAAAAATTTGACTTAAAAGTGCCATTGTGTCTCGGGCAGTATGGGCAGTGGCTCCGTCCTGCTGAAACCACATACCAGGTCTGTTTTCAAGAGCAGGACGTAAAAAATTTTCTATCATAAACCGATACCGCTCTCCATTTACGGTTACAGCACTTCCATCTTCATTCTCGAAGAAGTAGGGCCCAATGACATTTTCAGATGTGATCCCACACCATACTGTACACCTGATGGGGTGCAATTGGCGTTGATGAATGGCTCTTGGATTTTGAGAACCCCAGAACCTACAGTTCTGCTTATTAACAAAGCCATTCAAATGAAAATGAGCTTCATCACTCATAATCAAATTTTCAATAAAGTTGATTTCATTTCTGGCCAACTCTTGAAATTTAACTGCAAAATTTAGACGTTGCCGATGATCTGCGGGTTTTAATTCTTGGTCCAATTGCACCTTATATGGGTATAAGTGTAAATCTTTTTTTAAAATGCGCCGTAGTGACGTACGAGACATTTCTAGCTGAGCAGAACGCCTTCTGCCAGATGTTTCTGGTGCTTCGTTAACACTTTGCTGTACTCGTTCAATATTTTCCGCAGTGCGACTTAAACGTGGTCTACCGGTTCGAGGCAAATCTCTTACGCTGCCATGTTGGTGATGACGATTAACTAAGCAACGAATCATCGCTTCAGAGGGCGAAATTCTGACGTTAAAATGTCGACGATATGCTCTTTGCGTTAAAATAATTGATCTCTGGTTTAAATAATAAAATTCTATTGTTCTGGTTCTCTGTTCAGTTGTGAACCTCTCCATTATAAATTCTCCAAGTGTTGTCTATATAATCTGAAAGAAAAAATAAAAAAAAATTAATAAACAAAAAAGTTATTAAACTTTTACACCCCTTGGTTTCTTTTGGCCCACCCTGTACATACCTCAAGAACTACAATTGTTAGAATTTTCCAATCTCATGAGGTTTACTATCAGTGTTACCATATGTGAAGATTTATCTTATTTTTGAAGTTTTTAAAAAATTAAAAGATAAAAGATATTTGGTACTTTAACTATGTTATTGAGGTTTCTTTTCACTAAACTACTTGCATATTTTCTTATTTGCTTCGCATATATCTTAGTCATATTCTGTGTACTAAACATTTTGTGTTATTTATCTTAATGTTAGTTATTTTTGTTAGTTCACTGAAAACAAAATAAATTTTAACTGAATTTGATTTCGAAAAAATCAACGCATCTTAATATACTTTCGAGTAAAATCACAAAAAAAGATTTTTAATGAAGAAATAAGATTTTTGACATTTAAATATGTCAATACTGGTTCCTATGAATATAAAACATGCCCACCGAAAATTTTTTGGTAGAAGTCGTAAGCCAAAATGCATCTATTACAAGCTTAACGAATAACAAACCTAAATTCTCTATATTCATTCACAATAGCGGAATTTGGTAAATCGTGGTAAATTTAAAATACGGCAATAAGAAAATTCATACATTTTTACTTACCTATTTCTACATCATCTGCTATAGTAAAAACTATAGTAAATGCAGCTGAAAGATGCTACCGCTCCACAAAATTTAAAATTTTTTTAAATTTAATTTTTGACTTTTTTGCATTAAAATAATTATAATAATGAAATTAATTTGCATATGTATATATACTGTATATATACATATATATTTATGTACTTATTTTTCTTTAAATTTCAGGTTTTAGAGTACAGTCAAGAGAAAGCTTTGGAACATTTCCGTTCCAAGTTTAGTGATGCTTTAGCTAATTCCTGGAAGACTTCACTCAACTGGGCTTCTCACAATTTCTCTAAGAATAATAAACAGTAAATAAATTTAAGAGAAAAAAAAATAGAGAAATAAATCCCAAAATGTAATAATGACTGTACCCGCAACCAACACTGCATGAATCATCTCGAAAAACTAACAATTACAACATCAACAATAAGCATCATCTTAAACGATCGTCTATATGTATTTATATAACAGTACCGTTAATTGTGCTAATATTGAAAACTGCAAAAACGAGCATTTTCGGTTTACGTTCTTTATCATTATTTTTAATTTTATTTATAATAATAATTTTTTATTTTTAATTGTAATAATCTAATTTTCGTGGATATTTTTCTTTTCGTTTATTAAAATTAATTGTTTTTCATTTGTAAAAATTTCTTCATAAAAATGTTCAGACAAAAGTTAAAACACAAATATTGTAATTATCATGAGAAATAATACAAACTAAAAAAAGTGTTCAACACAAAAGTTTAGACTTAAAGAAAGAAAAAAATCAAGTTCATTATGATTAATAATAAATCACATTTTAATATTAAATTACTGAACTTATATTAATTAATAAATTTAAATCAATATAACTTTAATTAAAAATCGATTTGGTTTCTTTAAGGGAAAATAAGCTTGTTATTCGCCTATTTTTCATAGATCATCCATCCAGATTTTTTAATAATCCGACGACCAGTTGCTGGTTTCCACATAATTTTTAAAAATTATATAAAAATATTTTAGACATTAATATAGTGGGCGTGGTAACTCCTACAAAGACTATATTATACTAACATAGACTGAATTTGCATTATGAAATTAGTGCCATGAAATTTTGTTTATTTATTTATGTTTATTATGCTCTATCATTTTTTCTATCCCTCATTGTGTACTGTCTCTCATTGTGGTCCTATTAATGGGATTGTAATTGCGCAATAAATGTAGCAGACCTGAAATAATATATTGAAACGCTTATCAAAGACATTTGTTTTGTCATTATTAATTTTATTTAATCTAGTTTTAGCGATCAGGTAATTTGGCCAAAAAAATTTGGTTAAAAATTTCTGGCGAAAATTTTAGTATGATCCATTCACCAGAGGGTGGCGTTGGCTGAAGTAGTTAGCACATTGACTTCAAAACCTAAAGTCCTGGGTTCGAGCTCGGTATCCGACAATCATTAAAAAAATAACAACAAAAAATAATAACACGCATTTTTCTGATGTGCATTAGTGTCCTTTGTATCAGTTGTTGTGGGAAAAAGTTCAAGTGATGCAGGCATAAGGCACTGGGTCACTAAAAAAAACTACAGCAGCTTCAGCAGATGCTAATCTTAATGTAACATCAGAGCGCCCTCCTTCGTTGAGTAGCAGAATCATCGGCGAAGTAAAATAACCAATGGCTACTAAACACAGCTTCAAAATTTAATACGCCTCATTTGACACCAGAAGGCGCTGCAAAACTGCATTATTAAAATGCGTGCACAAAAAAGCAGAGTTGTAAAAGAATGAAGCTTTCCTTTCCTCTCTATCTTCCTTCATCTTCATACTTCACTATCCCTTCCCTATCACCCTCTCTCACTAACTTCTCTTGAACACACAGGTATCATAAAGGGATCATTGTATTGGATCCAACAATTGTATTGGATAACAATTTTGTGCCACTGACAATCTATTTCCGTTCCGTAAGGTCCAGAAAATGGCATAAACCTGCCAGCAGGAGTCAGTTGTTTTCGACAACGGGTACACAACCCCCACTGTTTTGTTATTGTGTTAAAGTGACGTCTATGCCGATAAGTGGAACAAGGGTGATTAAAAAAATTTCTGTCTTGCACTGCAAATTTTGCTTACAGCTGAGAATAATATTTCAAATTATAGCAGGTATTTTAAACTTGTGGATCTAATAATTAATTATAATGTTACTATAAGTTTTGCCACTTAAATCTTGGCGTTCTCACTTGAACTGCTGCAACTGCTGTATTATAGCAGCAAAAGAGGTAAGTAAGTACAAATTTCATGTATGCACACATATAAAAATTACATAAAATTTTTATTAAAGATTTTATAATATCAATTAAAAAGTAAATTGAATTTGCACCTCTAAATAAATTAATGTTGTCAGCTTTTGTACTTGAATTAGTTGGAGGAATTGACAATTTAAATGTTGATTCATTAATTTTTAATTTAAAATATAAAAGTCCCGGTCCAGACTAGTCTCCTGCACAAGATATCTTATAAGAACTTTTAAGACATGAGGGATTTTTCAAATGCTTTGCTACAGCGAAATCTTATAAAACAAACGTTAACAACACTGTTTTCTGCGCACATGCAAAGGCACACACATGCATTAACATTAGTTGTATGCGGTTAATCACATAATAGCCCCTCAACCTAGAACCATATGTCTCTATGTCAATACTCTATACTCCAGCAACAATTGCACTAGTTAAAATGTCGACAACTTTCCTTTTATGCGTGAGTAGAGAGAGATACGTTAGAGACGACAGTTCTAGTGTATTTCTGGTGATATTGTCAATGAACGCGTCAATAGTTTGTTTTTATTTTTTATTATGTTGTGCAATAATATTAAAATAATATATGTAGACGAGGGTCACTAAAATCTACGAGTGAATCTTCGGTTCAAATATCTCCATATGGTCGTAAAAGAACTACCTTCTCAATAGTGCTAAAGTCTACTGATAGATTTTGAATGACAACCCTATGTCATTTGTCAATAGGCATTTGCATTGGCTGGGGTACACCTAGTCAGTAGCACTATTGACAATGTCACTAGAAAATCACTATAAGTTTACTATTGACAACGAGAGGATACATCGATATTGCAGACTAGAGCCCCTAAAATTTACTAGTGAATATTTGGTGCCAATGTCTCCATGTGGTCCCGAAAGAACTACTAAGTCAGTAGTGCTATAGACTAGTGGTGGATTTTCAATGACAAGCTAATGTTAAATGTCAATAGATGATACCATTGGCTGGGGTACACATGGTCAGTAGTGCTACTGACAACGTCACTAGTAAATCACCACAATTTCACTATTCGCACTTTCTGCAGGGAGCTTACCATCTACATATTACACACACACACACACTCAAACGTACAATATGAAAAATAACAAGCATACACTAATCAACAGTACTTCTTTTGAGTGTTTGTTACAGACAAGCTGTCTTGACGTCATCGCTTGTTAACACTGGTATACACATACACCAATACATCCATCGTGCTTCGCTTATAGTACGACAGCATTTATTATTGGTTTAGTATAATACATGCGACGTGAATACATTTAAAAATCATGACGTTTTTACATTTCAAGACTGTTTACGCAGGCCTCTAGTCCAGACTTGCAATTTATGTTGCAGCAACTTTATTTATTTCCTAGTGAAAAATAGCGAGAGAGGAATACTAAACTATATATTTCTATTTCAATACTCTTCCGCATACTCCAAAATTGCAAGTCTGGACCGGGACAAACTAACAAAAGTTAAATATTTAGTTTTTCGTGAGACATTTTTAGATTTTAATTGAACTATAGTGAATTTTTAATCAGAAATAATTTTTAGTCAGGCTTAAGTTCAGTAATTTCAATTCTTTATTGAATGAAATATTTTTATTAATTAATGTGAGTTTCTAAAGAGAAGAAAAATTAAATTAGACTTTTAAGCTGGGGGAAATACCGATATTTTTCTGTGCAGCAACGCACTTCATCAGCACCCTAGTCTTGTTGTGTACAATTATTGATTTACCTTTGGTAAATACATATGTAAGTATCACTATTCTTAATTTTTTTTAATAAATTTTTTTAATTTTTGAAAACACGAAAATATTTTATCCTTATCGAGAATAAAAGTTCACGTGAAATTTATTCCCTTTCCTTAAAAGTGTGATCGCCAAAATGTTCGCATTTTATTGCCGATAAGGGTGTTTATTAAAATATGTGAAAACCCGCAGACGAGTATTTTATATAATAATCAACGAATATTCGTATTCGCGAAGGGAAATGCTTTCGAATTGCAGTGTAAATAACATCAAAGAATTTTCTTTTATATATTGAATTAAACAGATTGTAATTTTTTTAGATTTCAATTGATATTCCTAAATTACATCTGACAATACCGCCTTGAATTGTTACACCTCTTTTAGAAACGCAAAGTTTATTTTCACCCCTTTTAGACACGCAAAGTTTACTTTGCAAAGTCTTAAGAGAAAGTATTTCTCCCTCTGTCTCTCACCCAGCTGAATTAAGGCTTTGCAGAGTAAACTTTACGTGTCCAAAAAGGGGTATTTGCAAAGTATTAATTCAGCTGCGAGAAAGACAGAAAGAGAAAGTATTCTTGCCTCTGTCTTTTACACAGCTGAATTAAGACTTTCACCCCTTTTTAACAAGCAAAATTTACTTCACAAAGTCTTAAATTCAGCTGGAAGCAAGACAGAAAGAGAAGGTATGCTGTTAGTGTACAAATTATACCCCTTTTCTACATGCAAAGTTTACTATGCAAAGTCGTAATTCAGCTGTTTGAAAGAAAGAGTTAGTACTACACTCTCGTCTTTATCCCAGCTGAGTTAAGATTTTGCAAAAATAAAATAAAATAAAACAAATTGCGTGTGGAAAAGGATTATTACTACACAAGTTTAATTCCTAGGGCAGATGACCTCAAATGTCTGTGTCGTAGAGATTCACCGATTTACCGCAAAGTCTAGAATATCTGACGAGACGTACGAGTAGTTCCCATGAGCATCAAGAAAATCCTCATCCTTCTAAGGAAAAAATAGTTTTGAGATATTTTTAAAGGTAAAGTCTGTGACAACAACGATGATATATCCAATAATGCAGTTAATGCATTGGAAAAATTTTAATCCAATTTTTATAATTTGAGAGTAGGGCTTAATGCTTACTAAGCATACAGGAACCCCATAGGAAGGAACTGGGGTTTGCTCCGAAGATAGTAAACTGGATTTACACATCCGTTGTCAGGTTGTGTGGTATGGTGGGAGGCATTGAGGAAGGACATTTATAGGAAATTACTTGCTAAGATTCAGAGATGTGGCTCGCTGGGCATCACAAGTGCCCAGACGAGCACACCCCAGGCTGCCTTGGACATCATTCTTCCCCTACTTCTTATAGAAGACTTTGTGGAGAGAACGGCAACTAGAAGTCTCCTCAGATTCGTTGAAGGAGATTTGGCGACGACAGGAGTAACAGGTCACACATCAATCTTAAATAGGAACCCCTGGGTTCACGGACTATAAGGTCTTCGAAATTGAGTTTAGTAGAACACCCTCACTGGTATTTTCTGATAGGGATTATTGGGTAAAATCTGATAAGCTACGAGTGTATGAGGGTAGTGCGGTCTTTACAGATGGGTCAAAAATGAGGAAAGGCACAAATGCTGGTGCCTATATCTTGGGAACGAACATGCGTAGTTCTTTCAGTCTGCCGAGCGTTTTTTAAGCTGAAATATTGGTAATCCTCAGGACCATGGAACTAGAGGCCAGAAATGTAGCTGAAGACAGCCAGGCAGCGCTAAAAGCCATGAAGGAACACAATGTCAAATCGAAACTTGTTAGTTACTGTTGGAGAGCTTTCAACTTATCGACAAATATAGTGTCAGACTATGTTGGGTTCCTGGCCACAACAGTGTTGAGGGAAACGAAATTGCCGATGAGCTGGCAAGAATAGGGTCGGAGTTAGATGAGGCAATGTGTGACAGATCGGTGAAATCACAGATAGTTCGCTACTAAAGAGAACTACGTAACTGGAGAGCAGGACCAACAGTTTATGGCGAAGTAGGGAGGATTGTAGAGTCTCGAGGGCTATGTGGCGAAAACTTGACTCAGGAAGATGCAAACTGCTGCTGGACATTAATTGGAAAGCGATGCGAATCGTGTTAGGCGCGTTGACTAGTCACTGGTCGGTTGGAGCAAGAACCAAGGGTCTAATGGTCGCTTTCGATAACGGCTAGTTCGATCACGTTTTTTCAGTTTGAGATTATGGAATTCGATATCGAACCATATTATATTACCAGCTCGTTATCGAAAGCGACGGTTAGACTCCAGCATTTGGGAAACTGGCACTCTAGATTTCTGTAGGATGTGCGGGGATGGAGAGGAACCAGAAACCATTGAACATAATCTGCCATTGTCCGAAGCTGCAACGCCTAGATGTTTCCATGAGAGCATTAGTGATATCGGTAAGTGTAAACTGGATGATATCAGGCGCTTTATCATGGGAATTCAGTGGCTTAATGACAGATAATTGGGTACTTCTGGTTACAAATGGGGGTTAAAAATATTATTATTAACGGATGTCAACAGAAGGGAATCACAATGGACCCAACTGGATTTCCGAGTGGAGGTGTGTTATAGCACCACCCTTTCTAACTTATAACCTTCTAGAGTAGATATTTTACTATCCCCTATAAAATGTAGACTCTTCCAAATATTTTACAGTTAGACCAATATTTTTTATAATCGTGCAGACTGGCTGGAGAGAGAAATTAAACGTCAAAGCATTAACTAAAATCATTAGAAAAAAATTGTTTCGACACTTCTCGTCAACGATATCTCCCGAAAGATTTTACTTAAATTTATTAGTTGAGGTTGAGTTGATTAGATTTGAACTAGATCGGCTTAAAAGTTAAAAATATGTTTAAGAAAAAACGTCTTGTGAAAATTTTATTTTCGAATCGTTCGAAGTCTGCCGAACTGAACCGATTCACTACCTTACGACAATTTTCGAATAACCCGTTCTTATTTTTTTCCCTTACTCCCGCTATAGGCATGGAGAAGTATTTGGCCAGTTCGAAGAATTTTGTATATGTCATTAAAGAAGTTGGCTTCAACTTGAAGATTAGAGGTAGTATTTTCATCTCCGTCTATCTTTGCGATGTTCATAATTATCTTTCTCTGTATTTTTTGTAAATTCTGGCGTAACTCGTTCTAGGGTTGTAATCCGTCTTCAAATGCTTTGCATTTGGTCAATTTCAGTGCCGTAGCCATTTCTATACGATATTTTGTAAGCAGTTCTGATGCCATGTGGTATAAAATATGTACCGGTGTAGATCTAATAGGCCCAGTGAACTTGTAAGGTTGATGTTCGATGTTATTGTTTTTAGTGCATGTTTTCGATATTGGCTAAGGAGGACGCTGCGTATTCAGTCTTCGTTCTTGCGAATGTTCTGTAGATTTGTAGACTTCTTATTGTTTGTACTCCATATGTACATCCGGATAATATCCTTGTAAACCCACAGGTGCATTTTATTTTGTTGTACATGACTGGCTGGGGAATTGTTCATACTGACAATTATTCCCAGATATTTTATGTTGTATGTTTGGGGGATGTTTTTACCGTCACATGTGATATTCAAGATTTACTTTGAGTTTTTAATTTCTCTGGGTTTATTTTCATCTCGAGTCTATTGTTCCTCGAAATGAAATCATTGAGTTTGTCTTGCAACAGTATATTTGTGTGTGTGTGATCCCTGCCAAATACTACGTTCTTAACTTATAAAACTTTTGCAAAAATCAGGTAAAACCAGTAACTATAACGAGAAGTTAAAAAATTCGTAATACATGTTTTTTAAATATTTTTATTATATATATATATATACTATATATATATATATATATATATATATATATATATGTATATATTTTCAAAATACATAAACATATGTATATATGTATGTTTGTTTTTCTACATTTATCAAAATTAAAAATATAATTTTTGTCTGTTTTTATCATTACCGCTAATATAATGTTTTTTATGTTTATAATTTTAATATAAAATAAAATTAGTTTAAAAACTAGATTAATTTTTTTGCTTTGCCATTTCCTTTTAACTTTATTTGTTTTTTGTAATGAAATTTAATTTAACATTAGCAATAACGTTTCGAAACCTTATTTTGATTACAAAAAAAAAAAAAAATAAGGTGTACATATATGTATAATATAATAACTAAGTAAATATATAAGAAAAAAATACAAATTTAATAAAATTATAAATATAAATATAAACATAACTAATAGTTTATATTTTATTAAATAAAATTAATAATAAAAAATAATATGTTACAAAAATAATTAATTTTATATTAAAATAATTATACTAATATACTTAAAATGTACATTATTCATAAAAAAAATTTAATTAAAAATATTTACGAAATGTAAAAAGACAACAACATACACTCTTCAGTATTTGGATGAATGAAAAAGGAAAGATTAAAAAAAGTACATATGTTGTTTAAAACTATATTGTGTATTTAAAAATATATATGTATTAAAGTAAATATACATAAAACGCGTCGTTTTCTTTTTTTCATGTAATTTGGAAATGGAATAATTATTTAACTTCTATGTAGTGTTGCAAAAATATATACTGTCGACCAAAATTGAGGCGAATACAAATGAGCTAAAGGATCTGCAGGATTTTTTTGCTGTACACAATTAAAAATGCTTACCCAAAAAGTCTTGAACAATCTCGTAAATCGATTTGTTCCATTTGAAATAATTAATCTCACATCTTTATATTTTTCAAGTTCTTTACATTAACCTAAAAGTTTTCGAAATAATATGAGAAAATTTTGATTTTGAGTTTTTTTTACTAAAACTCACATTTAACTTCTATATTTGTATCATAATTTCGTGTTTATAAAGTTTTTAGCAAATATGACGTCAAAAAAATGTGTTCGTTTTCGAATTGTATATAAGCATATTATAGCACATATGTAAGTGAAAGTATTAACTTTTTTTTTCCTTTGCTTTTTTAAGGAAGGTGCTTGGTATTTATGCCCGGTAAACAAAAATATTAAGAAATTTATTTAATCGAATTTATAATTTCTTCAAAGAGAATGCTGTCCTAGTCAAAATTTAGCATCTTGCTGAGGAAAAATTTTTGGGTTGTTTTTCAATTCCTGCAAACAAAAAACAAAAAAAGCAACAGAGAAACACATAACCAAACAATGAGAGCTTTAATATTCGTATGCAAAGTTCGCATTGTGAATTATACTTGTTTTGTTTGCATCGTCCATAGGCATTGAGTTAAGGAGAGTCGAAATCAAAAATGTTATAAATGTTGCTAAGTATGAGTTCGATGCGCACTTCAAACTTTCGAGTGAATATGATTCTTAGACAACACTGCAATAAGTATGAGTACGCATAAGTACAAGAAATTATAAATCATGATTCAACTCTACTCACTTTTTCACTACTTATTGCTGTTCTCTGATATGGATTAGTTATAATGATTAGGAAAAATTAAAGCGATGGCTAGAGGGGAAGCAAATAATGAAAGCAAATTGAATTTTAATTAAAAAAGACATTTCGTAGTGAGCTTATATATTTTTAGATAGGGTGGAACGTTTACCTATGGAGTTTTTATCAAGGAATTTGCTATTTATTTATTTGATAAAGTCGAAACATTTTCAATACATTTTGTTTTTTTTTAAGTTACATTTTAAAATAGCAAAATGTAGTGAAACATTTTTCATTTTACCAGTTCAACAAATAGCAACTACAGTGTGAACTGCAATTTATCTTCTTTTTAAACCAATTTCTTGTAACTAATTTTTAATTAATTTCTTTGTGCTTACTTTTTCTTATCACTGTACTTGAAATTCTCTCACCAATACAGTAGCAAAAAATTTTTGGCTTCCTTGAACTATACCCCTTTTAGACAGGCAAAGTTTACTCCGCAAAGTCTTAATTTAGCTGGGTGACAGATAGAAAGAGAAAGTACATATTTCCTCCTCTGTCTTGCACACAGCTGAATTAAGACTTTTCAAAGTAAGCTTTTTGTGTCTAAAAGGGGTGCTACAGTCCCTGCTCACTTCCATTCTCTTTTCCTCTCTCTCAGAGAGAGAGAGAGAGAGAGAGAAGGAGACTATGTCGCGCTTCCTTTCTTTATAGACTTAATAGTTGCGCAAGAAAGATTTTATAGTGAGATTAACGAAACAAATTGGATATTTGTATTTTTGAAATGCAAGTTCATGTTACTAAAAATGTTTTTCATATTTTGGCTTTTATCTTATCGTTAAATTAATAAATCACAGGAATAAATATTACTTTATATCAATAGCTAAAAGTTATCTTACGACTTTGTGTTCGTGGCAAAATCTAAGTTCTAAATTTAGTTTTGGCTTCGCCCCCAAAAAGGGGCGTTGAAAAATACATTTTCATGTAAAAATTGTCTACAGTAAAACCCCGAAATTTTAGCGCTGCATTGATCGACCACTTTAGCTCGACAGTAAATGTTTTTTGTACGATGTACATAGTCCTAATTTACACTATGCAAGTCTTATTGCTAAGCTGATTAGTTTGTTAGGAGAGAGAGACGAAGGGAAGAGAAACTTTTCTGTTCCCTTCGTCTCTCTCTCCATCAAACTAATCAGCTTAGCAATAAGACTTGCAAAGTGTAAATTAGGACATACATACATATATATGAAGGTTTAATAAATTAAAGTCTTTCAATTTGAAAAAATTAAATACATACATATGCAGTACGTATTATGCATGTATTTATAAATATTTAGGAACAAATATTATAATATAATTTCTATTAATTTTTATATCAAAAGTATGTTTTAAAGAATATTTAATTGGCCATTTTTAATTTCAACATATATAAATATACATATTTAAAACGAAAAAAATTCAATTATTGAAAGACTTATTTTAAATGAGCAGTTAATTATTATTTTCTCTCGTCTTTTATATAAAAAAAAAAATACTGCGAATTTTCAATTATAAAAAAAATAATGTATGTATATAGTATATATGCTTCCAACGAATTTTCAATATAAAATTCTGGTTAATTATTAATAGTTGTTCAACTTTTGTATTTTTATATTACTATATGTAAATATTAGTTCATTTTATAAATATATTTTTGTCTTTGTAGGAATTTATTTTAATTTTTTTTTTCTTTTTGTTAGTTTTTTTTTATTGAAAAATGTCATCTAACACTGCATTTTGTTTTTTTTTTCTTTATTTACGTTTCGGAATTTATTTTGAGGTGCCTGTTTAATAAAATACATGTTTTTACTCTTTTTTTTCTTTGTACATTTTAAATCCTTGATGTATTTTCATTTATAGTTGGGTCATAAGATCTTGTAAATTGAAAAATTAATGAAAAATTTATAGTCTAATCAAATAAAATGTAATAAGAAGTTAAGATTATTAATAAAGTTTTATTTTTAACTATTTTCAAACACTGTTAAGGGTATTTAGTTAACTCTGATAAGTATGAGTCTGAACACAATGTAACGAGAATTCATTGCGGTGCGGTTTTTCATACGATTTTGAAGTAAAAACCCGCAGTGCGGAACGGCATAAATTTAAAATCTATTTTATTTTCATTGCGGACTTTCTTATTCTCTCAATTTTTTACTCTATTTCTCTTTCTGATGTTGCCATAGTTTTTGAATAATTGGCGGTGTTCACAACAAAAAACATGATTTTGAAGTTCAAAAATGTTTGTCATAAAATATAAAAGCTTAAAAAATTTATCAAATATATCTGCGAATGTATAAAATTTTAATAATTTTTTGTTTTTAGTTACTGCCATTACAAAATATTTAACAGAAAGAGTAAATTTTTCATAAAAATGTATGCACAAAAAAATTAATAAAAATTTAAACAAACAATGACAAGTATTGCCGTTGCCGTCTTCCGTTGTATTATGTTTATTTTTCTCTCCCGCAACGATAAATCGCACCGCACCGCAAACATTGTGTTTAGACTCTAAAACGAAAGCTATAGTTGCCTAGAATTGAAAAAAGTTTTTATTATATTTATTTAAGACGGACGACTAGTGTGATATATTTTTTAATTTTTCTTCTATTTTCGTTCTTGTAACTTCATTGCCACCACACTAGTCATGCTTCTTAAGGAATTGAATCATTCTGATTTTAACAATTTAAAAATTGTTTAGTTTGTATTTATTCTCAAAAGATTTCATTCTGACAAATATTTTCTTTTTGAATAGCGGAAAAAATAATAATTTTTAATAAAATAACGGCCATTATTACAACTTAAAGTTAGTTAAAAGTAGGATTTTATCGGACGTATAAAAAGGTTTCCATTATTGCAAATTGGATTTAACTTACCAGGTAGGACAAAGTTGCCCGTAATTTATCGCTCACTTTAGGTTAAAGTAAAATTTTGCAAATGATAACGTTTTTATACGTCCAATAAAATCCTACTTTTAACTAATTTTAAGTTGTAATAATGGCCCTAAGTTGTACAATATTAGAATACAACAGGCTTTTTTTTTAAATAAATAAATAGTAAAACTAAAAAATATTTTCTTAGAAAAAGTATCCTAAAATCTCTGTTATTCTTTAGTTGAAGAATTTTTAGGCTAATCTAGTTAAATAGTGTGTCATAAAACTGCTTAGTTTAGTTAGTTTTTTAAAATTACAAGGTATGTTATGGAAATCGATTTATAAAGACGAATCGATTCAATATATAAACAAGTTTTGACGTGCGATTGGCTGAAAACTGATTCTAGAAATCGTTCGAAAATTATTGGATTTCCATCACATATCTGTAATAGTGCAATTAGAGAGCTGCACAAACCCTTTATAAATGACATTTCACTACTCTGCAGTAATTCCAATCATTGATTTTCAGCCGAAAAGCTTTTCGCTTTTGCACGCTACTTGCATAGCGTTCTGAAGTAATACAAAAATATTTAAAAAAAAACGTCTATCTGGCATGTTCTGAAAATCACGTGATTTTAAAAGTAAGAATATGCCTGTATAAAAATAATTTATAGTTTTGTTTTGTTTTGTATGCTGTGCTATTGCACAGCTCTTTTCCATACGAAAAACAGGTATTGTGTTAAACACAACACGAGATTTTCAGTACATGAAAAACTAAGATTCACTGCGTTGAACTCACAAGTAAGCGGGGTCTACTGTGTAATTCGAAACGAAAGAAAATATGTAATATCGAATTCACATTTCATTAACATCGAGTTTGTATGTTATTAATATTACAATTCGAAAACATTTGCTTTCGTTTCGAATTACAACTAGACCACCTAGGTTATATATTATATGCATATACGAGGCTATCATTGCAGAAGTGGTGTAAACCACATTCCTTTTTTGGTTGCTGTTCTGGTGATAAATATATGATTTACGTTACCAAATATCAAAAAAAAAAAAAAAAAAATACTAGAGTAAGCCATCTTTTGGTATTCTAAAGAAAATGGAGCTGAAAAATCGTTTCTTCAGCGCTGATAGCTTCATATATAATCAAATTATGAAAATAAAAGTTTTAATTTTAGTTTTATTTAATATTTTTATTAATATTTTCCTAATAACGCCAGATAAGGCCGGGAAATTAATATGCATATATTTTATTTTTGTGTAGCTCTCTATCAATTAAAATGAGATTTTTAGAAGCTTTTAATTAACTCCTTTGAAGAGTTGTACTAAACTGACAGGATTTTAGTTCTTTTATTTAAAGAAAAACCTTCAGTACAGACGATTTGCCAATACCTTACCCTGTCGTGTTATAAAAATGTCACGAATTAGTTTTAGGTTTTTAAATTTTTAATCAGAAATAATTTTTAGTCAGGCTTAAGTTCAGTAATTTCAATTCTTTTATTGAATGAAATATTTTTATTAATTAATGTGAGTTTCTAAAGAGAAGAAAAATTAAAGTATTTAAATTTTTTAAATAAAACAATAAAAATCCTTTTTTAAAAGCTCAAAAAAGGTAAAAAAATATTAGGGTATATAAGCTTTGCCAAATAATTTATAATTTAAAAAGTTCTTTTATAAGGAAAAATTTCATTGTCATAGAAACTTAATGCAAAATTAAAACAAAACTTGATGTTGTTATTTTTATCTCCAAATAAAAAATATTAGCGGAGTTCGATGTTTGATGCAAATTGTCTTGCGTAAGTGCAAATGCAAAATATCGTGTCTTTTATTTCAAATCCAACAACAAAATACACACAAAACCCAAAGAAAAGCTACGATATTTTGCATTTGCACCTACGAAAGAAAATTTGCATCAAACATCGAACTCCACTATTGTTTTATTATAATTTTGTCACTGTTATGAAAAATTAGTTAGATTTCAATTCAGTAAAACGGGGATAGCGAACTGGTTGCATCAACAAGCAGCTTTATGAGTCACCATTTAATTTATATTTTTATATATTATTTCTGGATATTCATAGTTTTTTTGTTTTCTTTAATTTTATTTTAGAAGTTGCGCCTGCGCTTTTGCGAACTTAACAGTTAGATAAATTTTTGAAAATTGCATAAAAAATAATTGCTTCTGTTAATAAAAAATGAGTTTTAATAATTTATGTAAACTGTACATTAGATTAAAATTTTGATGAAACGTAAAAAATACAAGAATGTATAGGAAATATAACCTATGAATTTTTTTGTGTGTATTTATGTATGTTAATATTTTCATTATTCAAAATAGTTAATTTTTTTTGTATTTTGTCAAGTGTTTTTGTTTCGTTTTTGTTTACAAAAAAAAAGGCACGATGATTTTTTTTTTTTAATTTTATATAAAAATGTGGTAAAATCTATAAAATGCAGTGATTATATTTTTATTTATATGCATATAAATTCAGTCTATTAAATATAAAAAATATATGTATTTTATGTGTAAATTTTTGTTTTGTATTATTTTGAGATTCAAATGATTATACTGCATAAAACTCAAGGAATCCTCTCTGACGCATTAAAGTTGTATGAAATAAAACAAACAAAAATATGCAAATTAACAAAAGTATTTTTAAATACATAGTTATAAAAAATATTTATATTTAATTTTTACATACATATATTTATTACTTTAGATGAATGAATCCGTAAATATTTGTCTTATGCATAAGCATAATTTTTTAAATTATCTCTTACTTTTTTTTGTTATAAAAGTATCATTGTTATTATTTCATTAGAGTTTTATTTAATATAATATGTACATGCAGCTTCATATGCACTTTGTATTGTTAATTGTTGCAACGCGTTTAGAAATCGTCATGTGAGAACTTAAGTGTCCAATACGCCACTATAAACTATTGGATATTGGACACTTAAGTTCTCACATGACGAAATGTCTATGGAATTACGTTTAAACTTATAAAATAAAAAAATTAATGTCTTAAGTCTGTAAACGAAGTAAAATTACATGTAACTTGTTTCTTCTTAATATATTCAGAAAAACACTTACTTAGTTTATTTTTTTTTTCTAATAGGCTGTGTGTTTGTTGAAAGAAAAGGAAACCACATTCTTTTTAATTTAATGTTTCGATAAATTTAATGGTACATCTGCAATAAAGAAATTGGTAAAATTAAAATTTTTATGTAAATGAAGTATGTACATTAGGGGTATAACCAATTTTTTGTCATAGTACCACGCGGTCAACCATGTCCTAGTAACCACGAAAATCATAATCTTTTGTAATTTTTCTCAAAAAAGTTCTCGCGCCAATTGGTTTTTCTTAAAGCACGGACTTGAACTAACAAAAATATTATTTTACATAATCTAAAATTATTTCCAGGCCTTTTGAATACAATATTGAATACTCATAATTTTATACGGTGTTTTTTATTTATTTTTTGTTTTAAATAAACATGTTATTAATTTTTCTTAATCAGAAAGAAAAAAAACTCCATCGCAGTTAGTGCGTGAACTTTTTTGACCTTAGCGAAAAAATAAATATACGTTCCCTTATAGTTTTTTATGCTCTATCGGACTGTGCTATGCCAATTTTGATATTTTAAAAAATTGTTAAAAAGTTATATCCCTAATGTACATACATATGCATGTATGTATATAAAAACAATTTTAATATTTATAAACATTTAATAAAGTTTTTAGTTTTTAATCAATGAATAATTTCATAATGCCTTAATTATTCCATACAGTTATTACATACTATGACAAGAAAACAATTAACACTCGATAGTTACGAGGGTACTTACTTACATTTACAAATGTGAATTCTGCTTCATTCCCTGTCGGAAACTAAGTTAACTTTAAACTACTAAGCACTAACTAGTGCTGACTGACACTTGGATTACTTTCCAATGGAAACAACTATAACTATTTTAACATTGCGATGACCTAGGCGGTAGTCAATTGTCCCATCCTGCACTACTTTTCAACTAACTTAAAGTTGATTTTATTTAAGTGACCTGTTGACGCAATAACTACTTCAGCCAACAGAATCGCAACGAAAAATTAATTAAGTTTCCCTTCTTTCTATATATCTGTCATTTCATCATCTATACTTGCACTATCGCTTTCCTACTCTCAGGTAACACAAAGGGACCTATTGATTGGACCGACCCAAGTGAGCTGAAAACTTACTTTCTCTTCTCAGCAAGCTGACAGCCCAACCTAACCTAGCCTGGCTTATTTTTCATACAAATTGGAAACGTTTAGAAACTAATTTTTTTCACAAAATCTAACTATTAATCAAATATAAATAATTAATGATATTTAATAAAATTTAAAAAAATTTTGATCATACGAAATAAAAAAAGAGAACAATCACATGCCGATCCCTAAGACACGTACACACGTTAGGTTAGGTTAGGAAAGCTGGTGTTACAACACACTTTCACTCGAAGATTCAGTTGGGTTCATTGCGATGCCTTTCTATTAATACCCGCTAATAAAAATTTAACCGCTATTGTACCCAGAAAAAAACCCCGGTTGGCTGAAACTCCAGGGAACGGCTTTACCAATGATGGAGATCTTTCAGAAACAGTTTAAAAAATTTTTAGAATTTTTTTCTAATTTCACAATTGTAAATACATTCAATTTATGTTCTTCTCCTTTATGTTAACAATCAGGACGAAGTGGCAAGAAACGTATAAAATTTGCATTGTGTACTAAAATATTCCAAACTCTCCCAATACTTCATACAACAGATTGAGAAATGTATGAAAAAAGAAAAGAATTTACATATTTGCTCATTTAACAGTTGAACTCACCTGAACTTTGTTCATCCTTATTGCTAATGGTATACAAAGAGTTTCCCGGAGAACCCGACGATAAATTGCCTCCGAATCCTAATAACGATGTAGATGAAGATGTGCTGGAGGAGAAATTGTTCTTTGATGATTTAGAAAGATCGTTTGCATCAGTCATTGGTGATACTGCAGACAAGGCAACCGCTGCAGGGACTAAACCTGCCGCTTGCATAGCTGCTGCCGAATGTTGAATGCCATGTAAACTATTTGCCATGGAATGAAACATGGAACTTGGATGTGGAGGAGTGGCTGCGCCACCGAAACCAGCGGCAGCAGCAGCTGCGGCTGCTAAAGCAGCCGAATTGCTCACACCATTATACTGGAAGCCGTGATATGGTGGCGATAAGCGGGCAGCAGCTGCTGACAACATGGATGGATGTCGGGATTGCATTAAAGCTGGGTTTGCAGCTGCAGCCGCAGCATTATGATAATGTTGCATCCACATTTGTGGGTGTCGCATTGCCGCCAATGAAATATAAGGATGGTAATACGGCGATCCTACAACGGCTGGAATGTATGAAGCAGCAGCTGCTGCTGCAGCAGCGGCTACAGCCGCTGATGCATTTACCGATGAAGGCGACATTGAAGATGAAGGATGATTTGATCCAGTACCAGAATTTAAAGTATGGGAACTATTTAGAGCATTTGATGGTTGTGTAAATAAATACGAGTATGGATGTATTGGAGATCCTGCCAGACTGGAATTGCTCGGCGAGCTTCTTTGCATTAAATGCTGTGATTGTTGGTGCTGCTGATGCGAATTTATGGGTGTCCTTCTATCACCCATTAACTGTTCGTCAATGGTAGTAATTGGCGAGGAGCAATTGCTGCTATTATTTTGAGTGGCAGCTGATGTAGGCGAAGCAAATTGTCGTCGAATGGAAGCAGTCTTTTTTGGTACAGTACGGTGTGCAGTTTCTCGTGGCGACGACGTGGTCGATCGTGGTGGCGATAAGTCTCCCTTTTGTGTGCTTGGAATGTTATGTGTTGTACTTGCAGCTGATGTTGGAGTTGTTGCCCTAAACGCCGACGGAAGATGACGAGGCGAACGCGAACTTGCTGTAACTGATGTAGATGCGTTCGAAGATGATGCACTTGGTGAGAGCGCGTTAGGACCCGGCAGTGGCGGCACATAATGAGGTGACATCATATATGGTGAATAATAAGTTTGTGGATGTTGTTGATAATGTTGCTGAAGATGATGATGTTGCTGATAATGATGATTGGATGGCGAAGCTGTAGTATCTATGCCTCCACTACTAGCATATCTCATTTTGTTAAACGCATTATGAGCAGTATCCGGTGTTGATACTGTGGGCGATCGACGGCCACTATAATCTGAGTAACTGCCGCTGCCACAAGTAATGGGACTTCTTGAAGGAGTTTCTCGAATAGGAGAACTATAAGGCGGAGATCTTTTCGATTTCGCGGCGGAGTTTAAGGGTGATTTGCCACCGCCCATGCTGTTGTTACCTTCTGGAGACTTTGGGGAATTACTTGAAAGAGAACTTGAAGGAAATGACGCAGAATGAAAAGAAGAATAAGCCATTGAACTGCTTGTGATTGTTGCTGGCAAATCGCCAGATTTTTTAACAGCGGATGTTGGTGTAGTTGATGTAGATAAGCCACCTCCCAGAAGTGAATGAATGCTGTATGAGCTGTACAATTTAGTTGGTGGTACACATGCTATAGATTTTGATGCGTTTCCAGCATTTTGTGAATTGTGCGCATTTAAGCTTATAGATTTACTTGTAGAAACTGTTGTAGATGGTGAAGATGCAACAACAATTGAATTAGCTGATGTTGCCGATGTAGCGTTGCCTTTGGCCCGACTTCGTTTACCTCCAGAAGCTCCAGACGAGCTGTCCTCCAATGAAACTTTTTCAAATTCTCGTAATATACGCTTACGTGGCGATACATGTTGTTGATGATATTCGACTAGACGTGAAGCAGCTGAATTAGGTGGCGAAACTTTGGAATTCTGATGTTTGGCTCCTCCAGATGACAAACCAGTGTTGTTTGTAGTAGATGATGATGATGTGGGTGTTGATGCCGATAATGCAATAACTGCTGATGTTGTTTGATTCGATGTCTTAAATCGGTGGGCAGTTGCTACTAAGCGTGATGTCGAGACATCAATTAACTTTTGTACAATTGTTGTGAGCTTGGCTCCGGTTTTAACATTTTCGTGCTTTTTAAGTCTTTTTTCTTCATCTCCTGTTGTAATAGAATCGCCTTGAGCAGATGAAATAAGCTGATGTTGATTTTGTACATCATCACTCAAAACGTCACCATTCGAAGGTGTTGACCGCGAAGTATTTGTATGCTTCTCTTCGGAACATTCACTGGTATTCATTTTATCACACTGATCATTGGAGTTTGTTGTATCGCCCTGTATTTTTGGACTTTTTTCATCCTTAATATATATATTGCATGGTGATAATTGTTTTGCCATTTCAACATCAACATTTTCATTTTCCACAGCTTCTGGTTCAATTTTTACAAGTTTGATATTAAAACTTTTTTCACACGCTTCGTTGGAGTCGTTGTTCCCGCTTTTAAAGTCGACAATTTCAGTTTTGGAAACAATGCTACCATCTTCACTCTTCTCATTCTCCTTTTTATCGACCAGCGCCGCATTCTTAATCTCTTCTTTTACTTCTACCTCTTTTTTAATGAATGCAGATTTGAATATTTGTTGTTTCTTTTGTTGTTTTTTACTAATTGAAAGAAATATTAAAACATTCTCGAGATTTCTCGTATCATACGGTTTTCTCCGTTTCCTTTGAGACAGCAAAAGTGCCTCTGCTGTGAATTTATGGTATGCGGGCCTACGATAAAATAGCTTGAGTTCTTTCGATATATTTTTTCGTGGCGCTGCTTGCTTCCAACAATGATCTCTTTGCCATGGTGACGATTGTAGCGAGCTATTGTCATCAGAAACTAAGTATATATAGGCAAAAATTTAAAATTATTTAAGTTTTACAGCATTGCTCAATATATTTTTACTTATACTTACAACTTAAAGAGTTCGAGCATTCATTCTTTGGATAAGTAGTACCACCAACTACAGCTGCAGGCGATGCCGATAAAGATGGTGGTATTGCGGCAACAGATGTAGGTGCTGAAGGTGATGGTGTTACAGTAGATGATGTTGCCGCCGATGGCGTTCGAAAAATTTTGCGAGGCACTGAGACCCATCCTCCCTTTTCGCCATCTTTGGATCGAGCCAGCTCCAGAATAAATTTTCCATCTAAAATTTTTACAAGGTAGCAGTTTTATACAAAGTAAACTTGTATGATGAAAATTTTAAAAAATTTATACTACATACAAATTTACAATAGGGATAATTTTTTTCGCCAAAAAAATGTATAACAAAAACATATGGGAGGTTTTGAGAAAGTTTTCCTTTATTTTTTCAATAATATGCACCGATTCAATGTCTCTGAAGGTATTAAGGAAAGTTAAGAATAAGGTAATTTTATAATATCGATTAGCTCGACTGAGAACTATACCAAATTTAAAATAACAGAATACAGATTTATATTAAGCATACACAATTACTTAAGAAACAACTTTTAGTTTTTCTAGCCCAAAGCCTTTTATATATTGTATATAATATTAAGCTATTTGATGTATGTATGTATATATCAATACAGTAAATTGTTGTTTTCTGTAAGAAATTTTTTTTTTTTTTTGCATTATGACTCTTGCAGCAAAGACTCGATTTATGTATATTTTGACTATATAAAAAAATTTAAATGATTCTTCTAGAGGCCAACAATCTTTTTAATTATAAATTCTCTAATTTTATTAAAATTTTATATTTCGATATTTCGCCACTCCTTTGTGTGTATTCTTCAGTGGCAAAATATATAAAATTGAAATGATTTCAGAAACACCACCAACTTTTATAATAAGAACTTTTCATAAACTCCTTTCAAGATAGATAGAAATGAAATTCTTATTAATAAAAAAAAAAACCGAAATCACTTCAACGTTGATTGATTTAGGGGTCATGTTAAGAACGTAACAAATATAATGATTTGTCATCAAATATACAGACGCATACGAATGTGTTTTAGTTTAAAATGAAGTACATAGTTTTATTTTTATATCCAATCTCTTAAATACCATATCTATTTGTTCGAACATGCAATTGTATAAATAAACATTTCCCTACTTTTCCTCTGAGCTATAGTAAAACAAATAAAAATAATTGTATCTATTTACCTTTAAAGAATTGTAAACGTCCACCATATCCACCACTCGATACAGAATTTTTATGATTATTGATATTTGACGTAGGATGATGTTGCGATATCGGAGGCCAGCCAATATCGGAGCGATTCGAATTCGAATGGATGTTAAGAAATTTTTGATGTTGACTGATATTAGAATTGCTATTGTTACTGTTGTTATTAGCAGATAAATTTATAATGGAGGATGAAGATGGTGATGGCAAAGACGATGACGTTACTGTTGATGCGTTATTACTGTTTAAAGTAATGGTGTGATCAATAATATCCATATCCGTAGAAGAAGACAT
This sequence comes from Tachina grossa, assembly GCA_949987645.1. NCBI lineage: Eukaryota > Metazoa > Arthropoda > Insecta > Diptera > Tachinidae > Tachina > Tachina grossa. The sequence goes on from OX465274.1 coordinate 173,550,913, forward strand.
TGTGCCTTTGCAGCTGCTCGTTTGGAAGGGTTTTGTAAACTGTGCGGTTGTTGAAGTACCAACTGTTGTTCGTGTAGCTGTTGTTGCCGATGCTGCTTCAATGTTACCAAATAACCCATTGTTAAATGTTTCATTCGAAGATTTGCAGGTGGAAGTCGAAGACGTTGGAGTTGAAAACGTTGAGGTGGGAGCAGCAGCAATAGCTAGACGTTTTTGATTATTGGCATTTACAGCAGCGGCGGCAGCTGCTATAGCCACTAACTGAGCATGAGCAGTCGCAGCAGCCGTTGTTACGTTCCCAACTAAAGTTGGTGCATCTGAAGCTGATGTTGGTGATATCGACGATGTAGTTGTTGTTAAATTACACTTTGATGACGGCGTGGAATTAGATGTTGTGGGTAATTGATGAAAATTTGCAGCGGCTGTTAGTAAGGTTGCTGTAGCAGTAGCAACAGCAGCAGCTGCGGCAGCATTGGTGCCATTTAAACCATTTTTTAAAAGAATTTTAGCGGCCTCAGCAATGATTAAATCGTTGTTATTGCTGCTTCCGTTTTTGTTTTGGATACTGCCACTTGAGGACGAATCTTTCAATAAATTTGAATCTTGTGTTGGGGATGTTGTTGTAGAAGTTATAATCTCTGGAGTGCTGCTATTATTTGCTTTTGTATTGTTGCAGCTGAATTTCGTACGCTCATCTGTCATTGCTGATGGCGTACTAACCTTATTGTTGGGAATAGCATTCTGCTTATGTTGTTGTCGCTGCTGATGTTGATGTTCTTCTTGTTGCTGCTGCTGTTGTGCAACATTTTGTAAAATCTTATTTTTTAAAGTTTTGGCTTTGCGTTTTTCTGCAATTTGTTGCTGTGGTTGAGAAGACAAAGTTAAATGCTGATGCTTTTCTTTTGAAATTGCCGGTGCTGTTGCAGAAGTCGACGTGGTGTTATTAGTGGTTTCGTTTTGCAAAATTTTCATGACATCGTCAATAATTAATTACATGCGACAGCAGATTATTCATTCATTCAGTAGATATGATGATGATTTCCAATTTTTGCAGGAAAATCCTTCATGTATAACAAAAAAAAAAAAAACACAAATACTCAGTACATACAGAATTAAGATAAAACTAGCAACACATGCGAGAATAAATGTCTTTTTAAATTTTGAACTTGTATTCTCATTAATCCTCAATTCTCTTTTTAACTTTTTGTAGTAATTTTATTTTTTATTTAAAATATCTTCAATTATTTTTATTTACAGGCATACATACATATACATATGTATATGAATTTACGTACATTTTTGATACAATTAAATATTCTTGCATTTTCCTTTTTGTGTTTTCTTTTAAAAACCATTTATACTGCAAATTTTCTTTTATGTATGTATGCATATTTCTTTCTGATTTTACTCTTCAGAAATTTTTTCGATTTTCTGGTAGGAAATGTGTTTTAAAAATGTTTCCAGGAAAACCACACTTAAATATTATTAATAAGATTAAAAAATCACTTATTACGACTTTCGTAAAGCAATATTTAAATCAAATATTTATATTTGTAACACTACTTCTTTTTAAATCCATTACCTATTTTCTTGTACTTTTTATTAAACTAATCATTTTGGTTTGTTTTCCTCACTGATATTCATATTATGTACTATTCTATTCAGTAGAGTTAACATTTTAGCAACCGCCTTGAATGTTGTTTTTAATGACTGTGTGGAGGTAGTATGTAATTGATGTTCTGTTAACATAGGGGGAGCTTCAATATTCTTTTTAATGTAAATAACCAGGGTGACCGATGACATTTTTCAAAAAGTGGCACCAAATAGGGGATTTATCAAAAAAAAAAGGGCAAAATTTAAAAAAACGAGAAAACTTCACTAAACTTTTTATTTTTAATGTATTTTCATATAACTCACCCTAAATAAAGGGAGTCAACAAGTAGCAATGCAATCGAAAAAGGGGAAACGAAGTCAAAAAAGTGACTTTAGTCGGTCAAACGGTCACGCTGTAAATAACATTTAGAAAACGATGAGATGGAGATTGCTCATCTTATGTTAACAATTATTTTGCAAGTGTAGCCATACTAACAGAAATTAGTCTAAATACCTACAATAGGTAATTTTTCCCCATGGTGCAATATATTAAATAAATAAAAATATGGTAACCGTAGCATTATAAAGATCCGAAGAATGTGAAAAGCACAAAAGTAATTGCACCAAAACAAAAAGAAGTTTTTGGCATTCATCAGACTCAAAGCACATGGAACAAAAAATTATCAGCTGAAATAGCGCTCCCACCTAGTTAGATACACCTTGGATACGACCGTAAAAAACCTGTTACGATTCTCTAATTCCTTGAATATGGCAAAATGCTGTCAATAGAAGACTATTCGTAGGGTGGTTATTGGTTTGCCGCAGTAATAATGTATTCTTAATATACTGCGCGGCAAGCCAGTAACCACGCGCGAATTGTTGTCAAAAATCAGTACATATCGCACACTAAAAAAATTTTTGCGGTGGTTAAAAATTTTTTCAGTGAGTTGGTTTATAAAAAAACAAAACCATTTTGATAGTTTTAAGTTGTGGCTGTTTATGATTTAGTGTGCGATATGTATATGTACTATATATATAGGTATTTTATGAAAATTTAACGGCTATAAAAAAAATTATATTTTAGAAATAATAGTAAAACTTAAACAAGCAAACCAATAACGAAAAACATGCCAAACACTGTTGTTGCACGAACTTAACCCTACGTCTACACCTGATATATTTTTATCATAACAAAAGTCAAAATTTATATTGAAAAATATTTTTTTTATGTTAGCTCTTTTTTCTACATGGAATCTGACATTTGTCATGATAAAAATATATCAGGTGTAGACGTAGGGTAATGAAATATAAAAAAAAGTATTTTTATTTTGACGTGACAACTAAAATTCATGTTTTTCATGCGTAAGAGTGTGTGAAACTGAAACATGTTTAACTTAATGGTGCGTAACCATTCAAGAACAAATATGTTTTCGTAGAAAAAAAATTGCAAGAGAATGCCAATTGAGAGAGTAAATTGACAGTTGTTGACTGAAAGTCTGCAAATTTTTACTGGAAAATTTTTTGCCAGTAAAATCCAGTAGATGGGAAAAAATATGATTCAATAAAATAAGCAAAAGTAAGCAAATACAAAGTATAATTTTTTTTTTATAAAAATATTTAAAAGAAGAAAATTTGAAGTAAAAGTTTAACAAAACACATCTAAAAATTTTTGTGCTCAAGATGAAAAAATTAGAGAATAATAATCGTTAAATATATCAGTTTTCAAATTTTATTTAATTGTGGTATTTACTTTAGTTTTTTAGAGCTGTAAGGTTTATGTATATGTGAATACTTATTTCTGCATACTATTCAGGGTACCGACTATCAGAAATGAAATATTGATGTATTTTCCTATGCCATTTAGCCAGAAAAAATAAAACTAAAAACCAAATACAAGCTAAAGCTTTCACACAAACTTCTATTTTACAAATATGTATGTATATATCGCTTCAAATTTATAATTATAAATATGTATGCATCAATTACCAAAAATATGTATTTGATGGGTTTCAAAAACAACAAAAACATACAACAATATTATCAGCTGTTTTGATTAATCTGCAAATTTTTGCAATTTTTCCGTTCGCGTACTTTTTTGTACAAGAGACATTCTTGAGAGTAAAATTTTCAAATTACCCAAAATTTACTCAACTACTGGATTTTACAGGAAAAGTAAACAAACGGACATAATGTCAATAGTGAATCCGTGGTTTTACTATTGGCACTTCCTACAGGGACTATATATTTCCCCAGCATACAAATAGAATATATTCAATTGGCAACTTTTTATTTCCTTACATTTATAGTTTTTAAGAAAATTGATAACATGGGATAAATATGTAGTTGTTCCATTGGCAATAATTTTCAAAATGCAAAACCTTTTTTTTACCTTCCTAATGCTAATTTGGCAATATCTTCAATATCTGGCGATATTGTTATTTTATTATCTAGAAGAATCACTTTGGTCTTTGAATGATACATTATTGCCTATATCTAGAAAATTCCACGAATATCACAAAAAACACGTTCCAAAATTATTTGTTTACATACATACCTATACAGTCGAACTTCTATAACTCCAATCACCATTATCCCAAAAATAACTTCTACTTGCGGAGGCTTCGCGTCACAGAATTTTTTTTCGATGAAAAACAGAATCATGTGCAAACATGCGTGTATATTATCTATTTTTTTTTATTAAAAACTGACACTATATGCAATAAACAAGTTACAACGAAGTAAAATATTCAGAAATTAGTGACTGAAAATTTATTAGCCGCTATCTTTTTCGTTAATTCGCCTTCAACTTCTTTCATATACACATGTGTTTATTATTTATTTATTATATTCATTGATGTTTCATCAGAAATAGAACTATTTGGAGCTGATTTCATAATGATTTGTGTGTTAGTTTTTTGCTGCGTAAAATCGGAGATAATCGATTTTCATCATAAAACGAAGTTAAAAAATATGCCGCTTAAGGTTTTTTGACGGTTATGGCTCGAACTAGGGATTGGCAAATACCTTCTAAAATCGATTTTCGATTTTTCGATCAACTTTTTTAATTTCGATTTTTGAAATCGATTAATCGAGCATGAAAATCGATTTTAAAATCGTTTAAGACAAATTGGCTAATTTATAAACAAAATAATCTTTATTCATAAAAATTCAAGTAAAGATTATTATTAACAAGCAAAAAAAAAAAAATTACATATTGTTACGTTTTTCGCTCTATAAAAACGATTTTCCGTGGACCCGAAGATTTGCAAATGAATACACCAATACCTCTTTGTCTGCTGCTCGTCACACACGGCACTCACTCTGCCGACACTCACAGTTGATACACCAATAAAGACTCACTGGATTTACTTACACCCTTATACACGTCTATTCTCTGTGCTGTTCCCTTTACTCCAGTCGACACGATAGACTCCACAATAATCTCAATTCCACGACAGACTTTGCTGTCACTATAGACTGTCCTATAGTTTCTCCTTTACTCCACTCACGTGTAAAGCACAGACTGCTCTTAACTATCAACTCGCCACTGTATCGCAGACTATTATTAATTCACAACTCAATTATCAACTGACTTGTTCACTCGCAACTGATTGACTGATTGCAACTCGTTCACAACACAACTATAACTGACTCGCAACTAACTATAACTGTTCGCGACTGACTAACTCATTGGATGCGTCACCTCTTTTTATATTTCACACAAATTCCACTAGAAGTTTCAAGCAATGTCTAGACGATCAATATCATCTTATATGCTGCCTAATTAAGTTCATGTTGTAACTACGTACATACATGTGTATATGCATACGTGTGTACATCATTAACTAAGCAATACACGGTGGTTGTTTATCTTTTGCTTTTCGTTTGAATTGGCATGTATGTATGTGTGTAAATATGTGAATCTTCTTAATAAGCAGACGCTTTTTGTTGTTGCTTTTGCTTGTTTACGTTTAATCAAGCTGCGCATGCTTATTTAGTTGTTTGCTACTATTCTAGATTATTCGTTACATTGACCCTGTAGGAATATTTTCGCGTAACACTTACATTAACTCTGTTGGAATATTTTTGAGTAATGCTGCTTAACATTGTTGACGGCTATTTTCGTAACAATATTTATGTACATTATAAATAGACACAAAGTTAATTTAGCGAAACACATTAAATTCAGTAAGGTACATAACATGTATATACATATTAAATATTAAGGGCCGTATTTAGAAAAAAAAATAACTTAGGTTTACTAAACGTTTAACAAACAAATTTCCATACAAAATTTGTTTCGTAAACCTTTTGTAAAACTAAATTATTTTTTCTGGATACGGCAGTAAAGCGGTGTTTTTAATTAAAATTATTCGTAAACTTTCTTTATTTTAGCAATTTTTTATATTACATATATAAAATAAATTTCAAAACATTACGAATTATTATATGTAGTTAGTGTCAGAAATTATTACTGAGGATTATTAGTTTTAGTGTTTCATACTAATCACCTTTACTTGTTCTTGATAACATCAACGTCAGGCAATGTCAAAATAAGACACTTAAATACTATTTTTTTTCTCAATAATTGTTTATTTTTAACCGATTCTTGCTATTTTCCAGCCTTTAGAGAAAGTAAATGTCCTATTTTGGATATTGTTTAGGCATTGATGTCGACAAAAAGTTACGGAATAAAGATGAATAATATTAGTTATCAAACCAATCTTCTTCACTCAGATTAATACTTAAAAAAATTGCCAACATTTTGACATAATACAAAACTCGATTTTTATAGCCCAATAATCGATTTCAGCATAAAATCGTAGATGTAAGATCGATTACAAAATATCGACTTTTTCTATCATAAAATCTGTTTTCGATTGGAATCGAAATCGATTTACCAATCCCTAGCTCGAACGGACAAAAAGTGTCAGGAAAGGAGAGATAGTGCCACAGTGCCACTTACATCCAATAGTGCCAAAAATGGCACAATTGTGCCACATTTCCCATCACTGATATACATATGTACATACATACATACATGCATACATACATGCATACATACATGCATACATACATACATACATACATATATAATAAAAGTATGGCCGTTTTGTGCTAAAGTGTACCCTTAATTAATAAACACTTTCTATAAGAAACCCACTCATAAAATCCAACTTCTCTTGTAGCATAAAGAAAAACAAAAGCATAAAAATTATACAAGAATGATGAATAAAAAGGTCCATTGGTCGGTACTACACCAACATACATCTGGTTAGATTTTTTTGTAAACATACGCCTCATAATGGTGATAACGTTGTTGTTGGTTTCAGGGTTGTCAGATTTATTTTGACCATTTCACTAAATGCAATACCGAAAATTGCCAAAATAACTAAAAAGATTTTTTTTTATTTTTGCATGCCATCATTTTTAAAGCGGCCCATACACTACAACAGCATGCACGCACAATTAAGCGATTGAGCATTCACACCATAACCCAGCAAGCTGGTACAATATTGATTTCTTACAAAATTGCGGAAAGGGTGGTTGTGAATAGTGACACAGTTTTTGCTGCAAATATTATTGGTACGTTGTTAAAATTAGCAGATATGTATAACTAAAGTGCTACAATTCTGTTTTCTATTGGAACAAATTATGTTTAAACAGGTTATATTTCTTAAATGCATGTTTACTCCATGCTCAACTGAACTAATTTCACTAAATACCACACCAGCAAGCTGGTACAATCAGCAAAATATCAAACTCTGCTTGAAATCGCTACAGCAAACTGTAGAATCCCACAAACCGCTGGCATAAACATTGCGCATGCGTGCAGTTGTAATGTATGGGCCCCTTAAAGCTTGTATTTATTGAAAATACTATAGACCAGATACGTCCAAGCACACATACTTCGACAATTTTCATTTGAGGTAAACAGATTTGAAACCTCTTAAATGTGTTTTTGGTTCTTTACAAATTGAGAGCAAGCATTGTTGTCGCTGAAATGTGATTGTCGTTTCCTCTGTGTGAAAGCACAAAAGCCCTGTTTTGAAAGTTTGCAAATTGTGCATATGGCTTGGACGTAGCTGCTATAGACCAATGTGTATATTTAAATGTATTGTAGAATAATCTCTAGTTTACCTAGCGATTAATACATTCCACAGGACAATGACTCAAAGTACACAGCCCATATTGCGCAAATTTTGTATTTTTTTAAGATACTGTACAGCAAATAACAACTCTTCACAGTCCAGATTTAATTCCCACTGCCCACCTGAGCTTGTTTAACAAACAAACTGTTGGAAAGCGCATAATCTGAAGCAAATCTTATGTAAAACCGATTTTCTTGTATATATGGGAGACAAATTAGGGTGCAAACGACACAAAATATTGAATATTGGAGTGACAAAATTAGTGTTTTACAGAATAAAATCCCACCAGCCAAGTATTTAAAACAAAATATTTTGCATAAATTGTGTAACTTGCTTAATTAAATCCCCATAATATATCAGTTGTGTCCTTAGTATTGCGGCTCGATATTAAGACGTTTCTCTAATATCTTTTGTATTATTCTATATTTATGAAATGAAACTCATTATTTTTTGAGTCAATTTATTAATTAGGCTTTGTTTTTAGTCGTTTTATGTTTTTTAGTTTTTTAAATAAAAAGCAAACTCGCACATGCTTTAATTATATGGTGGCGTGTCCTTAGAAATACACGTAGAAATAAAGCATGATTTATTTACTTTTAGCGCTTTATACTCAGCTGTCCTTAGAAATACACGTAGAAATAAAGCATGATTTATTTACTTTTAGCGCTTTATACTCTGCTTCCTAGCTATATTATTTAAATTAAGTTCATGGGATACAGTAAATTAAATATTGTAGACTAGTATATGTGTGTGTATGCATGTATGTACATATCGACGGCTCGGGAATGTTATGAGATAGAAACTTGAGATTTTTTGTAATTATATAATAATTGCAATAGAAATTTTTTAATTTATTGAACTTTATAAATTTGTCGTAGATCATAGGTAAAAGTGACTTATATTCACAAATCTATTACCTAGTCCTCTAAGTAAGGTTCTTTTCTATCTACAATGGTCATCTAAGTATATATAGAATGTTTCAGTTTGGAGAAACATTTAAATTAATTTTTTTTCGAACACTTAATTCCAAACTAAATCATTCTAAGTGTACTTAAGACATTTAAAAAGGGAGGTTTTTACACTTGACAAATTATGCTAAGTACTTTTTTGGCTCATAACTTTTGATAGAATAGTCCAATTACTATCAAAATTTTACAGAATCTAAGTTGATAAAGGATGAATTCAGAAGTGCTACTCCCAGCGTAACATGTTTTGTCGACTTAGCATGTTTTGGAACAGTACCGTTGATATACATATGTAAGTCGATTATGGATTGCAAAAAAACTAAATAGCTTGGTAGTTTTCCATATGCAATTAGTTCTAGATATGAAGCAATCAATTTAATTGGAATCCATAATCGACTTATCAAGTATACTTATAAGTAATTGCAATAAATAATAGTCCCCAGACTGTCACAATATAAAAACTTTTAGCAACCCTGCATTTTACATACATTATTTTCTGATTATTATACGAATCAGAGATGGCAGTTAGAATTTTAAAATTGTACCAAAATGTACACTTTTTCGACCTTAATTGTGCGAACAGATTTTTCTGGTTGAAATTATTTTTGTTTATATTTATTATTTAGGGGACGGGCCAAACGGTAGCAAAGTACTAGTGAAATACTAAAATTTTTGACACACCAGATACATTTTTGAAAAGCAGCAAATAAAAGCATGGTATCATAAAAGGTAAAACCACCACCGTCTCCCAATTCACAGATTTTTACGCCTTTTAAATGTATTTAGACTGTGAAAAAAGCAGTTTGTTTTAATTTACGAAAAATTTTGTTTTAAGAAATTGTTGGTAGCCGGCGGCTTATAGTAAAATTTTTTGCTTCGCCGCCGCAGCAATTTTTTCCTCAGCTTCTTCTTATGCTACAGCTAATTTGTCAAAATTTTAAATTGTCAAAATAGATATCATTTAGCATAGCATAAAAATTAAATTTTTTCCCCACAGGAAAATATTTTTTTTACAATGGTACTTTCTTTTTTTTCTAGAGAGTTAACCCTCAGGCAATTAATGCCTTTTTAATAATGCAGTGTTGCAGCGCCTCTGGTGTCAATGAGGCGTATTAAATTTGCAAAGCTGTGCTTAGTAACCATTTTATTGGTTATTTTACTTCGCCGATGATTCTACAACACAATACCAACGAAGGGGGGCGCTTTGATGTTACATTAGGATTAGTATCTGCTGAAGTCGGTGTAATTCAGTGACAAATGACTATGCCTTTATCGCTGGAACTTTCCTACAACTGACACAAAAGGAGACTAATGCAAATCAGAAAAATTCGTATTGTTGTTATATAATGACTCTCGGGGACCGTGCTCGAAGACAGGACCTTCGGTTTTTTAGTCAACGTGCTAACTACTTCAGCCAATGCCACTTTTCTACCGTTTGACACACGTTCTTAATATACCTTTTAAATCATATTTGTAAATACTTTAATATTTATAACCAAATGCCATTCAGTTTGATATACAAGCCATTTATTAAGATAAAGAAGATACCTACATTCTGGTTTTCAATTTCGAAATCAGAATTATAATTTTGATAACAAATTATTTGGTATACTTGCATCACAACAATTATAATAAAGCCGGTTTTTCGAAAACATATGTTATCATTTTCTCACATACACACAAATCGCTCAATTACTCAAAGAACGTAATTGCTTAAAAAACTATTCTGCCAGAAAACGAGTTTAAAGTTTTCAGTTTACACACAACTTAATGGAAAAACAAATTTTATTTTTCTCCCAAGATTTTAATAAACAAGATATTTGTATGAAACTTTTACACAATATGAAGACTAAGCCTGCATCATTAACTCAAAAATTCCATTTTTTGAGATATGACGTTCTTTGAGTAAATGAGCAATATGTTTTGATTATAATCAAAATGTTTCAAAAATATTCTATTTTTTTCATCCCATTTTGACGTAAAATGTTTTCGTTTGTTATTTTTAAGAACTAGACTTGCCACCTTTTGGAATTTTCAAAACGGGACACTACTAACAAAAAATAGAAAAATAACTTTATGCTGAAAAAGGAAATTGTAAATTTTATAGTTTTTCTTATCAGTCTTGATATTAGAGGAAAACAAGTCTTCCATTTCATTTAAAGGAGGAGCGCAATTTTTAGAGTTTTAGTATTTTTTCTAAATGCAGAAGTAGTTCATGTTTTTGAAGTTGATGTGCTCAGGGCTTGAATAAAAATGTTTAAAATAAGAGGGAAATACAAAACTCTGGTGCTTATTTAAACTTTTTAGAACATTTGTTTGTTTGATTTTTAAATTTTTGGGGAGAAAACTTAAAAAAAAATTCTCGCTCTCCCTTATATTTAGAGACCCTAATTTTTATCCATGGAGTTTTTCCTCCCTCTCCCTTATATTTAGAATACCTACTTTTTTCCCGGGGAACATTGGATTCATAATAGGAGGAATGAGAAAAAGGAAAACACTTCCGGGGAATAGCTGTTCATAATTGGGCTGTATGTGTTTTTTGAATTTGATCGTTTCTTTATCATTGAAACTCCTTAAAATTTTACTGAAAACTTTTGATTCATAATAGGAGGAATGGGAAAAAGGAAAAAACTCCCGGGAAATAGCTATTCATAATTGGACCGTATGTGGTTTTTGAATTTTCTCGTTTCCTTATCATTGAATTTCCTTCAAATTATACTGAAAAAATTATTGGAAGCTACTAGCCAACTTTGGAAATCCGGTAACTTTAACCAATCTGGTTGAAACTTACAATGCCTTTTAGTTCTATTTTTTCCTTTTCGTATGTTACTGCCGATTCATTTACATATGCAAGTCTTTTGCTGTTCATTTTCCTATGCAAAGTTTTATAATTTTAATATTTTTGGTAATATGTTGGAAATAATACATACTAAAATAATAAATATGTAAATACCTCTGCAAGTAATCACGTTCTGTTAAAACTTTAATTGATTTGAAAGTTGACAAATGAAATAAGAAAGTCAAAAAAGAATCAAAATAATCGAGTGTTGCAAATCAATTAAAATAATTTCTTCGCTGTTGCTAATAAAAAATAAGTTAGTACGAAAATAGTTGCTAAAGATCTCGTTTTTTGTGACAATTATGGAAAAATTTTGTTTAATTACAATACTTTTCTATAATATAACGAAGAAAAAGTTAGTACTTTTCCTCAAAACGGGACAAATGGCGTCCCGTTCAGAGTATGATCGGGACACGGGACATTCCACTCTAAAACTGGACGGTTGGCAAGTCTATTAAGAACGTATTTCGAAAAACAGGCTGTAAAAATAATATTTTGGTAAGAAAAGATTATTTCTTTCTTTGGTGTACCATTGTACTTTTTGAGTTTGGTACCAAAAATAAAAATTCCAATTGTACCATCTTTACCAACCCTGATATTAACATACTCAAATCCAACAAACAACAAAATGCAGCCGCCGTGTGGCAAAATGAATAAAGAATTTACTTCTGTAGTGAACTAAAAGATACACTCACTCACACATAGTAAACATCAAACCCACGAGTAAAACAACAACAAAACGGAATAACAAACAATAAGAGCAAAAGAGATGCATTTAACAGTGAAATATTGAATGTTATCTATAGTAATATAATATAGAAAGGAAAAATACAATGGGAGCGAATAATGTACGAACGAATGTACAAGCACCCCTTCCTTCTTCCTTCCGCATAAAAAAAACAAATTCAAATGAAAAAAACAAAGTTGTTGGTGCACAATTTAAATTTATTTGGCTGTTGTTATGGGTTTCCTGTCTAATTAATAATAAGGAAAATTTTTATTGTATGAAGAAAATGTAACGGATTTAAATATTTATCTATACATACATATATTAACAATATGTTTGTGTATTCGATATGAAAGAAATATTTACTCGCATACCCATTTACTCTATATGTATGTACATATATCGTTTGTTACAAAAAGTACTTTAATTATTTAGTACATGGTTTTTCTTGGCTATATACCTACTCATATGTATGAATTTAAGTTAATTGTTTTTAAAGAGTGTTTAATAAGCCACTCTCTTCTACAGTTTTCTTTAAACAGCTAACCACATAATACAGGAAAAGCAAACGTCAACGCTTTTTATTCTTCTTTTGGAACTACATATGTACATGTATACATGCATATGTATGTATTTATGTATGTATTTAGTTTTGTTTGTAATAAATTGACTTACACCTTGCACTATTAAGTTTTTGTTTTATTCGTGTAACTTATCGTTTTATCAAAACCATTCTTTTTCGTGATATTCTTGTATTTAAACAATATAAAATATACTTTTTTCTTCTTTTATTTCATTTATACACACATGCACACACTTACAGCTTATTAAACACCAACAAAAATTGTAAAGTCGCGTACGAGTTTAATGTAGAAGTGGAAGAAGCAGCAGACCACAAAATATAATGAAAAATTTCTAATCACCAATTTACCACCATGTTTTCTTGCTTTTTTCTCTTGAAAATTTCACGCTTTTCTTTTCAATTTTTAGTTTATATTAATTAGCACTATTTATATATTGTATTTTAGATAAAATATTTTATTAAAGCTTGTTTAAAATCATAAAAATAGCTTAAAAATTCAGAGCGTAGCGTAAAAATTGCTAGCAGACACGAACACGACCAAGTACGAGAAAAAAATCTGTCCTAAGTGATGCCGTATCCTAACAATTGCTTACTGCACTGCATTCGGCGTGCTGCCATGGGAATTTTCTCACGCGGTTACAACAACAACTCGTGAGAAATTTCCTATGAGCGTGGGAAAATTGGGATTTTTATTTATTATTTGGTTTGGTTTTTGTTTTCGTTCGTTCGTCTGTTCTCAAGTTTGTCCAAGCCAGTGATGGGATATTATATGTACCTATAGGTAAATAAATTTATTTGTTTTATTGTTTTAAGATACTAATTAGTGGGTACCATGAAAATATGTATGTATATGTAATAAGTATTTTTACATAGTATGTACATACCTACGTACATAGATATATTAAAATATATACACATGTATGTATTATTATAATATTTACATACATACATACATAAGTATGTGTACATTCAGATGTAGATGCAAATTCCATTTTGTCTTCTTATGTATGTTTATATACATATGTACATAAATATGTTTATATGTACATAAGAATGTACATAGTATGTATGTACATATTTACAAATGTACCTGCAATGTACATAAATACATATTTACAAATGTACCTATAGGTGTATAGATGAATAAATATGCACGTCACTTGAGTGGTTATGATAATTTAATTCTAAATTTAATTACATAGGTATGTATGTATATATGTAAATGTATTTACTCAGTACATTATTAATACCATGTAGTAAGGTAAATTTTTAGCACGAATGGGTTAGTATTACTATAGATGAACTAAATAAAATAAAAAAACTTAACTTTTTAACATATATGTATGTATATCGTCATATATGTATGTAAATTCAAAAAAGGCGTAGGTATGTTACATTTGAAATTTTTATAGAAGCAAAAAAACAGAAGTCTTATTTATCGGACACTAGCTGAGCCCGGCAAACGTTGTATTACCCTCAATTATTTTTTTTAACTACAATTTACATACTTCACACATTTGTCTCTTGTTGAGTCAAAAACAAAACGAAAACCTACCGGGTGTTGACCCGAACCTGTGTTCAAAATTTTGTAGTTCCAGAAATCATGCTTTAGGAACAAACACACACTACGATTTTATATACCTACATATGTATATAGATCCAGGCTGGCCAGAGATGCGCCAGAGTGCCGAACATCAATCGGCTTTTTGTACAAATGAATGCACACACGCTTATACATTTATCTCGGTTTTCTCTCTGTGGGCAGCATGGATATATTTATTTATTTATTTATTGGTTTCAGTCTATGAACAAAATGTCCTTTCAGACTACGATATACAATTTATCTTTAAAAAGCAGGTAGGATTGATAACTTATATACAGGGTGGGCCAAAAGAAACCAAGGGGTGTAAAAGTTTAATAACTTTTTTGTTTATTAATTTTTTTTATGTTTTCTTTCAGATTATATAGACAACACTTGGAGAATTTATAATGAATGAAAATAATAAATGAAAATCAGAAAATAAGAAATGAATAAATGAAATCAACTTTATTGAAAATTTGATTATGAGTGATGAAGCTCATTTTCATTTGAATGGCTTTGTTAATAAGGAGAACTGTAGGTTCTGGGGTTCTCAAAATCCAAGAGCCATTCATCAACGCCAATTGCACCCCATCAGGTGTACAGTATGGTGTGGGATCACATCTGAAAATGTCATTGGGCCCTACTTCTTCGAGAATGAAGATGGAAGTGCTGTAACCGTAAATGGAGAGCGGTATCGGTTTATGATAGAAATTTTTTTACGTCCTGCTCTTGAAAACAGACCTGGTATGTGGTTTCAGCAGGACGGAGCCACTGTCCATACTGCCCGAGACACAATGGCACTTTTAAGTCAAATTTTTGGAGAGCGAATAATTTCTCGAAATTCGGAAATTATTTGGCAAGCGCGATCGCCAGATTTGACAGCACCCGACTATTTTCTTTGGGGTTTTTTGAAGGAGCGAGTGTATGTGAACAAGCCAGAGACAATCCTTGAACTCAAGGCAAACATTGTTGCAGAAATTCGAAAGCTACAGCCACAAGTTTTGAAAGATGTTATGGAAAATGCTCTAAAAAGAGCCCATCAGTGCGAAGCTGAAAACGGTGGTCATTTAAGAGACATCATTTTTCATACTTAGTGTAAAAAAATTTCCATTTTGTATATTATATAATCTGAAAGAAAAAATAAAAAAAAAGTTAATAAACAAAAAAGTTATTAAACTTTTACACCCCTTGGTTTCTTTTGGCCCACCCTGTACATAAGCATGTTTATGGTAAAAATTCTACAATACTAATAAGAAATGAAAGGCTAATTTCTGTAAGAATGAATTGATATATAAGTATGTATAATTAAACAATTATAAATAACAATATCATTTTATTACACTAAGAAGAAAAAGTTTAAAATCGATTTTATCTGTGCTGAATTCTACATAAGAATTCGATTCTTTTTGCAATTTACAATTAATTTCATTAAGAAACACAAAAGCACGAGTTAATGTGCCATTACGAGCATAATTAGTTCGATGAAAAGGAATATCAAACAATTTAACTAGCCTCAGGTTTCTAGGAGGTATAAAGAATGGTATAGAATTAAGCAAATCAGGACAGTCAATGTATCCATTAATAATATCATAAATCAAAAGGGCGGACTGAAGTTTTCTACGTCCCTCCAGAGTACGTAGGCCAATAAATAGATACTTAGATTCATATGGAACAGTAGCTAAGTACGATAACGAGCGTGTAACAAATTTAACAAAAATACGTTGAAGTCTCTCAATACGAGAGATAAGATTTGAGACATGTGGATTACATATCACTGCAGCATATTCCAACTTAGATCTGACAGATAGATATGTTGGTACATACTTATGTACCTACATAGATATCGTTGATATAAAAAGCTTTACAATTTCGGTAATATTTCGGAAGATTTTGCCGCCACTCTTTACGAATTCAGGCCATTTATGGCTCGATTATGGATGGAAACCGAACTTTGGTTGGGTTGCCGAAATGGTATTACGGATGGCAACTGGCAACTAACAGCTGGTAATTGCAGTTGCCATATTGGCAACCACAAATTTGTAGTTGGTGCATAGTTTAAAAGCAAAAAAAATGGAAAAATTAAACAGTAATTGCAATATTATTTTTATTTTTGAATTTCTTCTTTATATACAGATAAAAAAGAGATTGTTCAAACTTATTTAAGGCAACAACATTTACTCACAGTAAAGGCGGTAATTCTAAAGATTCCTTTAATAGATTCAACTTTTGTATTTCCTTCTCTTCACCAATAATTAATTCTACTTAACTAATAATTTTTATGATCAGTAATGTTTTTAAACACTTTTTACTCAATAATTTTCTTTTTAGCACTTGTATTTCTTATATTTTAAATATTTGTTTATATTATTTTCAGTTGCCAATTTGTCATAATCGTATTTTCGATAACTTTTTGGAAACTGTAGGAAGTTGCCATACATAATACAAATTTTAAGTTCAGTTGCGTTGCTACTTAACTGGGCAACTGAAGTTCGGTTGCCATCCATAATCGAGCCATTAGTAGGTGGTATATGAGGAGTTTTAGAACTCTTCTTTTTTGGGAGGAAAAATGAAAAATCTCAAAACGAACATTTTCATTTCTACATTACAATTAAAACCTGTTATGTGTTTACATAGTATGTATGTATTTATGTACAAAGATCATTGTATGCGCATACACACATTCAAATTTATATACATACATTGTTTAATGCATTTATAATAAGGTAAGTAGTTACATAGCTCGTTTTCAGCAAAATTAAAAATTTAAAAAAGTATTCATCCACACATATATATGTACATATGTTAGTTCAAAACCAAGGCGTATGTAACTATGTGGTAGCCATATTTTATGTAATAATTTTTTGTTCCATTTGCTTTGAATTTGCCGAATGTTGAAAACTTCTTTTTGGGTTGGTTATGGCACATTTGGTTCTTTACACAGCTATGGTTGTTGTATTGTTGTACAACAAATTTACATGCAATCACCAGGTATAAGTGCATCAAACTTCAAAACTTTACATTTCTTTATTGTACTCACACGTGTGTGACATTTTTCATTACTAATTGCTACCAGGCGGTCTACTCTGTAATTCGAAAAGAAAGAAAATGCTTTCGAATTTGCATGTAATTAACATACAAATTCTGAAATATTTTCTTTCGTTTCGAATTACAGAGTAGACCCCCTGGTTTGATGCATTCACCTTGGCTGACACCATTATACGAATTAAATATTCGATATTCTCGAGATTCTGTAGTCATGGACATATAAAACAAAGGCAGTTTTTACGGATTTATTTAATAAAATAAAATTCGAACTAAATACATATGTATATACATGTTTTTATGAATTTTATTCAAAAAATAGATCAACCATTTCTCAACACATTTTTATATATCCTTTATAATTTTGTTTTTAAGCCACATAGTGGAAATTTGCTTTAATACTAAAATATACAAATGTATATATAAATTGTGTCTTTGATTTTATTATGTTTACATACTAGTATATTCAGCACAGTCGTTATTCAAAGACTTTATTTACAAAAGAAAAATTAAATAACATTTTTTTAAAATCTAGCATAATATATCCAAATTGCTTAAAATAAGGTAAAAAATCAAGCAATTTAAAAATACATTGATATCAGTAAAAATAAAATTATTTTTAAAGAGTCGTAGGCAACGTTTCCTTATCAATTTCGTATATAAACAAAAAGTTCACTGAAGTGAGGAAAACGTGAACTTATAAGTTCATAATAACTATAAAAGGAACGTATTTTGCACAGAGCTGGCAATTAATAACAAGAAACGACACAATTTATTTTGATAGCTATTTAAGACCTTAAAAACTAAGATTGATGAGACTTTCATTTTTGCAATATGCATGCAATTAGACAAATTGTTCTTGACTATTAGCTGATAGCTCCATTAATCTCCACGCGGCCTTTGGATTGAGCTCGTTAGGATCTCGACATAAGACCCACACATAATTAACTCGCATTACTTTTTCGGGATCACCTTCAACAACCTTGTTTGATGATCGTTCCCTTACGCACATGATTTGCTGTGCTTGGAAGGTTACTATTAGGACAGGCCCTTGTTCCATTACTTTTCCCATAGCTAAATCGATATTTTCAATATCCAAAATTTTCGAATCTAAATATAAGCCCGCCTTAATTGCCTGACTTATTGGCGTAGATATGATATTGTAGGTACTTTCAAAACACCAATCTTTAAGAATATTTAAATCTCCCCTGACCATAGCTTCCAATATGTTTGGAATTATATCCGTTTCACAATCTTTGAGAAATTGTTTCTGGTCGAAGTTCGGATCAATTTTACACAATTCAGTAAGGGTTTCAGATAATTCAGTTTTCGAAAACAAGCCTCCCATAACATCAGATACTTTGTCAGTTAGTAGGCGTGACGCTCGAATAACGGGATTTTCAGATTCGTCATATTTCATTTTCCAATCCAGCACTTTGTGTACATAAGCATTGTTATTTTTGAAATTCTCCCAAGACTGATAAAATTTCGAGTCTTTATGCAATTCTACACCCATGGCTTCCATGTTTGGTTCAACCACGCGATCATCATCACTAACTTCAACTTCTTTGCGTTTACGCAGGCGTGTTGGTGATCTGTACACTCGCGAGTTAATACTTTGTGCATCCATTTCTTGTTTAATCATTTTTGTTGTATCCGAAATAGCTTGAAATGCTGAAGTCTGACCAATTTTTTCGCCCTTCTCCGATATTGTTTCTTTTGCAGTTTTAGCTTGCTTTGATATTTCTTCTGATATTTTCGAAGCCTTTTGAGCAATTTCCGTTTTTCCGGCTTCTTCTAAAACATCGCTTACTTTATCCTTTATCGTACCTAGTTGTTCCTTTAAAATCGATGATGATTTTTGAGCCTCGGATTCAACAATATTAAATTTTTGCCTAGCAGATTGCAAGGCTTCCGATTGTTCTAATTTTTGAGCTTCCTCGCGAAATTTCTTTATGCTTTCTTTCATTTCTTTGTTTTTGTCCATTTCATTTTTAATGTTGTCAATGAATTGTGAAAAAAAGCCAGGACGTCTTCCGGGTTGCGAGTACCAACGCTGAAAAATATAATATATTTATATATATTGAAATCCATTAGTTAAATTAAAAACACTTAAAATAATGGAACTAATTACGAGTATCGTATTTCGACTTCGACTACGTCGATTTTGTACTAGACTAGTCGTGGTCGAAATACGACACTCGTAATTAGGCCCAATATACATATGTAAATCCCTTGAGAAGCGAAGACGTTGAACATAAAAGATCGATCAAATAAATAAATAATAAAAAAGTTTAATCAGAAACATAATCGTAGGCCTAGCCCACGATGTCGACAGAAATCATTCGATCGATTACTTATTTTGAAAACAAAACCAAATTTTCTTATTTTTTTATTGTTGTGTTCAATACAAGTTGTAGCTCGAACGTTTTGTCGACATCGGTGGTAGGCGTAAAGAATAATCATGCAGAAAAGCTGTTAATATATCTTTTTAGTACTCAAACAAATGCTATCATAAAAATCCACAAGAATATGTACCTATGTACATATAAGTTTAAGTTTTCATTAGATTAAACTGAATGCAATTCAAATTCTTTAAAAGAAGTTTCAAAGTTGACTATACTGCCGGAATTACTAGAAGATATCATCCAAAATCGATACACGGAAATTTTGATAGACGGGCCTGTTCTGAAAATCACGGTGATTTCAAATCACGTGATTTCAGATTTCTATTCTATTGAATAGAATATTTTCTTCCAACTTCCAACGCTATAAATCGTGGAATTTACAAATTAATAAAATTTAATTTTTTGAAATCACCGTGATTTGACATGTCGTGATTTGCAGAAAAGGCCTGAGATACAAAAAAAAATGGATGCTAAGCCTCAGGAGCCCGGTATACCGGCTCGTTGCCTTGGATTCAGTTGCAGGTAAAGTATTAAATAATGTGCCTTAATTGCAGCGTTTATACATATGTATATATGTAGGTATTAAAAAACCAATTTTTTAATATCTATCTATATGTATGTACATCTACGAGAGATATGATATATGTGGCTTAAAGCTATAGTAATATCACAAGAAGCTTATTCACAGTTCTTACACCCAACACAATTCTTTATGACACACTAAGTGGAATTAATATGAACTTACTTCTTACTACTTACTTCGTTTTGTACAATTTGAAGACATTGTTTTCCTACGAATAAGCCTTTGTTTCCTCTTGTTAAAGTTAAATATTTGTACTGAAATTAGATTTACATTATACTTTTTTAAGCATAATACAAAGTGCAATCTTATCAATTTTGCACTTAAAATTAATTTTCCCACTTACCATAATATTGAATTTCTGTTCCACACTAAGATTTAATTTATAATTTTTATACTATGTATCTCCCATAAAATTCTTAAAATTTCGTATTTATGTAATTTTTTCTGTTCGCCAGTTTTTATTAATTAAGGATTAAACTCATGCCTGTTTAACTGTCATTGTCAGTGAGTGTTCTGTTATCAGCTGATCATCTATAGATGATTGGGAAAAATGACAGTAAGGTTTCCACAGTAATAAGCTTTTGCATATAAGTCTTATTTTAAGAAATAATGTTAACAAATAAGCACTTATATATAAAAAATTATATGTTATCACCCGTAAAACTTAAGTTATTGTTTATAAAATTAGCGTAACAATAATGTACTATTACCGTATATTACCTCATATTTTGTGAATTATTTTTGTGCGTATACATAAGTTCATATTGAACATATACAAGGCCCTTGCTCCATAATAAAAATTCCCTTTAAAACGTTCACCAACACTGCAAATAAAAGCAGTTATAAAATCCCTTTTTCCAAGGAAATTAAATATCAACGAAGTTGAAATATTATTTGCAAAAAACGACATAGCGCACGGTAAATTATATTTAAAAAATAAATATATGTGTTTAAAATCTGCGCTACAATAAAAAACAATCAGTAGTTAGTTTAATCAATCATTATTTTATATAAAATATAAAAATCAACTACAGACTAACTATATGAAAGTGATAAGTTAAATTTTGGGAAACAAGATCTAACGGAAGGTTTGTTGTTGGGTTCCTATAAATATAAAGATATAAAAACTGACGTCATGTACCGCAGCAGTTCTGAACCAGTAAAAAAGGTAAAGACATTGAAAAGAAAGTACATAATTGCACATATATACATATGTAAGTATTTATGTATAAACAGTTACGTACTTATGAATGTATGTAAACGAAATACTTAAGCTACGGTCACACTTGTCAAACATTTGCCCAAAAAAACGTAACCAACAAACACTAATGAAAAAAGTTTTGATCCAGATGCGAGTTTATCAAATTAAACAGTTTCAAACACAACTAATAATGTCATAGAATCCAACACTATTGGCTACTCTTCAACTTGACAAACTTTTATCTGAATTGAAAGATTTTGCATTAGCATTTAGTGGTTACGCTTTTTTGGGCAAATGTTTGACAAGTGTGACCGTACCTTTACATATATACATAGAAATTCCAAGTTAACTTACATAAATACTTTGTTCGCTAGCAAACTACTGAAACATTCACAAACTTATTAGGCTTTAATGGTCTAAACATGAAGTGCTTACAAGAAATGTATTTGGATACTTGCGCGTCACTGGCTGTAGGCTCACCGTCATCACCCACATCTTCAAACGTCACACCAGAAACTGGATCGTTGTTAATGACACCAATATCAATGTCGTCAAATTCTGCTAACCATTTAGGTACAGGCTCTGGAATAGGTATGACTATTGAAAATATGGCTGCTCTACATCAGCAGCAGTTGTTAGCCGCCCATCACCAGCAATTAGCGGCTGCTTCTGCAGCTCAGCATCGCTTAGCAATGACTGCTGTCGCTGGAAATCAACAACCTCCAACTATTCATAACCGAAATATGGTTGGATCATCAGCAAGCGGTCAACAGGATGAAATATCAAAATCATTAAAAATGATTGCTATGTTAGCGGCTTATTCTAATGGTGGTGGTATGTGCATATAATTCCTATCTGTCTTTATTTCTATATACAGCTATCTTCATCATATACATAAACCGTTATAATCTGAGGTTCAAATAAATCACGACTATGACGATAACAGTCTAGACAAAAATATTAATTGCGCATGTTAAAAAATTGTTACAATACTATACATAATACATACATATGTATGTATGTCTTGTGCTAGTTTTCCATGACATGTTTTTATGTCTCAAATATTTGATACAGTGCCAATTTAAAAGCCAGATGAGATCTACTACGCATTTACGTCATCATAGAATACAACTGACTGTGTTATAAAAAGTGTGTATGATAGAGAGAGCACTTTCCATACACAAATGTACTTTGTTTACAACACATAATTATTACGTATTCTATGTCTACGTCACACAAGCAGACAAATTAACGGACCGGCGCAATGTGCAGTCCGTTTTTTTGATTTATTTATTAATATTACATTAAATTTAAATTGCAATAATTTAATTTTAAATAAGATGTGAAAATAAACATAGACATATCATCATATCATATTTTATCTTGTGTAAAAAATCATATAAAATGAGTTGTATGTAAATTGAAAACTTAAAACTTATTTTCTACAAAAAATGATTTTTTGAGTTATGCCTTTATTGCACTAAAGGAACGATATGTATTTTGAAAATGTTAAATAGATACTTCGATCTTATAACTACAAAAGTTTTACATTTCTTTAGTTAAATTTTTTCATTGTAATATTTGCATATTTGATTTATTTTTATTAATTAGTTTGCACCTCTTTATCTTATCTATTGTAAAACCAATACGTTTAAAATTTTTAGAGTCTTCGGTTATTTCTCAACAGTCTCCTATTGATGCTGTAATGCAAGATTTTGCTTGCAACGGTTATATTTGTGATGATTTAAATCGCTTTCAAATGGGTATGCATTTATCCAATAATGCGGCGACACCTGGTGCGAATGGAACCAA
Organism: Tachina grossa; assembly: GCA_949987645.1. Taxonomy (NCBI): domain Eukaryota; kingdom Metazoa; phylum Arthropoda; class Insecta; order Diptera; family Tachinidae; genus Tachina; species Tachina grossa. The sequence continues at coordinate 173,574,400 of OX465274.1, forward strand.
CCAACACAATCCGTGTAATACTCAAGCATTGTACAGCAATGGAATCACAACAACATCTCACATTAAAGCAACTAATGCTAATTCAACATTAAATCAACAACATATGCATCCATTCCAGCAACAAAATTTCAACATAAATTTCAATAATAATTTTTGGAAAATGTTTCCCACTCACATGCAACAGCACTCTAATGCAGTTACAGCAGCAGCTGCTGCTGCGGCAGCAGCTACAGCGGCTGCAGCCGTCAATATGGATTATAATTGTAATCAAAAGAAACTATCAAAACGGTATAATGGCACGAAAAATGAAAAATATGTGAGTATACTGATATATATTTTCACCCTTCTTATTTCTTTCTTCCAACTAAACTGGAGACGCGATTTGCATCGCTATCACTTATTATTGGGAACTAGATTCTTAGATCCTAACAGACTATGCTTAGAATAATTTGCCAAACAGAATAATATGAAATAATTTCGTAATTCGCAGTGGAATGAAAACTACGCAAAGCAGATTGGACCAAATTTCATATATGTATGTAGCAAATATGAAGGCATGCAAAACGGGTCTCTGGTGTATTTTATTTATTCTTTTTACCTACAAACATTACGGAATGAAATCCGAAATTTATTTCCATATTTATTTATAACACCTATGTAAAAAGCAACATCGCTACATGCCGTAAAATGTTATGAACATTTTTGTTCCAAAATCTAAACGTGACACATGTAGCCGACATCTCCAGAGGAACCACATGTGTAAACATGTATATACATACATACATACACGTCTCATAGAATCTAGAATATGTAATTTTAGCCATATATTCTTCATTCAGAGACCTTCACAATTCAAAGCAAGGCAGTTTTACAACATACATATCTCTCGTTTATTGCAATATAAATGTGTACTCATAACTCACAAAAAATAATTTTCGATGAATCTTTAAAAGTTTTCAAATTACATACATACAAATGAATAAAAGATTTCTTCTCTCAAAAAGTTAGTCTACAAGCCATTTGGATTAGATATGACTGACTAGGTCGCAATAAAAGAGATATGTATGTATGTATAGTTAAAATATACCTAAAAAATTTATCTATTGATGGTTTGGCAGGTCTAGATGCATTTCGTTGCAGCTAAGCAACACTTCAATATACTTCAACCACATTTCACAAAGGTTACAATAAATAAAAAATATACGTATGTACATACATACATACATATATACAGTTGATTTTTTTGAAACAGATTATAAATGGCAAAAGCACACTTAAATGGCGCTTTATTTTTAATTAACTTTAATCTTAAAAAAAAAATTAGAAAATAAATTATGAAAACATTCCCAATTTTAGTCATCTGCCAAACATTGTGTTTTCTGTGAAAATAATAATGAACCCGAAGCTGTAGTAAAATCGCATGCCGTGCGCGATTCCTTAGGCAGAGTACTCTGTCCCAAATTAAGAACATATATATGTCCTATTTGCAAAGCGTCCGGTGATATGGCGCATACCGTCAAATATTGTCCACAAAAACCCATCATAACAATGGAGGATGCCATTAAAGCGGAATCCTTACGTTTAGCAAAAGGAACATATTACAAACAACAAATGAAAGTTTAAAATCAATCGCTTCGTTTTGATAATTATCTCATTGCAACGATTTTTAAAACAGATCAAGATTTGTGATCACAGATCAAGCTTTTTGATATATGAAAATTTAGTCAAATGAATTTTAAGTTTTATATTTTATGTATAAAAATAAGAAATCTATTAAACGCTAGACGCGTTGTCGTTATTAGTTGGTAAATTTTATTATTAAATATACCTACTTGTGTATATAATATTAATAAAAAAGAAATGATTTTTTTCTTGCTAACGTTTAATTATACAATGATACATTTTTGTTAATAACTAACTTTAAAATGCTTAAAATTAAATTTAACTAAATTAGATCAAACGAATTATGAATTAAATAATAATTGAAAAGCGTAAATGTTTTTAATATATTCTATACACAAAATTTTCATGATAATTAAATACATACTTAAATAATGTTATGTATATTGTATTTTCTTTTTGTTGATCAAAAGAGAATTCGATTTTAACCAATGTTTTCTATTCCTTACAATTATATTTAATATTAAAAATGTATGTTTTATCAAATCATCTAAACTATTTTAAAAGTAAAAATTTAATTAAAATATTTGACTTAGGATAAATAAGATTACGTTTTATACAATTTATTTAAAAATTTAAAATTACGACTTTTGAAGGTGTCATATGAGCAATTTTGCTCTATTCGTTTTTAATATTGATCTTGAAATTATCGATTCAGCTTATAAAATTGTGTTCTTATTATTTTGAGTTTTATTTTAATTTTTTAATTTTTTTATGTTTACATTAATTTAACTGCCAGTTTATAGAAGCCATGTAAAAATTCTCGGCTGTCTATTTGTAATGAAAACAAAAACAAATTTTGAGTGCTTTGTTTTTGTTTTCAATATAAATAGCCAGACGAGAATTTTCACATGGCTTCTATGAACTGGCAGTAAATAAAATTTACTCACTCGTATACATAGTTTTTCTAGTTTATGTTATATTGAAGTGTCGTTAAAATTAAAAATGAACAACAAAGGAGAAATTTGTAACAAATATATTATGTTTTTTTTTATAATAGTATTAAATGCATTTTTTACTTACGCAACATTCCAATAGTCGAATTGGCGCAGATATCGGTATCCTTAAAATCATAAATTTTCATAGTTTTTTATATAAGTTTTATATTGTAACCGCAAAAGATTATGAAAATAACATGAATTTAACGAGAAAGAAAGATTAATGAGCTGTGTAATTTAATTTAATTTTTTTTGTTTTAATTAAAAACCCTTAATTTTCTCTATATATTTGTTCATGTTTTTGAAGAAGGACCCATTTTTAATTCTATTTTAATTAAAATTTTTTAGTTGTTTTTTTTTTTTTTTGTAATCATTAAATTATAACCATAATACACATACATACCCAGCAAAAAATAAATGAACGCGTTCAAAATAAAATAATGTTTCATGCTTTCTTGAGCATTTGTTTTTTCGAATGAATTCTGAATGTCATCGCAAATCGTAACTAATGCTATAGTTTTTGAACTCATTAAAAACGCATGCGATAATACTGTGTAATATATTTTCATAAAACAAGTTTTATCTCCAACGAATAACAAGAGTACAGTAGCTCACTGGTAAAGAGTGTGCCTTGAGAGTGAGAAAAGCTCCGTTCGTATCCTGCGACAAAATTTTTATTTATTTGTTTGTTTCGTATTTACGTGAAAAACATCTTCGAATCAGGGAACTTTCATGGGTTTTAAATTCATTAATTTGAATTGATATCAAAGTATTTAAATTCTCGCCCAAACACATGATCTCCAATGACAAGCTAATGTAAAAAAAATCGTACATGTTTCACCTAAATCGAACCAATGCGTCATCACTTGAACCCATGATTCAACACATGATTTGTCATGTTTTTTTTTTTGCTGGGTATGGATATGTATGTATAAATTTCTATTTTTTTATTTTTCAAGTAAAAACATTTGTTTGCATCTTGACATATTTTGGACTTGAATGTAACTGCCAGTTTATAGAAGACAAATAAATATTTTCGTCTGTATATATACATATCGAGCAATTACCGCCAAGAAGCTTAACCAACATGATTTTCTGTCAAAATTTTATAACCATAGGATATACCGTTTCAATTTTATAGCAAAAACAATTTAAGTTTAAGTACAAACTATTTTTTGTTTACAGTTTTTGTAACAGCAACATGTTACTTAAGCTAAAATTGCCTTTTGAAAATAAAGCAAGTATGATATAATATTCGGATTAGACGTATATAACATACCTTCCATCGACTTCGTATGAAGTATATGCATACATACAATATTACATACATGATTTATTTTTAAAATAATTATCTATTAGCCTTTTCTGATAGCAATTTATTCACCCACATATAAAAAACCTGAATGCACATTATTAGACCATACAAACTGCGAAAAGTATTTATTTTATTCGCTCCACCGGCAGTTTCTGATAGACCGGCCATAAAAATCACATATGTGTAAAAATTGCACTAATAGCGTGCATACCGATCAGCGCATTGCATTTTTCACCTAAAAAATAATCTATCTTAGATATAAACTCTTTTGGCATCATAACTTTTAAATGTGGCGTTTTTCGGAAAAACTTTTGTATCCATTTTTGTTTAGAATAAATACCACAACATCTTTCCTCTAAATAACTTTCCCATAAAAATGACCTATCATGGCCCTTTAATGAGATGAAACTATGTTATGAAAGTAATTTTTTTTGGAAATACTTTTTCAACGGCTTGCGCTAAAAAATGGGTAGTGATAATTATAATTCGTTTTTATAATTTTATAAGGTAAGATCTGTATACTATATAGCCTCATTACATTTGGACCAAATATGTATCATCTAATAATATAAGAATGAAACATCACATACCAGTTTATTATAAGCTTTGTTATGTATTTGGTAATTATCCTACAGCTCGTGACCCATTGAGTATATCTCAACAAAACTACACACAAATTTAGACGATAGAGGAAAACATATTTTCGCATAAAAAACTGCGTACATATGTACATACTTGTATATATATTATGTAACTTCACGAACAAGTCATTAGAATTCTTCCAACAAAAAAATGAAAATAAATAAATACAGTATTTTTAATCTAGAACAAACTTTTTGTAGTCGAAGTCAAAATACGCGAATCACGATAAGGCCCATTCAATTCAATTCTACGCCTAATCAAAAAAATATGATTGTATTGAAGTGAGTTACCATTGTTTTAAAGGCTATGTTCCCCAACTTTAAAAAATCACCTATAAGTCTTAAATATGGTTATTTGGATAACTCTGCAACAATTTATTATGATTTAAATTTGATTACGCGGTCCTGGCGAAAAATTGAGATAGTCGCCAGTTCAGTTCCGGTACGTAGCAATTTATTAAAAATGTCTTCACAAAAGTATACGGACTTGGAAATACTTTCCGTCGGTAAAACTATACACAACAAATTTAGTAGCGAACTTTTTAATTCGAAAAGTAATAAGTCTGTAGAAGATTCACTACATGGCGTCGATCAAGAAGACAATAATTTAGCAATTTGGAGACAAGTTTAGGTAAAAAAACTGATATTTACTTTTTCTTAAGAAAAATTTTAGCTTAACCAACATAAAAATATACACAGGAGGTTATCAGGGAGACAGCAAAAAAAGCTTAAGGGACAAAAAATACCGTTATTATGCTAATATTTCGTTAAAATTCGATGCGCTACTTATATTTAGCACAATAACACATAAATACTAAAATTCAATGAATTAACTTAAATAAGAGCGAAGATAATTAAAAAAACCTTCTCCTGTAAAATTTTGTTTTTGTTACTTAAGCTCTTTGTGCGATTATAGCTCGATATATATATGTATATATTGGAAACCAAAATAAATTTGGTTTGTAAATAGGTAGACAACAATTTTTACTTTTCTGTGAGACCCGGTCCCGACTTGTAATTTTTGTTATCAACTTTTTGTAGTGCAAAAGTGCGTGAAAGAAATACAAAAAGTGTATAATTATTGTTTTTTTATATATTTTTATTGAAGTATATATTTCTATTTCAACAATCACACATATTCAAGAATATCTGCAACAAATATTTCAAGTCTGGGACTATACTGGCAGTTAGTGTTGTGACTAGAATTTATGAATTATTTTGGTTGGTGCAGGGTAGATGTACTATTTTAACTAACGTTTTTAAGAAGGAGAAAAATTGTTAGATGACGAAGGAATGAATTTGGCGTACTTTTTATTATTAATAAAAACCGCAAAAGGCTTTGATATACTATTCATCAAAACGAATATGCCTTGAGTTTACCTATATTGAACATGCCTTGTTATTATCTATTCTCATTTCGCTTGTGATTTTGTTATTTTATAACTCCATCATTTTGTTTACCAATTATGTTTTTTTCCTGGGTATAGCTGTCACTTGTTCGCCTTACTAAAAAAAATTTCAGATATGCGCTACTTCCAGTAAAATGTAACCTTTGATTCTTGTAGTAATACAAACAGGAAGTGGACGGTGTCACGCCCAGACAGAACTAAAACTCACGTTTTAAAAAGTAGGCTGAGCCACGCCCAAAAGTACATTTCATGTACTTTTACTCAAGATATGTATTTCTACGAAACTTTATACAGATCACTCATATTTACAAAATGTCTTCGTTTTTTTGAGTTGTGACGTTAAGTCCGAATTTACAGTATGCAAGTCTTATTGCTAAGCTGATTAGTTTGTTAGGAGAGAGAGAGACGGGGGGAAAAGAAAGGTTTCTGTTCCCCTCGTCTCTCTCCCCATAAAACTAATCAGCTTAGCGATAAGACTTGCATAGTGTGATTTGGGACTAAGTAAATGAGCGTTATGTACACTAACTTCTGCAGCGTGAAATATCGCCTTTGGAAAAGTGGGAAAGCCAAATATATTCGTAAATTTTGCCGTTATAGATTTCTGCGTTATACTAATGTTCTAGGCATTAATTTCAAATAGAAGAAGTTATATTAAAATTGTAAGTGCCTATTTTTGAATTCGCTTGAATTTTTTTCGGGTAACAATTGCCCAAATATTTTTTATCTTAGTGGCGGCTGTAACCTCGTAGTACTTACTGTGTATGTTTTAATTCTCCTTAGTCATAAAAAACGGGTGTGTTCGTAAATGCATCACTGCTCTGCATCATACGAACAAACTTTAATTTAAAATGCAATACAACTTTGCTGATAATCTTTTTTTTTTAGTAGTAGTAGTAGTGTTTGTGCGTTATCTACTTCAGTGAAGCGGTTTAAGACATTTAAACTTCCATTTGCAATGCATTGATGCATTTACGAACACACCCAACATTATGTATTTAAATTGTTTGTTAGATCTGATCATATGTAGCTTGTGATGAGTAATAATAAAAGACAAGGTATGTATTTTTCACACATTCTCTATTTGACGAAAAATTCTTAATACATATTGTAAAACAAAAATAAAGACGTATCTATTCATCTTCTGATTTGAAACATTTTTCCAGTATAGCTATGAAAATTCCATCGGTTAAGTCATCTTCCGGTCGAGCGTAAATACAATTTTTACCAATTTTCTTATATTCCGAACTGCCAACATTGCGCCATTTATTGCGTAAAGCTTTTTTACCACTCAACAACTTAAAATTAGGATTTAATTGCAGACACTTTTGCACAACTTGTTCGTTTTCTTCTTCGTATATTGAACAGGTGGAGTAAGCAATACGTTTGACATTTGGAAATGCTGACATAGCATGAGAGAGCATTTTGATTTGCAGACCCGCCAATTTCCTGAGGCGTTCAGGGCATTTTTCTTCGGGTTCTAAAGATAGTCGATTCTGTATGCCAGAACCCGTACACGAGGGGTCCACTAGTATATATTCAACACCTGGACATTGCTCAGCTGTTACGGTTAGAGCATCTGCCTTTATGGGTTGGACTATAGTGCAGCCAGCAGCTTTGCTCATATCACAAAGGAAGCGATAACGTTCAGAACTTTGCTCAACTGCATAGATAGTGCCTTGATTTTGTAAAACATTGCACATGTGTATGGTTTTCATACCAGGAGCAGCACACATGTCTAATATAGTAGAGCCTACTGGTGGTCGCAAGAGTTCTGCCACCAAACTGGTGCCCTGCAAAAAAATTACAGTTTAACGAAATTTTAAAAATTACAATTATTTGTGATGCATATGAAACATTAATTTTTTGAAGACTCTAGTTTAATATTAAAGTTATTAACTTACCTTGTCTTGCAGCATAAATTTTCGCTCCGCTGTGTACTGATGACAAGACAAATAATGTTTATTTTTAGGATGAAATATCAATAAATTATCCACGTGCATATCTAGCATGTATTCTTCTTCAGCTAAATCCTGCACAGATTTTAAAAAATTTTCGTAATTCTCGAAAGGACTATGTACTTTTTTTCGAAACTCTTCTCCTTCCAACATGTTATGGGCCTCTTCAAGGCTAAGTAAATTTGTATTGACTCGCACATACCGAGGCTTAAGATCTGTAAAAAACATCGATAAATAATGGAAACATTCTGTTAAATTGTCTGATCAATTGTTAAATATTTATTTAAAAAGAGGAATGAATTTCATTAGGTGGTAATTATGTATGCATGTACTATATAAGAAAAAGGAGAATTTAGTTGTCCTTTTTGTCTTCCTTGTCAATTTCAACGCCTGTTGGTTGCAATGTAGCTATGTTGTCTTCGCTAAAAGCTTTATAAACATATAAGCAAATAATAAAATTGACTACGATGACAGATGCCAATACTGAGAAACAATTTGTTTGAAATGTGCTAAAGTCGAAGGTTGCATCTAACCAAGAGCGCACACCACAAAAGGTAAGAAATGGAAAGGTAAACATCAAAACGGAAAACCCCAATAACCACAAATAAGCTGATGTGCTGGTATCTTGTTCACCGCTGACATAAATATGTGAATCACTTGGCAAACTCCTTTCTTGTTCCTGCAGCTGTTGGGATTCATCAGTTTCCGGTTTGTTATCAACCATCGTTGTTTGTTGGTTAAGCTTATTTTTGCCCATTATAATTGTATTTCAAATTTATATGTCTTTATGAGAATCTTGCCTTTTTTCCTTGCTTTATCAAGAGAATTTAAATCAACTCCTAAAGCTTCTTCCAATCGCTCTTTATATTCCCGTACAGTTTGCACAGGTTTGGATTCGCCGTTTAATGTTTTGCGACCAAAAATTAATTCAGTTACCAAAACTTTACACAAGGCCGGATTTAAACGAGAATTATCTTCCAAAATCTTTGTTTGTTCAATTGCTGCATCTATGGCTCCACGATTATCTATATACAGTTTTAACACCGCATGCATACTACCAATGCGCTGTAATGAATATTTTGATTTTATAGCACGTGTTCACATTTCATTTAACATTTTCTCCACTTACGGCATGTTTTTCTTCATAAATTAGTGTTCTTAAAGACTTTTGACGATTTTCCAAGGCAGTCTTTAATATGGCTGCAACTCTTTTATATTGTGTGGGAACCTTAACCGAATGCTGAAAACCCGACATTATTTTCCACTTTGTTAATTCTGGTGTTTATTTTACTACGCTATTTTGCTTTTCGCACGTGACAGCAAAGAGGAACGTCAAATGCAGTGTTTACAGTACTGCCAAGTCTAATTTGTTTGTTTGTTGCAATACTTCTGAAACTAGTTTTTTGCCAATAGTATAAATTCAGGCGGCAAATTTTTATTTATTTATTTTACAGAAAACAAGGAAGAAATAACAGTTATGCCCGATAAATATTTACGCGTTAACATTAAATGCTATATATAAAAAAAAATATGAAATATGACAATACATTAAAACGCCGTGATCAGGACGTAATAATTATTATCGTTATTTTACTCGCATTTTGGCTAATAATCCAGTGTGATTGAAAATAAAGATTGACGTTAGCTGAGTGTTTACGTCTTATAACTGTGCTTTACGTGCTTTCAACGACAGATAGAAAAATGAAAGAAATTTAATTTTTACTATAAATTAGTATACATATATTTGTAATAAGAATTTTTTCGTTTACATGTTTTTATTAGCCAAATAAATGCCTGGATGCAAGTGAAGTTTCCAAATTAAATAAAAAATTACTTGTCGCTTATTTAGTGTGTTTAATGCACGCAAGCAAGTTAATAAATGAATGAATATTCGGAATTGAAAGTGATAAGAATATTGTGTGATCGTATGAAAATATAAAAAAGTGTTTGAAAATCAAAGTGCAAAATAAATGAGTTGCATTTAGTGTAAGATTTATTCTTACATTACATCTTCAACATTATAATTGATTTGGTATGTATGTAAGTCATATTATACCTACCTGCTATATATCTTATTGATGTCTTCTAGAAGGCCACTATACTCCTTATTTTTTATGTACAAACCTACTCTCTCCATTCCATGCCCATATCTTTTTTGTCATTGCGTGGTAGGCTTTCCGCTCTCGCTTATTTTTCCAGCGATTCGGAAAGGCCGCCAAATTAATGCCTTTTGCTTTGATTAATGCATTTTGTCTTACCCTTCTCATAAAAAGTGATGCATAATGTGGTACTTTTTAAGCTCCTTCGGGATTTTTATATAAACTGGTTTCCAAAATTTGAGCCAGATCATGTTTTAAGTGGAGACGCCAATAGTATTATCCCACTTATCATTAAACTTTTTCCTAACGAAACAAAACAATTAAACAATGAATGTAGGGCACTTGTGGAAGATGGAATGTAAAAAATTCAAAGATTTAAGTGGGAGAAAATTTTGGAAAAAGATGACAATTAAAAATTGTTTAGGTAAACCTTTGCATACAAATTTGTGCAGAGTTGTTCAAGGAAATCCTTAGTATGTGTGGAAAGCATCTTTTCTTTCCAAAATGTGATAAAGACCAATATGTATAAGAAATCGTATAATGTAAATACTGCGTCATCCTTAATAAAGGGTGTCCCAACAAGAATGCAAGATTTAAGGCCAAACCCACGATGTCGACAACGTTCGACTTGTCGCACACTTACATTTGAAACAACAACAAAATCTTAAAATTTGTTTTTGTTTTGAATGTAGGTGTACGACAAGTCGAACGTTGTCGATATCGTGGGTCAGGCCATTAAATTTTAAATAAAACACAGATATTTAAAAAAAAATCGTGAAACTTTATTATATCGTAAAGTAGACAAAATGAGGTTATGTGTGGAACAACAAATCGGGCAGATGGCCGCCGCGGCTTTGCTGGCACACACGCGATCTTTTAATGAAATTTTCAATGGCCGTTTTGCATAAATGCTGCGGTATTTTATTAATGCAGCGTCCAATTTCCTCTTTTAAGGCTTGAGTCGTCGTCGGCTTATTCGCGTAAACCATCGACTTCACAAAACCCCAAAGAAAAAAGTCAAATGGTGTTAAATCGCACGATCTAGGCGGCCAATTCTGGTCTCCAAAACGCGAAATAACACGACCGGGAAATGACTGATGTAGCAATTGAATTGTTTCTCTGGCTGTATGACATGTGGCGCCGTCTTGTTGAAACCACATGCCCTCCACATTCATTTCTTCAATTCTAGGCACGAAAAAACTGGTTATCATTTCACGATACCGAACACCATTGACTGTTTGCGCTTGACCTGCGTTTGAGCGACATCATCACGTACAGCTGCGACATTTTCGATCGATCGACCTGGTCGAAGGCGCGTTGTTTTCTTTACATCACTAACCCAGTTTCGGCAAATTTATCCATTAATGTCTTTACAGTTGATTCTTTTGGATCATTATTGTGACCCCAAATTTATCGCAAATTTGCGAACTGTAGCCGCAAAACTTTCACCATTTTGGTAAAACAATTTCACAATGAGAATGCGTTGTTCATTCGTGTAGCGCTCCATTTTTACTAACCTCGTACCTTCTACTAGCAAACAATAACAATTGTTCAAATGTCAAACAATGACACTTCGAATGGCGACAAATTTAAATCTTGCGTTCTTCTTGGGACACCCTTTACAATCGAAAGCTTTAATGAGATCTACTTCTACTAATTGTTATCATATGATTCAAAACTTAACATACAAATACTTTAAACTGGAACAAATTGAGGAACTTTTGGACTAAGAACTTGGGAATTATGTACAATAAAATTGAAATTACATAGCGTCACTTAAAATCCAAAAGGCCGTAACAACCAAAAAAGTTCAAAATAGAGTTTTTGATTGAATATGATGTGATTAACCAAAATACATCTTTCCTTAAAATTTTACTAACATATGTTCAAAAATACCCATTTTATTAATTATTTAATTGGGCGCCTAACATATAAATAGTCTTAAATTCATAGGATTTTTTTGCTAATGCTGTAAAAAACACATCATATGTTACATATGATAGCATTGCTTTATTAAACTTTCTTGATAGCAACCCCCCAAATCAAATGTTTCGACTTTTTCTGAAATCTGACTTGTCGTACCGAATTCGTTAAGACATTTCTGTAGTTTGTCTGAACTCAGACTTTTCAAAGCAAATTCGTTAAGAAATTTCGGTAGTTTCTGTGAACAATTTTTTTTTAAACATTAAAACTTTGATTTTTGAGTACGAAAGTAAAAGTCATACATATTTTATATAAATAACTGTAGGAAATGTTTACGTGCTTACGCATTTTGCATCAAATTTTGCCTTGACTGACCTTATCTTGCTACTTACTTTTCTCCTCTTCACTATATTTAAACAAATACAAAAAGAAACATAAAAAATCTTATTTGTATGACCTCCTCGCTTGTAAAATTTAGCATTTTTATATTATGGACAGAATGCAGTAAATAACTTTGTTTGTTTATCTAGAAAATACACTGCACATAATACAGTTCAAAGTAATGTGCGCATGAATGCCACACCTTTAGAATATTTTCATTACTTATTGTAGTTACATATTTGCACCAAGATGAGTCTGCTCAGAACACAAAGGCAAATATGTAAATACAAACTTTTATATGTACATAAAGCTAAATAAATAACATTAAGAAATTTTCCCGAGAAAAAATAATAACAAATTCAAGAACTTCTTCTGTTAAGACGTACATATGCACTAACGTAAGTGCATATATAAATTTGTACATACACACGTTCATACTTACATTGCGTAGTCGCTCACAATCGTACATTGTGCAGGCAGATATACATATAAATTGATAAATTCTAAAACCATTTTGTCGGATATGCGTTAGTTATATTTAAAATTTGATTTCATTCAAATTATATGTACATAGGTATGTAAATATTGTAATTGATGTCGATTGACCCAGCAAAAGTTACTGCTTTCCAGAAGAGTTTTTGTAAGGGAGACAATGTTACAGAATCACTTGATGTTGCGCATGAATAAGAAAGCATACTTAATGACAACGGAGTAAAACAAATAGTTAATGAATATACAAGAGTAACACAGAATACAAGAACTATAATAGATTTAGTTATAACGAACAAAGACAAAATACCTATCAGTAGACATCAAAAGTGACAATAAAATATCGGATCATGAGACAATAAGCATAAATATTGAATGTAATTCAAATGAATTAGAACAAATACAATACAAAGAATTAAATAGTTTCAAATACAACAAAAATCTGTTTTCTAGAGAATTAGGTCAAGTGCTAACAATTAATGAAAATTATACCTTAAATAACAATGTCAACTTGTTTGATGCGTGCATTGAAAAAACTATTGAAAAATTTACAAAAATAATTAAAATAAAAGAAAATTACGAATGCCGCTGGTTTAATAAAGAACTAAGACAGTTAAAGCAAGAAAAAATTGTTAAATACCAAATTGCAAGGTCAGTAAATACGGACATAGAATGGAAAAATTACAAAACAATAAGAAATATATATAAAACCAAAATAGTGAACGAGAAAAATAGATACATTTGCAATAGAATAAATAATGCAGATAATCAGAAACAAATGTGGAAAGAAATCAAAGACTTAATTCTTAAGAAAAACCGAACTGTGATAGAATCTGTTACATTCAATTAAATAGAATTTAAGGATAGTTACCAAACTGCTAATCAGTTTAACCTTTTCTTTATAAATAGCTTAAAAGATATAAGAGATAGTATAGAAGATGTACAATATATAAATCAAGTACCTGTGATAACTAGCAAATTAAATTTTCGTGCAATTAATATTCAAGAACTCTTAGATATATGTAAGAGGATGAAAAAGAAACCAGACTTCAACAAAGTATCAATAAACATTATTTTAGATAATTGGAATTTAATAGGAAATAAACTACTTTATATAACAAATAAATCCTTAGAAACAGGAATTTTTCCTGAGTCATGGAAAGAGGCAATGGTAACACCAATTGAGAAAGTTAAAAAAACTCAGAAAAGTGAAGAATATCGCCCAATAAATACTTTAAAAACGTGTGAAAAAATAATCGAACAAGTTGTTAAAATACAATTGGAAAGTTATATGGAGAGAAATAAGTTATTCTCAAAATATCAATCAGGATTCCGAAAAGGTTTTTCATGTGAAACAGCTGTCAACTACGTAATAAATAGGTGGAAAAAAATAGATAAAAATAATAAAGTAATGGCAATCTTCCTAGATTTTAAAAGGGCTTTCGAAACAATTGACCGAGATATATTGCTACAAAAACTATACATGTATGGAGTGAAAGACAAAGAACTAAGATGGTTTAAAAGTTATTTAACGGAAAGAAGATAAAAAACTAAAGTGAATAATAAAATATCAGGTATATTAAACAATGAATTTGGTGTGCCTCAAGGTTCTATTCTGGGCGCATTATTATTTATAATATATATAAACGATATGCCAAACATATTGAAAAAATGTGAAATAGTATTATACGCGGATGATACGTTGATTTTTACCGAGGCAAAAAATGAAACAATATGTCGAGAAAACATAATGTACGATTTAATGAAAATAAATGAGTGGCTTAAAATGAATAAATTAAAATTGAATGAAAATAAAACAAAATTAATGGAAATCAACATGAATAGTGATTTGGTAATTACAATCAATGATACAGTAATAGAAAAAGTAAATCAAATAAAATATCTAGGTTTTATAATAGACAAGGATTTAAAATTTAAAGAACATATTAACTACATATGCAAAAAGATTGGTAAAAAATAGGATTTTTTAAACGCTTAAGAAGTAAAGTCTCAATAATGACTGCAATTAACATATATAACATAATAATAAAACCACATTTCGAATTCGGTTCCACTATTTTATATACATGCTGCACAAATACACAAATAGAAAGACTACAAAAATTACAGAATAAAGCAATGAGATCAATTTTAAAATACAATAGATATACGCCAACACAATTTATGCTCAACACACTGAAATGGTTAAATATAAAGCAACGGTTACAATTGAACACACTCAAATTTATTAGAAAAATAAAAATAGGCGAAGCACCACAATACTTGTGTGACCAAATAGAA
Source organism: Tachina grossa (assembly GCA_949987645.1). Lineage (NCBI taxonomy): Eukaryota > Metazoa > Arthropoda > Insecta > Diptera > Tachinidae > Tachina > Tachina grossa. The sequence continues at coordinate 173,589,531 of OX465274.1, forward strand.
TATGTTGGAGAAGTACAACCCTACTGCCTTAGAAATTCAGAAAACTTTAGACTTCAGAGAGTTTCAACAACCGCAATGCAGCGATCATTATTTTACAAAGGATTGAACCTGTATAATATGCTACCAAACGAAGCAAAAAATGAGGAGAATTTTAATACATTTAATAGAATAATTATAACATTTGTGAGAAATAATTCAACATAGAGCTTTGTTTAGATTTAAACTTTAATATTATGTAACTAGAATTAAGAGAACCTAAAGTATTTTAAATACTACTACTAAATAAATAAATAAAAAATAAAAAAAAATTTTTTTGTTCGAGAGGAGCCAGCTGGAATCAATACATTTAGCTTCCAAAAAAGCCATGAAGAAATAATAATATATAACTTTTTTGAGATCCCGTCTCATGTTAGTGCTTTTCAGAAACATTTTTCGAAGCTTTTGTTATCAAGCAAGCAAATGTTGGGGCTTCCAAATCAGATTTTGTTTTTGCTGGGGACTTTTGAAACCAAATTTGTGAATATGTATCACATAATTTTTTTTTTGAAATCGTTTATTTAATAATATATGTTCTAATCGATTAAAACAACTCAACAAGAGAAAATTATGTATGAAGACACATACTAAAAAAAATGTAGGAAATTACTTTTTGTTTATTTATTTATTTTATTTAGTTATTAAAAAAAAAACCAACCGAGCTCATAGAGCCATATATAGTTGGCAGAGTAATATAAAAATTTAAATATAATTATGTAGGGGCAACAACTATTAAAACAATAAAGATTATATAACAAACAATGAAAAGAAAAATTTGTATAAGTAAACATTAGAGACATTTTGATTGGAATTTTATATTGAAATCCAAATTTAAGCAACAAAAAAAGAAACAAATATTTATACAAAAAAAAAAAAAAAAAAAAAAAAAAAAAACCCTACTGCGACCAAATAAATTTTAACGGTTAAATATCCTAAATAGTAATTCGAAATGAAAAGTCATAAGAGAAACCTAAAGATGATTCTAAAATACCTGTCGAATGCTACCCATTTTGATATACATAGTTCGCTGAGTTTGTATTTTTTTCGTATTTATAAAATGGCGAATTTTGACAACTAACATATCTTTAGTGACACTCCCGGGATTAAGACAAATTGATTGAGGTAAGAATCATCAAAATCGGTCCACGAGTTCGGTTTATATAATGCCGCAAAGGAACACGCATACATACATACATAGACTGATAAACACAATACCATTCTTTGTTTTGCGCAGTCGGGTAAAAAACAAACCCCTGTTTCCACAACGCGGACGGTCCACTTTGTTAGAAAATTTATATGAAAAACATTATTTTTTTTTTTTTTGAGTAATTTTCATATAAATTTTCTAGACGAGTCGCCTGGCTGGTTTGTATGTAGAAACAGGCAGTAAGGCTTGTGAATTAAACATAAATAATACATATCGTTCATTTATTCCAAAAACGTCATAACTCAAAAAATGGAATTTTCAAGTTAATGATGCAGAATTAATCCTCGTATCGTTTTTCATATTGTGTAAAAATTTCATACAAATATCTTGTGCACTCAACTCTTGAAAGCAAAATTAAAATAATATTTTTCCATTAAGTTGTGTGTAAGTCCCAATTTACATTTGAGACATTTCTTGCCGGACATTTTGTCAATTCTCTTTTGTTCTTGCCCGAAGCTTTTACATATTGGAAATTAATAGACAGACAGAAATTTTGTAGTTTGTTTACTTCTTCTTCGTCCTGATTCACACACATCAGGTTTAGCTGATCAGTTTTTGTTCAATTTTCTTTTGAACCTGCATTTACGTTCATACACACCGTCAAGTTTGTTTCATCAAGTCTCATCAATTTGTGTTGTAGTAGAGTATTACGAATGGCAAAACAAAACGAAAAAGCAAACTTGACTGGTACGGTCAAGTCTGTACCTCTTTCCATTCTCTTTTCCTCTCTCTCCTAAAAACTCAAGACTTGACGACTCAGACCTGACGTGTGTGAATCAGGACTTCGCGTTTACTAGTTACACACATACACATGCATGCCATATGCCTTGATAATGCACATCAAGTATCCATGCATGCGTTGAAATGAGAAAAATCATATGAAGCAACAAGAATAAATTGCGAAATGTAGAAAAGAGAAACAAAAAATGTCCGGTACAGAGCATGATACAATAATACAGGTAACCGCGAAGCGCCAGCTGTTTTGCTTGTTTCGTGATGTGATCTGCCAAATGGTGTTTATGTTTTACCAACACACGCGCACAGTGCCTATTCCCTGCAGTCAGACTGGGACCAAGTGTCTCTATGTCAACACTAAAACTCTAGTAGTAGTTACATTGTCTACAATTTCTCTTTTATTCGTCAGTATAAAATAAAGAGAGAAAACAGATGTGGTGTATTTCTGGTGGATTTTGCAACAACTTGTCAATATACAGAAATTAAGGCATAGAAATGTACCAGTAAATTTCTGGTTGGTATGTCTCCATGTTCCCATAAGAACTATGAATTCACTATCTAGTCAATTGTTTTAGTGTTACTAGTAGAATTTCAATGACAAGCACATGCTAAATGTCTATAGCACAAAGTATTATATGGGGAATAATTGTAGAGTAGTACTGGTGACAAAGTCAAAGGCGACTCAGTACATTTTCACCATCGACATTTCCTTCAGGGTTAAAACTGTACTAATACAAACATGGTTTGCAAAGCCAAGAGAAAACGCAAGTACATGTATATTGTTTTCCTCTCTTGTCAATCACAAAACAGCAATAAAAATCACTGTCAAGGCGAATTCACATAAGGTGATCTTAATTCGGCAGCTGACATAAATTTCCTGCTGTCAAATGAACTAAAACGTTAAAAATATTTTGACAGCAGGAAATTTTACACTAACAAATATAAAAGGCGAATACGCAGAGTTGCAAATCAAGACCACCTTATATCAATTCGCCTTGTTCACTGTTGTTTTATTTGTTGTACATTTGTTGTAGATTCGCGGCTACCTGTATTATTGTATCATGGTACAGAGGGTAGTGTACTACACACTCTGCATCTTCAGCCCTACTTCAACAAACTTCGTCTGTCTGTCTTTCAATTTCCCAAATGTAAAAGGGCACTAAATTGAAAACTTGAAACTCGTTTTCTGGCAAACTAGTTTTTTAGAGTTATGACGTTGTTTGTGCTTTACTTCTAAAACACTGTTGGCAAGACATTTGTTCCAGTTATTGCTGATACATGCATGTAAGGACTAGTCCAAAGAGGAGTAGGAGTACTCCAAAACTACTCCAAGTATATAAAGAAAATGTGGTCGTTTTAACATTGCGATGCTAGGACATGCTTGGACCACATGGTCCAACTTTGCATTACATCAGACTAACCCTAAAACTACGCCATATGGAATAGTTATATACTACTCGCATACAATTTGTTAGTGCCTAAGAAGAACGATCATAATCGTTTAAACACGAACACTTATCGTACAGCATTGCATGCTTGTATGAAAACGACATGATCCATGACTGCATTACATGGAATCATGATGTAACTAGTCTGTTTCATCTAGATTGGACCACGTACTCCAATATTATTTGCAGCGAAGAAGTCTTCCCGACATCGCTTGTAAACACTCATATACGAAAATCAATACATCAATCGTGTTTCACTTATTAAACGACAGCATTTATTATTGGTTTAGTATAATACATACCATGAGCATAGATTTAAAAAACAAGACGTATTTACATTTCAAGACTGTTTACGCAGGCCTCTAGTTAGTATATTGACCATTTTAAATATCTGGCTCTAATAAATTCATGTTTAAGAACTCTAATAGATACATATACGAGTACATATGGATGTTACACTACTAATGGTAATTATAATTCAAAATTGATCAGTTTGCCTTCATGATTATGCAAGTCAAATAAATTGCTATTGACTACTATTTAAATATGTATAAACGTGTTGCAAATAAAAAATAAATTTCTTGGCAATTTAATTAAGTATCTACTTTTCTACTAAAGGTTTGTACATGTAAAACCCTTTGAATATCGTCTACAAATGTCTGTGTGATTTAATGTGCAGAAGAACAGAAAGCATTTGCTGCAAATATTACTTTAATGATTGTCTAAGAAAAGCACGTTCAGATTTAAATACATACATATGTACATATGTATTTTTGAAAATGCCTATACGAGTACGCACATGAGTAATTTTCTTCAAACAATGTGCGTTCATTCCTGCCGACATATTAGTTTAATGTTTTTTTTACACTTTCTGTAGTATATAAATACGTATTCAGCTTAAGAATAGTTTATATTTAAATTATATGCTAACGTTATTAATAACTGCGGCAATCCTTGAAATTGCTTAACTTTTACTAAAAAAATAAAAAAGAATGTTCACTAAAGCGAAGAATTTTCGAAACAAAATTCTTCGATATTTGTTCGCAAAACTAAAAAAAAATTCGAATGTTCGCTAAAGCTCCGAACTCGATAGTTTTTCGAATGTGTGACGGTAGCTGCATGGAAGTGTGTCAGCCTGTTAGTCTAAAGATACCAAGTTCAATGCATGACAGCACTGTAAGTTAAAAAAAAGATAAGAACACACACTTAAATAAAGGGTGTTTTTTATTGAGGTATAGAACTTTAAGTTGGCATCACTTTTTTAACTGGCGGCCATTTTGTCAGCTGTCAAGTGATTAATATTTAGTTTGGTTTGCCATTTCATCATGAACAGGTTGACAAAAGAACAACGCTTGCAAATCGTGCAAATTTATTTCGAAAATAATGGTTCAGTTCGCGAAGTTTACCGCAAGCTCCGTCCATTTTATGGTCGACATAATCGTCCATCAGAGCAATTAATTCGGTTAACCATGGATCGTTTTCGCACTACGTTTACTCTATGTGATAATACGCATCCGCAGAGACGTCGAACAGTGCGCACCGAAGAAACAATTGCCGCGGTAGAGCAAAGTGTTGAAGAGGACCCGAATGAATCGATTCGCCACCGTGCACAGCAATTGGAGCCGACTAACCGACTATTTTGTTCCCGAATTGGATGGCATGAATGTGGATGAGTTGTGGTTCCAACAAGACGGCGCTACATGCCACACAGCGCACATCACAATCGATTTATTGAAGGAAACATTCGATGAGCGCATAATTTCGCGGAATGGACCTGTCAATTGGCCACCAAGATCGTGTGATTTGACACCATTGAATTATTTTCTTTGGGGATATGTGAAGTCGCTCGTCTACGCCAACAAACCAGAAACGTTAGGGGACTTGGAAGCCAACATTCGTGGCGTTATTGCCAACATACGGCCCCATATGCTCGAAAAAGTGGTTGAAAATTGGACCTGTAGAATTGGCTTTATTCGAGCCAGCCGCGGCGGCCACATGCCCAAAATCATATTTAAACATTAATGGCATAAAATTATCCTTCCAATAAAGCCAAATTGATGGACATTAAAACGATTTTCTTGTGTTTGATTTCAATTCAAAGTTCTATACCTCTGAAAAAAACACCTTATATATAGCTATAGCCCAGTTGATGAGTGTTAATCTGTTACACAAAACTGAGCGACGGGTGAACATTTTTCGATTCATTTTTGAGTGTCACTCTCGATAGTTTTACACGATAAATGTTCGAGGATATCCGAAATCGATATCATTAACGAAAGCCGTGGTCAACTGGGTAATTAAAGCTCTAACTGTCATTGTATATTAAATATTGCTAAAATGTATGGCAAATTAGCTCGTATTTAGGTCAGTCAAACCTATTATTTTAGTACATATTTAAATTAAAATAAATTTTACAATTGCTTTGTGCAGGGCGATATACTTTTAACTAGAGATGTGCAATTGGCCTGAGTTTTTCACATCAGGCGTGAATCATTCATCATCGTGAGTAAACTCAAAGTAAATTATGTACGTGTAAGTGTGTGAGCGTGATTCGTGGTTGAGTTGTTGTAAACTCTTATCACTTTTGACGTAAAATCCAGGCAATTTTATTATAAAAAAAATTATATTAACCACTTCCGCATGTGCGAAGTTTACTTTGCAAAGTCTTAAGTTTGCAGGAGAGAAGGTAAAAAAGAATGGGTGTACAGTACAGACTTTGTTGTAGTCGTAAAGTTGATTTGTTCTTCTTTTGTTTTTCTCGTTCTTTTTTTTCGTTATGTCGAGTTAGTTTGTGGTATAGTGGACGTGGCAAAGTAAACTTCGATTTACGTTACAATCTGAAATTCGAATCAATCGTGAAAGACCGAAACTTCCTCTTACCTGACCATACTAGAGTCTTCTAGGCTAAAGTTCATGCCATTTTTCCCTTTTTTTGGCCAAAATTAATTACAGCCAAACGGGTGGACTGATTTGAACGATTTTTTGCATTTAACTTTGGTGAACACACAAGAAAGAGGGAGTGACCGAAAAAGTTTTTCATACTCTCAGAAAAAAAATAAGTAAATTTAACTAAAAAATTAACAAATAATTTGTTCTAAGAAGGAGTTACGGGTTATAGGTTCCCGCATCCAAGATTTTTTTAGATCTTTGATAGATGACCTGGTTTTCTAAACTCCTTTATTCTAAAAAAATTTTCGAGTGTACTTTAACCTTTCGAATATAACAGTAGAAATTAATTTTACCAATTTAATGAAGTAACAAACAAAGTCATGTTTAAAAATGATTTTATTCAATAATTTGATTTTCCAAACCGTCAACTAAATGTAATATATGTACATGGGTTCAAAATGTCACTCTCCATTTCTTCATCTTCATTAACTCGTCGTTTTGTTCTCTCAGATTTTTGGCAAAAAGTTATTTGCGGTCGTTCTAGTTTCGATTTAACTATTGCGGAACTATTACGCCATTTTATATTCATATTTGAACAAAATAATCGTGAATGCTCTTTTAAATACTGTTTAAAGTTTTCGGAACAATCACTCTTAGAAATGTATGACAAGAAATGGGCGTAAATAGCCGCTCTTTTGTCAATTTCGTCGTGTTTCTCTAGCCTTATAATGAATAATTCTGAATTTGGCACGCGGTTGAAAAAGTTTATTTTTTTTTTAAACTCGCAAAAAATTCGCAGATGAAATATATTAAATTTGGAAGATAATTGATTGTTCTAGAGAACTATTAAGATATTATGTCTAACATGTGTTATAATTTTTTTGTAAGTCTATATAAAATTAGATTTCACAATTACATTAGTTAATTTTAAGCTCACTTTAATTTTTCCAATTTAATAGATTAGTTTACCAACATTTTGCTAATTTTAGTTTTTCAAAAATATAAATTTTTGTTACAAAAACTTTTATTAGAACATGTCACAAAATTCACTGCACTTCAAGGTTTTCTGATAATTGGTTTAGAAATCGTAATCAAAACAACTGTTTAAGTAACAGTTATTATATTTTTTATTATATTAAAGCAAAAAAAAAAAAAAAAATATACTTTGCAAAAATTCAAATTTTTACTTTTGGCCAAAAAATGGGTGAAATTTCCTATAGTGAGGTTTTAAAATGGATCAGTTAGAATATTAGGGCCACAGATGTCAAAATATTTACTGATATCAAATCGGCAATTAGGGCAAACACAACTGATAGAATAAACTCTAGGACTTTTTTAGATTGCAAGAATATGATAACCGATTACGCAGTACATGGCGAAATTGGTCTTGTATGGGTGCCGGCCTACTACTGCGTTATCGGAAATGAGCGTGCAAATGGACTGGCGAAAAAGGTCAGAACGTTACAGAGAGTAACTCTTACTAATGCAAAACCCTCCAAGGCAGCGAAGATTGAGTTACAAAATTGGGCGAATATGGTCCACAGGACACGGTGGAATAATGATACTGTGGGCTGTTGAAACTAAACTAGCCCGAGCTGGGGAGGTTGACCGTTGTCTTAACGGGCACTCTAACTTACGAGGGCACTTGTACTTAGACATCGAGACAATGACTCACTTCCGTGTCATTGTCCAGCTTTCACACAGCTGAGATCCCGTTATTTTGAGGATGATACCTTGCCGGATATTACCCACCTTAAAGATATTGGACTAGAAAAGATTGAGGGACCACGTCAGTGATACTGAGTTCCTATAAACTTGGGGTTCGTTTTTTTAATTCAAATAGGTCCTGTATTAGTAAGAATACTTGCAGGATCTCGCGGGCGTTATGAACAAGTCTTCAGTATGACTGGTCATTGCTTGGTTGGAGCAAGAATCAGCAGAAAGAAAACTAGCACCCCAATTTTTTTCCAATGACACATTATGTGAGTTGAGGTTTTCATAGCAAACTAGATAACATCACGGAGTGTAAACTTAGGGCTTCGACATAGGTATCAGATTGCTTAATGACAAACTGAATCTTTTCGAGTCAGGGAAGGGGGAAAGCCCGAAGAGATTCCTTACCTAACCTAACTTCTGGAAGAGGGTGACGTTGGCTGAAGTAGTTAGCACGTTGACTACAAAACGGAAGGTCATGGCCTCGAGCCCGGTCTCCGACAGTCATTAAATAACAACACCACACATTTTTCTGATGTGCATTATGTAGTGTCCCTTTGTATCGGTTGTTGTAGGAAAGTTCAAGTGATGAAAGGCATAGTCACTGGTCACTGAACTATACCGACTTCAGCAGATGCTAATCCTGATCTAACAATCATCGACGAAGTAAAATAACCAGTAAAATGGCTACTACACACAGCTTCAAAATTTAACACGTCTCATTTGATACCAGAGGCGCTGCAAAAACGCAGAGTTATAAAAAGAATGATGTCCTCCTCTCTCTTCCTTCACCACCTTTATCATTGTATTGGACCCAAGTGAGCTGGACTCTAAATTTCACCCTTCCTTACCAGCAGCCTGCTAACCTAACGGAAAAGTTCGAGCAGATAAACTTTCCTACGAAAATATTCTTAGAATTTTTCATACGTTTAATTTTTGCTGTGTGATTTTTGATAAAACAAATATCCAATCTCATATATTTACATATTTAATTTTAAGTGAAATATTTTTACTCGTGAGCTTGCGTGGCGTGAGCCAAAAATTACTCACGAGCATATATCTACTTCTAACATTAAGTAGATTCGTTTCATAATGAAAAGAGCTCCTAATCACAGAATATGAATTGAAATTGTTAGTCTATGCTCCTAATATTAAAATTTAAATGAACCAAAATCTAAACTTACACTGTACAAATAAGAGTGTACAATAAAACTGCAAAACAATACCGAATCTGAACTAATTATAAAAGGTGTGTTGACGTTCCATTCTTCTGCAGACTGTCATGATAAGTCGGCATAGGAAACCAAGAAACTATTGTTTTTTCAGATATATGATGAGCTCAACATTTTTATGCAAAATCTTGCGAATAATATTTTTGTGGAACATTTTGACTCTCTAAGGGTCAATTTCACCAACTCTATTTAAATATCAATTCATATTTAAATGTCGATTTTCATTAATTTTTGCATGGAAAAATTACTTTTGAATATGAATTGATTGATATTTAAATAACTTGGTGAAATAGGCTGTAACTCTCCTCCAAATAGGGTCCAAATTTTAGGTTAAGGACTTGGCCACAATTTTGCATGTATGTATGTTACTCTACGTCTCCACCTGACATGAACTTTTGCTGTAACTTGAAGTTATAACTGAGTTGTTAAAACAAATGCATTAACAATAATGTTATCACTTGAAAAAAATCATTAACTTGAGCAGTTAAGTCATTTTATGTCAGGTGGAGACCACGAGTTATGTTCTTGTGCTGATTAGATTTACGTTGCACCACCTATGTGTTTGAAATTCGGTACTCTGCTGTAAACACTTTTCACTCAAGCGTTCTTGTTTGGTACCATGCCTAAAAATAATTTTTTCTTGAAGTTTTATTAAAAGAGTTGATCGCAAATGACCCAATCAGCCATGTTGAAAATAATTCAAATGATATTAAATTAATTAACAATAAACCGCCCGTAGAAATGTGAGAACTTATTTCCTCACTCAATAAAAAGATCTTTAAAGTATTCTAGTTTCTGCTTTTGTTGAATAAAGACTGTTATTTGATATATGAAAACCTGAAAAGAATACTTAACTCAAATCAAGTAATATCTTTGTATTAATTCACAAAGAAATTAACAGTTTCAGCGTAGAGCATAACTAAATATATTGCTTCTTCAACTGTGCATATAAACTAGGGTTTAGGATTTCCCCGACTTTTACGATTTTCCTCCAAATGGGATTAATTAATCTCATTTTCGGAATTCCCTCCCATTGCAGGTAATATTTTTACATAATTAGATGTATACGTTTTAATAATTAGAAAATAAAAGTAAATAAATCTATTCAAGTTGTTACAAGACGTAGTAAGGTCGAGAAATATTGATTAAAAATATGGAAAATCTATTACATACACTCTAAAACATTAGCCCAAATTTAGGATCATATTTTGTCTAAATTGTTGTTGAAATATTCTTATTGTCTAAATTTATATCGATTGTGTAGTTATTTGTATCAAAAAACAATATTTGTCTCATTTTACACAAAAATATAAATCTGCTTTTAGATATGTTTATTTTTAAACAAAGTGTGCTTAAAAAACAGCTACATATGCCTAAATAACGTAAAAATGTTGAAAACTAAACACATGTGCGTAAAGCAGCAGAAATATGTTTAACAAGAAGAAAGAAGAAGCTCAAAAGTACACATGTTCAACAGAAGCACGCCATATTAATATAAAATTAATTAAAATTAAAATAAAGCTATTTTTAAATAATAAATAGTGATAAGTTAATATTGTAAATAATGCACAAATTGAGTAAAAAAATTATTAAATTAAAGCTTTGAGTTCAGACAGTATTATTAAACAAGTGCGATATGTATACATACTTATGTTAGAAACAAAATTACTCAAATTTTAGAAATTTATTTTTCATTTTTATTCAAATTCTAAAAATTACATGTTAAATTTAAAGCAAAACGTGAATTTTTTATGTTAATTCAGTAAACCTTTTTATCAATAAATTTAATTAAACACGTGTATTAAATGCATTTTTATTAAAACATATTTTAAAATTAAACACAAGGGGGAAACTAAACACAAATTGCGTAAAATTGTTAAACATATTTTGTTCAAAATTAAACATATAGTGCTCAAAAATCAACAAAACGTTGAAAAAATATAGTTGTGTAATTTTATGTCGAAAGTAGTCTGTAAAGTGTTGCCTACTATTATTGACGTAATTTTCAACCAAAGTGTTTTAGAGTGTACATATATCTATAAACGCTTTTAAGTAGATCACGTATACGGCTTGTCGAAATTCGTGTGAATTGATAGCTGTGACGTAGGCTGCATGTAACTAAATATTCAATTCGATTTGCAAGATGTTTTCAAGATACCGCCTGACTGAAAATGCTCTTTTATGTAACATACAATATATCTTGCTAAGAAATATATAAAAAAATCTTCACTTGCAAATTTTTTCAAAGCTGTTATTTTTTTTTTAACTTGGCCGACTTTCGATGTGAGCGACTGTGTTGCATAACACAGGGTGTCTGGTAGCAGATTAAGAAACTTAAATAAAAAACGTAATAATTGACACAAAGTTTTATTAAGAGCATTGAACGATAGAATGGAAATGCGGATTTTATTTTTTAAAAATACGAAGCCTTGTGTTCTGCGCTACAAGATGAGTAAACTCGGTTCAATTGAGCTGATATCTCGACGAATATTTTCTTTTAAAGCCACAAGAGATTGGGGATTGTCATTATAAATCCTGTCTTTGAGGTAGCCCCACAAAAAAATCCATGGGAGTTAGATCGAGTGACCTCTGTGGCCGTGGGTATTGGGGGGGAAATTTTCCCGAAGTAAATTCATCGAAGCTCTGGTTGTGTGCGCAGTCGCCCCATCCTGCTGAAACCACTTGTGTGAAGAGTACGATGTATGACCTCGCAGGTTTGGCAACAAGAATTTCGTAATCATGCGTCGATAATTTTCACCGTTGACATTCGTCGCTTGGATAAGGCACACCAATCAGTTACCCTGGCCGCTTAAGTGAAAATGAGCCTAGGCGCTCCAAAAAATGGGATTTACAGTGCGAAAGCGCTGCAACATCCTTCCACAAAACTTTTTGCATAAATCTAAATAACTTTCTTTCAGTTCTTGAACGATTTGAATTTTAAAAGGATGCAACTTCAGATCCTTTTTTAATATTTCATGAATAATCGCTCTTGGAATTCCCAGTGGGGCTGCTCTTTTCCGTATTGAAAGTCGCGGATTTTCATGCAAACTGCATTCAACCAGTTTAATATTTTTGGGAGTCCTTGAAGATCGACTGGTCCCTGGCCATGGGATGGATGTTCATAGCCGAAGCAGTTGCGCGGAATCTCTGCACCCACGAACGAATTAAATTTACACTCGGTCCATCACGTATTCGCCGAATACCAAACTTTGAACAAAATGGTCGACGAGCAATCATCATTACTCTTAAGAAATGTCTCCACAGCGAACGCGCGATGATCACTCGACCACTACGACATTTAGATTAACAAATCCGCACAATCGATAATTCCAACGGCGACACCCTTCCTCCACACCGTTTATTGCTTTTTGAAATAATCGTATTTAAAAATATAAATTTGCCACCAGACACCCTGTATATCGTTATCTTATTATAGAAATGCCCTAACTCATTATTTTTTTGAAATAGAGATTTTCGCATTTTTCGATACATTAGATGTTCTTCTGTCGAAATACTCAAAAAACTCGATTTAAAAAAATAATAAGTTAGGTCCTTTCTACATGCATTAAGGTAACGATATGTGAATCCATTTTTACATCAAGTTCCTCGTTTCAAAAAATACCGCATATTTTTAATATCCCATTTTCCCCCAAGATATGCCCAAAATGATGTAGTGTTTAATTTAAATGATGTAGTGTTTTTTCCCGAAAATTCCTGTTTCGCAAACCCTAATACCAACATAAATAGTTTGTTGGCTGGTAGTTGTCATTACATGGCGAACTAATTTCCTTTTAATTGTGGCAAAGATACGCATCAAACCATGATGAGAAACCGTTAAACTTGTGTGCAGAAATTAAAATATAGAAAACTACCTAAATGCTTTGGTCACATGACCATAGATGAACGAACAAAACAAGCACCTTCTCTAGAAATTCCAAAAAAAAACTTACGTACTTATATCTGCTTAAGAAAATATAAAACAGGAAGATGTTACACATCAAAATGAAATAAAAATAGAGTTAAATGCATATCACAATTATTATCTATGACAGAATATAAATACATACAGGTGCATGAGTATTGCATTGTAAGTAAAAGAATTTTCTCCTAACAATCCTATGAGATATGTAAATAGCAATGTCCACCTCTTTAGCCTTAAACAGTTAAAATAAACCGGTTAAACTAATTAAGAAGTCACACTTGGTGCAAGCAACTAAAAAGTTTTAAATAAACAAACATGAATCTAATTTGGATTAAGATGCACAGTATTTAAAATACGTTTATGTTATGCGATACTTCCCTACGGGTTCTACTAATACTAACAATGTTGTCTTGATAGATAGATGTACTGGCTTAAAAATACTCATGTACACATCCAGGCAAATGTACATACTAGTGTCCTGCACAAGATATCTTATAAGAAATTTAAGAAAAATCCCTTTAAATGTTTTACTACAGCGAAATCTTCTAAAACAAACGTTAACAACACTTTTTGCAAGAAATTTGTTTCAGTATTGTAGGTATAGGAGTAAAGAAGAATATACTTCGTGACGGAAGAATTTGTGATACTTGCTTATTTCTACGCGTGAGCGCGTTCACAAACGTCATGCATGTATGTGTGTATGATCTTCTATTTTTCTGCGTAAATTGTACGCAGTTGTACGCGCTTAAACACAATAGCTTACCATCTACATATTACACACACACTCAAACGTACAATATGAAAAATAACAACATACACTAATCAACAGTACTTCTTTTGAGTGTTTGTTACAAACAAGCTGTCTTACGACATCGCTTGTTAACACTGACATACACGTACACCAATACATCCATCGTGCTTCGCTTATAGTACGACAGCATTTATTATTGGTTTAGTATAATACATGCGATGGAATATATTTAAAAAACATGACATATTTACATTTCAAGACTGTTTACGCAGGTCTCTAGTACATACATAGTACATACATACATATTTAGATAAATAAGAAATAAAATTTCAGTTACACCAAAGGGTTTATGATAGTTGATAAATTGCAATTCGAAATGTTTAAAACGCTTCCATAATAATTTATCACATGGCGCCATCTCAATTCCGAGCTTTCTCATAACAAGAAAGAGCCTGCGATGTTGAAGCATGTTTTGGCTTGACAAATTAAAGTTGATATCATAAATTAAGTAATTAAATGTATGTACCTGTGTTGAATTTTTAAAATTACTGCAATTCTATGTTACTTAACATGTAGTTTTATTTCTTCTTTTCAACCTGTACAAAAACAAAAATTATTTCTTCATTATGCATATCATTCATTCATTAATCACGCAATCGTAGAATGTGTGAAAAAGCTTGCAAGAAACATGAGTTTAGAAATACTCGTACATACATAAATAATTAGAGATGCCAAATGGGAAATCCCGAAGCATGGGATTTTTTAATTTCAATTCTAGTTATTTTTGAGATTTTTTAAATCCCGTTTTTCATAAATAATAACATTTTCAGTGTCACGGTGTAAGCTTACTATTAAATATGTGAGGCGTCTTGTTGAAACAGGCCAAAATAACAATTTTGATATGTTGATTTATGTTGAAATAAAGTAAAAAATAAAAAGAAATTATTTATATTAACACTTTATGTTTGTACATAAAAGAACTTTTAAGGGGACAAAACAGAAAAATTACAAATATTCGGTTCAAGAGTGCACCATGTGCCAAGTGCAAACTATGCCAAAAATAAAATTTAATAAATTCTGTAAAGTGTGCGTTCCATACGGACACTACATATTTACATACATACGTTAGACTATACGAACTTTAGCCTATATAATCGAATATCTTACCTGATGTTATTTAGAACTATCTAAATATAAACTAATTCTTTCTGCCAAAAAACCGACTTCAATGCAAAGATC
The DNA here is from genome assembly GCA_949987645.1 of Tachina grossa. Classification (NCBI taxonomy): domain Eukaryota; kingdom Metazoa; phylum Arthropoda; class Insecta; order Diptera; family Tachinidae; genus Tachina; species Tachina grossa. The sequence goes on from OX465274.1 coordinate 173,604,703, forward strand.
TGATAGAAGAAGTACGTGAAATATAAAATTAAATTTTAATGGGCGTGCCTTCGCCCATATTTTAAAGCAAGATTGTGTGTTTTTCAGAGCTCAGGGTGCTTGTAAGTGGAGGATTGGTTAAATTTTAGAGCTCAAAATGTGTAGATAGTTTAGTTAAACTCGGTTAGGTAGAACTGCGTGAAATCTTATAATAAATTTTAATGGGCGTAACCCCGTCCATTTTTGTAAACTTTCAAATGGTGAAATTACAAGAACTAAAGGTGTTTGATAGTTTTCGCATCAATGAAATAGGTAGAATTTCATACAATTAAATAAAAAAAAATTGTGGGCATGTCAACGCCCAATTTCTTATAATATGACCAATGGGAAGCTGTACCCTCTCAGACAAAAAAAAATTACCGAGTTATGAATTTTTATTTGAAGTCGGTTAAAAATTAATAAAATTTTTAGGCACGGCATCACGCGTGAATGGCTAGGCCAATACATCCCATTCCTTTTTTGTTTTGTTTGTTATTGTCTGGAGTAGAAGAATATGAAAGAAAAAATTAAGAAAGGAGCACCTAACAGGGTAAAACGGGACAATTTTGGTGCGATTGCTAATTTTTCTGTTTTTTTTTATCAAATTTGTATAAATTCAGTATAAATTTTTCTTTCTGGATGCGAACGAAGTCACGGGGAAATTCTAGTAAAAAATATTTTTGTAATTGAAGAGAAAAAAGACAAAAGAAAAAATTAAATATAAAAAAATCAAAAATAAGAATTATCCTGAAGAAGTTAACCGACCTAAAAATAGTTTAATTGAACATATGTATAAAAAAGGTCGAAAAATTAGATACAAAAATGAACTGGGGGTCTACTCTGTAATTCGACACGAAAGCAAATACTTTCGAATTGTAATGTTAATAACATACAAATTCGAAAGCTTTTTCTTTCGTTTCGAAATCCAGAGTAGACCCCCTGATGTGAAATTTTTAAAAACTTTCTTTCAGTTTTTGTTATGGAAAGCAATGCCACACTACGAGAAATATCGGAAATGGCAAACGTTGCCACTAGTACACACTATTGCGATCTCACAAAATTCCATGGTATGTACTCGATATTAGTTTCGTCGCTCCTTATCGGTTTTCGGATTTTTTCGGTTTTTCGCGTTTTGGTTTGTTTTTGGCGATTTATTTTAGTTTCATCGATTTTTTTTTGTTTTGGTGAGATTTTTGGAGAATTTTTGGAGATTTTTTCGTTCTGGCGATTTTATTATTTTGTTATTTTTTTAGTTTTACCCTAAAAACTCTTTTATTTACAGTAAAATTAACAATTAAAATTGGTTAGATTAAACTTTATTGTGATGTAATTATTTTGGGATTAGATTTTCAATTGCATTGTTGAATTAACCAAGGAAATGGTAAATTTTAATGAATTTCACATTAAGAATGAATAAACAAAATTTAAAAAAAAGAACTTAAAAAAAGTTATTTGGAATGATATTTTGTCAACCCACGTCAAATTTGGTCGAAACCAATATGTTTATCGATCAAATTAAAACAAACGCCGTCGGAGGAAAAATACAACACACAATAAAATTTTCTTAATTGAAATTCCAAAAAAAATGTACATTAATTGTAAACTTGACAATTTAAATTGATTTAATTAACTTATGATGCTTTTTTCTGCGTTAAATTATAGTATGAGGTAAGTGTAATTATAATTATTTGGAGATGCCCTATTATAACTTTCAAATCCAGTTTTCTTAAAGAATTTCTTAAAGAATTTAAATCATTATTAAAGACTTGAGCATGTCTGCTTAATATTTATTAGTATGTATAAGTATATAATTTAAATTTACGCTCCAGTTAAACGTTGCTTTAACAAAATTCACGCACATTTTAATTTATATATTTATTCAATGCTACAAACAAACAAATAAATAATATAATAATAATAACAAACAAATAATTTTGCTAAAGAAGTTCTTCTGCGTTCTTCTCGTTGTAGTCAGGTAGATAAGACTTCTTGGCTGAATCGGTTCAGCAAACAGCTGACTGATAAGCTAGCATACTATCCACTAGCTAACTAACCGGACACTTTGTGTAAAACGGAGTTTGAAATAAATTATTATGACAATTATATTGCATGATGTAAAGGAAAAATTTTGGTATACAAGAGGCTAAACCTGACATTGTAGAGAATTTATTCGTGGTGGAAATATGTAGCTTGCTAAGTTTGAATTTAAGTATTTTTTTATTAAAGGCAATTAATACGCCTACTAACACACATATGGCTCATTTAATCAAACAACGTCATAACTAAAAAAAACCAGTTTGCCAGAAAACGAGTTTAAAGTTTTAAATTTACACCCAACTTGATGGAATAAGAAAATTTTATTTTTCTCTTAAATTTAAATATTTACACAATACTAGGAACGATATGAGGATTAAATCTGCATCACTAAAATTCCATTTTTTGAGTTATGACATTGTTTGAGCAAATAAGCGATATTTATTGGTATGGTATTAAACTTAACTCGTTTCACAACTCTGATTTTGTGCTTTTTTTATAGTTTTTATAACATCATTGTAGCGCCTCTGGTTTTAAGTAGGCTCATTAATTGCAGCCCAATTGCAGCTTTAAAACAGAAATTATTAAATTGAAAATGACATGTATGCATATACATATTATCCCCAGATAATTTCATAGTATGCCTGTATATTTTCTAACTATATTTTAATTTATTTTTTTTTTCATATAAAGGTTGTTCCTATTTTCCTTTAAATAAAGTTAAAATTATTAAATTAATATCAAGTTTTTTCTATTGTCAATATTATTCGCTGTAGTATCTATAGATAAAATGCTCATGTCCATGTTTTATCCATGCTCTGACATCGAAGCCCGAACATATGGCTGAGTAACACTATTTGCCGTCCGCAACCATTTACAATAGAAAGAAAAGAGACAGAGCAAAATTGATAAACATTCCATCTCTATTGCACCACCGCAAAATACTTTGATAAGGTAAAGAAATTTACATATTACGTATTCACCACAACCAAGAAGTTGATGAATTTTTCCTGTCGGCTACATGTTCAAGTCGATGACTCGTTACCCTACGTTAACTTCAAACTATAGATCGAGTATTATATTTCTTGACTATAAGTTTGAAAGAGTTTTCCGAAGATTGCTATGTTTCTTAGCAAAAATATTACTTACTGGCATGCAAGAAAATATACCAGCGTTAAGTCATAATTTGACTCGTATACTATTTGTTTAAAGGTGTAGAAATGTAGAATGGATTCGTATCGAATACAAATTATTTGCTGGGGTTTGTTAAAGTTTCTAAGCTTACTACGCTTATTTTTCTTTTGTGATTTTCAAAAATACTATTATTTGTGAATTCTCAAATAGTTTTTGAAAGTCTGTCCATAAGATAAGCGCACCAATGAAATATATAGATAATGCTCAACCACCAGTAAATAAATTTCAATTAAAATTAAATTAGAATTAATAAATATACATAGAATATGTCTCGGCGATTTGCTGTAGCTGGCCAGAATCTCGAGAAATTTTATTTATTTTTAAAAGCATGATAGCAGTAATCGCCGCACTCATATGCTAGTAAATTTAAAAGGCTTTTTGATGAAAGCAAAAAGAACAGACATATAAAATTTTAAACTTACACATTAACTTTGAAATCACATGTATATCAGAGTGACAATTAAACAAAAGTTAATAAACTAAAGCAAAAAAAGTCGCAAATGCAACAAAACCTTTGTTTGCTATTTCCGTTTTTGGCAAACCACATAATTATTATAAATGAGTGAGTGCAGAATATTTCCGGTGTATGAACTCATACTTGTAGGTCAAAACAATAAATACACACAGTTCTTATTTTATCTGGCATATTTTGTTATACGAATGCTTAAATATGCTTCTTTAAAGGTAGTTGACTTTCAAATAAAATAAGACAAAAATTATAATAATTACAAAATCGTTCATGTGAATTCTAGATTATTTACATAAAACAAACAATGAAACAAACTTCTTTTTAGGGTTCCGTACACCAAGTCCTAGTTTACACTATGTAAGTGTTATTGCTAAGCTGATTTGTTTTTTAGAAAGAGAGACGAGGGACAGAAGCGTTTCTTTTGTCCTCGTCTCTCTCTCTCCTCTAACAAACTAATCAGCTAAGCAATAAGACTTGCATATTGTAAACTGGGACCAAAGGTGAAAAGGAAACCTTTCGTTTCCGCTACACTGTCACAGGCTGTTGTATCGAGAGCCGTAAGCCACGGACCTGAAATTTTGACATAATATGTAGAACTCTGGTCGCTGCAACATCAAATATGTGACAGTTAAAAATTAAATGGTGTTCCAAAACGAGCAAAGAAAAATGTTAAAATCTCATATAATATACATACAATTGTATGTACATATGTATATTGACACTTTAAATTTGTAAAGTTAGTGTATTTTTAACCCCCGACTAAAAAACGGGGTGTGTGTAAGTTTGTAGTGTCTGTGTATCTGTGTGTCTGTACAAGTACTCGTACAGACCAAACGGCTGGACCGATTTTGATTTAGTTTTTTTCTGTTTGAAAGGTGACTTGATCGAGAAGGTTCTTAACTATGTCTTAATAAAATCGGTCCAGCCGCTTAGAAGATATCATGTCTTCTAGAAATATTCGGGGTTTTTAAAATTTGTAATTTTTGGTATTATACAGACTACAACAATTATTACTAAAATTTAAAAAAATTAAACTTAAAGGGTATTCTATCTGTTAATGTAATTTTGACCATTAATTTTGGCAACTGTCTGTATCTTGAAATTTTCAAAAACACTAAAACTAAAAAATTCCAAAATTAAAAAATAGTCAAACCGAAAAAAATCGCCGAAAAACGAAAAAAAATCGCCGAAATGAAAAAAGAACCAAAAAAAAAATCTTAAACTAAAATGAATCGCCAAAAACCGAAAAAGTCGCCAAAATGAAAAAACGCCAAAACTAAAGAATCACAAAAATTAAAAAACGCCAAAAACCGAAAAGAAATCCCAAAAGCTAAAAAAGCGCCAAAAATAAGAAAAACCTCCAAAACTAGGAAAGTCGCTAAAAACCGAAAAATTTTACCGGGGGATACTTAATTTTTTTTTTAATTTCTACATCAGGTAATATATTTGTTTGTATGTATGTAGTGTCCGTCGCACTTTACTGCATTTTTTTATTATTAATTTCTTATAGAAATGAAGCAAAACAAGAGTTAATTTTACTTTGTACGTTTTTGTTGAAGAATTTGATGCAATCGCCAAACAGTAGCGTGTACAGCAAAACAATACTTATTAAACCTAAAAATAGTTGATATGGAGCGTTTCACGTGAAACGCAATTTTGATTCAGAACGATGGCGTTCAAAATATGTATATATAATCCATACCTAACTATAACTAATTTTTTTAAGAATGGTCGTTGCGACAAAACAATTCTGAGGCTACTAAATGACAACGAATTTAACGATTCGATTACAGGCAGCCAATGCGTAGAAAAATGAGGCTATTAACAGAGCGATGATGTTAGGACAATTAGGAAATTTTCCAGAATATATAGACTAATATTCATCCAAACCGTTGCCCGATAGAAGATGTGAGGTCAAGGCATCTGACACGTATGACTCGATGGTAGGATTTTTTTTAGTTCCGTCGTATCCTTGTGACTTCTAATTTATTTTTGTGTTCTAAGTTGTGAATATATGTAAATGTTCAAATATTTCAATTAACAAAAAAAACCGGTTTTTCGAAAATGTTGAATAATCGATTACTCTACCGCAAACGCATATCCTAAGTAAACTTTCAAGAACATAATCTTATCTTCTTTTTGCCATAACTTTACGGCTGGGTGCATTTTGTAATATATACATATTAAGTAATTTTTATAATTCCACACTAAATTCAACATCATTCTTTTAAGAGGTTTGATTTTAAACTTTTTACACTCTTCAGTGCGTTTTGTAACGTCTTTTAGTATATGTATTTTTTTAAGAATTTACAGTAATGAGCGTTTGTTGTAAATAAAAAAATAAAATAATAATAAAAAATAATTGAAAGAATCTAATTAGCTTAATATGTAAATAGGAATCTGGAAGTAGTGCAAATCCGGACTATCTCCCTTTTGTACTCAAAAAAAAATCATTATATCAAAATTCTAAAGTATGCACCTACGTTTGTTAAGGCTAATTTAAGTTGATATTTCAAAAAAGTTTATTTTGTACCTCAAATATTTTTGTTAATATAGCACATATTGATTCATGTTACATCTGAAAATTAAGCTAGAAGTGCTAGCTCTTATTTTAAATTTATTATTTTCGTCATGTGATGGAAAACATCACTAAATTATCCAACTGATTCGAAATACATAGCAAAATCCATAAAAAAGTATTAAAATAAATACAATTATACAAAAATGTTTTAGTGGTGTATATACAATCAAAACGAATGGAAATAAGTTAGATATTCAAATACTCATTTCATTCGAATAAAACAAATTGTGATAATTGTTCATATTTTTTTACTTTTACTTCATAGAAATGTTTATCTGTTCTCATACCATGTCCGAAGCTCATATTTTTTAGATTAGGTTGCTTTACTTCAAGATAATCCCCTTATTGTAAATGGCGTCGTCGACGTAGCATTAAGACGACACTAAAAATTGTCACTTGTCTACTCTTTGTCGACAAAAATTGGCTACTATTAACATGCTCCATTAATTTACAAAGCTTTAAAAATTATTAAGAGATTATCAATAATATCTTCTTGATGTGACGTCGACGACGCTATTCACAATAAAGGGGAATAAAAATTTATTTAATAAAATAAAAAATTATTTGAATACCCGAATGAAATTGTATTCTATTTTGTACATCATAAGCTGTGAATTGGTTGTTGAACACGGTGGTGTTACCAGTATTTATTATTAAATTACAAAATAATAAGTGCGTTCGAGAACTCAAAAATTTGTAAAAATTTTTACTATTTTTTACTGGATTGCGTTCGAGTACACAACATCCATTAAATGAGAGGCCGAATTGAGAGAGATAAATGACAGTTCATTTACTGAGTAAATGCAAGTTTTTACTGGACAAATTTTTGCCAGTAAAATCCAGTAAAACGAAACCATATGTTTTTAAATATAAACAAACAAAAGTAAAGGGAAACAAAAATTGTTAGTTTTTGATGAAATTTTTAAAATAACAAAAAACAAATGTATTAAGTTATAAGCATTATAACATTTATTTAAGTTTGATGCTAGAAAAATATTCGGGTATGTTATGTATTCCACGCAGGGTTTGAATTTGCTTAGCTATTTTCAAGCAATTAGTTTCTGCTGTTTTTCCGTTTTTTTTTCTGATGCTTCGGTGCTTTGCTGTGAAGGTTTGTCAGCATCAGTAACAGCAAATTTTAAAAACTACTGTTTTTGCTGACTTCAGCATTGCTTCAAGATGCTTAAAGCAATTTCTTTCAGTAATTTCATTTTGCTGATTGCTTGTGCTTCAAACATTTCACAGCACAGCATTTAGCAAATAGTTTTTTTTTACATTGAGTGCTGATGCTGATTGCTGCTGCTTATACAATGTGATTAGCAGAAGCCGAAGCATAGCAAAATTTGTGTGCTTGAATTTGTGGGGGAATTTCCATAGAATTTTTGGAAATATGTATGTATGCACATATGTATGTACATATGTATGTATTTATAAGACGCAATTTACACTGTGCCTTTTCTGCTTGCCTGTGCAGGCAGGCTTTTTTAGTTTGTTGGTGAGAGGGGGTGAGAAGCTTGCGGGGTAGAACAAAAGGCACAAAATGAAAATTCGAGGGGATTTATGACATTTCTCTTTGCCTTTTTCGTACTCTCAGCATTAAACGTGTATATAAGTCAGTGTCCCGCAAAATAAAATATGTTTCTATTGGTGAGAAAAATGAGAGTAAAATAAACTTGCACTTGAAGAAAGGTTTTGTAACATAAAATACATGATGTGGTTATTAGTTGTTTGATTTTTTTTTTGTAAATAAGCAATTTAATAAAAACTTTAGTAAAAAGTAAAAATTTAATAACCATTCAATAATTTAGTGTATAAATTCAACATTATATTTATTCACAGCTCTGTGGATACTATTAAAATGCCTTTTTAAACTATTTTCCCTATTATTTTTTAATGTTTCATAACATAAAATGCATTGCATATATCCATAATTATTTAAATTTTTTTTTTTTGCTCTACAAATTTATTAAATTTTGACTCTAATTTCGTTCCGTGTGCTCAAAACAAAAAACCAGGAAAAAATTAATACATACGTGCACAATTTAATTCGTCGCTTGATCAGTGACGACTAAATGAAAGAGCATAAGCATGTATGTGATTTTCATCCGCACAATTGTGCTATGCAGGGTTACCGCTGGGAATTTCTGAAAAGTCGCACAAAAGGTCGTTTTATAAAAATAAAGTCGCACAAAAAGGTCGCGTGAGAAAATAAAAGTTGCACATCTTTTTAAACGCTTTTTTTTATTAAAAAAGATTATTGAATCAAAACAAAAAGCTTATTGCATATTTCATAGCATTTACAGTTGCATTATTGTATGTGCTTCAATACATATTTTCTTGTATGTATACTGAAGAAATCTACTTAAGTTTAATAAATTTGGCTATAGTATGCTGACGAAGTCAAGATATATTTTACAAAATTCTAACATTTCGAACCAAAATCGCGTGAGCTCTTCACTTCAATTCTATTCGTTTGATCTTAGCGACATATATCCTATTTTTTTGGTGAATGTATTTATACTTCAACATACATATATATTACTTTTTTGGAATCCACTCTTCTATATTCTTGTCTATTAAATTTAAAGCTGATAGCATTGAGTTGCATGTTTTTACTTTCAATTTACTTTTAAGCAAAGCTAATTTCAACATCTTCACATGTTAGCACACACTTGTATGTTTTACGACAACTTTTTCTTTCATTGACTCGGCAGCTAAAAATAATTTTGTAAAATAAGCACTGCAAAACCAGAATTTTTATTTTAAAACATTTTATGCCAACACTATTCTTTGAAACCTTTACTGAAAATTTGGAAATAAATTCTTAAATACATTGTACACATGACAAGGTTGCAAGAAAGTAATATAATATAAAATAATAAAAGTGCTTTCAAATCAATAATAATCTGTGAATTACTCTTAAATTATGACGGCGTTATTTTTTTGATAAAAAACCTAATTTAATGCAATTTTAATGTTTTTTGTGAGAATCTTTACAAAAAAGGGTAAAATTCACAAGAAAATCAAAAAAGTCGCAAAAGTCGATCATAAAAAAAAGTCTCACAAAAAGTCGCAGACCGCTAAAAGAGGGTCAAATTGCGACTTTAGTCGTATGAACGGTAACCCTGGTGCTATGGCTTGCGGGTTACTGATATAAATGCTAAAAAGGCATGAATACAAAAGGCTTAATTTTTATTAAACAAAATATTCTATCGTGTATTTCATATGTATATTTTTTTTGCGCCAAAATTGGTAATCAGCTGTTGTATAAATTTTACTGGATTTTACAATATTTCCGTTCACGTACTTTTAGATGCAAACTTTTTTATTGAGAGTAATTTCTTTAAATTACTCAGTATTTACTCAGTTACTGGATTTTACTGGAAAAGTACTCAAACGCACCTTATTAAAGTTGTCTTTTGCATATGATTTCTTAACAAAGCTATGTTAGCCTTAAAGTGCTTGGCAACTAATATGAACTTTAAAGCTAAAGTAAAACATTTTTTTGCATACGGGGGTAAATGGAGGAGGAAATAAAATAATTTTTATTTTTAGCTAAAGCTAACGCCAAGTTGTAAAAATGGCCCTAAGTCAATTAGCGAAATATCTTTCCCAAATGTGTTCGACTATTCACCGACTACAGAGCTTTCCATCAAACTATTACATTGTAGTATGATACTATCGGTTTGTTGACTATCTCTTCCAGCGAGGCAATACCCGAATGCTTTTGTATGATCTCTTTTGCAAAAGTAAATGCCGTTTATTGTCTTCATTCCTTTTGATTGCAGATTGTCTACAATCGATTGTCGTAAGGAAATTTGAAAAAATTCCTAAATGCTTACCTCTACTCAGCAATATTACAAGTATGAATCATTTCAAAATTATTTCACTTTCATTTAAAAATAAATATCTCATCGCCTTAAAGGTTTGTTCAACCATAACAAAAAGACTCATGTTTTTTTTTAGTAAAAAGTCAAACAGACATATTTTTGATTTATAAACATTCTTGTATGAAGGAAGTGGTTGGTGGTGGTACAAAACATATATAAAAAGCTAAAGAAAAGAAATGAAACTTTATAAAATACCAATAAAAAATTGGCTGGAAGACCACAAAGAACACATACCAGACATTGTAATATCCTGATATAGGTTCAGCTTGCCATACCTAGAGGCATTATTCGTATGCTGCGTTGCTACATACTACCACGTATTTATGTATGTAAGAATTTTGTACGTAGAAGTATCCCAGTTGGCCAAATCGTCGCAGACGACATTTTCTTCGACGATTAATGTACGACATGTCGCCTGTGGATTAGGTTTCCTAATGGAAAATTTAAAGGAAATCGGCATTCATGACTATCTGAGCGACAATGTCAATTGTTTTGTCTTCAATAAAACTTTTTTGAGGACCATCTGAGCAACAATGTCCCTCGTTTTGTCTTCAATAAGGCCGTGTTGACGACAATCTGAGCGACAGTGTCATACGTTTTGTCTTCAATAAGACTTTGTTGAGGACAATCTGAGCGACAGTGTTGATAAAGTTTTGTCTTCATTAAAGCACTGTTGACGACAATCTGAGCGAAATTATCGCTCATCGCGTCTTGTGTGACCTCTTTGCGATTTGTATTAACATTTCGTCGACTATTTGTATGGAGCTGTCATCAATATGTCTTCTAAGAGTTACCATTGTATTGCACCCGTCGTCAAAGATGTCTTAAAGACGCGGCCAACTGTGATATTAAAAGCGTATGCATACTCCTTTGGTACGTGCAAATTGTGTAAAAATACTCCTGGGCAAATTTTTTATTTATTTTTCTTTTTTTTAATTTTTTTTTCAACTTCATTCTAAGTAAATGTTTGTGAATAAGTTTATTTTTGGGCTTTGTTGTCGTTAACTTACCTTGAAGTGTGGTGTGGTCTTTCAGTCTTGTCAATATCGTTATGAGCACTAAAGACTAAAAATGATTTAAAGATTTGATGGCAGGTGTTGAAAGAAATGAATTCATTCGATATTTGTTAAAACAACTTTTTTAAATTCTTGAAAAAAATTTTAAATTAATTCAACAGAGGAGAGTGTGAATTTGTTAAATATCTAATTTTTTTATTATATTTTATTTATTTTATTATATCGTGAATTAAAAATGGGATTTCTGTTCTCAAGAAATTTTTATTGCCCTCGAAGGGAAAAATGCTGTAGTGAATCTCCCGTAAAACTTTTCCCCGCTATCAATTCCAGTGAATGTAAAAAGGAAATAAGATTTGTAAAGCTTAAAAATGAATTGGAAATCAAACAAATTTAAGATTAATAATAACAAATATGTATACAAATTTTAAGTTCCAAATGAAATTTTTCAACAGTAAAGTTGTGTTTTAAAATACATACTCTACTTTATTTGCCAATCTTTTCCTAAAATTATATATAAAATTATATATATATATATATATATATATATATATATATATATATATATATATAAGTTTTAATGTTTAATTCAAGGAAAATATCGAAATTATTCAATGTAATAATTCAGTTCACCTGCAAAAATAAATTGAACAAAACCAAGGCAAAAGTGAAAAAATCCTTGTGAAAAAATTATTCATCATAAGGGGAATTAAAACAGGGAAAACATTGCTAGGGAAAAATTATTCCCGATTGTAATTTGGCGAAAATGGGAAATATTTTGAGGGAAAAATGTCTACGATAAGTGTGAATATTTTCAATTGACGTTGCATTCTTGACAATTGCAATACAAAAAAACTTTTTTATCGACATAATCACTCTATCGAGAAATAAAAGTTCATGTGAAATGTGTTTGTTCCCTTTCCCTAAAATTGTAATTGCCAATTTTTGCGTTATTGTTGTGCCAATGTGCTTTTATCTAATTTTCTTCAGGATTTTTTGTTCATGGGAAATATTTCATGTGAATAAAATGTTCGCTTCTTATTCTCGATAAGGGTGAATATGACAAATGCATAATTTTTTTCTTATTTTTGAAGACAGTAAATCCGATAGTAATTTCACACAGTGACACAGTTGTGTGAAAATTGGGTTGACTATCAGACGAGCAAACTGAATGGATTTTAGAAAGGCAATAAGGGCGTTTGTGTCCCTGAAATGTTTTAAAAATTTTTTTTATTTTTTCATTGCAAAGCAGCTGTTTAAAACATATTATTTTCTTCTTTTTTTTTCTTTCGGATTAGTTTTTTCTCAGAATATCAGAAATTGCGAATGTAATCGAAACGCAACGCTCACTATTGACAATAAATCTCAATTTTCGAAACTTCTGGAATTATTAAAAAATAATATTATACAGCAAATCGAAGAAAAGAACTTAAAATTTTGAAAAATGTAGCTCGTGGCTACCCTGTTGGACATATTGCTTCAAAGTTGACCACTTCTTGCTTGCAAATTTTTTAAGAACTCCTAATTTCAGCAAGTATTAACTTGAAATTTTAATCAATTTCTTTTTAAGGAAAAAAATTCATATTTTCAAAAAATAAACTATTCACCCTTATTTCAGTTGTCGACATCGACGTCGCTTCAAAACAATACAGAAAAATACGGGCTTGTGTACCTGTTGTGAAAAACAAAAGGGCTTATGCTATTTTCTAGACCTTAGGGGAACAGAAATAGACTGTCAGTAGCACAAAATTTTTCTCGAGAGCGAATAAACAAGCCTCAATTTTTTGGTATTGTATTGACGTGACGCCGATGTTGACAACTGGAGTAAAAGTGATTGATTATATTGATCATGCAGTCAATATTTCGACACCTCTACTGCGAGATTTATACGTGCATTATTTTGCTTGAAAAATACAGATTTATTAGGAATTTTTTTTCGCGATCGGCCCCATTCCGTTTGTCAGAGTTCTGCTTTACAATACTTTTCACGGATGATAGCATCTGTCTGAACTAAAATCTTTTAGAGAAGTTCTTCAAATAATGATATGACAATACCTTGGTAAATAAAAAGATTATTTGTTTTGTTATTGCAAAAGTTGTGGATTTATTAATGTTACGAGTATCAGTCCAAATAGTCTGTTCTAAATTCAGTATAAAATGTTTGTTATTAATATATTTTTAAATATTTATTTTTTTTGTTGATACTATAATAAACTGAATGAACATCTATATATTTTTGATTATAAATCAATTTTAATCATACATATAAAAATAAAACAAAATTTCCTTAATACTAATTTCAAGTAACATAAACATTTATTTTGATAATAATATTTTTATTATAATATACTTAATGTGATTAAAAAGTTTATTTCCATTTAAAATATTTCCATTTTTATTTTTAAAATATTTCTTAAAAATTAGGACGGGTTAAAGTTAAACTGTAGCAAATGTGTATGTTGAAATGAGTTTAAAGCTAATAAAGTTTATGGAAAGATATTTTTTTAAACTATGAGTTAAATGTTAAAAATGAATGACATTTAAGGTAGTTTAGAAAGAGTCGTGCACAATACGTTTCCAACTTGTAATTCAAGAAACGAATCAATAATCACAATGCAACGAATTTTTGGGTTTGCGTGTATTTTTTTAAATTTCCGTTAAAGTTGGAAATAAAAAATCCCGCCCATTCGCTAAATATGAATAGTAGTGATATTAAAATCTCAGAAAAATATCACCCAGAGCCCAATTCCTCAGTACAAAATCGCCAAACCGAAGAAAATCGCCAAAAACTGAAAATAATCGCCAAAACAAAAACAACAAAAAAAAAACGCCAAACTAGAAAAATATCTCTAAAATTAAAATAAATCGCAAAAAAACGAAAAAATTGCAAAAATAAAAAAAATACACCAAAACAAAAAAAAAACAAAAAAAAAAAACAGAAAAAATTCTAAAAGCGAAAAAAGCGCCAAAAATAAGAAAAACTAGAAAAATCGATAAAAACCGTAATAAAAAGTTTACCGGGTACTTAATTAAAAAAAACTCTACATCAGTAAGATATTCGATTATAAAGGTTAAAGTTCGTATAGTATTACATATGTAGTGTCCGTACGGAACCCTTCGTGTGCGAGTCACAATCACACTTTACTGAATTTATTTTAATATTTTATGTTTCCAAATGCAATGTTCTTTCGTATGTACCTATGTTTATAGCTTTTTCTGTCTTATTTCGTTGAGAGCAGTCATTATTTCACTTTTTGCGTCACTGATTTGAAAAACTTTTTTTCTTCCTCGTATATTTGTTTCGTAGTAATTTATTCGATAAACACACAGAGCTGATGTTTCGTTGAATTAATTGAAACATTAGGGGAAAACATGATGCTTAACATGTTCCCTCGTCTGTAGGCAGCATAACGTATTTTGAATGTCAAAAACTTAAAAAGAAGAAAACAAAAAGTATTCAAAAGCACGTTTTCTCAACATACTCGTACAATAGAAAATGTAAATGAAGGGCTTATTGTAAAAACACGATAAGCCACACGATTTCAGAAAGTGGTTTTATCAGTTCATTCAATTACTTTACAGCATCGGAACGTCCTCTTAAAATATTGTACCTATATTCCGTTTAATTTCCGCCTTAGCCGCAAGTGTCACTTTTTACATTTTGATTTTATTCAGAATTATTTGTCCCAAAAACTCGATAAGCCACAGCAATTACAAAGGCAGTATTACAAAATAATAAATTTTAAACTGCAAAAACACGATATGCCACTTTATTTCAACCAAAATAACAAAACTTTTGATATTCAAAAAAAAAAAAAAAAATATGAATAAATTTCATGCAATAACTGGATAAGCCACAACTTTTTGCGATTTCCGAAGATTTCTTGGTGTACAGCGACGGGTATGTGATAGTAGTCTTCCTTAAGCACTAAATAAAAGTATCTGTATCATGATTTCATCAAATACCTATTTTCAGCATTTATTTTAAACTTCAAAGGCGATTTTCTCAGTATTTTCATTTTGTGGCTTACCGAGTTTTTGCAATAAGCCCTTCAAATAAAAAAAGCAAATTAATTAATTTTTTATGCAAACAGTATAATATTTTTTACCGCCAAAACGACAAATTCTTTGTATTCTTCTTCTTTTTAATAACTGCCATTCACGTTATATTTACAGCAGGGATACCAATACAATTTTTTTAAAACATATGAAACAAAGTTGTAAAAGTGTATTTTATTTTGATCTGAAAACTATCAACAAAAAGCAACAAGAGCATATTTTGAATGACTGTAAAGCTTTATGCCACTGAATAAATAGCCAATTGGGCAAGCACCTATTAGGGGATTGGGAACTGCAAACACTAGAACTACTGGCAATCTTGAGATTCCTCAGTAGATTAGATCTATATGAGGTGCTCTAGCACCTGGCAAGGTATACAAAAAATCTTCTTCGGTCGCAGTGTCCTGTCTCCTGTATGAATTTAAAAATTCATTCATACCAATAACAAATTTTATTGTATTTAATACAATAATACCATCGATACAAAGGTACCAGAAGTTGATTCTTATTTTTGTATGTTATTTCAGACCAGAAGGTCTGCTCAGTAATTGGAAGCGAAAATAAATGATTTCGAATTGGTATGTCAATTGCAGAATTGCAGAGTAGATCTGCAGTTTGCAAAATACTTTCGATCCATAAACGATTTTAGAAATTTATCAATACGCTGCATATAAAGTGAACTTGATTTGATAATGATATGGTGATTCAAAATGATCATGATGATTGTGAGATGATTCTGAATTGGTTAATAAACTTTTCACTTAAGATAAACACAATTTTTAATTAATGGTTCAAGATACTAAACAAATTATTAATAAAACTACTACTACAAGTACATACAATAATATTTTTTGTCTGCATTTAAATTAATGTCTAATATATACTTTTAAATGTGAGATTATAAAAAATATATTTATTTAAGTTAGTCTTTTCGACAAGAAAAAGCCATTCAATTAATAAACGCATTTATGTAGATTGATTACTTTTAATAATTAGTTGAAATTAAGTTGTACAATCTTTAGAGAAAATTAAATTTTCCAATTGTATTAATTGTAGTTAAATTAAACCTATAGCCATTTGATAAAGTTTGTTTTCATTAATGTATTTATGATACCAAATTTTTTGTTTTAACCAGTGTTAATATGGAAAATGCGTTAAATCAGCAGCAGATCCAGCTTGAGTTTTAAATGATTTTCTTTTTTTTTTTAACAATAGTGCAGTAATTGTCAGAAATTCGAATCCCTGATAATACATACATATCGCTTATTTACTAAAAGAATGTCATAACTTAAGAAAAAACCTAGTTTGCCAAAAAAAAAACAAAAACGAGTTTGAAGTTTTCAAAATAAATTTTTATTTTTCTCTCAAGAATTGAGTAAACAAGATATTTGTATGAAATATTTTAACACAATATGAATAAAGATATGAGAATGAATTCATTAACTCAAAAATTCCTAATTTTGTTATATGTTTTGGCAAATAAGAGAAATGTATTAGGCAGCACTAAATCTCTTAGTTCAAATGAAAAACCTCCAGCAAATAAATTTACTAAAATTGAGTTTCTTTTTATTAATTTCAGGGTAATGATACCGCTGTTGACAAAATTTTGACTTCTTGAAAAAAATCGCTTCAAAATGCATAAATTTCATACATTTCGGCCTTCTCGTTAATTTGTATATTATTGACCCCTATCGTAAATAACAAGTGGGATTTTTGTTCCCGTAAAATTTTCATTCCCGTCAAATTTTTTTCCCGCTATCAGTCCCAATGAATGTAAAAAAGGGAGGAAGATTTTTAAAGCTTAAAAATTAATTGAAAATCAAACAATAAAATTAAATTAAAATTTTAGATTCCAAATTAATTTTTTTTTAACTTTAAAGTTGTATTTTTAAATATTCCAGCAGCGGTGCACCATCATAAAATTTAGTGTGCGTGAATCAAAGAGATTCATACTCCATGCAAAAAGCTGTTGCAGGGAATTATTGTTAACAATCGTGAACTTTATTTACTAATTTTGTCCTAAAAATAAATATTTATAACTTACAATATTTAATTGGAAGGAAAATATCGAAATTATGTGATGTATAATTCAGTTCGCCTCCAAAAATAAATTGAACAAACCTAAGGGAAAATTTAAAAATCCCCGTGAAAAGAGGAATTTTGATAAGGGGAATTAAAAAAGGGAAATATTTATAGGGAAAAATTATTCACGAAATATTTCGAGGGAAAAAATTTTCACCATAGGGGTACTTATTTTTCTTCTAAATATGTTTCATATCTCGTAATCCTTCCTTAGTGTAAGGAAAGTGAGGAAAACAAACTGATTTAATATTCCCGTTGTATAAAGCGATATCTTTTGCAAAAAAAATATTGTAAATAATAAAAAAAACGGAAAACCACAAAAAAGTGCTGCCTATTAATGTGTTTAATTGAAATATCGTTAAATTACAAAAATGGTTGCCCTCTTGAACTTAGGAATTATCAGGACTCCACTGTATTTATATACATATGTATGTGCGTAGAACATGAACTGGTGATTTTATATTATTATGAAAAAAAAACTATTTTTGTTGGTTGCAAAAAGTATAAAAACGAAAAACAAAATATTTCAGTGTGAGTGTAGAACTTGTTGCCTTTTTTAGGACCTGCACCTGCTTGCATTTTATTTATGTATCTATATAAAATCTGAAAAATCGATTATTGACAATTTTAAGATATAAAAGTATAAAATGTTTCGTATATTTTGAATGTAAATACATATTTTTGCTTATTTAGATAGTACTACAAGTCTAATAAAGTTTTACTTTATGCTCAAGTTATAAAATTTAGGATGTATGTATGTATGTTTTGTAATCAATATAATTTCTATAATTATTGCTTGCACAATTCGTTTATTCTTTTGCAAAAGAAAATCAAATATTATTATGGCTTTTGTTTTCTTGAAGATTATAATGATATATATAGTTAGTCGAATATTTTTAATGTTGTTTTCTATTTGATTTCAACTTTTGCTTCATCACCCAATCCCTCTCACCTTGTGTGTCTTATTAAACTCCTTTATGTTTTTTTATCTCTTACGCTACAATATTTTTATAGTATGATGGTTTCTTGTGATTCTCTTTTATTACATAAAATCCTTTAGGTTTGCCATTGCCCGAAAAATATTTGTTGAAACTATTTTTGTTGACCGCACTGGCTGGTGCATAGTACGTTGGAGATTTACGTTTAAGTGACTTTTTGTAGCTCATCATTGAGTCCTGGTTGTAGGACTTTTCAATCGAATCATTCTCCCATGGCTTGGACCACGTTGGTATATTTTTAATATCAATCAATTGGTCAACCTTATTTGGTGCGATGGTGGTTACTGAGAGATAATGTTGCTTGTCTTCAATCATCTTTTTAATCACTGGTAAATTCCAATGATAAATTCGTCCTGGTTTGCCATTCGAGTTGAATGGGAAAGAGACCTAAAAGAGAAGACAGAATGACAGATATGGTTAAAATGTTAGTCAATGGCATAAAAATTATTCAAGAATTATTCTAGACATGAGTTACAAATCTACATATGTATGCATGTAAAGACTGTTAAATGAGGCTCTTTGAATTTCCCACCTATTAACTGAAAGAGTTGACTCCTGTCAAAATTTGGACAATCTGCATTATTTAATTTTTGTTTTACGGTAGGTACAGACTTTTCGACATGTTTACACTATGTAAGTCTTATTGCTCAGCTGATTAGTTTGTAGAAGAGATAGAGACGAGGGAAAAGAAAGGAGTACTCA
This sequence comes from Tachina grossa, assembly GCA_949987645.1. Taxonomy (NCBI): domain Eukaryota; kingdom Metazoa; phylum Arthropoda; class Insecta; order Diptera; family Tachinidae; genus Tachina; species Tachina grossa. Next base: position 173,623,743 of record OX465274.1, read on the forward strand.
GCTTCATGTACAGTCAATACGTTTTGCTTTCTCGTTCGTAATGTTAAAAAAGCACACATGCATACACAAAACTATGCATAAAAAATATGAGCTGAAAAATAAGACTTGCATTGTGTGAATGCCGATGAAAGTTCAAAGAAGAAATAGTGATAAGCTTAGCAATAAGGCTTGACTAGTGTGAACTGAGACTTATGGTTGCATTTCAAATATCAAAAATGTCAAAATGATGCTTAAAGGGTACATTGATGGTTTCATTGTAGATTGCAGTGTCTGTGTCAAAATATGCAACATGTAATATAAACGTGTTGCGTAAATACGTTGCAAAGTGTATACCTACCATTACTCCCATTGATAAGAAACTGCCTCGTGATTTGAGATGAAAATGAAACAAAGTTAATTTCGTGCGCTCATTAAGAATTATTTCTGCCTTAAAAAACCATCACTGAAACTAAGGCTAAGCTCTGTGAATACTATGCAAACTCGTCAGCATTAATTTGAATGGTAAAAGAGTTGTTTACTGAATTTTGTTTGCACCATACAAGTAGGGAAGATGCTGAACGTTCTGGACGCACAGTCCCGAAACAGTTGAAAAATTCACGATATGGCGTTGGTGCTCGATGATTGAAAGTGAGAGAGAAAGCCATATGCATCTTACATGGCTCAGTGGTTTAAATTTTGAATAATCACTTGGATATAAGAAAGCTTTACATAAGATGGGTGCAGTGCTAGCTCACAATCGACCGGAAACGCAATTGTGTGAAAACTTCGCAAGGGTGTTTGCCGTTATTCAAACACAATATGGACGAATTTTTGCTCGGTTTCGTAACCGTGGACAGACGTGCATCCACCACAATGCATCAAAGACCAAAGAACAGCCAAAACAGTAGGTTTTTCGGGGTGAATCGTCACCAAAGAAGGCTAAGATGGGTTTGTCAGCCAATAAAGTCATGGCGACCGTTTTTTGAAATGTACGCTGTATAATCCACAGGAGTAAAACATTCAATAACAAAAAATAAAAAAATGCCAACTGATTAATAAGGCGTTTTAAAAGCAAGCAGCTGCGTTTGACAAAAAAAAGTTAATTTCCACCAGGACAGTGCAAAGATGCACACATGTGCTGCAGTTTCCATGGCGTAAATCCATGAATTGGGCACGAATTGTTCTTTCATCTTACCAAATTTCGGATTTAGCCCCAAATGACTATTTATTGTTCCCTAACCTGAAGTAATGGCTCGGCGGAGAGATTTGACTCCAACGATGAAATGATTTCGCAAACAAATACCTATTTTTATGGCCTCGACATAACTTATTTTTTTTAAAAAGAGATAAAATAATTAGAGAAACGTTGGACAATGCCTATACAGAAAAAAATATTTCTCTAATCAACACATTAAAAGAAAAATTAATAAAAAAAATGAACTGTGTCAATTAAACTTTTTAAATAATTAATAGCCTTATTTATAAAACTTATTAAGGCTTTATAAAGGATTTTTAAGAAAAACTTTGTATGTCAATTTGTGTTAAAAACAGTTTATAAAGCCTTAATAAATTTTATAAATAAGACTGTAAATTTTTTAAATAAAAGCTTAATTGTCTTGAACTAAACTTTTAATTAAATTTTTAATCAATTGAATTTTTGTTTAAATTTCTAATTGATTATTTGTATATTTTTTTTTAGTTAAAATTGCTAATTGAAGAAAATTGTATTGTGTATTATATCTTTTTTTTTCCAAAAACCCGGATAAATACATATATCCATAAATATTACGATTTTTGGTGCGCAAAAAGTTACTGAATCGCACTAAAGCTGTTTCAGACGAATTTAGAGCTTTAATGTTTTAACAGAATTCAATGCAAAATAATTTTTATTTCAGCGCACTTTTTTAACCCCTTTTTGAAAGGAAATAAAAAGGACCAGTGTGAAGAAGAGTTAGTTAGAGATTTAGAATGTTTTATAGGGCGTTTACATTATTTTGAAATCTAGTACTTACTTTCGAGCTAAATCTGGGTCCTTTTTATAATTTTTTCCCTTATAAAACAAAATCTAGTCTGTGAGTAGATTTGTAGGAAATCTACACAAAATCGAACATTTTTATTTTATCTTTACTACCTTATACAACATATTTATTTAAAAAATGATTAAATTAGCTACGGCTTGCTACAAAAGGTATGTGAATTGGCTATGTTATATGTGACAGCGCATAGAGAAAGGGACCTAAGGGTAAAAAAAAAATCAATTTTCAATTTTCACTTTTTTTTTTTTTTTTTTTTGATGTGGACAACATCTGAGCATCGAATGAGACCGATCCCATGCCCCAAAAATGCTCCCTCCCAGAGATATGCGCGTTTTATGATGTGATGGTACACCAAAGATACACGTATTTAAATCTTTAAAATGGCTCTCCTGAACAAAACCGGTTTTTACCCTTAGGTCCCTTTCTATTTTACGCGTCACATATATTTCAGTTGTTTTGTTGTAGTTTTGGAAATTTTTCAGTTAATGGGTTTTGTTTTGGATAAAAAAGTCTTGAGATAAATGTCAAAAAAACTTTTTGTAAACGTTATAGATTTTCATAAAAATTTTAATTAAAATCTGCTAAATTTTGTGCAGGTGTAAATTCCCTATTAGAAAATTGTTTCTCGTACAATTTTACATAAAAATGCTGAACACAAAAATTCAAAGGTTATGAAGCTTTCAATGCCATACAAATTTCTAAAATATTTTTAGCCGTAAAATTTTAAAGTGCCGAATCAGTCGTTAGAACCATTTTATTTTTTGTTTACAAATTAAATTTTATTTTACTAACAATGTGTTCACACGATTGTAAGATGTCTGACAATATGTTGACAGTTGTTAGTCTTGCAATGGACTGACAATGCTTTTTCTGGCAACGTCGTCTGACAAAAATTGCCAGTTCACACGGTTGTAAGAAATTTTTAGCACATTTTACTGGCAATATTGTAAGATCTGACAACCGTCTGTACATAGCTTAATAGATTTCATCCCTTTCTTTTCACAAAAATGTTGAAACACCAAACAAAAATTACCGAATTGGCGGCATTGCTTAAAAATCTGGAAATCTCGGAATTAAACATTTAAGAATCCCCAAATTCTGGGATTAAGAAAAACAGCGCAGCCCTTTTGTATCCGTACTGTGTACAACTTTTGTTGAAAAAAAAACATTTTTGTTTTTTTGCAAAGTGAGCTCTATTTTTACCATACAATTAATCATTTTTACCTTCAAACTCTTAAAATTTTTTTTCGTCGCGTGTTCTTTGTTTTTTCCCCATCTCTTTTCTTCAAAATCTTAATTAGCATCGTACCATCCCTTAAGCTGTTCGATGTACTACGGGTATGTTTTGTGACATTCTTTTGTTAAAGTTTCAGTCCATAAAATTTTTAAAGTTTTATTGGCGCAGTGGTATAACAAATTTTGTTAAAACCTTTCCACCAATAACCATAAATTGTCATAAAGATTATTTATGTGAACATGTATATGAATGAGGGTATGGAAAACCACAGATAGAATTAAACAGTAACAGCGAACAAAATATTCATGCGTATATTTTGTTTGCAGGATAAAAAGAAAAATATTTTTTTAAGATGACATTATTTAAGATGTCGTTATGCAAAAGGCTGTATAATTTTATTTACATCAGAGAATTTTTATAATCTTATACCTAACTAACCTTGAGATCAAAAAATTATGCTTCTTATTAAATATGAAAGTCATGTTTAAATTATAAGAAAAAATTAATGTTAATTTAATTTTGTTTATATGCATATTTGTTTTTGAAATGCCTGCCTACCCATTGTGCACTAACTGGCTGCAGCTAGCAAACTTCTTTCTGTGCGTTGAAACAAAGGAAGGATTTGTGCAAATATCTATTTTTAGATACATATGTACATAGGTATGTATGTCTGTAGTATATTTGTTGTGTAAAACTGCATGCAGTTAGTCATATTTGTTCTCGTATTCTTTAAAACATAAATAAGTCAAGGTTCTTCTTAACATTCAGACAACTGAGAGTCAGCCAAGCCACACTTCTTAGGTAGTCTTGCTGCATTAGCTGCTTATTTACCACAAACTTCAACACCACCGCCAACTTAAATCAACAAGTGTCATATATAACCCCCATAGCAAACTATTCATTCCTTTTCCGTGATTTGCAAGATGGAAAAGATTTTTTAGTGCGTGCGTGTCTATGGGTAGCTAGTCCATTTAAAATATTCTTCGTTCGTTCTTCTATTCGAAAAATGACTTCAACAGAACAACATGTAGGGAGTTTTTTCTTGTACCTTAAAGCGAATGTACAGTAAGGGGCGTTCAGTTAAGGCAAATTGTAATAAATCATCAAATTTCTTATGGTAAAATTTGCGGGCAAAAAATATATACGCATGCTACTCGGGATATATATTCAACAATCGCCACCGTATACATAAATTTGTGTATATAATATGGAAAAGAAAATGTTTTTTGACTGTTTGAAAACATGATTTATGTGTGTGTGTAAATAAAATACAACTGTTTATACGCATGTGTAGACGATAAATAGTCAAGAGTATTTTTATACTCGTGCGTATGATTTTAGCACATATAGTCTATAGATTTTAGTTGTTGTCGTTTGTGCTGCGTAATTTCTAAAATTTGTTTATAGTTATGCGTATTCGGTTTGAAATTAATGCGTGTGCTTGCATGTGATCGAGTTTTTTATTTTTACCTGCTCGCATTAGTAGTTGTTTGACGGCCAATACTCAAAGAATACTTAAAACGATACTTTTGTCATTATCTGGACCGGTCGTGTGGGGATTATTGTTGAGGTTAAGTTTTATAAAAAAAACATCATTGTGAATGGTTTTAATTTAACAAATATGTATTTTCAAATGCATTGTCGTGTTGCATTGGGCGCTAACTTAAGTGAATTTTATTGAATGGATATTTGTTTTATATAACTCTACTCCATATGAATCTTTTCTGTGCGTTTCATAAAAATGGGCCTAACAAAAATATACGCCAGGAAATTATAATATTATTCTCTGAATGCACCAACTTGAACTGGAAACAGGTAGCACATTGTGCGCTAGTACAACTGAACTTTATTGAAAGTACATTTATTTGGAAGATAAATACTTGATGACAAGTACGGGTAAATAAAAGTAATTTTCGAAAAAAAAAATATTCAAATGCAAATTCGGCAAATACTCGCACTTATAATTGGTAGAAATGTGTTAAAATTGATTTAAAGAAACGAAATTAATATTCCAGACTACTGCATACAATACCACAATTTTTCATTACACTGCGCTATTTATTTTTAATTTGTTTTTATAAAAAAATACATTATAAGCGAAAACCTTTGTTATCTGCAGATGGATGTCAGCCATATGGTCTATGTTCTCTTTCCATAGGCCAATATATTTTCGTTGTTTTCCGTCCAAAATATTATTTTCCCCCGCAATTTTTTGATTATTGTTGTGGTTGCATCCATTTTCAAGTTAAAAAGGTTTCAATCGGTATCTACGAGTATTCTTATTCACTGTCAAAAATGTTATCAGCAGCTTCCGGTCATTTCAACTTGGTAGCACTGAATTTAATACATCGAGAACAAAGGTTGCATTTCATAAAAACTACTTAAAACCAATTTAAAAAAGGTTTTAAGTTGGTTTTAACAAAATAATTTTGTAACGTTAAAATCAACTTTTATTAAAATCAAAAATATACGCCATGAAATTCTAATATCGTTCTATGAATATCCACACCAAAGCTCCGAATTCAACTCAAACCGGAAACAGTTTGCATATCGGGCGGTAGCACAAGTGAATTGTATTGAAAGCAATTTTTTGGAAAATAGATACTTAATGATACTATAAATGTGTTAATTCGGCCCATATTTAAATTTGTTTTACTGCTTTAATACTCGCACTTAAAATTGGTAGGTATGTGCTAAAATTGATTTAAAGAAACGAAATTAATATTCAAGGCTACTGCATACAATGCCACAATCTTTCATTACACTGCGCTATTTATTTTTAATTTCTTTTTATTATTTTGATTTGGTATGTAGTGAGTGTTTTTAGTCTTTGTAAGATTTGTTGGTTGCATTTTTATTTAGCATTTTATGTGAGTGGCCAATTAAAATTGTAATTTGTAAGATGTTTCTTAATGTCTGTTAATATACCTACTGCCAGTTTGACTTTGTGCCAGTATTCATATCGTTATTCTCTTCTTAAATACTTTATATACCTATTCATAGATATTATATTTAATAGCTACCACATACCTACATACATACATACATATACACGAGTACTTAAAACTACTGTATTGCATTGAAGGATGTATAGTTTGGTAATAGTTGGTGTTGTAAAAAAAAAACTAAATGTTAAAATAATGCTGGAAAAAAATTATCTTTCAGCACCCAGCATCATCAAACATTTTTCGATGAATGCAAACTGTTTTAACACTGTTTAAAAAAAACGTGTAGTAGCTTTTCATTTATTTATATGTACGAGTATGTTTTAGTTGTTAATGATTATTGCAAAAGTTTTAGTTTTCATTTTTAAGCTCACGGGGCGCCAATTTAATTTTACTAGTATTCAGCTGAAAATATGAAGGCCATAAAAATCCCAGCAAGCGCAGCAATTTAAAGATGATTGCCATAAGTTTTGCCTAGGTAAAAAGCTTTTTGATGGTAAAACTTTTTTTCGATCATGTTATGTTATGTTTTTAAGCACACAGAAAATTCCATTGTTTTGCAATATATCTCAAAATTTAAGAACTTTGTTGAAGTTATATCAGCATTTGGTGAAAACCACCTATCTAAAGATTTGTTTACAGTTTATAGGTTGAAGCTATATGTAGCTTTGCGTTGGCTGAATTAGTTAGTACGTTGACTACAAAACCGCAGGTACTGAGTTGAACCCTGTATCCAATAGTCAATAAAAACAACAACACCACGCATTTTTCTGATGTGCATTAGTGTCCCTTTGTATCACTTGTTGTCTTAAAGTTCAAGTGATGAAGGCATAGTCACTGGTCACTGAACTATACCGACTTCAACTCATTTAATACCAGAGGCGCTGCAACACTGCATTATTAAAAAAAGGAAAAAAACCATAGTTGTAAAATAATAAAGCTTTTCTCTGTCTGTTCCTTCACCGCCTGTCTTCTCTATTACGATCCCTTTCCTAAAGAAGTTAACACCTAGTAATAGTAGTAGGCACTCATTGCCTTAGTGTTACTTCTCTTAACAAAAAAAAATAAAATAAAATAATAAAGACTTGTAAAGGTTCAATTAGACGTAACCATTAAACAGCTGCTGGAATCTTAAAGCAGCCCACCCATTTGTAATATAATTCTGCAATTTTTCGTATTGTGCAATAATATCGCCAATGTGTATGTCATATTCGAAGATGTCACAATATTACCTAGTTTACATTAATCATTTTTTTCATGAAATTAGTTGCATGAAAAATTTTTATTTGTCAGTAGGAGGCATGGAGAAGCATCTTATATCAAAAAAACCGGCAAAAATGCATCAGACATTTATTCTACGTCCTTTTTTACATAAAATTCTCTTCTATAGCGCTGCAATTAGCAAATAGAAAAAGTTGCGTGCAACAAAATTCATGAAATTTCATGAAAAAATGCTGAATGTAAATCAGGTATATATTGGCAAATATCAAAAGACTTGATTTTTATTGTACAATCAAGACAATTGTGTAATGTGGTGGCAACATTATTCAATGTTGTTTACTTTTTTACTGTCAGAAAAATTGGTATATATTTTCTTTGAAAATCTGAAAAAGTAGGCATTAATTACATAAATAATGGGAGAAATAATATATTATTTTCCAAAGCAAGACAATGCTTTTAAGACACTGGCATAACATTGGATAAAAGAAAATCGGGACGATCAAGATCACGAAGAGCGGTAGAAAACGTGGATGCCAGCCACAAACTTGACTTCCCTGGAAAATCGATATACAGAAGTGATTATTTAAAAATTAATTGATTAAACCACCATGGACTTCTTCCTGTTGGGTTATCTAAAATCTAAAGCTTCCCAGCAAAAAATTTCAAAAAAGGTAATCGAGTTTGGAATTAAGCATTTTTGGTGGAAGCTGTTCCTTACTGGATTACCAAATTAATGATTTTAACAAGGCGCGAGACTAAAATAATCGATTCTTGAGAAGTAGTTATGTTGTTTATTGTAGGAATTAATTCTATTTTCAGTTTTGGGAAATAGTTATTTTTTTCTTGTTTGAACTACTTTTTTTAAATATGCCGTTGTTTGAGTAAATGGAAGGTCTTGGTTAAAAACTCAGTTTGATTAAATATGTATATAATAACGTTTAAGAAAAATTTAAATAAATTTAAAAAACCTATTGTTTTACTACGAAATACACCATTTTGTAAAATTTCTTTTATAAACTCAATTGAAGTGGGTTATATTTTATTCGTATCAGTGCCTCTATTGTTATAGGGTGTTTTTTTAAGAGGTATAGAACTTTGAATTGAAATAAAACACAAGAAAATCGTTTTAATGTCCATCAATTTGGCTTTATTGGAAGGATAATTTTATGCCATTATTGTTTAAATATGATTTCGGGCATGTGGCCACCGCGGCTGGCTCGAATAAAGCCAATTCTACAGGTCCAATTTTCAACCACTTTTTCGAGCATATGGGGCCTTATGTTGGCAATAACGCCACGAATGTTGGCTTCCAAGTCCCCTAACGTTTCTGGTTTGTTGGCGTAGACGAGCGACTTCACATATCCCCAAAGAAAATAATCCAATGGTGTCAAATCACACGGTCTTGGTGGCCAATTGACAGGTCCATTCCGCGAAATTATGCGCTCATCGAATGTTTCCTTCAATAAATCGATTGTGACGTGCGCTGTGTGGCATGTAGCGCCGTCTTGTTGGAACCACAACTCATCCACATTCATGCCATCCAATTCGGGAACAAAATAGTCGGTTAGTCGGCTCCAATTGCTGTGCACGGTGGCGAATCGATTCATTCGGGTCCTCTTCAACACTTTGCTCTACAGCGGCAATTGTTTCTTCGGTGCGCACTGTTCGACGTCTCTGCGGATGCGTATTATCACATAGAGTAAACGTAGTGCAAAAACGATCTATGGTTAACCGAATTAATTGCTCTGATGGACGATTATGTCGACCATAAAATGGACGGAGCTTGCGGTAAACTTCGCGAACTGAACCATTATTTTCGAAATAAATTTGCACGATTTGCAAGCGTTGTTCTTTTGTCAACCTGTTCATGATGAAATGGCAAACCAAACTAAATATTAATCACTTGACAGCTGACAAAATGGCTGCCAGTTAAAAAAGTGATGCCAACTTAAAGTTCTATACCTCAATAAAAAACACCCTTTACTTATAAATACTATATTTAGAAAAATTTCAATTGCTTTCATTGATGAACTTTTATTAAAACCGTAAATGAAAAAAAAAAATATTTAGAACTACTTATATTTAAATATTTTCCAAAATGTAAATACTTATTTTTTAGATTAAAATAAATAAGTAGGCAATTTAGAAATATTTATAATTTATTTAAAATAACTACTTATTTTGGCAATATTTTCACCTCTTCTTTTAAAATCCAAAGAATATGTTCAACTTCTGCTTCCTATTTTTAAAATTTTGCGTAATGTGTTTTGTAAGCGAGTACTTCAATTTGGCAATCTAAAAAGTAAGTCATTATATGGAAAGTAGTTCAGATGGTAATGTTTAATTTTTTGCTGGGTTACTCATGTTTTAGAGTCGGCAGTTTTTTTTTGAAGCAAGTCTGAGTTTATGGTAGAGAGAGGAAAGAAGAAAGAAGACGGGTACTGACTTGCTTGTACAGAAAAGTTACTTCAATTCTCTTTTGTTATTCATTCGCAGTATTAAAATAATAGGAAAATTGAACAAGAAACCGTCTGAGCGTAAATAAACGAGCAGTTTAAAAGGAAATTGAAGATAACTGCTTCAAGAAAAACTTCCAAGTCTAAAACAAGGCTTATGTCAATAAACCAACTGCCTAAAGCCTACAGTACACGGCATGTAAAAAACCACATACGCATGTGGTTCTGACGGAATTTTGACGTCATGACGTTGCTACATTTGCCACATGCTGAGTACTAGCAACATATGTACATGTAGATATTAACATGCTTACAGATGAGCGGCCCCAAAAAAAGTCTACGATTCGGCTACATGTGTCACAATGTATTTTTGAACAAAAATACTATAAAAATTTTACGGCATCTAGCCACTACTAGTAATTTTAAAAAATGCAACGAACATGCTGAAAATCCTCGTGACGTCATCACCACATACGCTTGTGTCTTTTTACATGCCGTGTACTGTAGGCTTTAGCACTTTTGAAAGGAAATGTCTATCACAAAATGGCAGCCATACGTGGGTCTACAGTCGGCCAACGCTTACATTTGTATTGTGTATGAAGGTAGTTATAAATAATCATTTTATCTTAAAGGGCTTACTTATTTTTTAATCGATCCACTGAACATTAACTTTCGTTTAAGACTCCCTTCATATGAGAGAACTGAAGCCAATTCTGGTGAATTCTGTTCTTGAAACATGCACATGTGAGTAAGACATCACTTTTCAAAATCAAAAACAATAGCTTGGCTTCTCTCTTAAAATAAAACTTAAACCAATTTTAAATATTGTATCGAGTAAAATATTACTCCCGTTTTAAGCAGCGATGTTTTTAAAGTTTCAAGTCTTTGCAGTTAAATAAATAAATGAAATTGTTAGTGTTGATAACTTGGGAATACAATAGCTTATGCTTTCTAAAAACTAAATGGGCAATAGAGTTGCATTGGCATTGTGTTTTTATTTTAAAAAACGTACGCTTCCATATTGTGCCGCTAGAATAAACAAAATGTGTTAATAGCCTTGTCCATTAATGTCCTTTTTAATTGTGACCATTTAGCTAGTTTTTGATTTTTTTCTTCTGCTATTAAAGTTGCTGCTATCATAGTCAGTTAACTTGTTTCATGTTCATTTGCCACAGTTTGAAACAGATTGTGTGTGCACATACATACATATGTATGCTAATTTTTATTATGGCAATTAAGCACTCTATTGGCTCATAAATCAATGGGACCATTTAGTTTTTATATGTTTTAAAATCAGAGCTTTAAAGTAATTATTATTTAAGAAATTTTTCTTCCTTTTTTTTGATATTCATGATCTGCAAATATACTGATTGTTTTCTTTTATTAACGTTAATAAATAGCCGGGATTGTAGTTTATACAAATACATATACAAAAACTACAATCCTGTTTTTACACGGTATTTTTTGCACGATTTTGAAATAACACGGTTTAAAAAAATAATATCCTGTTTTTACATGCCTTTTTTAGAAGGATGAAAGGATGTAGTTCAAATACATGTACACAAGAGTTGCCACATACTTGGATAACTTTGATAACATGATTATACTGTAAAAAACATCTCATATAATTCTTACCAAATACGACATAAAATCGAAGTAAAACCAGTAAAATAAGAGAAAAATAGCCCAGTTTTTCATTTAAACGATTCAATAAAATAACGTTACTGTGATTCCTTCAATGGGAAACGTAAAGTTTTGAAAAAGCCTATTATCTATGTAAATAACTCCCAACCTTTTTTGTCAAAAAGATTTGCAGCATTTTTTTACTTTTTGAACTTGAAAAACTGCATCTAACTTTAATGAAATAATAGTGATTTGATTCTTTCAAATGCATACTTTAAATATTGCCACAACTGTTGGCAAAATTATGACTCTATTATCAACTGGAGCAGGGTCGTTAAAGATAATTATTATTTGAGCTAGAATTTATGCAACAAATAAGATTGTACAATCTTTACTTGCTTTTTTTGCACAGTAAAACTAATCTTGCAAACAAATGTAAAAAAAATTATTTTGCTTACAAGAGTTAAGTAAACAAGATATTTCGTAGGTTGGTTATTGGTTTGCTGCAGACATAATATATTTTGAATATACAGTGCCGCAAACCAATAACAAGCGACAATTTATGTGAAATTTTTGCACAATATGAAGAACGATATGAGGATTAATTCTCCACCATTAACTCAAAAATTCAATTTTTTTGTAGTTATCACGTTGTTTGAGTAAATGAGAGATAAATATGTATGTATATCTATGTATGTATGTATGTATGTATATATTTTTTGGGTCTGACGGAATCAGTTGCTAAAACCTTGTAATTTTTTTCTGTGTACAGTGTTTCAAAATTTGGATTTCATTGCTGGCAACTCTTATTATGGTGCAATAGTTTTTTTAACGACAAAAGTTTGCAAAGTCATAACACTGGCGGTATTCGGTGTTTGATGCCAAATATTGTTTATTATGAATTTTTAAGCTTTTTAAAATATGTGTGGACCATCTTTTTGCTTTCCAAAACATTTTCACAAAAATTTTTAGAATTGGATCCAGTTATTGTTGTTTACCTACCTACATACAAAAATATATATATTTATACATATCTTCTCACTAAGCTGAAGACATCTGAAAATATACATATTTACTCGTATTTATGTACACATACATAGCTTACAATTTTTAAATGATCATGTGTAACGTTTTGTTTTTTTTATTCCAAACGCGTTGAAAAAATCGATGGAAAATATGTCAGTTCATATCTATGAGCGTTTTACCGCCGTTCATTCATTCTCTTCTCACGATTTGAGGTTCATATATAAAAACCTAAAACAGGAAGAAAAACAAACAGCAAATTTGTAATCGAAGTGTAGTTAAAGATGAAGACAACGATGATGAAGATGATGGTGTTACTGATGTTGCTGATGACGAAGATAAGTAATGAAATTTCAATAGACATACATACATACATATGTACTTGCAAATACGGAGAGTGGCATGAACAAACATTTTGCAACATAAGAAACGTGTGTTTGCAATTTGTTGATGGTGAGTGTAGCCTTAGCACACTTTTTTGTTACGTTTGCTTCTTTTCAAGTTTGGAAAAAATAACGCTATTGAACTGGTCTGATGCTTATCTGAAAACTTGATGCGCAGACACTATTACAAAATACATACTGGCATAATACGCATTTCTTCACTCGATAGTTGAATTATGTACGCCAAAATTCTAAATTAATTCCTTTAAAAAAGTGCAAGATTAAGTTTTTTTAGTTTAGGAATTGCTTTTAAGTTTTTTTTATCAATTAGGAGTTAATGTATAGCGCAACTTAAAAGTTGAAGTCAAATTTTTGATTATTTCTGTATTTCTTTCATTATAACTATGACCACTACATAATATAAAATCATATCAAATATATTTCAAAAGTAAATTAAAATAAATTTAGTAAAGTTGACTCGCAAACGAAGCTTTTTGTACGGACACTACATATGTAATTAAAGGGTGTTTTTTTATAGAGTGACACAAGTTTAAACCATAATAAAACAAGGAAATATATTTTTAATATCAATGAGACTGGCTTTATTGGAAAGCAAATTTTTTGAAATTAATGTTTAAATATCCTTTCTGCCATGTGGCCCAAACGGCTGGTGCGTACAAGGCGAAATCTGAAACACCAATTTTCAACAACTTTTCGCATTCTGACCGTTATCGTGTTTGAAGACATACGGACCAATGAGCCGCCAGCCCACAAAGCGCACCAAACAGTAATTTTCTGTGGATGTAATGGTGTTTCGACAAAATCTTGAGGATTCTACTCACCCCAAATGAGACAATTCTGCTTATTTACGTACCCATTCAACCAGAAATGGGCTTCATCGATTATGTACGCCATAAAATGGAAGAAGTGCACGATGAGTTTGATGAATAGGACAATTATTTTGATTAAAAATTTCAACAATCTGCACTCGTTGCTCTGGTGTAATTCGATTCACAATAGCCCAATTCACAATCTTGTGCAAATGGTCTTGCATCGTAGCATGCGCAAAATGGTATAGTATGTTGATACTCACCACTTAACAGTTCTTAGTGGTGAGTAATATTTTGCACATGCTACGACCAAGACCATTTGCACAAGATTGAGCATTAGGCTTATAAAATTTCAAAGCAAACTTAACATAGTGTCCACACCTGATGAATTTATATCATGATGAATGTCAAATTGATATCATGATGAAAATTCATCACGTATAGACTCAATTTATTAAATTATTAGAGCTCACGGCCTGATGAATTCATCTTGATATCAAATGTCATTTTATGTGTTATTGTGCATTTAACGTTTATTTGTTAAACAATTTTCGTTTAAAAAATGCGGCACAACAATTATTTGTGACCAAAAATTGAACAACACGCAAATTATTTATTTTTGGAAAATATTCTTCAAATATTTGTTTGATTCATCATAATATAAAATCATCAACGTCTACCCCTTTGTATAGATATTAATGAAAAAATGACAGTTGCTCTGTCGGCGTCATATTACGAGGTCTGATATAAAATCATCAGGCGTGGACACTATGTAACAAAAAGCAACTATCAGCTGTTAAATCGGTGCTCAAATAAAGCAGTGATGCCAACTCAAAGTTGTGACACTCTATAAAAGTCTATTGGTGACTTTTAAGTTTTGGCGTTTTTTTCGTTTCTGCTTTTTTTTTGGTTTTTGGCATATTTTTTGATTTTGCGTTTTTTCGTTTTAGCAATTATTTTGATTTTTGGCGATTTATTTCAGGTTTAGAGATTTGTTTGTTTTAAAGTTTTTTTATACTCGTAGTTTTGACGATTTACAGAGATTAATTTTTTAGTTTTAGCGCTCGATTCCTTTTTCAACGATTCTTTATTTCCTTCGCTTATTTTTCGTTTTGGTGATTATTTCAGTTTTTGGCGATATTTTTATTTTTTTTTTTTTTGGCGACCTTTTTGGTTTTGGTGACTTATTTTATTTTTGGTGATATTCATTTAATTTTTTTTTTATTTAATTTTGGGATTTTTAATTTTTACTGTTTTTGAAAATTTCAAGAGTTTGCTTCTTACGGTTTCCAAGATATATCAAGTTGTCAAATTTACATAGTCAAAATTACATTAACTGATAGAATAATAAAAACAATTTAGATTTTTAAAGCCTGCATAAAAATTAAAAATTGAAAATTTCGCGAGTGTCTATATATAAACTTCTGTATACTACATTAGGATTTCAATATTTTTCTTTGCTCGCTTTAGAATACACTTTAATTTTTAACTGTTGTATATTTGTTGTTGTAGCGACCAAAGTTTTACATATTCTTTGAAAATTTCAGGGTTCCTTTTCACCTTTTTTAATTTTTGATGAAATTTTTAAAATAACAAAAAACAAATGTATTAAGTTATAAGCATGATACAATAATATAAAGGTAAAACCATTCTCTCTTTTCGTCGCCATATTAACCTTCTGACGTTTGTCCCGATTATTTTTTACTCTCAAAATTAATGCTACCGTATTCATTTGTAGAATCCGAGCTTTTTGTTTATTTTTTGACTTTTTGTTTTGTTAATTTAAAAATTAAAAAGAAAAAATTGTCTAATCAATAAAATTGGACTGAGCTGCATATATTACAATAGCTGCACTACCAAGAAAGGTCTCAATGTTCTGCGAAGAAACAAAACAGCAACAACAGTAACAGTGGCATGCGGTAAGGAACTAAGCGGTCTAACACATATGTACATACATATGTAAGTGTTTAGTCTTTCGAGCAATTGGTTGTGAAGATTGGCCAACACAAATTTAAATTGCTAATGTTATGTCTGGATTTAGCTGCGTTGCAACATTGTGTGGTGCCATGACGTTGGCACACAATGGAGAACTTGACAACAGCGAGTTGTTAAGAGTGAGGTTTTGGGACACGGTGTCGGTTTATCTACACATGTGGCAGTGAACTTATTATTATTGCAGCCGTCAAGGTTTGGATGGTTTCAAGCGAGTCTTGTGAGTTTCTAAGTTCGCGAAACCGGGCCAGGTGAAATTAAACTTATCCAGAACGTTTATCATAATGTCAATATTATTGAAAAGTTGGAATACAAGAAAATCGCTGCTTATGAAAAATAAAATTCAATTATTTCGATTCGACAAAAAACTGCTTGTTATAAGTTTGTAGTGTGTTTCTGTGTGTCTGTGTACCTGTGTGTATCTGTCCGTCTCCATGTATAGACCAAACGGCTGGGCCGATTATGATTTAGTTTTATCTGTTTGAAAGGTGACTAGATCGAGAGGGTTCCTAGCTATGTTTTAAGAAAATCGGTGTAGCCGTTCAGAAGATATCATAATTCTCTAAATATAATCGGGGGTTTTTAAAATTTTTAATATTTGTTATTATTTAGTCGCCTTACGAGACTAATTTATCTGGCATAAAATGTATACGTATACACAGCTTTGTGTGTGTTGGTGTTTTTCGTATTCATCCCTGCAAATAACGCAACTAGTCCATGCATGCATGTAGGGAGTACTCCATAAAGGACAAGGGCTAGTCCAAAACTAGTTGAAATGTATTTCAAACATGGCCGATTTAACATTGAAATGTCGTAGGGATATGGCTTTATTAACGCCGTTTCTTTACATCGATGTTTTTAATAACGATGTTGAATTCGTATCTGGTAAATTCAATAAATAAATGAAACATTTGCTAAATTTTGTAGGTCACATTACACATATTTCGTTATCCTCATGCCCAATTAATACAACATTTAAAAAAATATGTATTAAACAATAATTTTTAAACTCAAATTACACATTTCAAAAAGCATTCCTAAATGAAAGTTGCCATTATATGTGTGTGGCAACGTTCTCCTCTCTGTTTACAAAAAAAACAGTAATCAAATAATCGGGAAAAAAGTCATAATTAATTTTGTACGTCAAATGTGGTTGTACCTTTATATTATTGTATCATGGTTATAAGCATTAATGCTAACATTTAATTATAACATTTATTTAAGTTTGATGCTAGAAAAATATTCGGGTGTGTTATGTATTCCACGTGAAATTAAAGTGTGCGAAATTTCCAAAGATGTATGTATTTATGTATTTATAATAACAATGCTATTGATTGAATTTCCGAACGATTTAATTTCACATGGAATTCAGAACATAACCGATTGTTTTTAAACGTGAATAAAGTTAATAGATTATTATATTGAAATTTTTGTTTATACATATCGTATGGTCGACGGTTCTTGTGCCTCGTTTCTGTAAGGAATGTGAGAACTTTTCGAGTCGAGAAAATTGTTATCATCCTGTGAAACACAGGGTGAGCAAGAAAAAACTGTATTTGTTGATATTTTTTGTAAGTTTGTATAAGTTTTTATGTGAGTAACCCTGTGTAAAATAGGACAACCAATATAATTATTTAATTTTTCTCGATGCGAGAACTTCTCACAAGTTACAGAAATGGGGTACTGGTTTGCCGTATGGAAGATTTAAAAAAAATTTACTTTGTGTACTTTTTTAAAATTCTTTCCCAGTTTTTCGTTGTCTTGAATATATCTATCATCCTAATAACTTCTCACGTTCAGGGTAAAAAGCTTAGAAACTTTAACGGCGTGGTCCGCGATGTCGACAAGAAAGTTTCTATCGCTTAAGGCGGTTTCAGACTATAATAAAAGTGTTAATACTTTTGACGAAAATGCTTCCCTGATCTAATTTCTGTTTAAAAAATTTCAAAAAACAATAACAACTCAACATATCAGAGTTGCATTTTACACAAAAGTATTAATACTTGTATTATAGTCTGAATCCGCCTTTAGTTATATTTAAAACAAAATCAAAATAAGATTTTGTTTTCAATATATGTAAGTAAGCTATAGAAAGTTTCTTGTCGATATCGTGGACCAGCCAAATAAGTTTAAATAAAAACATATGTATGTCCATATCTATTACTTTTATTATTAAACAAAATGTTCTATCGTGTATTTCATATGTATAATTATTTTAGCGCCAAAATTGGTAAGCAGTTGTTGTATATATTTTACTGGATTTTATAATTTTTCCGTTCGCGTACTTTTATATGCAAACTTTTTTATTGAGAGTAATTTCTTGAAATTACTCAGTATTTACTCAGTTACTGGATTTTACTGGAAAAGTACTCAAACGCACCTTATGTGAACTACATTTTAATAGTATATTTTCACAATTGAAACTCGTTCGCTAGTGTATCGTTCTAAGTTACAGAAGTTTAACGTTGTACTAAATGAATGTGATATAATGCTTCATGATTGGGCTAAGCTGATTAATTTGAGTGCCAAATTTTATTCGCATTTTCCTTTTTGCACATATTGTAACTACATATGTATATATGTATGTATCTACATATTTTTCTTAATGATGTACACACAAAATTAGTGTAGTTTTTGGTTTGTTGTACTTGAGTTGTAGAGATGCATGGACATGATATATGTACATATCATACATACATACATATCCAAATATAGAAATACATACTTAGGTACATTTATGTATACTTTGTTATAGACTGTGCCGATAGTGCAAATTATTTATTATGGTTGCATAACATACGAGTACATATGTATGTGTGTACTAGTTATATTTGCATAGACATATGCTCTGTTTTGAGATTAGAAGATAACTTGTGTATTTTTTATAATCTCCTGGAGACGATTTAAGATACAAATGTTGAATCTCACCTGGCTATTAAACTTTCCCTCAGCAGTAAATTGCGCTAGTTATGAATAAAAAGTGCTGGGTGCAATAATAAGAGCTTGATAGTCAGACATAATGTGAAACCACTTTTCTTGTCTACTTGTACACGAGCATTAACATTTTAAATGTAGCTAGCTAGCTAGAGATGAGACAATGAGTAAAGTTTTAACCACGCTAACGTACGCTTATAATACGCGATGCTTTTCATCCTTATTTCTTGAGTTTTATTTTTCTCTTAGAAAATAAAAGTTAATTTTTGAGTATTATCTATTCTATGCATAATTTTGGATGTTTGATATTTGAACAATGCAAGTGAGTAATGTGAACGGCAATCAAAAACAGGGGCATAATTCCTGCACTCGTGATCGGAATTGCATTCGAATAGAAATTAATTTCGATGGCATGAAATTTTCCGATGATGTCACTCGCTACCAAGCGAATCGAGTTTTTGTTTTAGTGTTGGAAAAATCAAATATATTTATATATAAATTCATTTCACAACACTGAATAAATTGTATATATGTATGTGTGCAAAAACATGTGTATGTACGTACATACACACGTATATGCAGAAAAAAGAAACGAATATACATAAATGTTATTTTCATTTTAATTTAATTAATAACTTAATAATAATAAATTAGTGTAAAGCTAGAGAATAGAGCACTAGTCACATTTTCAATTCTCTTATTGGTTGACTAGAAGCAGTTAATTTGTTATTTAGATGCTCCCAGAGTTGGTTGATTTTTTTCTTTTTCCCCGACAACTCTTAGGCAAAATATTATTTGCCAAGTCGGTGTGTTTTGTTATATTTAAAGTCAACAAGAAATTCTTTAATAAGTATTTTTTAATAAGTACATACATTTTCTTTTTCATCGCTTTTTCTATGTTAAACATGATTTCGAATGCCATTTTGCTTGCGAGTAAAAACACAAACGGTTGCATTCGAATGTATGCACGTTATCGAATGCTGTCATTAGAAATTTCGATATTTGTTACTCGAAACCGAATGCGAAAATCCCAAAAGTTAAAAAAGTCGCACATTCGAGTAATAACTCGCTCGCAATCGAATGCGGGAATTAGGCCCCAGGTTTTACAAAATTTTCCTTTCATAACGTTGTTCGCGGTTTTGCTTCAATTTTAGCCGTGCAGTTAGCTATTTTCGTGTCGCTTTCAAATATTTCACATTCATGAAAATAAAATTATTTTTATGTATATAAAGGGCTTAATTTTGTAAAACGCAACGCCAAGCGTTGAAAAATTTTATATGGAAAAAATTTAAATTACAAAAACAAAATATATAAAAAATTTTTAACGCTAAGGGTTGCGTTTAACAAAAATAGGGCCAAAATGTTCTTCTTTCACGTAAAAATATAAAAACGAATTAATTTTTTTATACGTATTTTGAGATGTTTTTTCTGTATAATAATAACATCTAGTATTCATATTTTGTATCATATCAGCAGTTCATTATCGCCAACAAAAATAGAAATTAGTCTAATTTGGAGACAGATTCAAGCGTGGTTTTTTAGTCGTGTTTGTCTGTGTTGTCGTGATAACATAACATAGAAAAACTGGCGTAGCATTAATGAAGAGTTACCAAATATGGCATGACATGAATCTTCATAGTTTATTTTCGTAATTTTTTTGTCGCTTTATTTCTTTGTCCCTATCAGAAAAAGTTATTTTGCATGCAAGAAAAAAACTTCATGGGAAAAAGCACAATTTAAATAAGGCTTAAGTCAACACTTCACAGCTATGCCTCTATGCCTTTATTCTCAAATATGCATTATTTTAGGAAAAAATAAATATTAACGTAAATGCATATTCTGTTTTTTTTAAGTTAATTTAACCATAGAAATAAAGTCTTTGATATGGGTTATATTTTCTATGCGGAATGTAAAAAAAAAAAATAAATTAAACTTGTTTACCCTTTTTCCGTTAGCATCCTTTGCTGTATTTGCATCATCTTTAGATATTTTTTTTTTATCAACCGGTGCTGCAATAGCATTTGGAGATGATGATGACGATGATGAAGATGCTGCTGCATTGCCAGACATGGATGGCTTAGGATTGGTGTAATAATACATATTTGGCGGTAATTTTATAATAAACATGTGTGAATCATCTGGTGAAGCATGACGTCGTGATTCAATGGCCAAACGTTTCCGGTTATGACTGTTGGGTGCCTTGACTTTAGTGAAACCCAATTTGCTGCAACAAAGAAAGGCAGCAAACAAGAAAATTGTTGTTAAAAATTTTTTATACATATTTGCTAAGGAAAAACCTAACAAAATCTTATTTTTTTCTTCTTCATAAAATGATGAATTTCTTACACAAATTATATGCAGACATTTATAACGTTAATTCTTTAAAAAGTCATTATATTTAATAGGAAAATATTTTTAGTTCTTGAAACTACAAAAAAAAAAAATAAACGTACTGGGCTTTCTTATTTTTTTATTTTAAGTTTTATTTCTCCATAAATTAAACAGAAAATAGTAAAAAGCAAAAAAGAGCTAAAAAAAAGTTTATGAATTTTGCAACATAATGAGGCACGAAAACGTGGCTTTTCAGTAGTTGTTATCTCAGCCGGCTATTATTACGTTGCATCATCACAACCAGTGAAATTGCAAATATATCAGAAAATTCTTGCTTATGTCATTTTGTGTTGAAAAAGTTTATTTTTGCTGACTCAAATATTTTATGTTCGCAGATGCTATTAAGAGTTCAAAAAGGAATTTAAAAAAATTCAAATTAAATACGGTGCGTACTTAAGTGGATGGGATTGAGTTTGTTATTTGATTTGAGTTTGTTTTTTATTGTATTAAGGAATAAATATATGTATATATATTTATAATTTAAATAGACTTTTAAAATAAGGTGGGTTTAAGTGTAGATTGGCACTTTAAAAACCTTATAAAATATGATAGCTTCTATGTACTTTATCTAGTCATTTGAAAATTAATTTTTTTTTGTTTTCGTAGTCTTAAGCACCCCATACACGATTCAATCCAATTTTCAAATGTTAAATGTTAAAGTCGTAAATAAAAAAAATTATTTGTCCTACATCTGTGTAACAGCAAAAATGAGGGTCTTAAATTTGGTGTAGGCTAAACACTGTGACTATAAAAATACAAGCCTGCTGGACTAGAATGGTGGAGAGGAGCATTCCCACCAGAAAACGACAAAAGTATCCTTGAGTATTTGCTGCTAAACAACTATGAATGCGTACAGCGAGAAATAAAAAATTCTCAGCACAAACTATAACTAAAATACTCATGAGTATTAAAACACTCTGGCTATTAATCGGCTACACATGCGTATATACAAGGCTATTTCATTTACACACATAAATGAATCATGTTTTCAAACAGCCACACACACAAATTTTCCATTCCATTTTATATACATGTATGTATGAGGTTTACACTTAAGCCGACGATATATTTATATTTTTACGGGTATTAATATTCACAATAAGAACTTGGCTCAC
Organism: Tachina grossa; assembly: GCA_949987645.1. Taxonomy (NCBI): domain Eukaryota; kingdom Metazoa; phylum Arthropoda; class Insecta; order Diptera; family Tachinidae; genus Tachina; species Tachina grossa. The sequence continues at coordinate 173,645,908 of OX465274.1, forward strand.
TCTAAAAAATTCTGGGAAACCCTGTTTTTCAGGCCGTTTATAAAGCCACCATTAGCTTAAAAAACAAAATGTGAAACAATGTCCTTAAAATAGCCGAGAAGATACTATCATAAACTAGTTTTTAACTTTGAAATTAAATTTTTACCTAATAAATAAAAAAAAACTAAGAAATCAGTTTACAATAGGAAAACACAGAAATTATACTTTTAAAATATAATGTGTGTGAACATAAACTCGAATGTAATAGCAGAGAGAGAAACCTTAATTTCTAACATAGAATGTCTTGCACATAACAGATCACTGTTAGTTATTTAACAGTATGTAGTTTCGAAATGGATAAGAAGTACAAGGCCTTAGAAGTAGGACGAGATCAATAAAAACAAATTAAAAAAAATCGCTGTAAGAGCCAATTTCCCCAACTTATTTAAATATCAATTCATATATAAAAGTACTTTTTTAATTAATTAATTTTTAATTAATGAAAATCAACATGAATGAATTGATATTTAAATAGAGTTGTTGAAATTGGCCCTAGAGGTATTTAATGAAATTTTACTAACAATTATATAGTTCAAAAGGGATTTTTTCAATTTCCAAATTATTTTAGAAAAGTGACTAATTGGGTCACATTTAGGACTTCCCCACCTATATAGTGTAGTACGGTTACAATGCCCTACTTTACAAAAATTATGACTAATATTCTGAAGGAAGTAGAGATGGGCGCGTGTCGTGTTTTTTTCGTGACACGAACACGCACGATTCAACTCGTAGTGTTCGTGTCAGATAATCTGATTTCGTGCGTGTTCGTTTCGTATCGTGTTCAGAAACATTGACAAGAAAAACACGAAACAAAATCGTAGCAACAGAGAAATGCGCATAGGACCCAGCTAAACCCCTCAATAATCAACTTCAATGTATTTTTAATAAAAAAAATATTTTACTTAATAAGTAAAATATTAAGTTGGGATTATTAGTGCGTTTAAAAAATTGTAAACTTAAATTGTAACAATTCCCATAAAAACACGATTACAAACGATTTTTTGTTATTGTATTTGATTTCGTGCGTGGTGTGCAGTTTCGTATTGGGGAAATTTTTGGCGTGCGTGTTTCGTACGTGTTGAATATCATGGTATTCGTGTTCGTGCGAGTCGTGTTGGAAAAATTCGACACGCGCCCATCTCTAGAAGAAAGTGAATTTTTCTTAAATTTAATTTATTGGCTTTGCCAGATACATATATTTCCAACATACCATTTTAGTTTTATTAAATATCTCTGACCGATTTTTCTATAATTTTTTTTTACTGATCTTATCCCAGTTCAAAGGTTTTGTACTCCTAATCCGTTTAGCATCTAGTGTTAAATCAACAGTGCTGTGTTATGTGCAAAACATGCTATGTTAGAAATTCTGGTTTCTGTCTTTGCTAGTGAATTTCGAATTTAACTTCACACACCTGAAAATATATGCAAATAAGAGAGTTCCTTTCAAAAATTTTAGCTTTTATATTCCTACACTATGTAATATCGATTGCCATTACCATTTATAAATGTCTAATCTATTTCCAAAGTACATATATTACTTTTGACCCACTGTGCGTTACTCTGACGTACCAATCTCCTGATTTAAGGATTTTTTATCTTCTAATCTTTGACAAACAAGTACATATTTTGTAAACTAATTGCAGTAAATATTTTCACAAGGAAATAAAATATTACTTTTTTGATACAATAGACAGAACAGTTTATATAAATAAGCTGGACCTGGACTCCATGTCCTGGAGTGTTCCATAATTGTTTTATGGTTTAAAATTAAAATTAGTTTATTTTCTCAATACTTACTTCAACAACTTTCTATTTAATCCATGAGCATTTTTTCCCGATTTGCGATATTTCTTTGTGCGATGTTTATTAAATGTAAAAGCGTCGCCACTGTCCGTCAATTTGTAATTTCCCTTGTATTCATGATGGTGCAGGACATCCTGCTGTTTTGACTCTTGCTGCTGCTGTTGACGTTGTAGCTTTTGCTGCAGCTCGTCCATTTGTTCTTTATGTAAGTTTAGTTTATCCTTTGATGGATTTAGTCTTTTAATTTTGTAAATGGTTGACTGTGCAGCTGTGAATTTTGTATCCTTTTTATTATTTCGTTCTTCAGTGACTGAACCAACTGGCTTTTCTGTCTTTTCAGACCGAACATGGTGTGTGAGACTTAAAAGGCAGAACGAACTATGTTAAGAGAAATGAAAAGAAAACACAGGAAAGGATTTTAATTATATTAATAATGTGTTGGAAATTAGTTAATTAATGTTTATTATATTGTCTATTAAAATTAGTGCTCCTTTGTTTTAACTAGAAGCTCTGATGCTATTTGATATCCTTGAAATGTTATACATAATTGTGTGTAGGTAAATATGTGCATACATAGTAACATGGTAGCGTTTGTCGTTTAATGACATGTTAAGTCGAATGTGTTGTTTAATTCCACAATTTAATAAAAAAAATTGTGTGAAAAAAATTTAAGTTATCTTTTTTACAATTTATGTACATATGTACATATATACTAAATGTCTGACAGCAAGTCGGCAATTAGAGCAACCACAACCGAAAAAGTAAACTCTTAAGACAGTTTTAGATTGCAACAATATGATTAACGATTACGCAGTACATGGAATGGGAAATAGACTGACGTAAAAGACCAGAACGTTACGAAAAGTAACTCTAATTAATGCAAAGTCTCAAGGCAGCGATGATTGAGTTACAAAAAAGAGCGAAGATGGCCCACAGGGCATGATTGAATTGTGATACTGTGGGTAATATAACCAAGGTTCTGTAGGGTGACCCGGACGAAGACAAAACAAGGAAGTTTTTCAAACTAAAGAAGTCAAGTCCGAGCTAGGAAAGTTGACCGGCATCCTAACGGGGCACTCTAATTTACGAGCGCATTTGTGTCGGACTGGAGCCACGAATAACAATGAATGCAGCGCATGCATGGAAGATATCGAGACAATGGAGCACTTCCTTTGTTATTTTCCAGGTTTCGCCCGGCGAAGATCCCGTTATTTTGGGGATGACACCTTGACTGGAAAAGTTTGATGTACTACGTGAACGGTACTGAGTTCCCATAAAGGTGGTGTTCGTTTTTAATTCACCTAACCTAACCTAATAAATAACGTACAAATAAATGTAAGTGTTTTAAAGGCTCAGTTAGCCGACTGTAACGTAATGCAGCTGCAACATTAGCAACAGCTGATCGATATTATTATGTGAAAAGTGATGGAAATGCTTATGGAGATGTAATGTTACGTAACCTACTTTTCATATAAAAATATCGATTAGCTGTTTCCTACGTTGTAGTTACATTACATTACAGTCGGCTAACTGAGCCTTGACTATTTTCCCACTCCGTGATTATTTCATTGTTGCACATGGAATAAAATCCTCACTCACATATACAAATATCTGTAGAAGCAAAAAGTTTTCTTCGGACAGTCTTTTGGTGGTCAGTTCTCATAAAAAAGGTACATACATTTATTTGTACATATTATGCTGTACATACTCGTATATGTATGATCATGTAAAATTGCAAAATCTTCATGCAGATGAATATATTCATTCATTTATTGAAACATATGTTGCAAAATTTATTGTACATATTTAATTTACTCATATTTTTTTAGTACAAAATAACAACCAAGAAAAATTTTTTTTACAAAAAAAAAATATCCCGTCAAAGTCCATGCTTTGGTGACTGACTTCCTTTTCTGGTTAGATGTTCAAAAACCAAAACAAAAAAATATTAAAATGTTTGCAAAGATATGTATTTTGTACATACATACATACGTATGTACATATATGTACATATGTATGCATATACAGGGTGGGCCAAAAGAAACCAAGGGGTGTAAAAGTTTAATAACTTTTTTGTTTATTAATTTTTTTTTATTTTTTCTTTCAGATTATATAGACAACACTTGGAGAATTTATAATGGAGAGGTTCACAACTGAACAGAGAACCAGAACAATAGAATTTTATGAAATCAACTTTATTGAAAATTTGATTATGAGTGATGAAGCTCATTTTAATTTGAATGGCTTTGTTAATAAGCAGAACTGTAGGTTCTGGGGTTCTCAAAATCCAAGAGCCATTCATCAACGCCAATTGCACCCCATCAGGTGTACAGTATGGTGTGGGATCACATCTGAAAATGTCATTGGGCCCTACTTCTTCGAGAATGAAGATGGAAGTGCTGTAACCGTAAATGGAGAGCGGTATCGGTTTATGATAGAAAATTTTTTACGTCCTGCTCTTGAAAACAGACCTGGTATGTGGTTTCAGCAGGACGGAGCCACTGCCCATACTGCCCGAGACACAATGGCACTTTTAAGTCAAATTTTTGGAGAGCGAATAATTTCTCGAAATTCGGAAATTATTTGGCCAGCGCGATCGCCAGATTTGACAGCACCCGACTATTTTCTTTGGGGTTTTTTGAAGAAGCGAGTGTATGTGAACATTGTTGCAGAAATTCGAACGCTACAGCCACAAGTTTTGAAAGATGTTATGGAAAATGCCCATAAGTGCGAAGCTGAAAACGGTGGTCATTTAAGTGACATCATTTTTCATGCTTAGTGTAAAAAAATTTCCATTTTGTATATTATATAATCTGAAAAAAAAATAAAAAAAGTTAATAAACAAAAAAGTTATTAAACTTTTACACCCCTTGGTTTCTTTTGGCCCACCCTGTATTTTTTTCTTTGAATCTGAAATGTCCAAAGTTTATAAATAATTCTGCAAATGGCAAAGGCAATAAAATATTTATAAAATTTTTAAAATACTAAACACGTACAATAAATAGTATGCGGCATTTTTATTCTGTACATAAGTACATACATATGTATTTTGCTGGTGCAACTTCTGCCTTTGTGGCATAAACAAAAAAAATTTTATTTTAATTTTAATTTATCGAATTTAACAGTCATATACAATAGTCCAATTCACAATCTTGTGCAAATAGTCTTGCATCGTTGCATGTGCAAAGAGGTATAGGATATTAATACTCACCACTAAGAATTGTTAAGTGGTGAGTATCAATATACTATACCATTTTGCACATGCAACGATACAAGACCATTTGCAGAAGATTGTGAATTGGGCTAATGTATATATGCACATACGAGAATAACTTTATACCCATGTACATATCTCTCACTTACTCAAAGAACGTCATAACTTAAAAAAATGGAATTTTTGAGTTAATGGTGCAGAATTAAGTATCATATCGTTCTTCATGTTATGTAAAAATTTAATACCAATATCTTGTTTACTCAACTTTTGAGATAAAAATAAAATCTTCTTTTTCCTTCTTTTTTCTAAATTTAAAACTTCAAACTCGTTTTCTGGTAAACTAGTTTTTTTTAGTTATGACGTTCTTTGAGTAAATGAGAGATATGTACATATGTTCTGAGCAGAGTTATCACTCGTCGACTAAAGTTGTAATTTGCCAATTTTGCAAAATCATCTACTATTGGTGACGTTTGTCACTCTTGTTTGTAAGTTTAACAACAAGAAACATTTCTTTTTATGTGCTTATACGAGTGTTAAACATTTATACGCTATTCCAATTAAATTTTTATAAAAAAATATAAGAATCGGTTGACATTACAGGCTGTCTCTGAAACTTCCCGCTAAGCTACAGATTTTACTAAAACTTGCAGCATCTGTTCAACTTTTTAGGTTTATAAAAACCAGTAAATATCTTAAATCGATTTGCCGAAGAGTTTTGAAGTTATTAGAAAATTTTCAAAATCGGGCCTGTTCCGTAAACAAGTCATTGCGCTATAACTTCTTGAAAAAGCGAGCAAAATAAATGAAATTTTGCCCAGGGGTACTTTTAGATATGGAGATTAAAGATGTATGCATTAAACACATTCAGCACAGCAGGCTACACGAACACAAGACTTCAAATGCCGCTAGCAGCATACTTAATTATTTTGGAGACGGCAGCAGCACCATCTGCACCTGATATCAAAGTACAAATACATAGTTCAGTATTGCCACTTTGATATATATTTTGCGTTTCTAAAAACTAATTGCTCTTTTAAAATGTACTTATTTCACGTAAAAGTACAAAAAGGAATCAATTTATTCTTTACATCAATTTTTGGATATTATTTCTGTTAAATAATATGAAATAATTGCACAAAATCATTCATTCAACATTTTGTATTATACTGGCAACACTGAATGTTCTCATTGTAGCCAAAGAAATAGAAATTAGTTTAATTGGACTAAAACGACAAAATCAGCATAGACAACAACCTGTCGCCGTGTTGCCTTGCTGTCTTCAAAATAATCATTCTCATATAAACATGTGTATTATATCCTTGACATTTGGTAGTCGGTAGCTTGCTGTGGTGAATGTGTTTAATGCAGCAAAGCTAACTCAAAAACAGCCTGACTTAAGCATTTTTTTCTTTTTGCCACAGATATATTCTAAACATAAATTTTGATTTAATACGAACAAATGAAATTTTGTTAAACTGACATCATGTTCAAAATTGTTGTGGCCAATAAGAAACCGGTATTTTTTTTTACCGATACCAGTACTTTTTACCCATAACTACTTGGTACGCTGTAGTAAAGTATGGATAACAAAAGTACTTGGTTTCTAAGAAAAAGTATCGAGTACTTGTATTTACTCGTATCGTTTCATTCCTAATTAAATACAAAAATAAATGTTTAAATAAGTTAAGTTTTCATAATTGAACTCGGATCTCAGTTTTTTGCTGTGAAATATTCATGTTATCGTGAAAAATCTTGCACAAGCATAATTTAAAAAGAAAAGTTACCGGAAATGTCATTTCTAAATCATTTTAAATATTAGGCTTGCCAATGCACCTGCAAAACTAGCTAAATATGCAAGTGTTTTTTTTAAACAACTTTCTATTTTCACATGAAAACATTTCAAAAGTATGCATTAATAATTTCAATATTTTCTTAAACAACCAAGGCATACTATGCAGACAGGTGATCAAATAAAAAAATGTGGACAATTGCACATAACCCTTTTTGTTAATTCAGCGACGCCGATACGCTTGCACATTGATAACATTTCATATTCATGCTGTAACGACTAATGTACATCTATTTGTTCAATAAATCCCAACACAGTAGATGCACATATCCAAGAACGTGCTTTTTATATAATAAATATTTATTCTTTGTCTTTTTTCATGTTTATTTTTATATTATGTTTAATACATTTTTTAAAATAAACTAAACACTTGCTCATTCTTACTAGTAATGGGTGTTTTTTATTGAGGTATAGAACTTTAAGTTGACATCACTTTTTTAACTGGCGGCCATTTTGTCAGCTGTCAAGTGATTAATATTTAGTTAGGTTTGCCATTTCATCATGAACAGGTTGACAAAAGAACAACGCTTGCAAATCGTGCAAATTTATTTCGAAAATAATGGTTCAGTTCGCGAAGTTTACCGCAAGCTCCGTCCATTTTATGGTCGACATAATCGTCCATCAGAGCAATTAATTCGGTTAACCATGGATCGTTTTCGCACTACGTTTACTCTATGTGATAATACGCATCCGCAGAGACGTCGAACAGTGCGCACCGAAGAAACAATTGCCGCTGTAGAGCAAAGTGTTGAAGAGGACCCGAATGAATCGATTCGCCACCGTGCACAGCAATTGGAGCTTTGTCCATCAACTTTATGGAAGATTTTGCGCAAAGATCTTGGCTTGCGACCATACAAGATCCAGCTTGTGCAAGAATTAAAGCCGCGAGACCATGCAATGCGTCGTGATTTTGGTGTATGGGCCGAAAATGAGATTGATCTCGATGCTGATTTTCATCGCAAAATTTTGTTCAGTGATGAGGCTCATTTTTGGTTGAATGGCTACGTCAACAAGCAAAATTGCCGCATTTGGAGTGAAGAGAATCCACATGAGACCCTTGAGACGCCATTACATCCACAAAAACTGACTGTTTGGTGTGCTCTATGGGCTGGTGGAGTCATTGGGCCATACTTCTTCCGAAATAATGCTGGAGAGTCAGTTACCGTTAATGGAGACCGGTATAGAGCCATGATAACCGACTATTTTGTCCCCGAATTGGATGGCATGAATGTGGATGAGTTGTGGTTCCAACAAGACGGCGCTACATGCCACACAGCGCACGTCACAATCGATTTATTGAAGGAAACATTCGATGAGCGCATAATTTCGCGGAATGGACCTGTCAATTGGCCACCAAGATCGTGTGATTTGACACCATTGGATTATTTTCTTTGGGGATATGTGAAGTCGCTCGTCTACGCCAACAAACCAGAAACGTTAGGGGACTTGGAAGCCAACATTCGTGGCGTTATTGCCAACATACGGCCCCATATGCTCGAAAAAGTGGTTGAAAATTGGACCTGTATAATTGGCTTTATTCGAGCCAGCCGCGGCGGCCACATGCCCGAAATCATATTTAAACATTAATGGCATAAAATTATCCTTCCAATAAAGCCAAATTGATGGACATTAAAACGATTTTCTTGTGTTTTATTTCAATTCGAAGTTCTATACCTCTAAAAAAACACCCGTTATGTGTGGAAACTTGGCAGTGTTGCCGATATCTGTGCAAGAAAATCGGACAATAATTTCCCGTATTAAAAAATTTTTCTGTATTAAAAATATAAGCTTATGCCAGCATTTGGCACTCTATATCGGTCACGAAAACGAATTACTCATGTAGTTGTTAGAATCACGACTCTAGTAACACTTTATATAAGTCTTCTTTGTTGGGTATTTAAATTTATTTTTATGTTACCTTAAGAATTTTTTTCCAACCCGCTTGTCCGCTGATACATTCCATAAGTCATTATTCCATTATGCACAAAGCAATGACCTATACTTGCTCGGCAATGCCTACGCAATGCGTTTGAGTGACGAATTTAACATGGGGATGACATTGGAAGAAGAAGAAGGTTGACGAAAACAGCGACGAATATTCATCATAGTTTTCATTCACAAAAATACTATGATGAAAAGAACGCTGAAGCCGGAGTTAAAGAATGAACGGTCATTGAGACCGCTTCTAAAATGATTAAAAATTTATTGTCAATTTACATTAAGTCAAAATATTAACCCCTAGTTTTTAACTTAAAAATTAAGTACGTAATTAGCTAATTTTTATTTAAAATTAAATTGTAATTAAATACGATTTAATTTTTTCAGTGGTTAATTAAAGTTATTATTAAATTGCGTTGAAAGTACGGCAGCACTCAAAAATTTCCAAATATTATGGAAAGCTTTCCAAAGACCAGCTGTTTAACATAAACAAAAAAGTTAGGTTATCAAAATGCAGAAAATTTAAATTGCATAAAAACACATTTTATGAAACCAAAGGAGCATCAGAATGCATTTTTCTATTTATTTATACCATGATATGAAACTATGAATTGTTTATGTTATGTATTTATGCAAATTAAACGAAATTCGTCCTAATACGACCACATGATGTTTTCAACCCAACCACATGATGTTCATGTGTATGTTTGCAATAAACGCTCACACGCATAAAAACATATGGTGCGCTCATAAAACTTAAACACTACTTAATTACACAAGGTTGGGCATTTAATTATTTTTTGTGTTCTTTAAAGCTCTTCTTCCCTTGAACACCATCATGCTTATGCTATAAAACTATTGTACACATTTTTCTTTTCAACGTAAACACTAGAATATGACAGAAAAAGAATTTTGGTCGCTTGCTTATATACGATCAACGAATTCATATAATATATTGGTACACCAAGTAGGTACTGCCAATTGTGAGTGACGAATTTATTACAGAAAAAATGTCAATAGCAGTTTTGCCGAACAAGCGGGAAATAAACATATGTATGTATGTATGTATGTATGTGTTGGGAAAATATCAGCCCAATTCACAATCTTGTGCAAGTGGTCTTGCATCGTTGCATGTGCAAAGTGGTATAGTATATTGATACTCATCACTAAGAATTGTTAAGTGGTGAGTATCAATATACTATACCATTTTGGTGCAACGATGCAAGACCATTTGCACAAGATTGTGAATTGGGCTATTGTGTTTTTTATTGCATTTCCCTGGGGTTGTTAATGTGGGAGTGTTTATTTTTCCCTGCAGTCAGGCTGGGGCCAAGTGTCTCTATGTCAACACTGAAATTATAGTAGTAGTTACATTGTCTACAATTTCTCTTCTATTCGTCAGTATAAAAGAGAGAGAGAAAACAGATTTGGTGTATTTCTGGTGGATTTTGCAACAACTTGTCAATATACATACATAAATTTGTATGTACGTAAGGTATAGAAATGTACCAGTAAATGTCTGGTTGGTATGTCTCCATGTTACCATAAGAACTATGAATTCACTACCTAGTCAATTGTTTTAGTGTTACTAGTAGATTTTCAATGACAAGCACATGCTAAATGTCTATAGCACAAAGTATTGTATGGAGAATAATTGTAGAGTAGTACTGGCGACAAAGTCAAAAGCGACTCAGTACATTTTCACCATCGACATTTCCTTCAGGGTTATTTTTGCTTTTGTGTGTTTGTTTTATTTTTTATTGCATTGTTTGCAACATTGTATATATGTATATTTCTTTTGTTATTAATTGATAGGATTTATTTTCATTAGTTGAGTATTCCTTTTGTTAATAATGGAATAATGGTTTAAACTTAAAAGTTAAAATTTTAAAATTAGAAAAATTATAAGTTACGTGGGAAGGTGCCGAGCAGAGAAACAAGCCGTCTTAAAAAGTCGGCGGCCTAGGAAAAAAATATTCGACGGTGGCTCATAAGCCAGCTTGACCCAGTTAACATTGAAAGCCGCTTTTTATAACTTTTTTAAAACACATTTCTATAAAAAAAATTTAAAAAAAGATGTCTTCGACGGCTGCTATTTTGAGCCGAGGCTAACCGCATGCCTCGGCGGCGGCCTTAATTTACATGGAAAGTCGGCGGCTGATCTTGAGCCGCCTTGTATTTCTGGTGCCTAGATAGCAGAAGTGATATTAAGAATTTAATGATTGCTTAGAAAGTAATCTGAGATAGAAATGAAAATGGCAACGATGTAAAAAGTTTTGTGATCGGACGTAAAATGTCAAGGTAGAACTTACAAAAATAGGTGCAATTTGGAATGTATAAAAAGTTAATATTTTAAAAGCTGGAGCTATACAAAATGGTAAGGGTAAATATAAATCAAAATTTCTGAATTTCAACCAATAAAACTTTTATATTTGAATTAAAAACAGTATTTTTATTCTTAGACAATTTGAATTTGATTTATTGTACGACTGTGCTCTTGTAATAATATTGACTAAGTATTGTATGACTTGACAACATTGCCCATCTTACATACAAACATACATATGTATATAAATCTTAAATCTGTTGCCAATTTCGTCCTTCAAGCTGACATGCACATGTCTAAACAAATCAACGAGTCTAACAACCCTAAAGATGTTACACAGTGATTATTTTCTATGTTTATGCTAAAGTATTGTTTAATGAAAAATTACAAAAGAATTAAGTAGCTTTTGTATGAGAAGCACCCCTTTTTTGTTTTATTTAAATTAGTGACACACATGCATGCATTTCACATTACAAAAGTCCAACCAACGACCAACATTGAGAATTAATAAATGAAAATAAAAGGAAACGTTAAAAATAATAAAGAAGCGAAAAGTATCTCGTGGCAATACTTTGATTTGTTCTTCGGTTGCAAGACTATGGAATATAAGTATCAACGTTTTGTTGACAGGGGGGGTTGGTGGCTGCAGAAGGGTTTGGTTAAAGACCACACATATGTTGCCACTATTGAATTATTAATACGAGTATATCTTGCACATTATTATAGCTGTTGCAATGTTGTTTGCGGCTCAATCAATATTGAAGAAGAAAAAAAGACGTTTAATGTTCTTGTTGCCCCAACGTTGAAATGTTTAATCTGAATTGATTGCATGTCAACAGATGAATTCTAGAATATATTTTTGTGATCTTTATTCTTTCTTTTGTTTTTCATTGCTAATAAATATTATCTTTTAAAGCCGATTATGTTATATCTGTGGCAAAAAGGAAAAAGTGCTTAAGTCGAGATAAGCTGATTTTGAGTTAATGGTGCCCCCGTAATCTGCATATTTGAAAGTAGCCCTGGTCAAAATCTCAATTAATTTATGTAATTTTTCAGGAAGTTATAACACTGTGACTTGCGACTTATCTTTTTAGACTTCTAATCTGATTTGGAATAATAGCTTAATTGAGGTTATACTTTGGTATATTTCAACTTATCTGTATTACTTATAGTGTGCAGAACGACGTTTGCATAAAAAAATTAAGTTCAAGTGAGAATTTTCCAAGTTAACTGTAAAGGAAAAAATTTCTGAAAATCGACTTGAACGCAACAGTAAAATATGACTTAAGCACTTTTTCCTTATTGCCACAGATATGTATTTTCTGCTCTGTTTGGACTACAACCAAGGGGATAACTTTTTATTTCACGTCAACATTTTTCTGAAGAATACACTTCGTTTTAATTATGGCCACAAAATTTTTTTTTAACAAAAAAGCTTGTCATCATTTAACGAAAATAATTTCCTACTCCATGATGTTTGTATTAGATATGATTTGAGTTAATATTTCCTTTTGAAGTAAGAGTTTATATTCGGCATTTCCAGGAAACTCAGTAATATTATTTCAGTTTATCCATACGATGTATTGCGAAAAATTAATTTTAAAATTTTTTAAACGCACATGCGCGTGGATCTTTTGATTACTTTTACATATGGGCAATTCCATAGAATGTCACGTACTATTTCACGCATGTATGTTGACCAATCAATTAATCTTGTATTTCAGATCAATGCAGTAAGATTTTTCCTTATATTTTGCAATTTATTGAATAGTGTGCAAGAAAACGACAATAATTATAGCAATAAAGTAAAAAAGCTAATATTGCATAGTCTATGGATACCTTTAGTTTACTATCAAACGTCAAACTGAATGTTTTAGCAGATATTTTTTTCGATAGACAAATGTGGAGCAAACATTTACAACATGTTTGTTGAACACGATTCGTCGATAATAAGCGCTAATATGTCAGCATTTTTCTTTTTTGGGTTTTAGATGGCGACTGTTGATGATTTCAATTAAATAATTCTGCCAAAAAAACCGACTTTAATGCAAAGATCTGATAGAAGAAGGTATGAAGTACGTGAAATATAAAATTGAATTTTAATGGGCGTTCTTTCGCCCATTTTTTAAATGCATGATTGTGTGTTTTTCAGAGCTCAGGCTGTGTGTCTCAAGTCTTGTAGAAATTGATACAGTAGAACCACTTAAAATGAAATATAAAATTTTAATGGGCGTAACCCCACTCATTTTTTCAACTTTCAAATTGTGTATTTACAAGAACCAAAGGTGCTTGATAGGTTTCGCAGCAATAGAATATCATAAAATTGAATTTAAATTTTTTTTTGGCGTGTTCCCGCCAACATGGGGACCCAATGGGAAGCTATACCCTCTCAGAGAAAAACAAAATTTTTACATTCGGTCAAAAATATACCGACTTATGAACTAACACTGCCAAAAAAAACAAATTAGACGAATTGAGGACCTCTTCATTTTTTCGAAGTCGGTTAAAAACGTAACAACAGCCAAGTTATTCGTGTTTGTATAGTACGGATTGGCTCATTATAAACGTCAAGATGGGTGATTAAAAAATTCTAAACGTGTTCAAAAAAGTGCACCAACACAAATAAAATGAATTTTACCAAGGTTATTTGTAAATATTCTGACAAATACATAGTTGAACGGAACAACTAGCTGTTTTCGAAGTCCACTAAACCTTCATCATCAGCGTTCTTTTATCTTTGGTCCACTGTGTGTGTTGTAAGTTGCTTTTTTTATACTCTGCCATTATTGCAAATGAAATATGTGAATTGTTTTGATTCATCTTATTTCAATTTGCTGAAAGCTTTTTTGTAATGAAAACTCAATTTTACCATCTCTAAATTTACTGTAAAGAACAAACGACAATTGAAAGTGTCCTTGCCTCATCCGCTTTTCATTCATGTTTACTTGTTCCCATTTAAGTGCAATGTGATTTGTTAAACTTCTGTGGAGAAATTCTACTCGCACAAGTCGCACGAACAAAGCATACGTGTGTGTGCAATTTTATTAATTAGCTCTTATAAATTAATTTTTATTTTAATATTATTCCAAATTAATAAATCATAATTGATATATGGGGTTTCTATTGTTGTAACACAAACTCTTCATATTTAAAAAATATTAATTCGTAAAATAACTACACAACTACAACTTCTAACATATAAGTTTAGTTCTTAATTTAATTCCAAACGGCAACATCAAACACGCACAATATGAAAGACTTTGTCTTATTACACAGTAGTGTTGTCATTCGAACAAAAATTGTTCGAATATTCGAATAACTTTTATCATTTTTGTTCGAACGAACAAAAATTTTCAATTTAAAATAAAAAATTATTCGAACCATTTTTGTCGAATATTCGAATATTCGAACAATTTTCTTAACTGCTTTGTATAAAAAGTATTTTACATATCATATTTTTTTAATGTGTTAACAAAAGGATGTTAAACAAATTACTCCAAATTATAAATGCATGTGTAAGCTTGTTTATATGTATATGTTCGCTAAACGTATATTTTCTCTTGTTGGGAAGAGATAATGCCTTTTTGATAGAATTAGAAGGTGGCTTACAATTTCTGATAAAAAGTTTAGAAAAAATAACAGATTTTCTCTAACCAAAAGCCTTAAGAATCGAATTATTAAACGACGCAAAAAAAATTTTAATGGCTTAATATTATTCCTCAGTTTCCTGTCCAATACTAACTTTTTAAAATATGCCACAATAAGCAAAACAAAGAGTAATCAAATACTTTTTTTCGTGATTATTTTGTTAATCATAACAATTTTAAGTACGACGAAGTATTAGATGACATTTCTGAAGAAACTGATAATGTTTTATTTACTGATCTAAAAAACTGTATGAATAAAGTAAGAAATTGATTTAAATTATTTGGAAACGTCAAAGAAAGGATTGCTTTTTAATGCCATCTTAACTATTCAACAACATTAACAATTTGCGAAAGAAACTTTTCTTCTTGTTCTTTTATTAAAAGTAAAAAAGAGGATCGTTTGCAAGCTACGAGTAAAAAGTGCGATTATCTGGGGTTTTTAAATGATCTTTCAAAAGAAATCAATGATATATTAAAAAAAATGCTTGGAAATGTGTATAAATACCTATACTTTTTAGCTAATTTCGTTTCGGGTTTCAATTCCCGTTAAAAAAAGGGGAGTTAAAGTTTGAAGTGTGTGCCTGTACAAGTACAGACCAAACGGCTGGATAAATTTTGATTTAGTTTCTGTTTTCTGTTTGAAAGGTGAGTTGATCAAGATTGTTCTTAGATATGTTTGAAGGAAATCGGTCCAGCCATTTAAATGATATTGGTGTCTATTCTGGAATACGCGTCGACTTGGTGAAATTTACATGTAAAACAAAAACAAAACTTCATAAATGTTAAAAATTTGTTTTTGCTTATCATATAAAATTCACAGTTTTTTAAAAAGAGAGCAACGCGCTGAAATTCTCACGTTTATTTCATTGTAGAATTGTATGGAAAACAAAAACAATTTTTGAAACTTTGTTTTTGCTTTAATGTAAAGTTTCACTTCTTCGACGCGTTTTCTCGAATAGCCACCATTATATCTGTTTTAGATAAATATATTCTGTCCCCTTGACGCAGCAGCTCCCAAACGGCTTGGCCGATTCGTTTTTTTTTTTTTTTTTTGAAAGGTGACGTGATTGTATATCTTCTAGTCTATACTTGAAGAAAATCGGTCTAGTCGATTAGAAGTTATCATAAATTTTTATATATTAATTTATTCTTTTCTTTTTTGCGATTCTGTTATTTCAGTAATATTAGTGGAACATACAGTTATTAGCTTATGTTACAGCTTTTTAAAATTTTTAATTTTTGTTATTAATATTTTGATTTATTAATATTTCTGAGTTTGTTATTATTATTTTTCATTTGTTAATAAAAAAAATTAAACTAGTATAAATGCCTGTCGTTTTTTGCAAATATTTTTCAATTATTCGAATAAATTTTTTTATTCTTTGTTCGTTCGAATATTCGAACAAAAGTTCAAAACTATTCGTCTGTTCGAATAAGAAAAAAATCATGAAATTTCATTCCAACAAATATAAAAGACAAATAATTAACAACACTATTACACAGGTACATATTATTTTCTATGAATTAAACTTTTACAACTAAGTTCAAAAGATTTAGGATGATGCTTTGTGGTCATTACACGCACATATGTATTTACATATACATATATGAGTACTAACATTACAATAGTGTTGGTTAAAAAAACACTTGAAGTTTACATACATACATACATATATAACAAAAAACAATAAAAGTTTTATGGAGGAAAATACCTTGTTAAATATGAATGAGCAAAAAAATAAATAATAATAAAAAAACTTAAAAATAACAACGACTTCTTATGTTTACCACTTTATTTAACTTGTGGTATGTTTGTTTCATTATTGCACATTCTGCAAATATTCTTTAATGATTTTATCTTTTTTCTTTTCTCTTTCCCTGCTATTTTTTTTTTCATCTCAACCTGTATTTTGGGTATCTGAAAATTGCATGTAAATATGCAATAATTTATTTTTAATTGTCTCTCCACATTATTTTCATGCTGTAAAGGCATATCAGTCGGTTTTATTGGATGCAGGTATTTAAAAAATCTGACTGATAATAACCCCCCAACATACATAACAACCATATTATTAAAATTATTACCGGCATAAATATGAAATTATAAATAATATTTATTTTTTTACATTCAACAGCTAAATTTAATTAATGACTGCATAATTGAAATTAAGAATCAATTATGAATGAAATGACGTGTATAAATAATGTAAAATATATATAATGTATGAGCATATGCATTTTAAATTCAACCATCCTACTTTTGCCACAGGGAATAGTATTTTGAACTTGTTATTCCTTTTTTTTTTCAAAATGAAAAGATGAAAAATATTGTGAAAACAAGCGATTGTTGCCCTTAGTCGACACTATGGGACCAGTTGCCTGCCTGAGTGTGTAAGCGACAAACATTATAATT
The DNA here is from genome assembly GCA_949987645.1 of Tachina grossa. Classification (NCBI taxonomy): domain Eukaryota; kingdom Metazoa; phylum Arthropoda; class Insecta; order Diptera; family Tachinidae; genus Tachina; species Tachina grossa. The sequence continues at coordinate 173,663,137 of OX465274.1, forward strand.
TATGAACAATCTTTTAGTCATTTGTAATAATAAAAATTCTTCAAAAGCGATAAAGGAGTATTTAAAAAATATATAAAAAAATTGTGGTTCACTAATGAGTTCCATACGTGGGCGAACAGTCAAGAAATAGCACTACACATTCGCGTAAAGCCACAACGTATCTTAATTAAACTTAAGGTATGGTCACACTTGGCCAAACTCTGCCAAAAAAATCGTAACCACTAAATACGAATGAAGCTTGCGGTTCAAACCATACATGGGCATACTGCATTACATTTACTGATTACTGGAAGAAATTCCAGTAACCAGTAAAATTTTAGTGCTTACTGAAAAAAAAATTCAATAACCAGTAAAACTTTACTGCCTATTGAAATAATTTCCATTAACCAGTAAAATTTTACTGCTTACTGAAACCATTTCCAATAACCAGTCAAATTTTACTGCATACTGAAAATATTGCAGTAACCATTAAAATTGTACTGCTTACTGAAAATATTACAGTACCAGTGAAATTTTACTGCTTACTGAAAATATGGCAGTAACCAGTAAATTATTTCTACTTACTGAAATAATCGCAGTAGCATGTGCAAAATACATATTAAAAAATTTTTGATAGTAAAAAAATAATTTATTTACGGTTTCAACGCTTTGGAAAAATGAGTGATACAACAGAGTTTGATAGTGAATGTTCTATTATGGATCCCGATTTTGTATTCGAGGAAGAGTTTTCTAAATCTTCGAACACGCGGGAGGAAAAGTATAGTGATTTTAGGGAGATTTCAAATGATAGATACAATTTGCTCGATGGTTACTGCAATATTTTCAGTAAGCAGTACAATTTTACTGGTTACTAGAAATTGTTTCAGTAAGCAGTAAAATTTTACTGGTTACTGCAATATTTTCAGTAAGCAGTAAAATTTTGTTGGTTACTGGAAATTATTTCAGTAAACAGTAAAAATTTACTGGCTACTGCACACTATTTCAGTAAGCAGTATAAGTTTACTAGTTACTGGAAATTGTTTCAGTAATCAGTAAAATTTTACTGCTTACTGCCACAGGTAATGCATTACAAATGTAATGCAGTATGCCCATGTATGGTTCAAACACATTTTTATACATAACTAATAGATAATGTCATAGAATCAAATATTATTGGAAATAGTTTTACTTATGATTTAGTGGTTACGTTTTTTTTTGGGCAAATGTTTGCCAATTGTGACCGTATCTTAAATGTGGCCATTAAGCTGGCACAGCATATGAGCCATTTATTTTGAAAAGAGCATAAGTTACTTAATTAAAAATATCTGTGGCAATAAGGAAAAAGTGCTTAAGTCATATTTTATTGTTTTGCAGCAGAGCACTTTTAAGCGTTCAAATCGATTTTCAGAAATTTCTTTCTTTTACCATTAAATTAAGAAATTCTCTGTTAACATTTATGTTTTAAGCAAGCATCTTTCTACACTCTATAAGTAATAAGTACATTTAAATTCAAATATATCAAAGTATAACCTAAATTAAGCTAATATTCCAAATGAGATTGGAAGTCAAAAAAAGATAAGTCGCAAGTCATAGGGCTTTAAATTCCTGAAAACCTACACAAATTAATTGAGATTTTGACCAGGGGTACTTTCGAATATGCAGATTACGGAGGTACTATTAACTCAAAATCAGCTTATCTTGACTTAAGCACTTTTTCCTTTTTGCCACAGATATATACATATGTATGTAGTTAGCCAGTTACACTCAAAAAAAAACTAACTAAAACTTTGGAAAATTTTCTAAATTTGAATAAAAAAAAGTTGCCGTATGGCGCCAAAGCTGTTTTTTACTTGAAACCAGTAAAATATTTACTAAATTTCTACTTCATGAATGAACTAGTTAATAGTAATCATATTTTTATATTTGAGTAAAATTTTTCTAAAATTAAGTAAAATTTTCCCATAAAATTCGGAGCTTTGCAAAAAAATTTTTTCATCTTTGATCTCAAATTTAGTAAATTTTTCAAAGTTTTTTTATGTCTTTAATTCTGGTACTTTTTTATTTTTTATTAAATTCTATACCACAGTACATTTTTTTTTTGTTATACCTTCATATTCATATTATATTCTTAATTAATTCACCATACATACATATTAATTCCTTGAGAAGAGACAAGTATTGAACCAACAACCTTCTGAATGATAGGCAAGCACTCTAACCAATTGCCTAACAGGGCAGCCTGAATAAGCATTGAAATTTTTGAGCTTTAAAACTTTATTTTATTTTCAAAAAAATATATTTCAAGTTCAAATATTCCTTGGAAGAATGAAAAATTTACTTAAATTTTTTTCTTAATGCAAATAAAAAATATATTCTATAATTTAAAGAAAAAATACTTAGAACTGGTAAATATTTTTCTAAAATTTAGAATACCTTTTTATATCTTTCGAGTAAGTCAAATTTGATGAACTACTCAGGAGTAAGTCATTTCCTGAAATTTATTTTTTAATTTAAGACGAGATTGACTAGTTCTTAGGATACATTTTCCCAAAACTTTTAAACCATTTTCTAATTTTTGGTACATATTTCCTTTAAGAAAGTAAACTTGTCCTTGAATGTGAGATTTTTTGTGTGTATTTTTGTGAACTATTTTTAAGGATATGAACTTTTAATTTTTTACTCATATTAAGTAATTTTTACTAGATTTTTGTAAAAATTAATTTAAACTTAGAAAAAATTACTTAAATTTGGATATTTTTTTTACTTAAATTTAGAAACTTTTTTTCCTTATTAATAGTATATGTCTTTTTTTTTTTGAGTGTAGATTATTACATTCTCAAGCAATGTTATTTAAGTTTTAAGTTAAATGTTTGTATTAAGTTTTAGGGCGTGTTATACGATATTGACAACGTTCGACTTGTCGCACACTTACATTCAATGTTCATCGTGGGACAGGCGCTTAATATTTTTATAGCACTTTTTCCCAAATTAATATTTAAATCAAATATAATTTTATTTAATTTATTCATATCTGACAATTCGTTGGGATTTCCCAACATCTTTGGGGATAATAGTTTTACTAACTCCCGCGTCGAGAAAGTTTTCGATTGAAATATGTGTTGTTTATTGTGAAAGTGGTGTAACTCCATATTTTTAATAAATACATATTTTTGTAGAAATAAATATTATTAATAAATACATATTTTTGTAGAATAGTATCACATTTAGCCATATCTTTCGTAGTAACAGTAAAGCAACTGCAATATTTACACCAAAACCCTATATATGGCGTTACTTGTTTCGTTTTTTTTTCACACAATGATTTTATAAGGCTCGTTTTCTCGAAACTTAATTACAAGCAGATAATTCACTGTTAAAACGAATGACACATATGCGAAATGAAACAAAAATGCCATAAATTGAAACAAACCAGCTGTTCAGCTGCTCACCAAACTGTGTCTGCGACTTTTTTTTTAGGAGTAATAGCTGTCACGTAAGGAAATAACTCGGCAGTTTATAGAAAAAGTGTGTCTGTAAAATTTTCGTGAGAAAAGTCTCCGCTATGCGCTGCCAAAAAATTAAAAAAATATATTCATTAATTTGTATTTTCCGCCGACATCGTTGAAAATTTTTCACTTTTAAATATTGATCGCCGTCAACGACATTTGTGGTAAGCCTTCAAAAAATCTGCGATTTCGGTTTCTAGTTGTATATTTTGACATTTCTAACGTAACGACGTAATCACTTTTGATAGTTTTCGACATCAGTTACAGATACACTTTTTTCTCACTTTTCAGAAAACGATGGAATATTTTGTTTCACATCTTTTCGAAGCGAGAAGTTTTCACCAAAGTTATAGAACATTTTTAATGCATACATATCGTTCATTTGCTCAAACAACGTCATAACTAAAAAAAAACCAGTTAGCCAGAAAACGAAAGAAAATAAAATTTAATTTTTCTCTCAAGAGTTGAGTAAACTAGATATTTTTATGAAATTTTTATAACGTATGAAAAATGATGTGAGGATTAATTCTGCATTACTAGATATTTGTTGAGTTATGGTGTTCTTTGAGTAAATGATCGATATATTTTTTTGAAGGTTTGAAGGTTTTTTTTCAATTTAACTAATTGACGAAAATTCTTCTTGTTTGTAAAAGTTATCTACATCTGTTTTTTAAAAGTGGAATTCTTGACGATAAAAATAGATCAAGTTGCAAATTGCGGCCTTCAATATCGAACGAAATTGCAAAATATTTCAATAAAGTTCATATGAAAATATTTTTTTAACTTCGTTAGATATCGAATGCAATAATTTGCCTCAAAGTGCATCCAAATAATTTATTTATTTACGACATTTTATGTTTAAAAAAATTATAATTTATATAATAAGCTTACCTGACAATTATTATTTTAATTAACAGCATTTTGTACAAATTTGTCGTTCACACAACCGTAACACGATTTATGGCGCGCGCAATTACAATGGAAAGTGGAAAAGAAAAATAAAATCATGCAACAATCAAACAATTGAATCGAACGAGCGAGCACAATTTGAAATAATCCTTCAACTGATTTTAAAGTTTACACGGTAAAACAATTCCAATTAATGAAGTCACAATGATGAATGAATTGAATCCATGAATCGCTGAATTGTAAAAATGAGCAAAGAAGTTAAAAAAACCAGCATTAAACTTTATATTATATATAAAAAAATAAAGAACTTTTAACTAAAAGTTTCGTCAGTGAAGCACACACTATGAAAACATACAAATCGAAGTCAATCCGCAAACAAACTGATTGTAAAGCAGTCGTTTGTTAATGTTCTTATATGGCTTTTTATAAAGAAGTTTTTCCTCTTCGTTTTTTTTTTCTTCTAACGATGAATTTGAAGTGCTTGCAGTATGCGAATTTTTCTTTTCTTTTTTGTCCGAGCGCGTTTAGTTGAGTTTTATTTCTTCTACAACACAAAAGAAAAATCAAAAAATATCAATAAGTTTACACGTTTGGAATGTCAACCCTACATGAAAGTCAACGTCAAATGACAGTGGGTGCAAAACATTTTGTTATAACGGGAAATACATAAATGTAGATAGTATAAGGCATTAAATAAAAATGTCACATATTTGGAACAGGAGTAGTCACATCACTCATTTTTCTTTTTGTTTTTAAGTCTAATAATGATTTCTTGAGGCTGTGAGAGAATTTATGGCATTTAGTTCAACCGTAATGTTGAAACGTTTACAAATGATTTTTTCTTTCAAATTGTAGAAGAAAATCATATAAATTGCCAACAAAGTAATATTAACGGCCTGTCCCACGATGTCGACAGAAAACATTCGATTGATTACTTATGTACATATTAGTGATGCACGAATATTCGTATTCGAATTGTCTAATATTCGGCCATTTTCAGGCGAATACGAATACGAATATTTTTCCAAAGAATAAATAAATTCATAAATCATAAATGAAATTTAAATAAATTACTAAAAATTTTAGTTTGTACAAATACATTAATTTTTTATAAAAATTTTCTTTGTATCATTTTCAAATATTATTTAATGACGATCATTAAAATTTTAGGTACTTTTTATTAACTTTAAAGTACGCCAACAAGAGTGTGGAGTCCTTTTTCATAACAATTTTTTAATATTTCCTATTGCATATAATATTCGTATTCGTATTCGCGAATATCGTTTCAAATATTCATATTCGTATTCGCATTCGCGAATATCAAAAATTGACATTCGTTACATCACTAGTACTTATGGATGGATGTGTCAGAATTTAAAATGCCTAAGGCTGATTACAGAGTGGCCGCTAGAAGCGAAGCGATGATAGAAGCCATAATATATTGTGCTATACCATGCTATAAGATGTCAGAGTGAACGCTATATTGAACAAAGCGATATTTCGGTATCCACTTCCATTACGTCAAGATTTTTTAACACACAAGTTTCTTATATTTTGTTTAATTTAATTTTTATTTGATTTTAATACACAAAAGTTTATTAAATAATCAAAATTTCACAAACAAAAGAAAACAAGAAAATGCCACGACAGAAAAACAAAAACAAAAGGGAAGAAGCTACAACGTGCTAGAAACCATTACACAACCTGCTTTGTAGCACACACTCGCATCTCGCTTCGCTCGCACTCTGACATCATTTGAGGGATCACATAAGAAACCACAGGCGGTGGTTTGTAGCACATTGTAGCGCCATCATATAGTATAGCTTCTAGCGGCCACTCTGTCATCAGCCTAACTCCACAAAATAAAAAGTTAAGTAAATTAGTAATGTTTGGCAAATAGATTTCCAAAATTTATGAAAATTATAAAAGATACAAAATATTTTTATAGCATTTAACAGAAAAAATTAAAAATTTCATAAAACATGGAAATTTCGCTTGATTAAACCAATGCGTTAATTGGAGTAGCTTTTGAAAAAATTAAAATAAGATCCAAAGCCGATTTGTTATGTTTTTGATGGAAAATATATAAATAATAGAAGAACAAAATAATTTTCATAGAGTTAAAAACTAATTAGATAGTAATATAACAAAATTGAGAAATTTTCGAAAAGTGGAGTTAGGCCTTTTAGCGTCTGACACATCCATATATTCAAAACAACAACAAATTTTCTTATGTTATTGTTGTTTTCAATACAAGTTGTCGATGGACATTGTAGGACAGGCCTTAAATTACATAATTGGTACAATAATACAAATTTGTTGTAAATTTTTCTGAACTTTTTTTTATTATTTAAATGCCGTTTATTTAGTTACTGATTTTAGGAATATATTTTTAAAATGTGAATTTTTGGCCTTTTATTTAAGCAAATTTTTTATAAATAGTATATGCATCTTCCCTTTTTTTACCTGATTGCGCAACGCAAAGAAGGGTATTGTGTTTATCAGTGTATGTATGTATGTATCTGTGTTCCTTTGCGGCACTATACAAACCGAACGCTCGGACCGATTTAGATGATTCTTACGTCAGTCGATTTGTCTTAACCCCGGTAGTGCCACTAAAGATATGTCAGTTGTCAAAATTCAATATGGCGGCCAACACACGCCATTTTGTAAATACGAAAAAATAAAAAGTTGGCGAACTATGTCAAAATGGGTATCATTCGACAGATATTTTAAAATCATCTTTAGGTTTCCCTTATGATTTTTCATTTTGAATGACCATTTAGGATATTTAACCGTTCAAAGTTGATCGCAATCGGGTTTTATATATTTTTGTATAAATACTTCTGAAATTATTTCTTCAAGTTTGATTACAGGTAAACTTTCCTTTACACTCGCTTCTTTTGACAGATCTTTGCTGAAACATGTTACTCTTCTTGTCACACACTTTTTGTTTTCTTAAAAATTTAACTAACTATAGAACGGCAAACAAAATTTTAAATTGTTCTTGTAGTTAAGAGCAAATAACAATGCCTAAACTTCTGTAAATTAGGGGTTGTAAATATGAGTTTCATTACATGAAAGCTTTCAACAAATTTTGTAAATATTTTATTTATTTAAGGTTTGTTAATTTACTAAAAATTGTAACGAATTTGTAACAATTGTTACTGAAAAGCGTTCAAAAGCGTGCAACAAGAGAGCGTCAAAAGAGAGAAAAAAATTTAGAGATCACCACTACCTGTTTATATTTTGTTGTCAAATTAATTATTTAAAAAATATCTAAAAAAAAGAACACTGAAAAATGTGCATTTATTTGTTTAAAAAACATGTATTCATATGCAAATAGAAAGCGTGTTTTCTTAATTTATTGTTTTTCTTTAATTAAGCCGGATAAATTCAATTTTAATGGCAAATAATTTTGTTTGTTTCTCATATATGATCAGAGATGGAAAGTGGCATTTTTGTATTTGTTAATGAATAAACTTAAAAGATTATAAAAAATTCATTAAATGCCAATTTCTAAAAAAATGTAGTTTAAAATATTATCAAACAGAATACATCAGAAAAAGTACAATTGTATCATGATTTCCATCCATGGTTCTGATATATATGAATAAAATTTTCTTGCAAGTTCTTACAAGCAAAGCGTTCATTTACTTTTTCATATTTAGGAGAGTAATTTTGTAAATTTCTGTCTTACTCTCTCGTTGCTAGTTTCTGCTGGGAAAGTAAATGAACAGACCTAATATAATTTATCGAAAAAAATTCTTTAACAAAATTTTTCCTTGTGAATATACATATACAGCAAAAAAACACAAATAGGTTTTCGGAAAAAATCCTTCAAAATAGTTCAGAGTTCTACTAGGATGCAAAATTTATTTTTTAAATGCATTTTAAATATAGTTCAGAATTTTATCGAATTGCAGGAAATTTTATATACGTCCTGTCCCACAATGTCATTAGAAATCGTACGATCGAATACTTATATTCAAAACAAGAACAAATTTTTTAATGTTATTGTTGTTTGCAGTACAAGTTATCGATCTAGCGATTTCTGGTGACATCGTGGGACAGGCCGTTAAATTTTGTAGACTGACTTTATTTTTTATTCTCAAGATTCAATAAAATAGTATCTTATATAAAAAATATCAAGTCTTTTAGGCTTTTACATTATTTCCATTCGATTAAAAAAACTGAAAATTTCCTATGATTAACAAATTTAATACATTGAAAAAATGTGTATGGAAGGATTTTTATTTTGAGTACATTTTATAGGAAATCATTTAAAAAGCTTATTTCCGTAAAAAATTGAATTTCCGAATCAATTCAAAAGCCATGTTGTATCGTTTAAAGTTGTATTTGAAAACACAATATCAAAATTAAAATCTCTCAAAGCAAAAACATTTTACAAATAATTTACTATTGTTTAAAGGCTTCTTGATTGAAATTTTTATTTTGGGAAACGAGTAGACAAATATAATAAAAATACTAAGAAAATAATAGAATAAATTAACTAAAATGTATTAAAGTTTACATTCATATAATTTGTTTTCTGATTATTTTGTAGAATCTTTTTTTTAATATTTAATTAAGAATGAATGGCTTTTTGAGCGCATATAAAAATCTTTTTATGCGATAAAAAGTTACGAGTACTTTGAACATCAATGAAGAATAAAAACATAATTCCGTTTATTTGTATTGTATGGGAAATGGTGTAATAGTCAATCAAAAAAACCTTTTTATATTTCCTTAGATTACATGTCTATTTGTTATCATTTGCAACAATTTCCATTCAACATTTTCATAACATCTAAAATTTCCACTACATGAAGGCTTTGTACTTTATACGACTATATTTATCACTCTCACGGAAATCTCAAGATAAATTTAAAACTTTTTGTGTCTGTTTAGTTATAATAATCACATTAATATCAGTTCATTCACATAAAAGCAAACACGAATAAGAAAAACAAAGAGAAAAAACTCCTTTTCCTAATAAATTAAAATTTTTGCACACACCCGTTAATATTTAAAGTTGGTCTTTAACACGTTTTTCCTTATTTAGTTTTTTTTTGCTTTTTGGATTTTTTGATATTTATTTTCCACGAAAAAACTAGAACATTTTACAGTACGATGTCAACTTTAAAGTCTTCTGACGTGCTTAAAAGGAGCAGCCAGAACAGTAACGAAAGAACATACTAACACGTTGTAATGTTGCCGTTAAACTGACACGAGTTGCAGGAATTAAACTTCAATATGCAACAAATCGCATTTAATGTTGCCTCTGTCTGTTAGTTGTTCTACACTTTTATTTATTTATTTCTTTTTTGTTTGTTATAAGGCAGTTAAGAATACGAGTACACCGAACTGAATTGAACTAAACAAAATTGAACCACACTGCGCAATCGCATCAAATATCTCATACGTACGCACACGATAAAATCTTGCCATATACTGAAGCGTTTGCATGAATTGTCTGAGCTTATTTACTGAACTTCACCAAGTTGTCTTCTTACGCGAGTATTTGTTGGATGTAAAGAAAAACCAAACCAAATGCAAAAAAAAGTATAAATAAACTGAAATTGGTTTTATGTTCTTCATCTTGTTGTTCTGGCTTTAGTTTGGGTTGTCTGCAAAGTCTGTTTGTTCTTTTTGTTCCAAATGAAGTCAGTATGAAGAGTCAGGAATCATATTTTTTTATTCACTGAATAGAGTGGACACCAAAAGCAGAATAACAATCTGAGAAATTTGTTTTCTGAAAAGGATGCAGTAAAAACACTGTGAAAAAATGTGGACTGGTTTTTTTGAAATTCCAGGAATTGGATTCTAAAATTTCTAATCCTGGAATCTCCGCCCCAGTAGATCTAAGTAATGGTACATATAACATCTTTATCCGGCACTGTTTTTGAGGGTTGTACCGCCCATGGTCGGTCGTCAGAGCCTCGTCAGCTAACAACAGGGTACGCCACATGTAGGGGAGGTTGACAGTTGTGCAGGAGAGGCTGTGGGGCGCACACGCAAAGAAAAGATATGGTTGTAAAGGGTGTTTTTTATTGAGGTATAGAACTTTAAGTTGGCATCACTTTTTTAACTGGCGGCCATTTTGTCAGCTGTCATGTGATTAATATTTAGTTTGGTTTGCCATTTCATCATAAACAGGTTGACAAAAGAACAATGCTTGCAAATCGTGCAAATTTATTTCGAAAATAATGGTTCAGTTCGCGAAGTTTACCGCAAGCTCCGTCCATTTTATGGTCGACATAATCGTCCATCAGAGCAATTAATTCGGTTAACCATGGATCGTTTTCGCACTACGTTTACTCTATGTGATAATACGCATACGCAGAGACGTCAAACAGTGCGCACCGAAGAAACAATTGCCGCTGTAGAGCAAAGTGTTGAAGAGGACCCGAATGAATCGATTCGCCACCGTGCACAGCAATTTGAGCCGACTAACCGACTATTTTATTCCCGAATTGGATGGCATGAATGTGGATGAGTTGTGGTTCCAACAAGACGGCGCTACATGCCACACAGCGCACGTCACAATCGATTTATTGAAGGAAACATTCGATGAGCGCATAATTTCGCGGAATGGACCTGTCAATTGGCCACCAAGATCGTGTGATTTGACACCATTGGATTATTTTCTTTGGGGATATGTGAAGTCGCTCGTCTACGCCAACAAACCAGAAACGTTAGCGGACTTGGAAGCCAACATTCGTGGCGTTATTGCCAACATACGGCCCCATATGCTCGAAAAAGTGGTTGAAAATTGGACCTGTAGAATTGGCTTTATTCGAGCCAGCCGCGGTGGCCACATGCCCGAAATCATATTTAAACATTAATGGCATAAAATTATCCTTCCAATAAAGCAAAATTGATGGACATTAAAACGATTTTCTTGTGTTTTATTTCAATTCGAAGCTCTATGCCTCTTAAGAAAACACCCTATAGAATGGTTGAGAAAACAATATTATGTTCTCTGAAACAAATGTGTGGTCGCTGAAAACTAGTTATTGTTATTTTAAACATTTATTTCGTTACGATAAACAGAGTAATGTTTGAATTTAATAATTACATTATCACATCCATAAAAAAGTGTGATATGGTTAGAGTTTAACAATATAGTCTTGTTAAAAATTTATGACTACAATAATTTGTATTATTATTTAAAAATAATATGATGTAAATAACAATATAATGTTATCCAAAACCATACTATGTTAAGTTTTAAAAAAAATCTTTTTCAGAAACATCTGTCAGTTAAGTATTTCGTTTGTAAGCTATCGGTATTGCACGGGTGGTGTTAAATAAATGAATAAATAAATAAAGAATAAACAAAAGGGTAGACCAATAAAATTATATAAACATTTGTGTATCTCTTTATACCGACATGTCAGTATGTCGTGTAAGTATACATTTCTATATATACATTTTATTTCAACAATATTAAATTATTTTTATTTCGATTTTGACGCACAGCTGTTTCTACAATAAATATATGATTAAAAAACAAAATAGTATTATTATATTAAATAATACTGTGGTCGTATTTAACAATATCAATATAATATTAGAACATGGTATGGTGAGTCTCAATTATATTTTAGTCATATCTAACAATAGTGTTGTCATATTTACAATACTAAGATTAGATATAACAAAGTTCATTGTTTTTGTAGATAATATTGTTATTAACTCAGATAATAATATTATTAAAGTTTGCTTTTCTATTAACAATAATATGATTTGACTGCAACCATATAATTCAATCATAGTATGTTGCTGTTTGATTATGGTTGCCTCAACCATATTTTTTCTTTGCGTGCATCACTACACCATTAGTAACCCAAGCCCGAGGCTCTATGCTCCTTATAAGGAGCCAAACGAAACAATATAAATCATTTATATGTAGTTTCCAATGATATTCCTTTGATGTAGACATGTGTTTAAATATCAGCGCATTATCAGATAGAAAGGTTTTCAGAAATTAGGCAAAGCTTATCATTTTGTAGGCCTTAGTGCCAATATTATAACTTGGCATAACTTAAAGGTAGGCTTTTATCGGACGGATATACACTTTTTCATTATTAAAACTTCACTTTTACTTAAAAGTGAGCGATAAGTTAAAAGCAAGTTCACCCTGCCTGTAACTTTTATCGTGAGGTTTAGTCATTTGAAGTTGCCACATTTTCATAAGCTGCCATATTATCTACTTTATAAATTACGGTCAAATCTAAGTTTATTTATTTGAACCAAATATGGCAAAAAACAAACATGAGGCTCGAGTTTTGTTAAATAATTGCAAAATGTGCAGGCAAATATTTAACAAAACTTGAGTCCCATCTTAATCCGCTTAGGGCCATTATTACAACTTAAAGATAGTTAAAAGTATGATTTTATCGGACCTATTAAAACTTTATCATTTGCAAAATTTTACTTTAACCTAAAGTGAGCGATAAATTATAGGCAAATTTATCTTATCTGGTAAGTTAAATCCAATTTGCAACAATTGAAAGCTTTTTATGCATCCGATAAAATCCTACTTTTAACTATCTTTCAGTTGTAATAATGGCCCTTAATATATTTAACTTTATTGGACACATCCGCTTAAAAAAGAGGGAAACTACGGCTCTAATATGCAACACTCCAGATGAAAGTTCTTGAAAATATTTTTGAGCTTAATACCAAAAAAAAAAAAAAAATCAGATAAGAATGGACAAAAACGCTTTCATTATGTTTGTAATTCAGCGGGGAAAAATAACAGCAAGTCGTTTCCAATTACTCATGTTTAGACTCAGCAGTTTTTCTTGAAGCAAGTCTGAGTTTATGGGGGAGAGAGGAAAGAAGAAAGAAGAGGGGTACTGACTTGCTAATAAGGGAAAAATTTTAAAGGTCACTTTATAGTTCAGTTTTGCTAAACTAAAGGTACGGTCACACTTGTCGAACATTTGCCCAAGAAAGGATAATCAACAAACACTAATGAAAAAAGTTTTGATGCAGACACTTGTTTAGCGAATTAAACAGTTTCGAACACAACTAATAGATAATGTCATAGAATCCAACATTATTCGCTACTCTTTAACTTGACAAACTTTGCTCTGAATTGAAAGATTTTTTATTAAATTTAGTGGGTACGCTTTTTTGGGCAAATGTTTGACAAGTGTGACCGTTCCTTTAGGATAAACTATCTGGAAGTTTATCGCCAAACTGTAATAATGGCCGTTACATTAGATATTACAGAAATCGTATTGTAAGTCTTTATTCTTAAGCTTTTACGGACAATATACGAGTAGCTGTAATGTTTAATATTCTTCATTGTTTTTTTACACAGGTGGAGTTATTAATTGTAATAAAGTTTCAATAAACTTTAAACCCTTCAATTTCACTTAGCATCTTCATCATTCTTCCATTACTTAATTTCATGTTTGTATGGCATGATTTAGTTCACTAACATTGCTAAATGCTACGAGTAAACAGCATCGGTCGAATGTTTTAGTAAACTTTGTTTAGATTAAAAAAAATTTGTTTGGTAAAAGAAATTTTCATCGTGTACCAGTGCTGCCAGTTTATCCCCAATTTTCGATTTGTCATCCCCGAAAATCCCCAAATTGAGTTTTTTTGATTCAAATTTTTTCTTTTGTGAAAAAAATGAAATTTTTTAATTTTATTTAAAAAATAATGACGAAAATAACATATTTATTCAATATAATTCAAATATATTGATAGCTATATTAACATTTATATTCAGCCCAATGATGAATATTCCCGGGGAGTTTTTTCTCTTCCCTATCATTTATTCCCGGGGAATATGCCTCCTATTCTAAATAGCCGGGGAATAAGCAAATACGGGAGAGAGTAAAATCTGAATCAGCTGTTTAATGTTTACATTTTATTCTGCAATAAAGCAAGATTTTAGCAATAGAAATTTAATAAAAATTTGAGTTTTCATTGTCAATAAGATTGTGTGTTAATATAAATATCTTTTTTGCTTAAATAAAAATAATGCTGAGAAAGTGGAGCTAAAAATGCCCAGATGCAGATGCGAGTGAATTAAATTTCCAATGACTGTATGTACAAAGAAATTTGTAAATTTCATAGTTTTTCTTATCGGTCTTGATATTAGAGGAAAACAAATCTTCCATTTACTTGCTATGTGAACTATGTGAAAGGAGGCGTGCAATTTTATTGTTTAAGTATTTTTTTCTAAAGGCAGAAGTAGTTCATGTTTTTGAAGTTGATGTGAGCAGGGCGTGGATAAAAATGCCTAAAACAAGAGAGAAATATACCATTCCGATGCTTATTTAAACATTTTGTTCTAAATAAATGAATATACCATTGTTTTACAACATTTATTAATTTGATTTTTAAACTTTTGCATTAGTTCCCTTCAAAATGTTTGGGGAGAAAACTCTCAAAGTTCTCCCTCTCCCTCATATCTAGAATACCTACGTATTTCTCGTGGATTTTTTCTCCCTCTCCCTTATGTTTAGAATATCTAATTTTTTCTCGGGGAGTTTTTCCCAGGGAAATTTTAATTCATAATAGGAGAAATGGGAAAGGGGAAAAAACTCCCGGCTAATTGCTATTCATAAATGGGCTGATTAATTTAATTGCACTTTTAAAAATTCTAAAGAAAAAACTACACATTGTTTAATATACACAAGTATAAACAATTTTTAACCAAGGTTTACTATTTCAAAAACTACAGAATCGAAATACTTGTATTAAAAAGCTTTAGCATTTCAGCAGAAGGATTAAATTTGTCACAACAAATTGAATTATTTTTAAAGTGTGTGTTTATTCTAAGAAGTGCTTCCAACAAGTCATATTGCATTTTGTTACGTATTTTTGTTTTGGCGGTGTTCATTATTGGTTAATCTGCCTTGATCTGTATTAAAAACAATTCAGTTTTAATAGTAACATACATTTTTAGACTTGCCAGACGCAACTTTCTTAGCTCAGAAACCATTCTTGATACCATCAATTATAAAAAAAAATCCCCAAAAGTCCCTTAAAATTTGGTTATCATCCCCAACAAATCCCCATATCCCCAACACGAAATTTTGGGGACATATCCCCTAAATTGGAGACACTGCCCTATACGGCGGGTATCTAAAATAAAGCAGAATTTTAGGAAGTCGCAGTCCATGAAAACACTATCCATTCTTTGAGTGTATTAAAGCTTTTAAGCTTCTAAAAAATACTCGTGGAATCATATGTATGGGACAGCAGTTGTACTTCACCTGCGGCAGTATCTGCACAACATTAACCACGTCGTCTTTTCTTTTAGTTTGTTATGCTTATTTTATATTTATTTTGATTTTTTTTAAGTTTTTGTTGTTTAAATTTTTTTTGGTTTCGTTCTTATTTGTTTTCCAACGTTAACTGAGAAAAAGCCGGCTTTTAACCACATAAGAAAAACCAACAACAACTACAATGAAACAATTGATAATAGAAGCAACAAAAGTCACGCTTGGCAGAAACAACACCAAAAACATGGACAAAAAAAAGCAAATAAAACACAGCAATAATAACAACGACAAACAACATGAAGTGAAGAAGTGCGGCTGGGCAATTCTGATAGTGTTAGTTAGAAGTGATAAAGCTAGAGCATCTATCCTTATGCTTTTAAGGAGTGAAACCTAAAAGGCATTTCGACTTCGGGCCCTTTAGAAGACCTATAAATATTTTATTTTTCGCTACAATTAAATAATTTCAAATCTTTCTAAAGAAGGGGAATATGCTTTCCTCTGACCTCACAATTCGGATTCTAATCTGGCTTCTTCATCACAAAATCATAAATAAATGAAAAAAAAAAAACAACGCTAAATTCCTATCCAAAATTCCAGCCATAAAGTATTGAGATTAAAATTTGTACCAAGTTTCTTGTTTGGTAAAATATCTAATAATATCATACATGCATATATAAATTTGCTATCGTCAGCGTGTCATCTAATTTCTAGGCAACCTGCTAAGGCCTTCTAAAACACATTTTCTCTTTGTTAAGCTTAAATTAGACGTGACATAGCCATAACGCCATAACCATAACCAAACCAAAATTCAATTGGTTTCTATGGTGATAGTTATGGCAAGTCACCTAAAATCAAATACAGTGTTGTCCATTAGTTTGGTTCGAACGGCTGTTCTCTATGCGTATGGTTATGTCACGTCTGATTGAGAAGACAGACCTGGGGCCTAATTCCTGCACTCGTGATCAAAATTGCATTCGAATAGAAATTAATTTCGATGACTAGAAATTTTCGGATGATGTCACTCGTTACCAAGCGAATCGAGTTTTTGTTTCAGTGTTGGAAAAAGGCAAATATATTTATATATAAATTCATTTCACAACACTGAATAAATTGTAAGCAAAAGCATATGTTTGCATATATGTATGTGTGCAAAAACATATGTATGTACGTACATACACACGTATATGCAGAAAAAAGAAACGAATATACATAAATGTTATTTTCATTTTAATTTAATTAATAACTTAATAATAATAAATTAGTGTAAAGTTAGAGAATAGAGCACTAGCTACATTTTCGATTCTTTTATTGGTTGACCAGAAGCAGTTAATTTTTTATTTATATGCTCCCAGAGTTGGTTGACGTTTTTTATATTTTATTTTATTATTTGCCAAGTGTGTTTTGTTATATTTAAAGTCAACAAGAAATTCTTTAATAAGTATTTTTTAATAAGTACATTTGTGCATTCATTCATTTATAAATAAATAAGAGTCTTATGCAAAAAAACTTAATAAAGCTTTGCCAAGCAATGTTAAGTAAAGTTGTATTCTAAAAAAATTATTGTATAAAAATTCTAAAGTAGGCACCCACGTTTGTTAAGACTACTTTAAGTTGATATTTCCAAAATGTGTATTTTGTACCTCAAATATTTTTACTAATATAGCACATACTGATGCATGTTACATCTGAAAATGAAGCTAGAAGTGCCTGCTCTTATCTTAAATTTATTATTTCTGACATGTAATGGAAAACATCACCAAATTATCCAACTGCTTCGAAATACATAGCAAAATCCATAAAAAAATATTAAAATAAATACAATTATACAAAAATATTTTAGTGATGTACATACAATCAAAACAAATCGAAAAAAGCTGGATATTCAAATATTCGTTTCATTCGAATAAAACAAATTGTGATAATTTTTCACATTTTTTTACTTTTACTTCATGGTTGTATTTAACTGTTTTCCTATTAAGTCAGAAGCTCATATTTTTTAAATTAGGTTGCTTTACTTCAAGATAATAAAAATTTATTTAATAAAATAAAAAAAATATTTGAATACCCGAATGAAATTTGTATTCAATTTTGTACATCATAAGCTGTGAAGTGGTTGCTGAACACGGTGGTGTTACCAGTATTTATTATTAAATCACAAAATATTTAAAGTTGTCTTTTGCATATGATTTTTTAATAAAGCTATGTTAGCCTTAAAGTGCTTATCAACTACTGTGAACTTTAAAGCTAAAATAAAATATTTTTTTGCATAAGGGGGTAAGTCAAATATTGAAGATACATTTTCCTTTTCTTCTCGCTTTTTCTATGTTAAACATGATTTCGAATGCCTTTTTGCTTGCGAGTAAAAACACGAACGGTTGCATCCGAATGTATGCACGTTATCGAATGCGAAAATCCCAAAAGTTAAAAAACTCGAACATTCGAGTAATAACTCGCTCGCAATCGAATGCGAAAATTAGGCCCCTGTTCGTGCTACCTACTAAATACATACTGCTTTGTACGATTTCGTTGTTGGTGTTGTTGCTGTTGTTTTTGCTCTGCAACTACTACTAATTAGTGGTGCATCGAATGCCAATTTTTAGATATTCGTGGAATCGAATATTTGGGGGCAATATTCACGAATACGAATACGAAAAATTAATTAAAAATTTACCGAAATTTAACTATAGTTCTATTTCTATTCTACACAAAAAGGTAGACGTTGATGATTTTATATTATGATGAATCAAACAAATATTTGAAAGATACTTGCCAAAAATAAATAATTTGCGTGTTGTTTAATTTTTTGGTCACAAATAATTGTTGTGCCGCATTTTTTAAACGAAAATTGTTTAATAAATAAACGTTAAATGCACAATAGAACATAAAATGACATTTGATATCAAGATAAATTCATCAGGCCGTGAGCTCTGATGACTATATCATAACGCTGCCATAATATTAATAAATTGAGTCTATACATGATGAATTTTCATCATGATATCAATTTTATATTCATCATGATACAAATTCATCAGGTGTGGACACTATGTAACAAACAGGTATGTTCTGACACTGGCATGGTTGCCAAATCGCATTTGAGTTGCAAATCGCCAAACTTGCTTCGACATGTTCTTTAACTCATGCGTTTTGCTTGCGACTTGCCATATTGATTTAGGTTAGCTGTTTGTTGAAATCGCCAGTGTATAAGTAAACAATGCAAATACAAAATTAGCTAAACAAAAGAACATTTTATAAATTCCGATTTTTTTTTTGGATAAAAATTTTGTTTGACTATTACTATTTTTGATTAAAACCAAAAGAAAACATATTTAATTTCATTTATTAATAATTTTAGTGTTTCTTTAAAGTTTGGTTTCAGTTCACTTCATATCGTAATCCAGTAACCCGCAAGTCATAGCACAATTGTGCGGATGAAAATCACACACATGCTTATGCTCTTTCATTTAGTCGTCACTGAGCAAGCGACGAATTAAGTTGTGCACGCATGTTTTAATTTTTTCCTGGTTTTTTGTTTAGTTTTTTTGAGCACACGGAACGAAATTAAAGTTCAAATTTAATAAATTTCTACAGACAAAAAATTGATAATATAATTATGGAAGCTGGGAAATATTTCGTGATTAAAAATGTTTTTGGCAATACGCAATGCATTTTATGTTATGAAACATTAAAAAATAATAGGGAAAATAGATTAAAAAGGCATTTTAATAGTATCCACAGATCTGTAATAAATTTAATTTTGAATTTATACACTAAATTGTTGAATGATTATTAAATTTTTACTTTTTATTTAAGTTTTTATTAAATTGCTTATTTACAAACAAAAAAATTCAAACAACTAATAACCACATCATGTATTTTACATTACAAAAGTTTTCTTCAAGTGCAAGTTTATTTTACTCTCATTTTTCTCACCAACACAAACATATTTTATTTTGCGGGACACTGTCGTAATCGTATCTCTTACGATTTGAACTCGCCAAGAGTCATGCGATTGCAATTTACAGAACATCTCTCTTGCAAGTTCAAGTTAGTGTGAGTGAGTGTCAGAACATGCGCCGAAATGTTGGTGGAAAAATGTGCTGTTATATTAAGATACTTACAAAGTATATACTGATTCATAAACCCATTAAAAACATTGCTCGAAGATATTGGATTAGATATGAAACTCCCCTCTTTACACACAACATAACTGTAATTCTTCCAAGACGATATACTTATGTAAGTATCTCGATTTATAAATAACAAGAATGAATTCCTTAGGAGCCTGGATAAAATTTCTGCTAACTTTGGGAATGTTTCTAAAATTATAAAAACAAAAAATAAAATTAAGAAATTTATTATTATTTTATTATTTATTTTATTATTATTATTTATTTTATTTTAAAGTTTGCAAAAATAAACTCATGAGAATTATCAGTAATTTACAGCAACATTTTTCAACATTTGAACGACAAAAAAGCTACAGCTTTTGTGAATTTTTGCCCTGTATTAAATTATATCACAAAGTGTAAATTAATTAATATCCATCGTTATTACCGTTCTCAACTCAACTCTGCAAGTCAACCCAACTTTCACATTAGTATTGCCGTTTACAACTCAAGAAACGGTTTGATTTTGTCTTCTGCCACAAAAGTTTCAAGTAAAAAAATTTAGTGATTCACAACAATAAAAGAAATTGGTTGTGTTTGAGTTGGGTTGACTTTCAGACGACCAAACAGGTTTGAATTGGGAACAACAATGCGGGCATAACGTCGGGTGGTTAATGGTTTGCGGAACAGTATATTAAGAATTTATTATTACTGCGGCAAACCAATAACTACCCGACAATATGTTTACAAAAAAACGTCAGAAGTAACTGAAATCTTTACTGTTTCCAATAAAATTCGTGTGTAGTGTGAAATGAAATATTCACCTTTATTTAGCGAATACAAATCCGAAATTTCGGGTAAGCGCTGGAAAACCTGTGATTTCCACAATCAAAAGTACATCCAAAACAAAATTCCATAAAAAATTGTTTTGTAAACCCCTCGTAAACCAAACTTACCAGTAAAAATTTAACAATTAAGAAGCATTTTTGAAGAGTTTTTTTTTACAAAAACTCTGTTGTTTTTAAATCGCGCAATTCCGAGTACACGCCTGACCGTGAAATACGAGTAGTCGAATATTCTTGAATACGAATAAGGAAATTCCTTCCATCGCTACACCACTACATACATATGTATGTACATATGTATGTATGTACACACATACATAAAAAACATTTATGGCTTATGACTTATGGCCATATCAAAGGTGTTTTTCTTTTTATTTATTTTTGCTTTTTCATTCTTATTCTTTGCATTTTCACGGTTGTGGTCAGAAGAAACAAAAGCAGCAACATCAATCTTTTGAAGTAAATGTTGCCAGAAAAAAACAATTTTAATATATACATACATACATACATATACATACATATATACATATATGTACATAAAATAAAAACAAAAAATCATTAAAAAGCTTAACAAAACAAAAATTATCATCTACTAAAACCGCACGTACAACGGCAAGACGATTATGCATGAAAAATATAACTACAATATTGACTGAATGACTAACTGACTGGCCTTTAAATGATTTTACATGACTGACTTTTTTAAAAGCTGTCTACTTAATTTATCCATGTTATATTTGTAGATATGTATATATGTATGTATGTGTGTATGTGTAAATATGCAGGCATGTATTCCAAAAAGAAAACACCTAAAGTAGTCAATAATAGCCCATGTTTGCGACCAAATCTTTCCTGGGTACTGTAAATATAGGCATTCATTCTGTCGGCCAAACATTTTTTATTTGATAAACACTTGTATGTACATTGTACATGTAAATATTTGTTTATAAATTAGGAATGATATGGAATAATTTTTTCTCAACAGAAGTCGAGTTATTTCACTCCTATTGTGAAATTTGTTTCCCACAAAATATTTTTCTTTTTATAAATTTGGAGTAGTGACTAATTTCTCCCTAGAGATGTTTCCTTTTTTTTTTTGGTTCCTATTATCATTAATAATATTATTCTCAAATATTAACCCGTTGTTGGAGGGGGGGGGGGGGGAGGAAACTGAGTTGATCTTAACTAGGCACTACATGGTTTTCGAAAGTTTTTCGTCAATAACTTTGGATATATTTAACTGGGTTAAATAATTTTGATGTCGTTTTAAATTTTGATCATTTATTGACCATTTAGCACAAAAAATAATTCACATCTCATTGTTTCTAATGTACAACGCTTTAAAAGCTAAAAAAACGTAAGTATGTAAAAAAAGTTTAGGCACACATGTTGAAAGTGCAAACGTAAACTTTTTTTACGTAGACTTACTCTGTTTTCATGTTATAAATAATAAGATGTGAGTTATTTTTTGTGTTAAATGGTCAATCAAACTATTAATCTTTAAAATTACATAAAAATTATTTGATTAATTTAAGCAGATCGGAAGTTATCGATGGGACACTCTTGGAAATCATGTTGTGATTTAGATTAAATCTGAAAGTAAGACATTACAAAAAGAAGACTTATTTGCAGCCAAAATGAAAGAAAGTTTACTACAAAAACTTAAAAAGTAGCATCTTCTCGCTTAAATATAAAAAACGCTTATTTTTTCTTCAGTCTTTCAATTGAAATGACATTTTGATAATTTTGACTATTTATAAAACTATGTACATATATAAAAAAAAAATTATAATAGCACTCGAAGTATAATCGCCGTCTGACTGGTTGGAAATTAGAAACATCCAGTTAGATTGAATATCTCCTACTACTGAGAAGAGCATATAGAATAGAAGTGCAGTTTTAACATCACAATCAATTCGAAAAGTGAGGGGTAATTTTGACCCATCCTCCCCGACGACGGGTTAAATAAATCCGATCAGTTCCATAGAAGTTGTGGTATATACATATGCATACATTTTTATTACCATTCGTATTTTGAATTCAATATTTTATATTGAAATGTAAAAAAAATCAATTTGACCGATTTCAATAATTTAAACCTCATTTTATTTGAAATAGGATACGTAAAAAAATAAATATTATTTAAAAAACCCGTCAAAGTTTAAAATATTGTAAAAAAAATTTAACCCGATGTTTTCGATAATATTTTTTTTGCAGTGTTGGCCTATTCAAAATTATTCCAATGTCCTTTCAAAGGCTAACTTATGAAAAAATTAGTTATTTGAAAATATTTTTGTCTACAAAGTACGAAAAAATCGTATATGCCAAAGTGATCTACTAAATAAGGTATTTGTTCATTGCGACACAGAGTTATTAATTCATAACAACATTTCAAAGGCATATAGTGCTTTTAAAACATCGCTGAAGATAATTAACGTTTATTTCAAATGCAAACTTGCAAATATCTCGATGCATTAGAAAAGAAGTTATACCACATGCAAGTATGTAAAGGGTGTCCCAACAAGAACGCAAGATTTAAATTTTAAATAAAACACAGATATTAAAAAAAAATCGTGAAACTTTATTATATCGTAAAGTAGACAAAATGAGGTTATGTGCGGAACAACAAATCGGGCAGATGGCCGGCGCGGCTTTGCTGGCACACACGCGATCTTTTAATGAAATTTTCAATGGCCGTTTTGCATAAATGCTGCGGTATTTTATTAATGCAGCGTCCAATTTCCTCTTTTAAGGCTTGAGTCGTCGTCGGCTTATTCGCGTAAACCATCGACTTCAAAAAACCCCAAAGAAAAAAGTCTAATGGTGTTAAATCGCACGATCTAGGCGGCCAATTCTGGTCTCCAAAACGCGAAACAACACGACCGGGAAATGACTGATGTAGCAATTGAATTGTTTCTCTGGGTGTATGACATATGGCGCCGTCTTGTTGAAACCACATGCCCTCCACATTCATTTCTTAAATTCTAGGCACGAAAAAACTGGTTATCATTTCACGATACCGAACACCATTGACTGTTTGCGCTTGACCTGCGTTTGAGCGACATCATCACGTACAGCTGCGACATTTTCGGTCGATCGACCTGGTCGAAGGCGCGTTCTTGTCTTTACATCACTAACAGATCCAGTTTCGGCAAATTTATCCATTAATGTCTTTACAGTTGACTCTTTTGGAGCATTATTGTGACCCCAAATTGATCGCAAATTTGCGAACTGTGGCCGCAAAACTTTCACCATTTTGGTAAAACAATTTCACAATGAGAATGCGTTGTTCATTCGTGTAGCGCTTCATTTTTACTAACCTCGTACCTTCTACTAGCAAACAATAACAATTGTTCAAATGTCAAACAATGACACTTCGAATGGCGCCAAATTTAAATCTTGCGTTCTTGTTGGGATACCCTTTATAAGAGCTCATATGGATGCACTCACTTATTTATATAAATATGTACATAATGTGATGAATACATATGTATATGGAAAATTCTGAAAAAAATTAAATTTGTTATGATAAATGCATTTTTACAAACTGTAGGGTTTGAAAAATGTTGCTATGCATTTTAAAGTTTTAATTTTCAATTTAGCTAAAAGCCAAACTAAAAATTATATACATACATGCATACAAATTTTTGCATAATATATTCTATATCGTATGCTGAAATGTAAAACCACGTAACTAACAAACAAAAAAATCCAAAATCGTATTTTTGTTCAAATGTTCAAACCTTTATCATAACAATCAGAGAACAGCAATGAGTAGTGGAAAAGTGAGTAGAGTTGACTCATGACTTATAATTTCTTGTACTTATGCGCACTCATACTTATTGCAATTTTGTCTATGAATCATATTCACTCGAAAGTTGAATTCTACTCTCCTTAACTCAATGCCTATGGACGATGCAAAATAAGTGTGATTCACAGTGCGAACTTCGCATACTCACTTTCATTATGAGGTTTTTGCAAGAATTGAAAAACTACTATTGTAGTGTTGTAAAAGTATTGAGTATTTGAGTACTGAGTACTCAATACCGGGAGTTTTTCCCGGTACTCAATACACAAAAGTAACTACTCAATACTTTCAGGGTTGTATTTTGTAGTATTCAAGTGAAAGTCTTCCTTTAAAATACATCAGAATTATACAACTCTGTGAGCTTGATACAAATAAATATGAGTTGAACCTCATGGGGTTAGTGTAACAAATACCAATTCTGTTAGGAATTATTTTGATACGAAAACAGCCACTAAAAAAGTACTACAAAATGCATTATTAATTTTTAAGAGTAAGTTAAAAAAAAATTTATGGACAAAAACTAATCTTTAAACTTATTTATTTTCATGTGTTATAAATTAAATATACTTGTATTTAATCTTTGTTTTTCCATATTGCATTATCAATTAAATAATAATTTTTAACTTCCCATATACATACATATATAAAGTATTGAGTAGTATCGAGTACCCAATTGAAAAAGTATCAAGTAGTACTGAGTATTCAAAAGTAGCCGCTTTTTACAACACTATACTATTGTATACTACTAATGTATACTACTTGCAAACTGTTTAATGTCTAAACTTTTGAATGAACATACATGCATGAGTTGAGTGAGCTGAATCAATGTGAGCAGTATAAAAGTGCGTTCGAGAACTCAAAAATTTTTACAAATTTTTACTATTTTTTACTGGATTGCGTTCGAGTACACAAAATTCAGTAAATGAGAGGGCGAATTGAGAGAGAAAAATGACAGTTCATTTACTGAGTAAATGCATGTTTTTACTGGACAAATTTTTGCCAGTAAAATCCAGTAAAATGAAACCATATGTTTTTAAATATAAACAAACAGTAGCAAAGGGAAACAAAAGTTTTTGGTTTTTGATGAAATTTTAAAAATAACAAAAAACAAATGTATTAAGTTATGAACAATATTGCATTTATTTAAGTTTGATGCCAGAAAAATATAAGGGTATGTATTATGTATTCCAGGGGAAATTAAAACGTGTGGAATTTTCATAGAATTGTTGGAAATATGTATTTATAACAACAATTTCCCAACGATGTAATTTCACGTGAAATGCAGAACATAACCGATTGTTTTTAAACGTGAATAAAGTTAATAGATTTTTATAGTTAAATTTTTGTTTATACATATAGTCGGATGGTTACTGTTTCTCCGCATGGAACATTCAAAAAATTTAGTTATTGATCGATTTAATATGATTAATGTTTACATTTCTTAAATTTGTTTTCAGTTTTTTGATATCTTGAATATATTAGGATATATAAAGTTCTTTTCCCATTGTATATTTCTCTTAATAAATGCACTCATTGGAACTACTTGAAAGGAAGTGAACAATATTGTTGTGATGATTAGTATAAGCGGCAACAAACATTTTTGTCTTTTTCTGTACATCCTAATTATTCACGTCGAGGGTAAAAAGTTTAGAAACTTTAACGGCCTGACGCGCGATGTCGGCAAGTAAGCTATAGAAAGTTTCTTGTCGACATCGTGGGCCAGGCCCAGGCCCGTAAGTTCAAATAAAAACATATGTATCTATTACTTTTATTATTAAAGAAAATATACTATGGTGTATTTTTATAAAACAAATGAAAAAAACATTTTTCATCGATTTTCTCAAAACCATATAATTTTTCCATGCGGCTAGCCAGTAACTACCCAGCAAAAAAATCTGATTTGGAAGCACTAACACTGATCACAAAAGCTTAGAAAACTGTTTCTGAAAAGCACTAACATAAGGCAGGCTCTCTAACAAAATAGAGGAAAAAGTAAAAAAAATTGCAAGCTAGTAACTTTTGCATCTGAGTACATAAAAACTATAGCCCAATTCACAATCTTGTGCAAGTGGTCTTGTATCGTTGCATGTGCAAAATGGTATATTATATTGATACTCACCACTTAACAATTCTTAGAAGTTAATGTTAAAGTTAGCTATTTTATATCAGGTGGAGACCGCGAGTAAGGGAGATAATGTTAGGGAATCACTTGGTGTTGCGCATGAATAAGGAGATTTTTTTGTGCGAGATGAGCCAGCTGGAAGCAATTTATTCAGCTTCCAAAAAGGCATAATTTTTTGCCTTACCAAAGTGCTTCACAGAAGCAATAATATATATGTATATATATAGTTTTGTGTATTGTCTGCAGATAATGCGACTATTCCATACATGTATGTAAATACTCCAAAGAGGAGTAGGATAAGGCCAAAACTACTCCAAATATGTGAAAAAATGAGGTTTATGTCCTAGGGTTGGACTAAATGGTCCAAATTTGCATTACATCGGCCTAACCCCAAAACTACTCCATATTGCATTGAATGCTTGTGTGAAAACGACATGATCCATAACTGCATTACATGGACTATGATGTAACTAGTCTGTTTCATCTCGATTGGACCACGTAGTACAATATTATATCCAGTTTTTTTTAATATACATTGTACATACTTATGTATAATTTTTTTAGCGCCAAATTGTCTATCAGCTGTTGTGTATATTTTACTGGATTTCACAATTTTTCCGTTCGCGTACTTTTAGCTGCAAACTTTTTTATTGAGAGTAATTTCTTTAAATTACTCAGTATTTACTCAGTTACTGGATTTTACTGGAAAAGTACTCAAACGCACCTTAAGTATTTTCCTGAAATTAGAAATCAAACTGAGGTGATGTATGAGTGTGAGTGTGGTATGACTAAGATGTCGACGTCGCATTCATATTTATTTCAATCTATACTCATAAATCAATGTCATCATGAGTATGTGTAAATCAGAGTAGTTGAGTTTAAATGATGTCTACTCACTTATATTTAAAATTTCATGAGTCAGTATGCATAGCGAAAAAAACGATTCATTGCCGATCAATTTGAATAATTTGAATTTGAATTGAATATGTAGTTACGTGCTTTTGCATTTCAGCTAATGATATACAATAATAAGTATGTAGCCTGTATTTAAGGTTTAACCGCAAACTTTTGTACACTTTACTACAAATTTGTTTTTTTTTTAGTTTTCACTTGTACACAAGCACATGTGAATATTGCACGTGCTCGTATTTGAGTCATCTCTTTGATTTGGTTGAGTTTCACGAGATTAAAATAATATGCAAAATTTTGATAGGCAACACAAACAAATAAAAAAAATCTTAACACCTGTTTATATACAATTTCCTGGACATGTATTTATGTACATGTATTTTCTATGTTGAAATAAATTATTTTAAAGATTACAGATATTTCTATGTAAACGTTATTAAAGAGTAAACAAAATAATTTATAGAAAAAGCAAGATTAAATAGTGTGATTCCAAAATTATTTGTGTACGTGTATTACATTTAACTCAATTGGAGAAATGAAATTTATCAAAATTAGTTTTTGTTTGAAAAGGATTTTAGTTTTACGTTTAAATAAAGTAACGCTGAATGAAGTAACTTCCAATGAAATGGGCTAACAAATTTAATGAGTCTCAACAAAATTTAAGGAAATAAGTAAAAAAAATTAAATTAGACCAAAAACTCGGCATTTACATCTGCACATAATCTAGCAGATTTTAATTTAAATCTTTATAAAAATCCTTCTATTTTATCCAAAACAAAAACCCATTAGCTGAAAATTTCCCAAAACTGCAACCAAATAAGTGCAATGTACCCAATTCACACACCTTTTCAGCAGAGCGTATAAATATGTTGTACAGGTAGATTTCCTACAAATCTACTGACAAATCAGATTTCGTTTTGTAGTAAAAAGTATTTAGATTTAGTTCGAAATCTCGTAAGTACTAGATTTCGAGACAATGTGAATGCCCTATAAGTCCCAATATTTTAATATAATTTCATAATGAAATACAAAACTATCATGTGAAAAGATAAAATAAGTCCCAATGAAATAAAACATATAAAAATATGAAAAAAGTGAGAAATATACTATGGCTTTCCGAGTTTTTGAGAAATGGAATTTTAAAGAAAATTTTTATTAAGCATATCAGGTACTGGAAGCACAAGAGTAGAACATTTTTGCTCTGTTTTCGGATATACCGTGGAGGAAAAATTACTTCCGTCTAGCCGTAGGCCAGTAATGCATATTTAGGGTCTTCATATCGTCATCATAGTTATATGAGGTGACCAGTCCCTCAAATGGCCCGTGCAGAGTTTCCAATGTGGCACGAAATGTGTAAAACCACATGGGTTGGTGTCCATATCATCCAAGGGGTCTACTCTGTAATTCGAAACGAAAGAAAATGTTTTCGAATTTACGTGCTATAAACATGCAAATTCGAAAGCATTTTCATTCGATTCGAATTACAAGTAGTTAAAAAAAGTTTATCATTTGTAATTGTTATTTAACGCCATATCCGTGCATTGTGATTTGTCAAAACAAATTTGTGAGTAAAGATATGTCAGTTGTCAAAATTCAATATGGCGGCGAACAGACGCCATTTTGTAAATACAAAAAAAATAAAAAGTCGGCGAACTATATAAAAATGGGTATCGTTCGACAGGTATTTTAAAAGCATCTTAAGGTTTCTCTTATGATTTTTCACTTCGAATGACCATTTAGGATATTTAACAGTTCAAAGTTGGTCGCAGTCGGGTTTTTTGATTTTTTTGTATAAAGACTTGTTTCGTGTTTTCTTTATAACTTTGTAAAAACCGCGATTTACTTCACTTTTGAGGAAACGATTTAAAAGAAAAGTATTCAAGCTTTAATATTCTGCCACTTTAAGTAGCCTAAATTAGAATTTTTCGTAATTTTTCCATAAATTTTTATTTGGAGAAAATTTGTACAGCCGTTTTTAATTTTTGTTATTTAGTAATGATATTGCTTTCAATTCAAGTGCTTTTTCATAAAAAATATTTTTGATTTATGAAAGGTTTATAAAAAAGATTTCCATATAACATTTGTTTTAAAATCCTCATAAGACAAATTTTTTATGACTTTAAAATAAAATTAAAAAGCTACTTAAAATTTAATAATCTAAATAATATACTAAATTTTATTTAATGTAATGACCTTGTCACTTTCAAAATAACCTTCTCTTATATATGTAGGTACATACATTGTATACTTATAAATATTTATCTACATACATACATACATATAACCACAAATCAAACAAATCCTAAACAAAGTTTTAAATGCACATACATAAATAAATGGTCTGCAGTAATAAAATATTTTTTCCTACTGTTTCCACTGCCTCCCCCCTTTCCTTTTCCGATTTTTTTTTTTTTGTATTTAAGGAACAGTTATTAACCCTTTTCCCTCATTACAAAACTTTTGACCCTATAAAAATAACACTAATAAATTTTTGCCAAAAACAGGCACTCTAATAAATGAGAATAATAATAATGAGAATTAACTTTTGTTTATTGTATTTTTGCCAAATGTTTTGTTAACGTCGACCACAGCATGGCTGGCTGCATTATTAACGTTGAAAAGTAAAAAGCTGATAGAAGAAAGACTAAAGAAAACATTAACTGTAAATTCAGGAAAATACCAACATAATTTTTCAAAAACCAAATTACGGGGTGTTGTATTGTTTGTGGCTAAAACGACAATGACATTAACAGCAATTGCAATGCAACTACGAGTACGACAGAATCGATAAAAACAGCAATTGTAATGCCGCTAGATAAGTATGTACAAAGATACATTCATACTGTGTGTATGAACGTATTCTAAATAAAAAATTGGGAAAAATATAAATTTCAATTGGTGTCCAAGTAAAAAATAAATAAAATAGTGAATTTCACAATGATTTGTTCAGCATCCAGTGAACCAACAAAATAACAAATTTCCTTTAAACGACATTCAATAATGAAATTTTTCTTGCTTTTTTAGGTACATTCATACTAGTGATGCTCGAATATTCGTATTCGTATTCGAAATGGATAAAAATATTAATTTGTTCGAATCCATTAAATTTTTTATAGATATTTGTGCTTTGTATCATTTTCATATATTATTTACTGACGATCATTAAAATTTTGGATAGTTTTTATTAACTTTAAAGTACGCCAACAGGAGTATGAAGTTCTTTTTCATAACAATTTTTTAATATTTCATATTGCAGGCGTAAATAGAGCCCTAATTTAATGTCTATAAATTTCACATGAAATATTCGTATTCGTATTCGCGAATATCGTTTCAAATATTCGTATTCGCATTTGTATTCGCGAATATCAAAAATTGACATTCGTTACATCACTAATTCATACATATCGAGCCATAACCGCCAAAAAGCTTAAGTGACGTATATTTTGAACTTCGTTTTTTGACGAAACCGGCTTACCTACAATACTAAATAATTGATTTTTTAAAATAATTTAAGGTTGAATATTATGTCGCTTAAGCTTTTTTGGCGGCTATGGCACGATATATGTCTGAGCTGCCCAAAGTAGCAACAGTGTGCCGAAAATCTATCGGCTTCTTATAAAAATGAATACACATACGCGAATACATTTCTCTCGTGTTTCTCTCATTGGCCAGCTCTGATATACATATCTACATACTATGTATGTATGCTTTATTAAATATATACATGTGTATCTAGTTTTTATAAGTTTCTTAGACATTGGGTTTCGGGTGCTTTTTGAAATGTTTTGTGCGAAAAATTCCTTAATTGGTGCGTGGTGCGCTTTTTTTAAAATTTCGGTGCGTTTTTTAATTTTTGGTGGCACCAACGCAAATTTAACACAGCAGTGGGTTAAAACCGGACAATTCTTGTTATGAAACTTACCAACTTCCTGATAGTGTTAATTATCATATTAATACTAATAATGTTTAAAAAATATCACAATTTGAAATGAAATCTGTTTTATGGCCCAATGATAACAATAATGATGAAAATATTACCTTTATTTATTTGGAATAATTAATTCTTGATTTCTTTTTAAAAAGTTTTAAGCCGAATTTATAAAATTAATATACAAAAATGTATCATCTTGGAAAAATGAATGCAAAGATATGTATGTGCCCTTAATTATGAAAGTTGTATAAGTCTTATATTTCTTTGGTCGAGATATTTAGTAGATTACATTGGAACAAATCCAACAATAATTTTTTTGTTAAGCAACAGTTTAATTTAGAGTTGTTCTAGTCTGATCAAAATGTACTATATCGAATCAAAAATGGTATGACGTAGAGCACTTCCATATGTACACTATGTATGTACGAATTTGTTTAGTTTTTTTTTGTTGGTTTTTAGTTAAGTACATATATTGTAAAAGGCTGTTTATTTTTATTGTTATATTTTTAATATGGATATATTAAACTTCTGATAAAAAAAATTGAAAAATATTTGAATAAAATGAAAAATAAAGAACTTTTATTAGTTTTGAATCCTTTCTATTAATCCTTGATCTCTTTAAAAAGTTTTGTACAGAATTTATGAAATTGAAAAAAAATTATTATTTATGTAATACAAATGAATATAAACAAATTTGCTAAGTTTTTTTAGGTTTTATTTTTTAACACTGAACTGTAAAATCCTCTTTTAGTGTTAAATTTTTAATACAAAAAAATAATGTACTTTTATGCATAATTAAATAAACATTTTAAACTAAAAAATAAATTCTACAATTGGTGCGTTTTTTTGTAAATGGCGCGTTTTTTTTCTCCATTTTTTCAAAGATGACAACGCTGTTCACAGCTATTTTAATTTGTTAGTGTTCCGTACACCAAAGGTGAAAAGGAACCCTGTTGCTTTCGCTACGCTGTCCGTCTGTCTGTCTGACACACGCAGTTTTCTCGAGAACTGTAAGAGCTACGTACTTGAAATTTTCACAGAATATGTAAAATTTTGGCCGCTACAACAACAAATATATGACAGTTAACAATTATGGGGTGTTTTAAAGCGATCAACGTAACATTCCGAAATTCTATGTAACATACATACATACATACAATTTCATATATATAGAAACTTGAAATTTTCAAAGTTTTATTGTATTTTTATGCAGACTATACCAATTAACACTGCAATTAAAAAAAAAATCAAAACTTGCTGTATCTTAAAAAGCGTAAAAGATAAATTCTAACTCACGCTAAAAATAAAAAATCCCAAAATTAAAAAAAATCGCCAAAAAGAAAAAAGCGACAAAACAAAAAAATCTCTAAAACTAAAATAAATCGTCATAACCAAAAATTAGTCGAAAGAAAAAAACTCCAAAACTAAAAAACCGCAAAAAACCTAAAAAATCGAAGAAAAGTACCGGGTACTAAACATTAAAAAAAGCAATGTGAGTCCGATCAAAGAGGGAGATGTGTAAACATCTAGCAATGAAAAATTTTTTTAAAGTTGGAAGTACTTATCCTTTTAGTATATTTTTTTTAAATTAATCGATTAAAAGCATCAAAACTTTCAATATTGTAAATACATAGGAATTTGCTGGTTTTTATTTGTTTTATTTAACTTATTTAGTTAGTAAATGGGTACACTGCAGTATATGTATATGTACTGCATTAAAAATTGCAGTAAACAGTAAATTTACTGATTACTGAAAAATTCAGTAAATTTATACTGATAATGAAATTTAATTTGCACTGCCAGTAAAATCGTAGAGCCGTATTCATAATAAAATTGTAGCAAGTGGCAAAGTTTTTTTCATTCAAATTTTGAAATTTTTGTATGAAAAAAATTTAGCCACTTGGTAGAATTTCATTATGAATACAAGCATTACTGATTACTGAAAATTCAATGCACCTCATCATATAATAAATCATTTAGGCACTTTATAAAAATTGCAGAAAAAATTTTAGTAATCATTAAAAATTTACTGGTTAAAAAATTATTTTTACTGCAATTTTAGTAGTACTGCAAAGTGCCCATCTATGGTAAATGCCTTAAGTGCAAATGATTAATATTGGCTTTTGGTAACTAAAATAAGATATATAAATTTTTGACTCTACTGTATTTAAAAATCTATGGAAAACTGCATCTATAGTAGTAGAATTATTATTTATGGTGGTTTGTGGAGAATTGCTCATATGCAAGTGGATAACGTCAAATAAAAATTTTGATAAAGCTTGCGACTATGGGTTTGCTAAATTTATATTAACTAAAATCCACCAATAATAATTAGCATGAGATGGAGATTGATACCCAATTGTCGTGCACCAGCTTCAGTGTAAGGCAACAGTACGTAATGAAGATATGTTATAATATAATATTATAAATTCTTTATAAAGACTGCTATATATCTTTTAAACAAATATTTGACATTTAAAACGCTCTTTTATTTAAAAGTTTATATATATTTTACTTATTTTATATTTTTCAACTTTTTAACAAAATTATCCCCTACTGGCAACACTATTACACTTCACAAGCAATTTCTATTAAAATCAACTCCTGAAGGTATGCTTTAAAATTCGGATTAGGTATTTCTATGCAGCTGTCAAGTTTCTTTGTACTTCTTGTTCGTATGATTATACTAATAGCTCACACCGATTTGACAACACTCAAAATTTGTGATTGTATTGTGAAAAAGATTTTTACCCCCTAGCGTATAGATGTTTACACATCAAAAAAAAAAATATTGCATTCACAGATTAACTGCTATAATAAAAAACGAATAATTGAAAACATTTCCAACGGCCACTTGCCGCCACTTGAACCTAACAAACGTATAACTGTCATTGGCATTGTTCGTTTGTTTTTGAGTGCATTTCAAATTTTATTATGTAAACACATATGTACTTATAGCTTTTGTCTAAATGCATACTTACTTGGTTTGAATGGAATTGAATGAAGTATAAAGCACTGTTATTCCCTCTAACTTAACATAAATGACGGACGGTATGGACACCAAATGATGATTATACGTTACAACAAAATACTCATACATTTATTTGTTGTGAATCCAAATCCAATTTTAGTTGATGGTTACTTCAGAACACTCCACTTGTTATTTTTTTCGGCACATGAGCATGTTTGTGTGTGTTGCATGCAGCATTCAGTATTATTGAATTATATGTTTCTCTATTGTTCAAATAGGTTGTTGAAAATTCATGTTTACAGGGTATTTACTAGGATGAGTATGTTAAATAAATTCCCATAAACTGCATTACCAAATAGTTTAGTATAGAAGTACAGTGGTAGGAAACAGCTAAAGTGAAATATGTCCTTCAATTTTATTGTCTGTAGTGGATTTAAAAAAGATAAACCGCTAACACATCAGCCTGTTTAGACGCGCACCTTGCGAGCTTTATTAAACCCTTTAGATATGAACTAAAAATTTTAAGTAAAAAATTATTGAACATGCTGTAGATTAACTGGTCCTTGTTTTCTAAAAGTCACACTATTTAATGCAAAAATTTCTTAAATTGTGTAATTATTGTGTACAAATTTCAAGTCTCTATTTCAATAATAACACGTGTCGCATCGAGGTCAAAGTTCGAGACATTAGCCTGATTCTTATTTCCAAAAAGTCACAGTATTTAATGCGGTAATCTCTAAAATTGTTTCTTTTAGCAATAGAATTATTGTGTAAAAATTTCGGGATAAAGTCTAAGTTTAGATAGGCGAATATTTGGAAAGGAAACACCCGGAATTCTCTTTTGTTGTTTCCCTCGCTTTAAGCACCCCATACACGATTCAATTCAATTTTTAATTGAGTCGGTTGTTTTCCAACTCAAAGCGTGTATGGTTCTGTCCATTGATTAGTTTGGCAGTTGTCGAGTTGGTTGAAAAAAATCAAAAGATTTTGATTTTTCATGTTGACTAGTAAATCTTTCAATTCGATTGTGCTGCGTGTGTTCGAGTCTCTTGATTAGATGTCAAAATTTATGTTTGTAGCTTTATTTTGTATAGAAAAAGTTATGTGTTTTTTAAATTGTATTTGATTTCATTGAATTTTAAATAAAAAATATAAAAATTAATGAATAAATGCAATAGAAGTTTTAAATTTGTAATTGTGCAAAAATTTGAATTTGACAGTTGAATGAAAATCTTTCAATTCAGTTTATGAAGTGTGTGGCCAAGAATCAATTCAATGAAAAGACTCAATTCACAATTGAATTGAAACGTGTATGGGGTGCTTAACACCCTCGTTAAGCGTGTTCCCATAAACAAATATTTTTATATACTTTTCACTATCACTTTTCCTGTGTGTATTTTTTGATAGATTAATTTCTAAAAATCTTGGAAATATGTGATAACCAGGGACAGGGACTTCATGCGGTTAAAAAAGGCATTTTAGGCGCTTAAAATATGATATCAAAAACGCAAAATATGCATTTAAAACAATAAAATATGCACATATTTAAAAAATAATGTATTTAAAAAAAGTTTTCGATTTACATACAATTAAGTAAAGATGTAAAAATATTTTCTTTTCTCAATATCAATATGATATAAAGATTTTTTCTGCATTATTAACTCCAAACACCCATTTTTCGAGATATGTTTATAAAAATAGGAAGAAGTGTTGTAATAATATTACAACATATATTATAATATTAATATTATTATTATTAATAATATATTATATTTATTTTCATTTAAAAATTTAATTTTTTTTTATTTTTTCGAATGTGAAGTTCAATCAATTTGTTCTTAGAAAGCTTTTGTGCATTGTAAAGGTCTGTGGATTTAATCGGTTCAAATTGAAATAATTCTTTGTATATGTTACATATGTATTTATTTAACTCAACCATCACAGTGAATTGAATACTAGCTATTAGATTTGTTTTTTAAATCCGTTATCATTTTTAAAAACAATATCAT
The DNA here is from genome assembly GCA_949987645.1 of Tachina grossa. NCBI lineage: Eukaryota > Metazoa > Arthropoda > Insecta > Diptera > Tachinidae > Tachina > Tachina grossa. Next base: position 173,699,493 of record OX465274.1, read on the forward strand.
GTTTCTGCAGAATTGTGTCACTACTCTCGGCTTTAATAGCAGACAATTTCTTCTTGAAATCGTCAAAATTTATAATTTCCATTAAATTTGGTAGTTGTGTGTGCTTGTACAATCGTTGTAAAATTCTACAACAATTCAAGCGAATAAATTTGCCAAAAAACAGTTTTTTAACAGTAATATTTTTTGAAATTTGACAAAATATGACACAAAACCATGGATTTATATCAAAATATGAGACAAAAATATGCATTTAAGACCAAATTATGCAAAAATTTCCATTTTCAGCAAAATATGCAAAAATATGCACTAACAAATCGATGCCATTTTTACGTAAATTCTTTGTTTCGTAAAGATATTTCGTTCTTGCCATTATCAGGGTTAGGGGAAAAAACATGCATTTGCATGAAACCCCTGTCCCTGGTGATAACTAACACAAGAATCATAAATATACTACATGTATGTATGTATGTATATTTAATTAATTTCAAATAAATTTTCAAATTATTTTAACCAAAATTGCTTATCGCGAAGAACTTATTTGCAGCAAATTAAAATTCCCATACCTGGTTTAATTTCATGCTGTCAAATGACATCATCATTAACATATCGAAGTTCTATTGGTGTCTTAAGGTCTTAATCAATTTACTTTTTTCAGTTTATTTTGATAAAAATAAATTTGTTATTCGACATAAATAATTTACTCAAAATTAATTGACTTCATTGAATTGACAATTTCAATATCTGACAATTAAAGATATGATAAAATAAGGATGCAATAAATTTGTCTGCTCATAAGTGCATAAACAAATGTCGTTTTTTTTAAAGCTGTGTGCGTAAAAATATATAGGTATAAGTATGTATTGGCATATATGTATGAGTTATATGAACTTTAAAATTTAATTGAATGTACAAAACATATTTTAAGTACATAGTTTATTGAGTCGATAGATGAACATAAATAGGTCACAGGTGACTAGAAACCCACCTCATTTTCCATGTTAAGGGCTAATCGGTTTTTAAATGTACATTTCACAGGAATTAGTCAGTACTAATTCACCCTGTATCATTACTTTTTTTTACAAAATTAAAAACTGTACATTTAAAAATTAGTTTAACAAAAAACATCTGAGTTGGAAGTTAAACCAACAATATTCGAATTAACAAATGTTTTGTGCCACTGTACCAACAAATGCATATTTGCAAGACATATTGGCAATTTGTTTTGTGGACAATAAAAAAAGAGAGAGAAAAAAAAACAGTTAGTAACAACAATAAACGACAGCCATCTATAACAATTATTGAGTTCATGTTCTAAAGCAAACATGTCCTTATTAAAGCTTTCCAAAAATCTACCATAGAACTGTGTTTATGTAATCCATCTATTATCTTCACAAAAATGTTGGAATTGGGTTTTTTGTCCAAATATGCCAACAAACAACACAGACACACACACATCGCCATCATTTATACTCTCATCCTCAACTTTGTCATCCACTCGCTTTGTTTTGAAGCAACAATTCAGCCAGCATTCATCTATCCATATGCACAGGCTGCTGTTGGCCTGAACCTAAAGCAGCTTTACTTCAAGTTTTGTTTGTCATTGTGGAAGCAAAAAATAAAAAATATCTACTACTGGCCATATTATTATAACGTTTGTTTGCAATTTTCCTTGTTGAAGTTGTTGACGGGTGTGATTTTTTTATAACCACGTACGAGTCTGTACCAATAGTATTTGTTTGGACTTCGATCACTAGGTTTTTGGGATTGAATCGGTTGTCATGGCTTAAACTTATTTAATGGTATGAGATGCACTAAAGTTAGCAAATTATGTATGTATGTAATTATGTAAATGTGGATAAGTTTTTCTTGCCGTTTTTTTTTCTCACACACCCAAATAATGTGTTGCATGTACAATGCATAAATAAATCAAGTAATTGTTACAACCCCGAAGCATTGTTTCCGAAGCCATCATACCACTGATGGACGAAGCAATAACAAAATCTAAGGATTCAAGTGTTCTTTTGAGAACAAGCCATACCAGACACAAAATTTGTTTTCCGTTTGTACGAGTGTGCAGAGTTATTAAGTTCAAAAATGTTTATTTTATTTAAATATTTTAACATTGAAAAAATTATGTGTACGAGTATTTTCAAAGTTTTCCTGCTAAAAGATGTTCAATGTGAACAAAAATGTGGTATTTTTTTAGTTTATTTTATTTGAATGGCATGTTTAAGCAGATTTTAATTAAATATTTATTTATACGACGAGTCGTAATTTATGTTTAATATTGTATAAAGAAATTAGTACCCTACAGTTTTAGGGTACTAATTTGAGTATTTGCTTAAATTTTGTGATCTGCTGCTAAGAACATGGAATAGGTGAAAAGATCCAGCCTCGAGGGAACAAACAAGTAACGAATTAACAGTCAGAGACTAAAGTTTAAATACACACCCCAAATCTGTAGTTTCAAGAAAACAAAAGTTTTTGTGAGAACTTTTTCAATGCAAACTTATTTATCCTCATTGATAAGTATTAAATATAAAAAAAAATTAATTAAGTTCAAACATAACGGTAATTTTTTAAAAATTGAGCAAAATTGTGTGGAGAAAAGTTTAAATACGTGTTGAGATACTTTATAATGAAATTGAATTTTGTAGGAAATATAAAAATCCGAACCTCAGACATTAATGCCATAGAGCATGCTATGACTGTAATGAAGATTGGTAAGAAAGGAAGAAATTACTGGCAAAGAAACCCTAAAACATGCTTGTGGCCAGAAATAACCCCTTCTGGAACGCCAAATTTGATGCTGTCAATGTCACATTGTTCAAAAACTGTTGTAGAGAGTCGCGAAAAATTAACAAAGTGCATTTAAAAAAGTTGGCGGATTCATGCCCATTAAAAATAAGTATTATATGTACTTTTGATTATCCGATTGCCACGAAACTTGCCAAACAGTGTCGGCTCTTAGGATGAAATAATTTTTTGCTTAAGGAAGTGGGCGGTACCATGCCCATTAATATAATATTTCACGTGTTTCTACTTGATCGACTTCTACAAAACACACACAAACTTTGAGCAAAAGTACAACAACAAATATGTCTAACCATGAATCAAGAAAACAATATTGCGCATTGCGCAGGTCCGTTATTTTATTTTCTGTCTGTGATGTAGATGTAGAATTTTGTTGTATACAAAGTATATACATTTGTTTGTGGAATGTGCTCTCTCTCTCTCTATTTCACACCCTTTACAACAAACACACGTGTGTATTCTATATTGATGCGCAGTAGAAACTTTTTTGTACGGATGAGTGCGCAATTTTGTTTTCTTGATTACGGCGAAACCCGTTATGGCTATGGCGAGTCACCTATAATCAGTGTTGCCCATAAGTTTGTTTGGAACAGCTGTTTTGTATGATTATGGGACGTTTTATTGAACCTTAAAATTTTCAGAAAATATTTAACTTTTTAAAAATCTAATTATTTTAATTTTTCTTCTGAATTAATTCACTACTGCAGTTAGTGTTATAGCATGGCAGCAAAACTAATCGACCATATGCTGAAAAATTTTACATCGCCAGCCAACTAACCAGGCAGGCATTGCAAAATAATACGAAAATCTGGCTTTTCAAAACCGTTTATAAACATCAGCATAAGCTCATACAATTTGCAAAATCTTTGTTAGTACGCTTATAGGGTATAAAAAAGTTTTGAAAAGTTTTTATTATTGATGTTGCATGTTTTTCGTCTGTCTGACTGACTGTCTTTTTTTCATTCACTCTTTCATGCTAAAAGTAAAAGTTATTTATACAGCCAAAAAAACAACAAAATGAAGAAAAAGAATTAACAATAGGTTGTAGAAATTTCGTCCAGACAACAAAGTGAGGTCGGACGGTAAATATAATAAAGCAGACGTTTATAAAAAAATAGTCAAAGCATTTCAGTTTTCCAACAATGATTGACATGGTGGCATTTAGAAATATTTGTTTGTGTTTTCGAAGAATATAAATACATACATACATCATATCTTATAATAATATTACGTTAGATATATTATTATCGCAGCAAACTTTAATTTTCACATAATGTATGAATTAACGAGCAGAAGTTAGACTACAACAAATTTTACTTTTTGAAGTTTTATATGTACATACTAAATTTTATAAATTTTAGTATTAAATTTAAAAACTTAATTCAAGATTATGGGCAAAGTAAATAAAAAAAAGGCATTTGTTTTTTACTTGAAAATTTCTTTAAAAAAAAAAAACAAAAAACACATACATATTTTAGGTTTTACAACAATTTTTTAAGTCAAATGCAAATGCTTTTTTTATTCACTTTACTCAATAACTCATAAATTTATATTCATTTTAAAATAACATGCTTCAATTTTTAGTTTGTACATATCTAGGAGCACTTTGTATTTTTTACCTATCTCTTGACTTTGTTGCCCTTAGTAGTTAAATAATGAAACTTAGAATATATAGATAACCTTACAAATGAAGTTAGAAAGTTTTACATGCTGACTCAGTCACTGACTCAATAACTCCCTCAGCGTCTGGAAACGGTTCACTTCTCGGTTCAAAATGGGGGTAAATATTACTTTTAATGGGCAATAGAAGTGAATCACAATGGACCCAACTGGGTCTCCGAGTGGAGGTGCGTTTTGGCACCACTCTTCCTAACCCAAGCCAACCTAACCTAACGCCCTCATTCATAAATATCATAGAGTAGGCTTTGGCTATAGGAAAAATATATCGATATATGTTTTGTATCGATTGTTTTTAAAAGTAATCGATATATATAAATTAGAGTTGCATTGAAAATTAAATTTTTGATTTTCATAAAAGCCCAGGCGGTAAACATATTTTAAATTATGCCCTCAACTTTTTTTTAGACAACTTACTCTTATTTTTAGCCGACTGCGCCATGCGAGGAAGTGTTCATCAGCTTATATATGTTTGCATGTGTGTGTGTGTTCCTTTGCGGCTCTATATAAACAAAATGCGTAGGCCGATTTTGATGGTTCTTACGTCAATGGATTTGTCTCAATCTCTAAAGATATGACAATAGCCAAAATTCAATATGGCGGTCAACAGACCTCGATTTTTTAGGAAGTTATAACGCAATCATTTGCTGCTTATATGCTTTCGACTTACAATAAAAGCTTGATTTTGATTATACTTTGCAATATTTCCATTTAATGTATTGTTTATACAGGGTGGCGCAGAATGAGCTATATAGTTTAAATGGTTTATAACTTTTTTATTTATGCGATTATTATATTTTTTTTTAAATACAGGGGGCAAATTACGGCACTCGTTACCGAACGAAATTACGAAATATTTCAATAGAGTTTATATGGAAACATTTTAAAATTTCGAACCGTATCGAATGCCGTAATTTGCCTCCAGTATATTATTGGAGAATTTTTTGCAATTAGCTTTGAAAAATTATATCCTGTAAGTGATGCCCATTTTCTGTTTCGCACATGCGTGCTCTTTTTAGCATATTTTCCAAAACTTTTCGCAAAATTTCGGATATAATGGCCATGATTTCAATTCGAATGTTGGTTTTTAGTTCGAGTATGGTTCTTCGTTTGTTAACGTTCACTCTTTTTTTCAAATATCCCCAAAAGAAAACTGTCAGGAGCTGTTAAATCTGGGTGAACGTGGAGGCCAGTTCAAATCGCTTGTGCGCGAAATAATGCGTTCGCCGAATATGTCCCTTAACAAAGCCATTGAGGTACCTGCAGCAACCACAAGTTTGGATTGTTTCCACAGCTGGCCTAACAAAAATTTCCCAAATTCGTCCGATATGCACCACTGCTGACAGAGAGTGAAACATCACTTTCATTTTCAAAAAAATATGGGCCAATTATCCTTTCGGTGGATACACCGCACCAAACAGTACACTTAAGTGTGCGTGGTTTTCGCTGATGAACTGCTCTTGGATTTTCCGTAGCCCAAATACTGCAGTTTTGCTTGTTGACATACCCATTTAATAGGAAATGGGCTTCATCGCTCATTACCAAATTGTGAATAAAGTCTGGATTTTCAATTCAATTATTCAATCATATTTGTACGTTGTTCGATCGTGTAATGATTCATAATTAATTATCCAAGTCTTCTTCACAAAATGCTGAAAAAAAAACAAAGAAAGAATAATAATAAGAATAATTAAAAAATGTATAAAGAATTCAAACCATATAGCTCATTCTGCTCACCCTGTAGTGTGTAGAATGACGTTTTCTTAAAAGAAATAGCAGTGAACACTGAATTTCCCTATTTAATAGTATAAGAAACAAATTTCTGAAAATGTACTTGGAAGTTCAAAAGTGCTCTCCTGCAAAACTGTAAAATATGACTTAAAAACTGTTTACTTGTTGCAACACTGAAAAATTCACACAGCTTTGACAGACTAGGTTCGATAATACCACCAAAGAGTAGCAAAACCCTATACTCAGTTTGACGATTTTGGTGACCAATTATTTTTATGGGCCTCCAAAGATTTCGAAAATCAGTGCGCCCTCGAAAAACGGAGTATAGGGTCTTGCTACCATTTGGTAGTACTATCGAACCTATACTGGCCAGTTCGTGTGTTTTTCCGAAAGTCTTCATTTGTTGCATAGTGTTATCAAAGAACCCTCCATATTGAATTATTAAATTTCATAATTACTGTACACATTATTGAAAGAGGCTACATAACAAATAAATTTTTTTTATATATTTTTTTTATTTTTATGTCAGTTCTTAAATGCCGAAAGGAAATGTATTTTAACAAATCTTATAATATTTAAAAAATCCATAACGCATAAATGAACATAAATAGATGCATGCATACATACTTGCTTCATACTCGTAGATCTTGTTAATTTGCTTTACAAAACTTTCAGTTTGTTTTGCCATTTAATAATATTCTTCTCTGCTTACCTACTGATTGTCAAATCAATTCTCAACTCTTTTCTTATTTTTTTATATAAACTTGAAGATATTCTTGTTTAATTCCAGATACTTGTGCAAATATACATATAATATATATCTTTAGTAATGGTTAGTTTTTACGCTATGAATGAATAAATGAGAAATTTGCGTGCATCATAGTGAAAAAAAAAACTTTTTCTTTTGCATCGTTATAAATGATCTGTGCTACTAATATCAAATATCTTTAAATATTGCTGCTAAGTTTGCTATTTGAAGTGACCTCTTGGCATAGATTTTTCTTCTTTAATCATGTATGCTTTTGCTGAACGAAACGAGCTACTTGTGGTGCACTTGCATTTGAAATGATATTAAAATAGATACAGGAAAATGTAATAATGCATTTCCATGATGAATGTGTTTCAAACTGTGAATTTTTTTTATTGAAATAATTTATTTATTTCTTGTAGAGGCAAAAGTGATAGTGTTTTTGGGCACTACTAACCTCGTATTATGAATTTAGTACAATTTGTAAGATATCTGAAGACTATACTTGCAGATAAATACGTACTTGGATCTTAGTATTACATTTTAATATTTAGGGCGGCACAGCAGAGGCCTGAGTGTAGAAAACCTCAGCCACACACGCAAATACTCACCCCTATTCTGCGTTTCGATTCGAATCGAAAGTTTCTCCGTTTGGCAACTTTGGTATTCTGCGTTCCGTTCTTCGATTTCTCTTTCGATTCTATGTATTCTGCATTTCGATCGTAACTACGTTTTTGTAAGTTGTTATTTTAGTGGCGGAGCGTTTTCAATTTTTGTTTGTTTAGCTTTAAAAAGTGATTAATGCAAAAAATAATGCAAGTATTAAATGAAAGAAGGTTTAATTAATGAACTAAACAGTTTGTTTTTGTTTTTCTGTACTGAAATGCGATTTTTATTTAGTTTATTACAGGTAGAACAGTTCACATACCTATTTAATGGCAACGAAAAACGATTTTGTCTACGGATTTAATTAAATTTAAACAAATAAACTTTATTTTTGTGTTACAATTATGTGTAAAAAATTAAAATATCACCTCCGGCGCGACAGGATTCTTCAGACTAGAAAAGTTTGGCCACAAATACCTCTTGCTTATCCCGTTTTTTTTTTAACTCTCTGTACTTAAATTTGCAAGAGTTTATTTAATAAAAATGTTCACAATATTTAATTATTATTTGTTTTACTTGTTAAATCACTGTTTTTTGCACTAAATTTAACTTTTTGCTAAAAATTTTGCAAAATTGCTTAGTTTTACTGTTCCTATTTCACCCGTTTCAAAGCAAAGCAGCAGGTTTAAACATACTCTTCTCTTCTTCTTTTTCTTTCGATTCAGTTTTTTAGCAGAATACCTCTTTTCGATCCGTGCGTAACTGAATGCGGGAACGTAATCGAAACGCAGAATAGGGGTGACTTACTTAGATGACTATTGCAGAAAGTTTTTTTTTTCTTCTTATAGCCGAACGTTGAATAGATTTCCAAGCGCCTTGATCTTCGGCGCTTCTTCTCTAATTTCGGATACCAACTTTCGATATATCTTCATCTACTTGATCTTTCCATCGGAGTTTTGGACTTCCCCTTCTGCGTGAACTATCACCAGGTTCGTATTCAAATGACTTTTTAGTTGGATCTTCATTAATTCTCATAAGATGACCTAGCCAACGTAACCGTTTTAATTTAATACGCTCAACTAAAGGGCAGATTTTGTAAATAGAAACGTTTATTTCGTTTCAAAATTTGTATGGAAAAAATATTTTTTGAAACGAATTTTCGTTATTTTTCATACAAATTTGAAATGTTTAGAAACGAAATTTTTTTTTACAAAATTTGCCTTTAAGTCAATGTCGGCATAAATCTCATACGACACCGATACTCTCCGTCAACGCAGATTGGTCCATATATTTTATAAGGAATTTTCCTTATGAAAACTCCAACTACTGCCTCGTCTGCTTTCACAAGTACCCATGCTTCAGAACCATATAACAGCACAGGTAGAGTATCAACGTTTTGGAAATACCGATTTTTGTCTGTCGAGAGGTGGGTTTGTTTTCAAACTGCCTACTTAGTCCAAAGTAGCACCTACTAGTATTAGCCAGTATTGTCGTTTTTATCTCAAAATTAATATTTTTTGTTTTGTTTATGGCGGTACCGAGCTAGATAAAATCGCTGACTATCTCAAATTTATAGTTTTCAACTTCCACTGTCTGCCCAAGTCTACTGGACGTCTTGTGCATTGATACCATCAACTTGGTTTTATCACCATTTACTGCCAGACCCACTTTAGCAGATTCTTTTTCAAATTTTTCAAAGGTGGCAGTTATTGCTCGCAATGGGAGTAAGGGAGTAACATATGATGTTTGGTGTAAAGTGTGCCTTGTCTCCTTGTCTGAAACCTCGTTTGGCACTGAATAGTTCGGAGAGGTTCTTTTTTGTTTTAACTGAGGATCCTGCATCAGTCAACGTCACCCTGAAAAGTCGCATTCGTTTTTCAGGGATGCCAAACTCAGACATGGCTTGAAACAACTTTGACCGTATAGGGCTGTCGAAAGCGGCCTTGTAATCAACAAATACCATTCACCTACCACACCTACCATCTGTTGTCGATCTGTTTTTCTTGGGTCTTTTTCAGGATTTGGCGTATTTGGAATATCTGATCGAAGGTGGACTTACCAGGCCTAAAGTCGCATTCATATCTCGCCGACTTTATATTATAATCTTTCACATAATATGCTCGACAGCATTTTGTACCCGAATGGGAAGGAGACTTATTCCTCTATAGTTGGCACAACCTTGTCTTGTCTCCTTTTTTGTGCCCGGGACATAATATGCTTTTGTTTCAATCATCGAATATGCGTTGTTCTTCTATCCAGATTGTACAAACAAGCTGATGCATATGCCTTATCAGCGTGTCGCGTCCGGTCTTAAACAGTTCAGCTGGCAACCCATCAGTTTTTGCTGCCTTATTGTTCTTCAGCCGGTTTACTGCTATTTTGATTTCATTCTGGTAAGCGGTAGATATGTACTCAATATCGTTGTCTGGAGTATATACGTCGACGCTCTTACCGGATAGCAACTGCTTTAGCTTTGTAAAATGTTTCCATATCATCAGCACACTATCTGTATCTGTTACCAAATTACCTTCTTCATCCTTGCATGAGGATGTGGCTGTACCAAAGCTATCAGTTTGATTTTTCACTCTTTGGTAAAATTTTCGGACTTCAGTCTGGCTCCTGCACATTTCGATTCGCTCACATTCACGCCTTTCTTTGTTTTTCCAGCGGAATAGACGTTTCTGCTCTCTCCTTTTCTCAAAATTTCTCTGCTTTGCATGACGTGTTGCTAATGAATGCAGGGTTGCCCAGTATGCCGCATTCTTCGCTTCAGTAGCATTACCATACCATGGGCTCATCCGGAAGACTTCTGGTACTCAAGTACGGATTTTGCAGCCTTTTCCATAGAGTTAGCGATGCTTTGCCAATGCTCTGCAACATTATCGAGACAAGATGTGCTTTCTTCAAGCAATTGAGTCGGTCGAGTGGAGTATGCCGTTGCTGTCTACTGTGTATGCAGCTTTTCCACGTCCATCTTCCTTGCTATAGCAGATCGTACGTTTCTCGCTACATTTAAACGGGTGCGAACCTTTGAGCTAATGATCCGAATCGATGTTTGCTCCTCGGATCGATCTTACGTCCAACACACTTAATGAATGCTTTCCGTCTATCACAACATGATCAATCTGCTTTCTCGTTGTCTCATATATGTACATATATCGAGATGTCGAAATCTGGTGTTGCTAACAACGATATTTTTTCCCGCGACCAAGTTTGTTAGCTTCATTCCGATATCGGATGTTTTCTCGTGGGGCTAAATTTTCCGTCTGTTAGACCAAACATATTCTCCACTGAAGTGAATCTGGAGACGAGGTGTTGCAGTCTCCGACTAACCACGAGACCACAGCCAAGCTCATGTCATGGCAGCTGTAAAACAGCGCGTCGCCTTTTGGTATTGTTTTGAAACCTTTCCCATTCAATTGTACTTCCCGTAAGGCAGTGATGTCGGCTTTGTACTTTTCAATTACATCCGCCAGTGCGTACACACTGCACCTTCTCTATATAGAGTTCATTCAAGGTGCAGATTCGTAAATTATGGTGCTCAACCAATTTTTTCTCATTCTTGTGGACGAATGGTCACTGAAGGTAGTTACCCCAGGTGACACCAAGGCGAGGTGAGTGTCCTCAGTTGAAATGAAGGAGGACCAAGATTGGTCTGGGCTTTGCCATGTTAAAACCAATTAGAGCCGTGACTTGGTATCCAACATCCCCTACAACACCCGTAAATAAACATACAAAAATAATGAAGAATTTAAAGGTGGTTTGGAAGGAATATGAAGGCAACCTAAAATTAGCTGAATTAACAAAGACCTCGTATTTTCTATGTTTCAAAGGCGAGCCAAAATAAATACTCAGCTACTAATACACGAAGAAGAATAATTGCTTAAATGAAAATGCGTATGCATGTTATTTTCTATTATACATATCGTCACCTTAAATGCAAGCGGACGTAACTATACAAAAATTAGAAATCGAATTTTTGATTGATTATGTTTCATTTTATCAAACTAGATATTCAAGCAAATATTTAGACCTCTGTGATCAAAAATGACGACTTTAATATATATGAAAAGGAAATAAATGGTTAAAAACATATAAGTATCCATACTACAAGTAAATTTCGAAGAAATTTTTTAAGAACACTTTATTATTATTGATTTTGAAACGTTTTCTGTTCCTCCTGTAAAAACTATAAAAGTGTAGTTACGTCCGTTTGCATTTCAGGTGACGATATGCAGGTCTCGGCCTTCCATACAACTAAAAATTTATTTTAAGCGCTTAACAAATGCACTTAAAATTAAAAATATGAGGCAAAATAAATAATCATACGTTCCCTCGCTTTTGCTTTTGAGTCAAATATACTGTTTTATCGGCAGAAAATGGTAACCTAGCCGCGCCTCTTCTAAAATGGTCTTTTGTGACTAGGTTTTCTAAGCGAAATATAACTGCCAAGTAATTCTCAATAAACAGTAACGTTACGAACATCTGCACGATTACTTTATGATTCCGGACATTTTTTTTGTTCGCTTTCTAAGCATTTGAATGAGCAACTGATTAATCTGATTTGGTCATCTAGTCTTAAAAGGCTCATTTTGGAGATTGTTTTTTCAAAAACAATCTTCAAATTGCTGGCTGGGAAATTATTAGTACACATAAGTACATATATCTCTTACATTCTAAAATAGCATGACCATATCATTTGTCATTGTGACTGGTGTCACTCTGGTTGTTGTTGATGATCTCATATCAACAAGAAGTGCAACCAGGTGGCCGGATTGACTTCTAAAACGAGCTTTTTCATTTAAATCCCAAAATAGAAGGAAATAAATACTAGTTGTTCAAAGCACATTATAAAGTTGTGTGTGTGTGTTTTTTTGTTTGTGCATATAAGAAGTGTTGTGCTAATATTTTTACCATATTCTAAATTATTTAATGCCAAATGATGCCAAATACACAAATAAATCAACATTTATGTAGTTAATTCCTAATAATATGTTGCAGATGTTTTCCATTCTTTGGCTAAAAGAATGTTGATTTGTTTTTATTGTCTCCATCTCAATTTGACAAAATGTCAACACCTCAATTAGAAGCTGTCAATCAAAATGTTGACAATGAAATGGGGAAAACATCTTTTTTGCCCATGCATATGTTCTACTATTTTGATTCCTCCAAAACAGTCAGACATTTATTTCTACGTCTATCCATCCATCATCCATTCATCCAACTAGCCAATAATCCGGTTAATAGCTATTGGAAATTTCTTTTTACGGTGTTATTTGCTATGCTGATGAATTCTTCACTTAAAACATAGAATTTTAAACGGTTTTTTAAATACTTTTTCCTGTTCTTTTTTATAATGTGCCTTAATGAAACTACAAATTCATTTATGTAAATGTTTCGAAAGTTAACATGTGCTAATTCCATAAGTGGAAAACTTGCAGACATTTAAACGACAAAACAGATATTTTCGAATTTTGTTAAGATTTTACTAATCTTTTTTTTTAGCTTTATTCGATATCACTTATTTATTGCTTTGTATATTGATAATATGTATTCGATTGTTTTTCATTGCATGGTATAAATGCACTTTCTGCTTTTTAATTTTAGCGATATTGATGCCCTTCATTCACATTTAAGTGATGGTGCTTTATTTCATCTTCAATCATTAGATTTTAAACTTAAAAAAAACATTGGTATACTTCTCTCCACTGTATTTACTTTCTTTTTTGTAAAAAGAATAGTAATGATTTGTTCGTGAATTTGCATAATATATGCAAAAATGTACGCACATTTTTTATAGAAAAATATATTTTCCTCTATGGTCTATATTTTAGTCGTATTATTTTTTTAGATATATCTATTCATGGATCACGAGCTTTAGTATAATTTCAAAATACATAACAAAGCTTTATAATAAACTGGATCGCTGGATACTATGAATCTTATAAATTTTAAAATATTTCCATATAAACTCTATTGGAATATTTTGTAGTTTCGTTCGATATCGGGGGCACGAATTTGCCAAAATACTACGCATTGCATGGCTATCAATCAGCTAAGCGACGTACATATGTACATATGTATACATGTATGTATATATATAGACAAAGAACCTTCTGTTCACTGTTGTTCAGACGGCCGCTTTCTTTGTTCAAAACTATTTTTTATATTCTCTTTTGATGCATTTGCTATTGCAATATAGTAGTCATGCTTCAGACCAACTAAAAATGCATTTTGTGTTTGTTAACAATAATTAATCGTTTAATAAAGGGTCCGCAATCTAACATTTTTTTTCAACTAGTGCTTATTTCGTGAATGGTAACACTTAGCTCATGTCTGATTTGACAGATAATTATGTAGTTTTATCCTTCCGCTGAACGAGCCAACTGACCATCCAATGCGTTTTCGCTGAGCTAAGTGGGCCTACGATCGACTTACAGAAGATGCCGATTTTGCCAAAAAATATCATCTTTTCAGATGATGCTCATTTTGATCTTTGCGGGTATGTAAACAAGCAAAATTGTCGCATTTGGGGCACAGAAAAAGCGCACGCATACATTGAAAAGCCGACGCACCCAAAACGAGTCACTGTTTGGTGCGGATTTTGGTCCAGAGGCATACTAATTGGGCCATTTTTTCGAAAATGAGCAAGGAGTGGCCGTTACAGTCAATGGCGATCGTTATCGGGCCATGTTGAACTAATTTCTGTTCACAAAAATTGAAGAGGAGGATATTGGCAACATTTGGTTTCAACAGGACGGCGCTACGTGCCACACAGCCGAAGCTTCAGTAGTTTTTTTATAGCATTTTCAAAAAAAATAAAAATTTATCTGGCGGACCCTTTGAAATTGGTTTCATATTGGTTGTGTACTTTGGTTAAAACGTACAACAACATAGAAATATACAAAGTGGAAGGGAAATAATTTTCATCATACGGCAACTATGTATATCAAGGCTTATTTATCAGGTCAACGCAATCGTCCTGATGGTATTCTGTGTTTTCGTGTTTTAACTGTCAAAAGCTGTTTGCTCCATACACTTTAGTACATGTTTGTGTGTGTTTCTGACAACTGAAACACAAAGTTGTTTTTTGTGTTGCTGTGGTTTTGTAGAGTTGCATAGAAGTAATAAATAGGCCTTGAACTATACTAAGTAAATTCTTCAAAATACAGCGCTGACGTGGTGAGAAATACATTAATAAACTGCAGCCAACTTCGGGCTATAATGTTTGTGTTATATTTTTCTACTGGAAAACAATTGTGAAAAGGATTGTTTTTTCAAGCCAAAGAGTTAATATTAATATATGAAAGAATAAAAGAATTTGATAAATATGGCTTCCTTAGAACCGGCACAAAATAAAACTTGGGATTTGTCTTTGTATGAGTTACAACGTAAACCACAAGAAATCATCACAGACAATACAGAAATAGCTGTTTCACCAAGGAGTTTACACAGTGAGTTAATGTGTCCCATATGTCTGGATATGCTCAAAAAAACTATGACCACTAAGGAGTGTCTACATCGATTTTGCCAGGACTGCATTATAACAGCCTTACGCTCGGGAAACAAAGAATGCCCCACATGCAGGAAAAAATTAGTTTCTAAGAGATCTTTGCGTCCTGATCCCAACTTCGACTTGTTAATTTCTAAAATTTATCCCAGTCGTGAAGAATATGAAGCTATACAAGAAAAAGTAATGGCTAAATTTAATCAGACACAGTCACAACAGGCTTTGGTAAATTCTATCAATGAAGGTATAAAGCTACAAAGTCAGAATAGACCGCAACGTTTTCGGACCAAGGGAAGTGGCGGTGGTGGTAGTGCTGGAGGGGGTAGTGCAGTTGGTGGTGGCCGTTCTGCAAATGCTAATCACAATTCTTCTCACTCGCACAACGTTTCAAATGAAAGTAACACAAATGGTAATGAAAGCGATACAAATACAAGAGAAAGTACTGCAACTGCACCTCCAGTTGTGACTGCTGTTGCGAATGTTCCAACTACAACCACGGCTCATTCCAATACTACTGTTGCTCCTGCCTCATCGGTGACAGGAAGTATAGCAGCAAGTACTTCTACTCGTATGGATGATGGAGGCTCTAACCCACCTTCTGTACGTTCCACTCCCTCACCGGTACCATCCAACTCAAGTAGCTCGAAACCAAAACGAGCCATGTCTGTACTAACATCAGAACGATCGGAAGAATCTGAGTCGGACTCTCAAATGGACTGCCGTACAGAGGGAGACTCAAACATAGATACAGAAGGGGAAGGCAACGGAGAATTGGGGATTAATGATGAAATTGAACTGGTTTTTAAACCTCATCCCACGGAAATGGCTGGCGATAATCAGTTAATGAAGGCTTTAAAAGAGAATTGTATACGTTATATAAAGACAACAGCCAATGCAACAGGCAAGAAATTTGTTTCTTATGGTAAACCAAATCAAAAACCTTGTTTTTTATTTTCCTTTTCAGTCGATCATTTAAGCAAGTATTTGGCGTTACGCCTAACATTAGACTTGGGATCTGAACTACCAGAAGCTTATCGTATGCTTAACTTTTGCATCTATGTTGCGCCGCAACCATCCCAATTGGTAATTTTAAATGGGAATCAAACGTTACATCAAGTGAATGATAAATTCTGGAAAGTAAATAAACCGATGGAGATGTTTTATTCTTGGAAGAAATCATAAAGTGATGTTATTCGTTGCTAAGCAAAAAAAAAAAAAAAAAAATTAAGAATCATATTGCTTTTCATTATACATGTATTCGTAGTTTAAAAAATATGTTTAAAACTTCATTCGGTTCATTTATTTTCTCAGCTTAATACCTATATGTTGCTTCAATTTTTTTATGTATATCAGCAATAAAAGTATAATATGTATTATTTATTCGAAGATTGATGTCTATGTTGTAATAAAAAATAAAATTGAAGTATTATTAACTATATCATGTGTAATAGTGCGTTAAAATAATTTATATTTCTATTCTATTATTCCAAAATAAAAAGTAGCATATGATCAAAATTCCAGTAATCTTTTCCGATAACATATTTATCTATTACCTCACCATGAGAAGAATTCATGTAAAGTACAAGAAAAAGTTTAGAAACGTTCTAATTTTTTCTCGATTTCATCTTAGAAAGTTATTTTTTCAATTAGTAATAAATCCAGAAAATCGAATCATAAGAAATTTCTGGGGAAAACTGCGTGCTGGATCTTTATTTTCAAATCTTTTTCCACTTTCAAATTTAAAAAGTACATGTTTCTTTATAAAATAAAACATCTGTTTTTATTTATTAAATAAATATATAAAATTAAGGTACACATATTTTAAAGCAGTAAGTAGATATTAAAATACAGCAGCAATTATCTATCCTTAAACGGAAGGATATGCTCTTTAAGGTAATCGTTGTTTCTATTAATTTCAAAAGCAAATTAAATGAATTGTATTTTAAATAAAAAAAAAACACTTAAACAACTCTATGTATTCAAGAATCAATTTCATAAATTAAATACATATTTCAATGGCTACATAACTTCTTAAGCGCGTGTTCAAAACATTTTTATATTGTATTGCTACATTGAACACATACGTTTAGGAAGACAGCCAATATGCTAAAAAAAATACTACACAATGGACTATTTCCAAAGAATTCAAAAATTGGCCAAAGTTGAATTTATATACGTATATACAATATCGCACAATATATATTAGTCACAACTCATTGAAAAAATATAGCAGATGATCCGGAGTGGCAAAAACATGCATAAGGTATTTTGTGATGCAAAAGAAACTTTTGTTCAGTGAACATTTTTACGGTTTATAAAGGTTTATTTTAAGTTGCGACTGTTTCTGATTTAGGATGCATACAAAAACTGCTCTACATACATATTTAAATACATATTATAATTATTTTAAAAATATAGATCATACAGATCATGTGATTCATTATTTTCGGTTCACGTTTTTATGGGATTTAAAATGAAGTGCGTACGCATAAAATTAAATCAAGACGAGAAAATAGGAAAGCTTGGTGTATTTCTCGAAACTATTGAAAGCACTTTTGGTTTTAGTTCCTGAATATAAACATTCTTATCCAAAATAGTTTTACCTACTGGTTTAGCTTTTTAAGAATCGCACTCTTGTAATCTTTATATTCGCCACTAAGTTCTATATTGTTGCGCATTTCACCTTGGACACGAAGTAAACAGCGTGTTATATTATCGCTATCTCCAGTTTGGATTTGATTGTGCAATTCCTTTTCTAAGTGGTAGGGTAAGCCCATGTCAACAAGTTCATCTAACTCATCTAGTGTTAAAATTGCTGCATTGGCTTTCATATATTCACCACATTGTTCATAGACTTCCACATATTGCTCCGTAGTTGATTTATCACCACTCCGTGCTTGCTGTAGGAAACTTTTAAAC
This sequence comes from Tachina grossa, assembly GCA_949987645.1. Lineage (NCBI taxonomy): Eukaryota > Metazoa > Arthropoda > Insecta > Diptera > Tachinidae > Tachina > Tachina grossa. The sequence continues at coordinate 173,717,498 of OX465274.1, forward strand.
AAAGCAAATGCTTGCCGATTTATGAGGGTTTCTTGAACGTTAAATTGATAAATGCGTTGTACTTCGTCAATGGTCATTTCTCGACACCCACAAAAACATTTTAGCAATCGCACAGCAGTCTAAATTAAAAGAAAAAATTAATTGGAAAACAAATTTTAATAAACGGTTTCTGTTTTACTTGGTAAGACCTCGTTGCCATTTTTATGATGACTATTCCCAAACCTCAGCGGAACCAGAATGTTTTTGATAAATCTTCGCAATTGTATTTTTTATATTTATGTACTATGTATATATTTCAGTTCATATTAAAAAGGTAAGCCTACACATTATGTTATATTCCTTTTAAGCAAACTATTAGGAGTTTGCTTTTTGTTCTTAAGAAGTTGGCTGATATCAAATTTATTATAAAATTTTATTAACAAAATTCACATGCTTTTTGTTTTTTTTTTCAATTGTTTTCCTCCACAAAGTCACAAAACATACAAAGTAGTGATGACAACCATAGACTAACAACAATATTCTGTGATGACAACCACCAATTACAGACGTCAAATATTTTGAAGTGTTGTAATTACACCATGGTAAAATCAGTAGCGACAAGGGAATTGGGGTTCGAATATAAGTCACAACCATAGATTAACAATTAATATTCTGTGGTCACAGCCTAGAATCAAAAACCAAAATCAAAAACCAAATCAAAACCAAAAAAACTGAATATTGAATTTATATAGCTTAATAAATACATGGGAAAATCAGAATTAACACCGCTTATTTAATTGAAAGTCTGGCAAGTCTAATATTTTATATGTGCAGCGCAAGGCGAATTCAATTCGCCTTGGTGCAGCGAATTTGAATGAATTCGCCTGAAATGTGCAAATATAGCAAAATAATTGAATCAACTTGCCTATAGAAGTAATTTGTTTATTTTAAATCACTTAAATAAAACAAAACCACTGAAGCATACTTATGCTATACATCGAAGTTTATTCCCTTTGCAGTAAAAATAAATAATGGCTGCACAACGAGCACGACGATCAAATGCTGGCAACAGAATTTCAAAATTATTGGACAATGAAGAAGAGGACGAATTCTATAAGACTTCTTATGGTGGCTTCCAAGAGGAAGAAGAGGACAAGGAATATGTGTAAGATATTTAAGAGGTCTGCTTTTTTCTTCCTTTTTTATTGAATTTTTATTTTACAGGCAAAAGGATGAAGAGGAGGATGTAGTTGATTCTGACTTCAGTATAGACGAAAATGATGAACCCGTATCCGATCATGATGCCGAAGAGGGCAAAAAGCGTAAGCGTGGCGGAGTGAACACAAAAGCTTATAAAGAACCAAAACTTGAGAAGAAAGGTGAAAAAACATCGAGTACAGTTAAAAGAAGAGCTCCTAAAGCCATCAAAAGAAAAGTACGGCCGAAATACACTGTTCTTGATTCTGGTCGTAAATCAATACGAGCTTCTACCGCTATTAAAACACAAGCTACTAAAATTCGTCTCAAAGAAATGGACGATGCCAGGAAGAAGAAAAAGAAAGTGATAAGATTTGAGGAATATATGCCAACACAGGAGGAACTTTTGGAAGAAGCAAAAATAACTGAAGAAGAAAACATTAAATCTTTAGGTAAGATTAAAATCAAAATGCTTGTTATTAATATTAAGAAGCTTGAACATATAACTCAAAATTTTAAACTAGAATACATAGCTAGCAGAATTTTATAGCATTTCTTCCATATTTTTATGTTAAGAAAAATTTCGAAAAATGGAATTGGAAAAAAAGAAAACCCGCCCTACAAAGAGAAGTTTTGGTGGCCCGATGATACGTTATCATTCTGTGACAATGCCTGTGGTGCGTAAACAAACCCGAGGTTGCAGTGGACCTCATGATCCCAATGATCCTAAATTTAAATGCGAGAGAACATTTATATCTTTAGAAAACGACTTGGACGAAAAAGTTTTTCAAAGTATATTCAAATCGAAGAGATTACAAAAAAATTCAGGCTACTTATGTCCAATAACAAAGTATGTAAAACAAAATTTATACTTATACATATATCCTTTTTTTTACAATCAACGGATAAAATTTTCATATTTTAGATTACCCGCTCGCTATTTTGATCCTGTAACACAACAGCCATATTACAGCATTCAAGCGTTTAAAATATTACGCGAAGCTTACTATATGCAGCTTGAAGAACGTGGTAATACTGATAATATAGAGATGCAAAAATGGCTAGAATGGCGCAAAACAGTTAAAGAAAATCGTTTAAAAGCTGTAGCCAATAAAATAAACAGTTCATAATTACATATACATATGTATGTATATAAGTACATGCACATATAAATTTTCCAGTCACCCATTAAAGTCATTAAGCATGTAAGTTCAATTTTAATTTTCTCTATTCTATATTTTATTTTTAAAGCATAAAAACAAACGTACACAAAAATATTCTAAAGAGAATATAAATATAACTTTAATTTAAATTATATAACGTTAATATTTAGTACAAGGTACATTTATCTACATACTTTAGTTTAGAAAGTAAATTAATTTAATTTGACACTAGAAATTTTAACTTTTACAAAATATAATACTACTTGGTATAAAATACATAATTACGTTTGCAATACTACAAGTTATTTTCATAAGATTCCTACCAGTTTTTTGTATCAGAAATGTTTTTCAATTACATAATCTTATTTGAAAGAAAAACATAATTTGATTTAATTATGGATAGATTCTTTCACTACAAATTCTTTTACTTCAGTCTGCAAAATCCTAACAATGCTATTCGTAAACGGTTACCAAAGTTTTATCATTATATTGTTTTAATGTTTCATCCCCGTAAATATTCTTTGAATATTTTCTATTTATTTTTACCATTCTTTGAATGAAACTGTGATTGTTATATCAATGTGTCTTCATCTTGCCCCTCGTATACCATTAACAATGAATGTTGTGATGGTGAACGTCCTAGAGTTAAACCTCCTAGTGAGCCATCAGGCGATAATAATCCTGTCTGTAAGCTGTTAGTATCCCGGTACCCTGATGTTGAAGAAGTTTGCGACACTGAGTCCCACGATAGTTCACCAATTGGCTTAGGGTGTTCTTCCTGTGATAAAGCGGTAACCTTAAAGTGTGAAATACAGATTTTTTTTTTTTTTTTGAGAAAACGTTATTAGAAAAAAAAGCTTACTTTAGCAGCTGGTTCTATGGCTGTTAGTCTACCCCTCTTTAGGCGGAATGTTTTCCTGCTTGCGGCCTTCGATCTTTGCAATCGAGATCTGGTATGGTCTCCTGAGCTGTCTTCTGCAGGACTTTCCGGCGATAGTGGTGTTGTTGAAGTCTCTCCAGAAGAATGTCTGAATTCGACTGAGGATACAAAACGTAGTTTAGGAGGTTGAGCCTTAAAAGGTGCTTGTTGTAAACTTTGGGAGTGGGAAAGTTGTGCTGTGACACCTGAAGGTAAGGCTGTAGCTACGGTTGCAGAGCTGGTCCCTTGGCTAGATGCTACACCACCTGATCCTGATGCGCCCATCAATGTAGGTGCTGATCCAGCGGCCTGTTCTCCGCTTTGACTTTCACTTGTTGTTTGATGATCACGGCCAGTAGAACTACTAGACAATGATTCTCTTGGTGGGTGAAGTGTTTGCTGTGATAAAGTATCGCTCGGAGTGCATATTCCGCCAGAACCACTTCTGGAATCAATGGGAACAGCAGATACATGAGAGTGTGTGGCTTGACCAGTAGTGGTTCCTGTAAATATGGAAATTAACGAAGGTCGCTGTTGTGATTTGTTATGAGCGTCTGTTCCACTGGCTGCTGCTGGAGTATCACTTTTCTTTAAATCAGAGCTTTCGCGATCTATAGAATATTTACAGCTAAGGAATGGCCTTATTCGATAATTATAATCAAATAAGCTTACCGTAACGTTTTTCTTCTAGTTCATCACGTAACTCTCTGAGTTCTCTGGCTAATTCTAGTAGTAATGCTCCCTTAGATTTGATGCCACCTTGAGGTGGTGTGCCCCTCAATCTTTCTCTAATTATAAACTGCATGTGTCTCTCATGGTCACCAATAGGCGGTTGCGATATCTATAACAATAATATATAATTCTTAAATGATTTTTAAACTGATTTGTGTATTGCTTACCTTGTGCAATATAAATGGCATGAGTACAATATACAAGGGTGTTCTGTGCGTTACTACGAACTCTAAGAAACTCCATAAATCTGGCGCTGCTTCGTTCCTTCGTCCTAAATCTCTCATAACCCTTACAATCCGTGGCCATTCGTTTGACAAACGATTTTCGAAACAAATGCAAACAATTCTTAAAGCCAGAAAAGCAGCTTGGTATAACGAACCAGCAATTCTGGCTGGTCTTTTTGCATCCCTGCTACCAGTAAAAGTTAACGAACCAGTCCTAAGATCTCCACCAACACGATTTATTTGGGAGACCGCCTGCCCCGTTCTGCCAGCAGGTGGGCTCATTGCGTTAAGCACTGCAGTAAGTAAATAACTTACATCAGTCATTTTCAACTCGCCCACATCAGAAACGCCACGACCTGAACATACTTTCAAGCACAACGGCATTATCAAATGCATTAGATATCCTTCGGCCTTCTCCTGGGTAGAAAATTCTGCACTACCTCCACAGATATGAAACAAAGAAAAACAATCCACTGGACTGACAACTTGTAATGCCACTAAACGCACAACGGTAGAACAGAAGAAGGCCGGTGGATTCTGAGACATAAGAGCTGCGCCTGCACTTGATACACCTTCGGGAGCGCAAGAACCTGGTTCGTTTACAATAAGATTTTGCACGGTACTTATCAAAGTCTTCATTTGCTGCCAATGCAACACATACGGATGCCGCACAATAGTTTCGTGAATACCCTTTAATAGACCAGCAGCAGCTTCCCAATCGGTATTTCGACGTATAGAAGGTTTCTTAGATATTTTAAGAAATACTTTGTCGATTCTTCTCAATATAGTAACTAAAGCATTGCGTAACGTATCATTGGACCATTCAGCACGCGGCAAAACAGCCTGCATATACCTTTGAAGACCACGGCATGCCATTGACTCCGGATCGTAGGGCGAAACCTTCAGCAACGAATGGGCTATGTCTGCTAATCTTATGTGACATTTAGCATCCAAAACTTCCATAACTTTACTTTCATCTTTTGGAAGTTTCTTAGAGAGTTCCATCAAACGAGTCGTCGATTTGCTTAGAAAATCGCCAACCACAGAAAGTAAAACATCTCTGGGTCTGCGATATTCTGTGCGTATCATCTCCGAATCTTCCCCTGAATCCATAACATTTTTAGTTCTTGGATCCGATATGTACTTTGAGTGCGACTCTTCCTCAAAGTCAAGACCTGGAGAACATGGCGGTCCTCGACTGCAGTTTCGCTGTGATGAACCTTTGTGTTCAGGACTGTTTCGGTACGGTCCATTATAGCTCTTAGCTAAACCCTCGCAATTATGCACCATTGTGCGTATAGCCACTGCTAATTGCAGAATAATATCTCTTTCCGATTTCCCTTGCAGTGGTATATAGCTGGGAGACTGTATTTGTTGTAGATAGCAAGGTAATATCGCCTCCAAAATAATCTTAAAAAGAGGAGTTTGTAAGCAACTAAATAACAAAAAGTGCAGAAGCATAAATTCTTACCAACATTTGATAACCTCTAGTACTTTCAGCAGAATATGATACAACCATTACACACAGGGTTATGCAATCTAGCACGGTAACATCGCCATCTTCATCGTGATAGCAAAAATCGATGGCTTTTAACGGTTTAGGCTCTTTTACCAATTCTGCAATGTTTAGGGGATCGGGAGAGGGATCTTCTAAGCTAAGCAATAGATTAAATAAGCAGCTGGATTGTACCTGAAATGGTAAACATTTTCTGCTATACTAACAAGTTAACTTGCAAAATACCTAAATAGCTTTAATCTAATCTAAGTACATATAGAAATATGTACATGTGTGTATACCTTATGAGCTTCTCCGTAAGTTCCTTCTTCATCGGTATCCAATATAGCCGAGACCGATCCAAACATTTGCAAAATGAAGGGCTTACGATTTAACAAATAAAACTGCTTAACAGCATATTCAATAGTTGTTGTAATTAACTTATTTGTTTGATGCAACGAATATATTTGTAGCAATGTAGGCATAATCATAAAATAGCCGTTAGTTGAAAATATATTTTTAAAATTAAATGCAGCATTAATGTAGGTAGCCATAAC